>OX940888.1:4170115-4845115 GCA_954871355.1 Cabera pusaria
GATATGGAATACTTTTTTTCTGGCTGTCGAGTCAGGGGGCCCAGATATTTTAAATTGAATTTTGTAACTAAAGGACGTCTTTTCGAATAAACGGCTTGACCGATTAAAATGAAATTTTGTACAAAGACAAATAGGGCATAAAAGGGTAAAGAATACGTTTTTTTCGGCAGTTAAGTGTGGGTGCCTATATTTTTTGTTAACTTTACATAGAGTTTGCATAATCATAAAAGTTTGACCTTAGATTCATCTATAATGACTAAATTTAATAAGTGCCTTAATAAGGCCATAAACCTGTCGGGGTCATTAAAAGTCATCAAAATTTACGCGTTGGCTTTGCTTGCCCAATGTGTTTTATTTGCTTTGTGGGAAGTATGTCAAAAACATTCGTGTTTTAACAGCCACATTTAACCTTAGGTTCATCGGTGTTGACTTAGTAGGTTGTAAAAACTGTAAGGGCATAAAACGTAAAAAATTTTTGCGCTCACTTCACTCGCGCTGTTATAGCGCTCGCTGCGCTTATGCTATAATTTGTTTGATCTACTTTGTAGGTAATATTTCAGCATTTTTTGTATTTTAATAGCCACATGCATCAGAACGAGTCCATAAATTGAAACAGTACAACCTTCAATAATCATAATGATTTTTAACCTTAAAATAAGTGGATATCATGTTAAACCTTAAAGTCATCGGTGTTGACTTAGTAGGTCATAAAATCTGTCAGGGTCATAAAATGACGTAAAAATTTTTCGCGCTCGCTACGCTCGCAAACATTTGTTTTATCTACTTTGGAGGTAATATTTCAGCATTTTTTGTATTTTAATAGCCACATACATCAAATGAGTCTTAAATTGAAACAGTACAACCTTTTATAATCATAATGATTATTTTTCTAAAAATAAGTGGATATCAAGTTTAACCTTAGGGTCATCGGTCTTGACTTTGAAAGTCATAAAAACTGTAAGGTTCATAAAAAGACGTAAAAAATTTTCGCGCTCGCTTCGCTCGCGCATTGTTGGGCCTCGCTACGCTCGCGCAAACATTTGTTTGAACTCCTTGCAGGTAATATTTCAGCATTTTTTGTATTTTAATTGCCACATGCATCAGAACGAGTCCATAAATTGAAACAGTACAATAATCATAATGATTTTAAACCATAAAATAAGTGGATATCAAGTTTAACCTTTATGTCATCAGTGTTAACTTAGTAGGTCATAAAAACTTCGCGCTTGCTTCGCTCGCGCATTGTTAGCGCTCGCTGCGCTCGCGCAAACCTTTGTTTTACATACATTGTAGGTAATATTTCAGCATTTTTTGTATTTTATAGCCACATGCATCAAAACGAGTTTTTACATCGAAACAGTACAACCTTCAATAATCATTATGATTTTTTTTACCTTAAAATAAGTGGATATCAAGTTTAACCTAAGGGTCATCGGTCTTGACTTAGTAGGCCATAAAAACTGTCAGGGTCATAAAAAGACGTAAACATTTTTCGCGCTCGCTTCGTTCGCGCTGTGATAGCACTTACTACGCTCGCGCAGTAAAAGCGTTCGCTCCGGTCGCGCAAGCATTTGTAATATCTACTTTGTAGGAAACATTTCAGCAACTTTTGTATTTTAATAGCCACATTCATCAAAACGAGTCATAAATTGGAACAGTACAACTTTCAATAATCATAATGATTTTTTACCTTAAAATAAGTAGATATCAAGTTTAACCTTAGGGTCATCAGTGTTAACTTAGTAGGTCATAAAAACTGTCAGGGTCATAAAAGGTCGTAAAAATTTTTCGCGCTCGCTCTGCTCGCGCAGTGATAGCGCTTACTACTCTCGCGCAGTTATAGCGCTTGCTCGGGTCGCGCAAGCATTTGTAATATCTATTTTGTAGAAAACATTTCAGCAACTTTTGTATTTTAATAGCCACATTCATCAAAACGATTCATAAATTGGCACAGTAAAACTTTCAATAATCATAATGATTTTTTACCTTAAAATAAGTGAATATCAAATTTAACCTTAGGGTCAGCGGTGTTGACTTAGTTGGTCATAAAAACTGTCAGGGTCATAAAGTTAACATTTTCGCGCTCGATGCGCTCGCGCAAACCTTTGTTTTACATTCTTTGTAGTTAATATTTCAGCATTTTTTTTATTTTAATAGCCACATGCATCAAAACGAGTTTATAAATTGTAACAGTACAACTTTCAATAATCATAATGATTTTTTACCTTAAAATAAGTGGATATCAAGTTTAACCTTAGGGTCATCGGTGTTGACTTAGTAGGTCATAAAAACTGTCAGGGTCATAAAATGACGTTAACATTTTCGCGCTCGCTGCGCTCGCGCAAGCCTTTGTTTTACATACTTTGTAGGTAATATTTCAGCATATTTTGTATTTTAATAACCACATGCATCAAAACGAGTTTTTAAATTGTAACAGTACAACTTTTAATAATCATAATGATTTTTTACCTTAAAATAAGTGGATATCAAGTTTAACCTTAGGGTCATCGGTGTAGATTTCGTAGATCATAAAAACTTTCAGGGTTTAAAAAGTCATAAAAAAATTTCACGCTCGCTTCGCTTGCGCAGTAATAACGCTACATAGCGTATAATAGCGTGTTTTAACAGCCTCATACATTAGACTGACTCAAATACTTAAACAGCAAAACTTGGTAAGCCTTGGTTAGGTTTACCAAGTACCAAGTAATGATTAATGACTTTAACAATAGACGATATCTACCTAAGAGTCATCTATATTGACTTGATTATTAGGTCATTAAACTGTCGGGGTTATAAAAAGTCATATTAATTTTCACTCGCCCATTAATAGCGCTCGGTACGCTCGCACAGCTATTTACCTTATTTTCTTTGTAAGAAATGTTTCAGGAACTGTTGTGTTGAGTCAAACATTTAAACAGCACAACTTCGTATACGTAACCAAAATGATTAATGACTTTAACAATAGAAGATATTGAGTTCGACTTTGAGGGTCATCCATGGTGACTTGGCCTAAGAGATCATCGATCTAGACCTCAATGGCCATAAAGACACAAATTACGCGGGCGAAGCCGCGGGTAACAGCTAGTATGTTCATATTTTATAATCGATGCAACAAACTGATGCAAATTTTGCAGGCATATATATATTCTACCCGTGCGAAGCCGGGGCGGGCTGCTAGTATTATATAAATTAAATGAACTTGAAAGTTCCACTTCTGGCGCGTAACGCTTTCTGCGCACACTCTTTTTAAGTTTCCGTACCAAAAGGGTTCCGTACAAAAAATTACTAAGACTCCGCTCTCCGCCTGTCTGTCTGTCCGTCTGTCTCCAGGCTGTATCTTATTAACCGTGATAGTTATACAGATGACATTTTCACAGATGGTGTATTTCTGTTGCCGTTAGAACAAAATATACTAAACACAAAATAAAGTAAAAAATTAATTTAAAACCCTACAAAAAACGTGTTTTTTGGGATAACGCCATCTATATGAAGGTCTAGGTGTCATCTGGGTGTTAACAACTCCTTCGTGTTTGTTAAGCTAAAAACCTTTCTAATTCGTTTTGGAAAAATGACATAGATGGCGCTAGTAAACGAGCCCCGTCTTTCTAGATCGTGACGAGATTTTCCGTGAACTCGTATACCAAACAATGTTCTTCGTAATATCAATTAATCAAAGATGAGGTTGAAACTCTGTTATGTTTCGTATAATTGTAATGTAGTACGGAACCCGCCCTAAGTGTGCGATGTGAGACGCGACTCTGACGCGCACTTGGCCAGTTTTTACTTATGTTTTTTAGACTAGCGTTTGACTACTATATCCCCGGCGATAAGCAATGATGTGGTCGAAGATGGTAAACACGCTAGGCTTAGAATACGCTGACTCTCAAGGGCTGCCAGCTGCTGGAACACTGTAAAATTATGGCAGCAGATTTTCTCCATGATGGTGGTAACTTGCTTTTTGGTTGCATGTCAGACGGAACATCGATAGGCAATACTCTCCTGCCACACGTGAATGAACATCCGTGCTAGGATTTTAACCGGCAACTTCTCGCTCAGAAGTCAACACATTTATCCTTTAGGCCAACGCGGCTCTCGGATCCTCTAGGATCTCTCAAAATTTAACAAGATCAAAATAATATATAATCTTTTCTCTTACAAGCCCCTATAGACTTTGTAGATAGAAGAAAAAAGAACACTACAAAACAATCAAGCTTGAAACTTTTACTAATAATTATATAAACAATTTTCAGCTTGTGCCATAGACCGACACAGAAAAAGTTGCTCCAACCAGTGCCAGAAGCAATCAAATACTTTTCTGAAAAGTTGTTTCTTTACCTATTGTATTGTACCTACCAATTTCTTGGTTCTTATACTTTTAAACTAATAGATCTCTCCTTTCTCGGACTTTGAGGAAAGTTTTGTACATTTACTTTCAGGATTCATACAAAAAAAAAAAAACAGAACATTAGTTAGTAGTATTTAGTCGTTTGTTCATTTAGTAGGTAGTGGTAGTTTATAATTGTGATGTTTTTAGATAAAACGGGCTAATAAGCTAGTAAAACTATAATGTGTTGATAAAGAAACTTCGTTGGAAAATCATGTCAGTTAACGGGTTCAAACCGCATTCTTTAACAGCTCGAAGGCTTTGTTCTAATAGTTTTCTACACTAATATTATAATATCGTTTAAAAACTAAAAAAACAACCGACTTCAATGCCGCGCTATTAATTTTCAGTACCAATTTTGAGATGTTTATCTCAATATCTCTGGAGATACTTATCATACCTCAATAAAATTACCATGGTACTACACTTGGGATATCTCCTTTCGAACAAAAAAGAATAATCGAAATATTCATAAACGACGAAGTTATCCGCGAACAAACATAAAAAAAAAAAATATATATATATATATACGGTCGAATTGAGAAACCTCCTCCTTTTTTTGAAGTCGGTTAATAAAGAGGAAAACTTTGTTTGTTTGGTTGTAATGAACAGGCTCAAAAACTACTGGACCGTTTTTAAAAATTCTTTCACCATTCGAAAGCCACATTATCCACGAGTAACATAGGCTACATTTTATTCTGGAAAAAAATAGGGTTCCGTAAGATATTTGGGTTTTAGCAAAACAACGTTTGCCGGGTCAGCTAGTCGTATATAATTGTTTTAAACGCTTTAACTTAGTGTAATTAGTACAATTATTCTCAGTATAAGAACAACCAAGTCAATCAAGTCTTAGGGTTCCGTAGCCGAATAGCAAAAAACGGAACCCTTATAAATTCTTCATGTCTGTCTGTCTGTCCGTCCGAGTGTCATAACCACTTTATACCGAAACTATTAAGACTACACAATTGAAACTAGGTAGGAAGGTGTATTCTGTGAACCTCTTTACGATTTTTTTACATAAATAAAATAAATAAAATATTCATGGAACTAAAGTACTATCAATCCTATATGTTCGGGGGGTGACTATAGATAGGTCTTTACAAATGACATTGAGGTTCCTAAGACTATTTTTTCTCAAAGTCAATCATTTTAAAGATAGGCACGTCTAAAGTGGTAAAAAGTAAAGTGTGCCCCCCCCCCTCTAACTTTAAAGTAGGGGAGTAAAAAATTTAAAAAATATTTTCTGTAGGGTTCAATGAAAACTTTCAACGAAAATTAGTTTGAACGAGTTACAGTCAGCAGTTTTTGAGATATAGCGACCGCAAATATAACTTTGTTTTTCATACTACGAAAAACAAGGAAAATTTTTTGGTGGAGAAATAATATAGTTTCGAGTCGGACTTGTTGTTTGACTCCAGTTTTTTCAAAACTCTATTTTTGAAAACCTTCCAAGCTTGTTTCAAAGTTTTTGTAACGTGTGCATCAGCGAGTAAGTATTTTTAACTTTGTTTCCACTAGACCCTATCAATCATAATTTTAGTTTGTTGAAAAAACACTTAAAATGCTGCGCGAGTCAGTTTAGGGTTCCGTATTCCTGACAAGGAACCCTTACAGTTTTGTCATGTCCGTCTGTCTGTCTGTCTGTCTATCTGTCTGTTCGAGGTTTTGCTAAGAGACCGTTAATACTAGAAAGCTGTAATTTTGTGGGGGTATGTATATAAATTACGCCGACAAAGTGCTGAAATAAAATTGTTAAAAATATTTTTTTTTATGGTAGCTCCCCTACATGACAAGTGGGGATGAATTTTTTTTCGTCATGTACCCCGTCGTGAAGACGGAGTCCCTAGTTGCTTGTTTATAACGGGTAAAGACTTGCATTGAATAACAGGCTACTACAGAACCCTACACTGCGCGTGGCTCGGCACGCACTTGGCTGGTTATTTAGTACCAAATTTGAGGTGTTTATTTTCATATATCTAGTTATACTCATGAGATCTTTACAAAATTTAAATTCAAAATCATTTTAGAATATACCTCTTTACAAAAATGATAAAAAGGTTGCATATCCGTCTATATGGCAGAGTTATGCCCGAACATAAATAAAAAAAAAACATCCAAATTGAGAATGTCATCCCTTTTCACCTTAAAGAAAAGAAGGAGCTTTCTCAATTCGACCATATACATAAATATTTTGTTTTTATATTTTTCGCGGATAACTTTGTCGTTTATGAACCGATTTTATTGAAATTCTTGTTTGTTATCCCGTATTAGTAATAGGGATTGATGAACCCATTGATGAAATCACCAGATATGGAACCGCACTCCTCGATGTGGACCGCATGAATTAGGTTCGCGAACATAATTCGACCTTAGTCACCATCGAATTGTAGTTAGTGTAGCACGTGCACAGTTTTGTTCCAGATCTCAATTTATAATTAGCAACAATGCCTTCCTTCGCATTTAAAAGGTGCACAAATGCTCTAAAACCAAAAACAAGTTCCATGGCATAAGTTTTCACTTGTAAGTATATCAAAATTAATAATTTCCTTTAAAATTCTTCCGATTTTAATTTCGCCATTTCTAGAAAGAAAATAGAAATACACATTCGGATGAGTGGGAAGAGACAAGCATCGGAGCATGCGGCCTATGAGTAAAACACATTGGTCGTACAGATACGCCACTGCCTCTAATGACGTTTAAAGTAGATCATTTTACATTAAGCAAACAGTAAACTTAAAATTACTCTACCCCATTCAAAAATATCATGCAACGGATTTAGATTGAACTAAAAAAAAGATGTGTAGCATAATATTTCATTTTCGGTTATATAGGTACATATTAAATCACCTGGTAATAATAATGGCTACATTACATAATATATGTCAGTTGGACACAACAGTATCACTTATTTACAAAAATATAAAGTGTGAAACACTTCAAACAAACATAATATTAGTATCACTTAAGCTAAGACACACATCATAACAACATAGTGTGGGTTTAAAAAAATAATGCAACGTTTTTTAACATAATAGATGTTATTGGTTTTGTTTATTGAATCAAACGAATCACATAATATTTATAATAATTTACATAAACAGTAGGCTTATTCCATTTTGCAATCTTACTACATCTGCAAATTTAATCTATGACTGTTGTAATGTTCGGTTTACGGAGATATCCGACGGCCGATCGCCAAGAATTGGTACGTAACAGTCAAAATTATTGCTATCTCGTTCGCGCTACAGTCCGTGTATGTCTCTCTCTATCTCTGCTCTTCATGCACATCAAGCTCGACATTAGAAATATACATAAATCTCAAATATAGATAGAGTGTGTTTCATGTAGGTAGTTGTTTTTAGTCCCATTTTGTTTTCGTGGCGTTAGACAGGTCCCATATCTAGTGTTATCAATGGTAGTACCATAGTAATTTCATCGAGATCTGATAAGTATCTCCTGAGATATAGGAGATAAACACCTCAAACTTGATACTTAAAATTAATAGCTCGGCATTTGAAGTCGGTTCTTTTAGTTTTTAAACGATCTTACTGGGAGTCGGTTTAAAATGACCTTTCATGACCTAATGTTCACGATAGTTCGTTCATAATGAAACAAGCCAACAAAATACCCGTATGTTACCACCATTTGTTAACACAAAACCAATGATGTTCAGTGAACAGCGTGGCTGTGTAACTTCAGAAATTATGATCATGGTTGATGCATTTGGATATGTTCCAGGGATATGTACCAGATTGAAACAAAGTATCTAACCCTGTAGTCATCATAACAGTTTTACTGAGTAGATTTAGTAGGAAACGGGCTCATGTTGTTACTTGTATATTTTCAGACAGGCATGGAATAATAGACCACATGGCTAAGGTCATACCACCCACCAAACAAAACGTTATAGCTCGTTATAACTCGTTATAACGAGAAATGTTTTGTTGATACCAAGTTCATACCAGGTACCTAATTTTTGTTGTTCATTTTTTGAGCATGTACGATAAGAATAACAACAAAAACTGATTGGATACTTTTCTATCGTTTAAATCGCACTGGAGTAGGCAATCAAATAGCTTAATTCTAAACTATATTATCGCTCTATAATGCCAAGTTTATTGCATAGACGTAATATAAATAATGGTGTACAGCAGATGTTTTGACAAATTCAATGTAATACGTATGCTTTAAATATAAGGTTGTAATTACTTTGTAGAACAAAACGGCCTAAACGAAAGGCTCCCGGGTGGCGGGAGTGTGTCCTTGTCTAACAACCTGGCTAGTGCTATATATGTTCTTATCTATATGTATAGTATATATATATATATATATATATATACTATACTATACAACCTGACCTGACTGCGTACACCGGCCCTGATGAGACCAACCTTGAACGGAATTTGTCTCTTTCTTTTGTATAGACAACTTATATATATATATATACCGGTGTACGCAGTCAGGTTTAATATTAAGTAGAAGGTCTTTGGTTTAATGTTTTTTCAACACAAATAATTGAGTAACGAGACGAGGACTTTTAACCGGTACCTACTCAGTATCAATTCCAAAGTATCGATACTAAAGTATTTGGAATCGAAAGAAAAGTACCTACTAATTGATTGGCTAATCCAGCGCGATTAAATCGACAGCAAATTATCGAATGATTATTTGTTTCAACTCGTATCGTACATCCCTAGGAAATTAAACAACAAAAATCGCTTGGTGTGATCCTGGTATAACTTATAAGCAGTAATCACTTGATATCTCAGTTTTATTGCAGCATGGAATCCCACTGTTACTCTGACTGAGATATCGAACTCTTGCACGCTATCTTGCTCAATGAATGTGCACGAAAGAACACTTTACTTAAGAATCACTAGAAGTATACCAGCCTATACATTTTAAATTATATATATATATAGTTAACAATCTAGGTCACTGCAGATTTTGTTTAGTCTGAAGTTAGTTTTTAAACTATTTTAATATTTAGTTTATTAAGTTTTGCTTTTATTTACATTTAGTTAATACTATTTGATTTGAATACTTTCTTAATTTATAAGCAACGACTTGATTGGAATAATTGTTATTCTTTTCAATTTTATCAATTTCTTCGAGCCCCGGTGACGTAGAGAATGGATGGCTTAACTTCTACGCGAGATGTCCCCGGTTCAAACCTTAGCACGGGTGTGTGTTCATTGGTGGTAGGAGCATTACATCGAGGTTCCGTCTGAGTTGCTACCAAATAGTAGCTTACCGCGATCAAGGAGGAAATATGGCGCCATAACAGTGAGAGTCAGAGTATTCTAGGCTTAGCGCGTTCACCATCTTCGACCACATCATCGCTTACCACCAGGCGAGATGGATGAGATTGGTCAAACGCTAGTCTATAACAAAGCAAGAAATCTCAAACGCACAAACTGCTAGAACTGTCTACTTCAGCTATTTTAATTCATTGATGTCGTACGGCATAATGCTATGGGGCAATGCTGCCGACGCTAACCGTATTTTTATTTTACAGAAGAGAGCAGTGAGAGCGATTTATGGTTTAGGAAGTAGGTATTCATTACGGGAGTTCTTTAAAACTACAGGTATTTTGAAAATGCCGTGTCTCTACATTTTGACAAATATAGTGTATGCCCGTAAACATTTACATAAGTATAAAGCAAACTGTGATATTCATACGTATAATACAAGAAATAAATATAAATTAGTAGTGCCAACAACAAGGCTATCTAAAATAAACAAATCATTTGTAGCTAATTGTGTACGATTTTATAATATTATTCCGGAGTAGTTAACAAATTTGAATGAAAGGCAATTCAAATTTCATATTAAAAAACTGTTATTGAGCAAAGCATACTACACTGTAAATGATTACTTATGCGACAAAACATTTTGGAAAAATATTAAATGTAACAATTCCAACTAATTTTATATATTTATAGATGACATTATTGTATGGTTAAATTTAATTGTTTTTGATGTTATTTGTTATGAATTGTTGTTATTTTTTTATGTTTTTGACATTCATAAGTGTACAATGTACCTAAATGAAAAAATAAATAATATGATATGACATTTTATTTATCCATTTTATCAGCCAGTTTAATCCGTACGCGCCGCAGACATTGTTGTTCAAATACCGCCGCCGTCCTCGGTTCGTTACCGACCTAAAATCACGAGCCACGGTTTTCGCGAGGATGAGTTTGCTTTTGCGAAAATAAATTTGCACCTATATTTTTCTGTTGGAAGGTAGTTAAAACGATAAAATAAGACAGAAAACCAAAATTACTGTTGCGCTTACACAAGCTTTAGGATTGAAGTAGAGATGGGCTGGACATATCTCACGCTACTCTGATCATAGATGGATAGAATACTCAACACAATTATGATATCGCATGGCTCATTGAAATGGTCTCAATTAAAAAATTATACATTGATCAGTCGCGGGTAGTATTTCATTTCAAATTTAATTATTAATACTTAACAGTTATTCAGAATATAAATTAAAACGAATTTTCTTTCAAATATTTCTCAGCTTATAGTGAAAAGTAGAAAATAAATCAATCATGTAAAAAAAAGCCTGGTAAAATTGTATAACTCTTCATTTGAAAATAAATAAAAGTAGCACAATTGATTGTTGCTACAATTGCTTTGAATGTTTTTGTTTATTCAATAGCTTCAAATTCTAATAAATGTGAAGAAAAATATTTTGTATTTACTTCTAAAACAAAGTTCATAAAGTTAGTAATTTTGTTTCAATAGCTTGATAAGGACAACCGCAAATGAGCCACGTGTCACAGCAAAAAAAAACGGCCAAGTGCGAGTTAAACTCACGCACCGAGTCAAACTAGGTTAAAGGACAAACTTAACTTTGCAGTTCGATCCATAGAGAATGTACTGCACCAACTGCAAATAATAATGTTGTAATAGTAAATTAGTTTTGTTTTAAATATTAAACTACATTATTTACGGTTTGCAGATTTATTCCTACATAAATGCTTAAAGACCTTGCTTCTTGCTCATTTTCATGATTCTAGGACAACGGGGAGTATAGATTATGACTCTCTTGTGGAATCGCGAAATATGCAACTTAAACGGTCGTATCTTATGATAGCTTAAGACTTATAAGTTTGATTTGCACAACCAAAACATACCGTGGACCTAAGTACTTGATATAAATTTCAACGTGATACCTTTACGCATTCCTGAGAAAAAAGGTCTTGACTGACGGATACACTGACACACAGACGGACAACAAAGTAATCCTATAATATATAATTTTATTTTTGAGGTACAGAACCCTAAAAACGCTGCAACTAAACTGCAGCTGCGGACTGCATTTTACGAACAGTCTATTATGAACTCACCGCACAAGGAGATGGTAACGGTCGGTGTTATGCCACGAGGCACCGCTTTTAGTTTCGTGTCATCTTTTGTACTTAACAACTGGCTGTTGCGCTTTGCCGAGAGCTTTTATAGGCTTCAGGTGACAGTGCTATGTGTCATTTATTCATCTTTAGGTGCAACAGTACACACTTAGACATGTCGAATAATTTATGATCCTACAAAACGAAATAATCGACTTCACATGCCATGGAAGTAAAAATATCCACTAGCCATTATCATGTCATCGAGGTATCAAATTTGCTTATATTGTTTATATCCTCATATCTCCGAGGATGATTATCAGATCTCGATAAAAATTGAATGGGACCAAATGGGATGCATAATCTCACAAACAATATATAGTCAATTTCAGTAGCATGTTTGTGATGCTTATCGTCATATCTCTAGAGATACTTATCAGATCTCGCTGAAATTATAACCTTGATACCTTTGAAACCACCTCAAAAACGAACCGTACCGATTAAAAAAAGAACAAGTGCAAGTCGGACTCGCACTAGTAGGGTTTCGTACCACACAACAGTATTTTATAAGATCGAGCAAAAAATACCACTATCATTTTTAGCCAGCAAAAAATAATAATTAATAAACATTTTATTTCTTATTACGCCATCTAACGTCTAACAAAGGTGTTAGGGATCGACATTTCAATATAACGTCATCTATGGGACGTTTACCTAACTAAGCGTTCATAGATGGCGTGAAATGCCAAAAAAACACGTTTCTTGTATGGGGACCCTCTATTAATTTTAAGTTTATTCTGTTTCTAGTATTTGTTGTTATAGCGGCAACAGAAATACATCATCTGTGAAAATTTCAACTGTGTAACTATCACAGTTCATGAGATACAGCCTGGTGACAGACGGACAGACAGATAGACAGACAGACAGACAGACAGACAGACAGACAGACAGACAGACAGACAGACAGACAGACAGACAGACAGATGGGCAGCGGAGTCTTAGTAATAGGGTCCCGTTTTACCCTTTGGGTACGAAACCCTAAAAACATACTGACGAATTGAGAACCTCCTTTAGGAAGTCGGTTGAAAATACAGGTGAACCTCCTGTTTTTTATGAAATCCGTTAAACATGTATTTTGAAATCTCAATCATGCGAATATCTATGACACGAGTTATTTATTTTTAATATTCAAACTAAAGCATGATTTTATGGTGTGATGTCGATAAATGGTTGAGAACTGAGTGACCAATTAATTAATGATTTGATCAGTGTTTCACTTCGAGCATTTACCAATGGAGATGTTAACGTTGTAATCCGCAAACATTTTTTTCTGCCGATACTTACGGGGGACGAGGTAAACACGCATTGCACGCACACAAATCACTCACTTTAACGATCCCGCACACTAGCTTGAAACACATACACAGTATTAAAAATACAGCGTAGTTACGCACGCTCATATGGCCAATAATGGCTATATATATATATGGCTAGCAGAGGGGTACGCCTTGCATTGACATCTCCATTGGAAAATGCTCGAAGGTGTTTCATTATTTCAATATTATTAAAATTAAATTGCATTAAGTATAATTACTTATGTTACTTTGACATGAGTGAGTGCCTTTACACAAAATATAATTTGAATGTGAATAACGAAATTTAACAATGAAGTTAATTATTGGTAGTTATGACTATCATTATGGCGAATCTTTTAATGTATTGTTCATATATTATGTTCTGTGTATTAGCTGTTCTTGAGTGATTTTTGACAAATTTTCTTGATGTTTATTTAATTTAAATAAGCCGTAATAATAAGTAATGTAGTCGGGCAAATGTAACATTTTATTTTCAAGTAACACATAAAATCCATAACCTTTTGTTTCTCCACATTTTTCTCGCAGCATTTGAACGTATACATCAGTTAAGATACCATTAGCGACACAACGTTAACGTTTACGGTTACGTTATATTCTACGTGACGATAAACGGCGTCACGTCTACGCGATTATCGCGTTAGCTGTTATTGTAACCATTATGACTACAGCCTCTGGAAGGCTTTTAGCTTCGAACTTTTTAATATAAGTTTTAAGGACGTAGCGTTATAGTCAGATTTACAAAATAAAATAAGGTTCTAGAAGGTTTTAGATTGTTTTGAAAGATATTATCAATCAGGAGGAGTTTCTCAATTATACTGTTTTTTTTTAAGTTTGTTGCTTCAAAACTCCGTTATTTATCAGCCAAGTTGGAAATGAAAATTCTTACATTGTTTGTGAGAGTATACTTCTCGTTCGGTCAAGATTTGATAAGTATCTACAGATATATATGGAGATAAACACCACCAACTTGGCACTGAAATTGACAAGCGCGGCATTTGAAATCAGTTTTTTTTTCTTTTTGTCAACAATCTTAAATTATTTTGCTAACAATTAACCTTTGTCCAGAAGTGTTTTTGTTATTGAGGATGGTAATTTCGTGTTTGCATAAGTGTCAAGATTTTAGGCTCAAGGCTCTTATTTTTATTTAGAACAAAATTTACATCTAATAACAATACATTGAGATTACATATTATTATCTGAAAAGCTAGTAAGGTGTAAATGTGGTCCTTCTCTCCTCGGCTTCGGCTCCATAAACTTCTAACGAATAAACTGCTCTAAACTAGCGTAACCTTAAAGATTGTGTATGTATTAAGGTTTATATAGGTGAGTTCTTTTGAGTGGTTGGCTGATGGACACGAACAAATAGTTCCCTATTCTGGTCTACATGAACAATAATTGTTTTTACTGTTCTGTGCATAGAGCGCACAGTGGCGGCACCGCGCTGTAGTACCGCTGTGTCTTTCAACAAATATTCATGTGTGATTCTTATAACGCTGACGATTGACACGGCGAATCATCTGTATTTGTTTGACGGCAAAAAGCGTGTGTACAAAAGGCATAATAATTTAGTGACATTTATGCACATCCACTTAGCCTTATTAATAAGGCAGAGAAGTAATGAAAGCAAAAGTAAACCAAACAGTAAGGATCTGCTAATGGACCGTTGTCGCCGACAAAAATCTCACCTCCCCTGAGAACGCAGACGTTTCGCTTTCGCAAAGAATTATTCAAGACTCACGAGGTTTGAAGCTGCTTTTATTTTGCTTTCTGTGATTTAGATGGCTTAATGTGATATTAAGGTTGTAGAACCTAGAAAAAACATCACAGAAACTATTTATTATATTTTTGTAAATTGTTAAAAACAATCCAAAATTTTGATTTACGCAGTGCAAACATCTCTCCTCGAATTTGAAAACTGTAATGATTTCTTCCGAATCTTCGATCTTTCGAAATAAGTAGTCATAGGTAGCGCCACCAATGCAAAATTGGGTTAAAAAAATGCAATCCACTAATTTCATCGTATCGATGGATCGAACCGTGGCTTTATTTGCAGAGCACCTGGACGTGTAATCAGGGGGGTTAGGGTTCAAGTCCCGACGGTACGATGACATTTTTAGATTGTGTTTAACACTTTAAAAAATATAGTGTGAAACACTTCAAAAAAACATAATATTTATTGTATGTCGCAAACTTAAAAAAAAAACATGATTAAAACAACTTAAAATTAATTACCTAATCACAACATCAAAATTATAAAAACTACAATAATAATATCTATACTATAAATAAAAGACAGAACCTAGGTACTACCTGCCGGTAATGTTCCCAAAAAGCTAGCGACGTTACCTCGTTGTATAGCTAGGCTAATACGTTGGCCGAGGTAAGCGCCAGCTCTTTGATCACGGGTGATGTCAATTAGGCATCTGGACAACTCCTTAATAAAACCTCGGGCATCTCGACCCCATAGGCCCATTGTTTCGACCGCAAACGGAAGAAATATGTATCCATCACCAATGGTAGCATATTTCCTCAGTTTGAGGTTTTCTGCAGCATCCGCTGCCGCGCCCACTGACCGTGAGGTCCCGCATATATGGGACGCCGCTAATGTGTCAGCACATGTGGCGTCCCACACCAATGGTCTTCCTCGACACCATGGCACTAACGTCATACCGTCGGGCCTCTTACCCATCGTCACGTGATATACCGTTCGGCTCTAATATGGCCCGCACGTTCACGGTGGCAAGGGCCCGACGGATGACGTCGTTTATTGTGGCGTGGTGTGAGAGACGCCCTGCACTGCGGCGGCATGACAGGCCGTGGTGGCCTAATCTGTCCACTTCACTGCCGCAGTGACAATTGTGAGGTTCCGTCCTAGAGATGCCCAGACGCAACCCTATGGCAAAAGAAAAACTTTCATTGTCCATTAGGGTACCAATGTTGGATGAAGGTAGTGCTTGTAACCAATAACCAGATTCTCGTTCGCGCATGGCAAGGAGACGAGCCCGGACTTTATTATCAACACTTTTGTCTAAAATTTGTTTTTGTACAATTTTACAAATTTTCGTCCCATTGCCTTTGCAAACTAAAATTTTTTGGTAGAACCTCACTTGGACAAGCCAAAGACCAGGCCGTTCTACCATCTTCCAAACAGTATTGAAATTTGTAATGCTGAATTTGAAATTATTCTCTTAAAAAGAACCACTGTTGGCAGAAGATAGAAAGGCCGGTAATGAAACACTGGAAATTTTGCGGATGCATTGGCATCCAAGCCGAACAGGCAGAGATGCCTGACAACATGAAATATCTGGAAGTGAACAATTTAGAATTTAGGTTAAAACATTTTTGACCGCGTCATCCAAATTTAGTAGTAAAGAAATGTGGTTCCAAAGAGGGCAACATCGTAGTATATACGTAAATTTTGGCACAAAAAGACAAAATCGAATTAGATGAAAAGGTTGTGAATTTAAGTGAGACGTTCAGACGTATCTTCAAATTTTTGACGTTGTTCATCGACAAAATCTGGGAATGGGATCGGAGCTCCTAGGAGGCGCAAACTTTTACTGGTCAATAATTTTAAATTTGGAGCTAAACTGTTAAATTAATCATACAAATTGTCTCTTTTTAATACGCTTTTATTAGCTTCAGACGTATGTATGTTTGTATGTTAGTATGTAACGGAATCTTTGAACATGATTTTAACCCCCTTCAAAACGTCGGATTAACTCGAAATTTGGCATACTTATTAAGGACCGATGACAATTCAATATTTTAAACATTTTGACCCGTTATCCTTACTAGGATAATCAGGATTACGCTTTAAAAAAAATCGACTAAAAAATGAAAAATAAATAATAGTTTAAAAAAACTAAAAAAATACGCTTTTATAGAAAATCCAACTAAAAAATAGAAAATAAATTTTAATAAATTTGAATTAAAAATAGTTTAAGAAAAAATGATTTTATTGTAAAAAAAAGCGTGGGGTGCTTTTCAGGATATTATCAAAATAACCCTTCTAGTCATATCTGTTCATAAAATATTTGGAACTATTGATACTATGTACCCCACGCTTTTTTTTTACAATAAAATCATTTTTTCTTACACTATTTTTAATTCAAATTTATTAAAATTTATTTTCTATTTTTTAGTTGGATTTTCTAAAAAAGCGTATTTTTTAAGTTTTTTTAAACTATTATTTATTTCTGAAGGTACAATGTCTGTTATAAATAGTTTACATTTAGAGAAATTTAGTTCTAAACCAATTGATTTAAATCTACCAATTAACAACTCTAAATCTTTCAATACAGTTGTAGCATCGCCTCCAAGGGTCTCGTCATCCAGATACCACATATTTAATTTGGAATTTAGACTCGAGATTATGATTAAAACTAATTTAAAACTATAACTACAAAATAAACTACTCCTAAAACTATTTTACAGACTATTTAAAATTTGTAAATAAAAACTGAATTAAGGTCGCTGTCTGCTGGCAGGGTACCCAAAAAGCTGGTGACATTACCTCTTTGAACGGCAAGACTAATTCGTTGCCCGAGGTGAGCGCCAGTAAACTATTTTAATGATACCTAACACAGTATAGTATCCAAATGAAGAAAATTAAAAGGAGATTACAAAAGTATCTAAAAGTAATAGGTTAAAATTTAATAAGGAATGACAAATGCTAAAATAACAAACAAAATATTTATGATTCGGTTTTTTTAATTATTTCAATAATTTACTTGTTTTCTGATTGTGCCACAATATCTCCGACAATATGAACCGTTTTTACAAGCTTTTATTTAACTTGCAATGTATGTATGTATGTATGTATGTCACTATGTATGTTCGGGTGGAATCTTGGAAGCTAAATTAGACCCACTTCCCGATGTCTGATTGGTCTCAAATTTGGTGTACTTATGTATCTTTGGTGACAATACAATGATATGGTACCATGGAGCTGGTCTGATAATGGAGACGGAAGGTGGCCCCGTCATCTCTATGATAAAACAACATAACTCCACCGAGTTAGGGCTCGATTGATTTGTCTTGAAGAGAACTTTACGCCTAGATGATATCCAGGGTCTGATGATGAAGCCGGAAGGTGGCCACGGCATCTCTGTGATAAATCAACGTAACTCTACCGAGCTTGGGCTCGATTGATTCGTCTTGAAGAGAACTTTACACCTAAATGATATTTAGCGACTGGTGATGAATCTGGAAGGTGGCCACGGCATCCCTGTGATAAAATAACGTAACGCCAGTGAATTTGGGCTCAAATGATTGGTCTTGAGGAGCACTTTACACTTAAATGATAGCCAGGATCTGATGATAAAGCTGTAAGATGGCCATGGCATTCCTGTCATAAAGCAACATAGCCCCACCGAGTCGATTGATTTTCCTTGAAGAGCACTTTACCCATAATCACATCAAATATCCGTGGAATATTTAAAAACATCATGCCTTCTCTTAAATACTTTGGTAATAGGTAGGCGGTATCTATACCTACCTACAAAAGAGTTAAAAATAAATTATATGTAAAAAATATTTTTAAAAACAAGCTTTTATCTGGGACAATGAACTAAAATGTTAAAAATAAATTCTATTAACTATTTGGCGTGTAGGTACTTACCTATATTTTTAAAAGCTTGAGGCACTGAAGTATAGTAATTACCTAGCCTGAAAAACGGGTAGTGGTTGAAGTTTTTAAAAATATAGGTATGTACCTACACGCCAAATACTTACTCGAATTTATTTTTAACATTTTAGTTCATTGTCCCAGATAAAAGCTTGTTTTTAAAAATATTTTTTACATAAAATTTATTATATTATGAGTATGGATTGCTTTTTCCAATTAAACTAGTATGGGGACTGAAAAACTATTCAAATCAAACCAAATCAATTTACCTAGTAGTATTTATCTAGTAACCACAAGGGTAGCCGGATATTAGGTATATTGATGTTCCGCTTGATTTGCTACCATAAAGTAGCTTACCACCATCAAGGACAAAATCTGTCGCCATAACCTTACGGTGTTCCGGCAGCACACAGTCTTTGACGGTCAAAATATTCAAGGCCTAGCGTGTTCACTATCTTCGACCACGTCACCGCTTACCACCAGGCGAGAAAGTGGTCAAGCGCTAGACTATGAGACATAAAAAAGCTACGCTAAATTTAGTTATGCATATGCAATAGTTTCCAACTTGAGTGAGTAAATTACTACTAGATCGATGAATGGATAATCGGGTATATATGGTCAAACACTTGCATATCTTGGACTAAAAATAAATAATAGTTTAAAAAAACTAAAAACACGCTTTTTATAGAAAACCGAACTAAAAAATAGAAAATAAATTTAAATAAATTGAAATTAAGAATAGTGTAAAAAATTTCAATAAATATAAATTAATAATATCGTGATAGTCGACCGGTCCCAGCGGCGGGCAGTGTTAGTCGACATCACCATCCCGCATGACGAGAACCTCGTGAAGGCTGAAAAGGACAAGCTTAGCAAGTACCTTGACTTGTCTTACGAGGTTACCGCCATGTGGGATGTTGACTCGACTAGTATTGTCCCGATAGTCGTGTCAGCAAACGGCCTAATAGCGAAGAGTCTCGACCAACATCTCAAGAGACTCTCGTTAGACGGCTGGATCAAGGGCCAGATACAGAAGGCGGTACTTCTTGACACGGCACGCATCGTCAGGAGGTTCCTCTCTCTGCAGCCCTAACCACCGGTAGCTTGGGCCCTGCCCCGCTACCGGCGGCACCCTAGGTTTAGGTTTTTTATAATGTTTTATGTTTTTATATTTGTTTTCTTTATTATGTTTATATGAAATATTGTAAAAATCCTTAACTTAAGAAAAATGAATAAATAGTGTAAATAAATAAAAAAATATTTTATTTTTAAAGAAGCGTGAGGTGCATGGTGTCAATAGTTATAAATATTTTATTGACAGATATGAGTAGAGTGATTATCATTTTGATAATATCTTAAAAGCACCCCACGCTTTTTTTTAAATAAAATATTTTTTTATTTATTCACACTATTATTAATTTATATTTATTGAAATGTTTAACACTATTCTTTATTTAAATTTATTAAAATTTATTTTCTAGTTTTTAGTTCGGTTTTCTATAAAAAGCGTGTTTTTAAGTTTTATTAAACTATTATTTATTTTTAACTTTTAAGTTCATTGTCCCAGATAAAAGCTTGTTTTTAAAAATATTTTTTACTATAATTTATTTATGATTATTTTTTTCATTAGTAAGGCATATTTAGTCAGTATTTCCTTCATGCAGTTCATCGAGATTAAACGGGTACCTCCAAAAAAATGAAAATGTCGACTAAAAATGAAAGATTTCAAATTCATACATTTCACATTACATTTTACATCAGTACATTTGGCCAAGTTCTGATGAGTGTATCTAAAGACACAGAGATATGCACCTCAAAATTGCTATTGATAATGACATGCAAGCCATGATAATCGTTTTAATTTTTAAACGATCAAAATAATGTTAAAAAATGATTAAGTTTAATAAGGGGTGTCAATTGATCAACACACCAAACAACTTATGGGTCTAACTTACAAAGATTTTGAGTTTGACTCAACGAGTTTGACTCAATATATACTTGAATTTGTCCTGTCAAATTTTCCCCAGCAAAACTTCATCGACAAGTTTTGTTAGGGAAAATTTGACAGTATCCAACTTCTGACAACATACATTCCTATCAAATGCCCTGAACATAAAAGACAAATATAATAAATAGGGTATATAAACAAACAGCGGTAAAATATCTTGTGTAGCCATGTGCGACTAATACGAGCCAAAACCGGAAAACCAACCTTTCCAAAGTAATTAAAACTTATTCTCGTTTATCTCCGTATCCTGTCGATACAATTTGCTTGTACACTAACGTAAGACCGTACAGGCAGGCAGGTGCAGTTAGACAAATTTATTAAAAACACACATTTTGTATCACTTTGAGAATTTTACTCTTGTATTTATGGCACCTCACGTTTACTTAAAACTTGGTTCAAATTTAAGCAAAATTATTGCAAGATAAAGTGCGACGCAGAGCGTGTCGGCATGCGTAAGTTATTTTTTACCGACTTCAAAACTGACCGAGGTTGTTAGTTCTGTACGTAAGTTTTTTTTTGTATGTATGTTTACTGATTGATGTCAATTGTGAACCAATTTTCAAAATTCCTTTTTTATCCAAAAGAACATACTTCTAAGGTAATCTCATTGTAAATTTATCGAGATCTGATGAGTATCTCCAGAGATATGGAGATACTGAATAACCTTGATACTGAAAATGACTGGCGTGGTATTTGAGGTAATTTTTTTTTCGTTTTTTAAACGATCTTCTTCTTTTATTGTGTTTCGTTTTTATGTATTTATTTTAAACTTTAGTTCCGGTTGCTATACTGTTAAAACATTCACTAGTAGTGGGACTAGAGTTTTTGCTTATACCGTACCGATAACTTTTAATTGGTTGGTGGTCACGCGTTATATAACGCGGTTTTGTTCACAAATTGCTTTGTATAGCAGTAGCGCAAGAAATTGAAATGTGCATTACCCCGGAAGCTTAACCTTTGATTTAATGAATATTTAGCTTATTGTATGTTTAGTGTTATTCATGTTAACTTATTGATAGACAAATTATTTCCCAACATACGCTACCACAAGAGTGGTTAAGATTTTGTTTAAAAAATATTGATTGATGTCCAGTGAAATTACAGGGCAAGTGAGACTCAACATTTTTATGTCTCGAGGACTTGCCTGGACAGCCAGAACTTTGCATGTCGCTGTATCTGTAATAGGTAGACGTCATTGCTTACGATTAGGCGAGCGTCGTGCTTGTCATGTTTCATTTTACTATAATAAAAATGGTTTTCCTTTTTCTAAAAAATAAAATTAAATGCAAACTTTTTGTGTAAATAAAGGGCCATAATTATATAATAATAACTTTTTTTTTAACTATTTGGGATGGCTGAAAAATTTCAATCTCCCGTCGGGACCTCGCGTGAGGACACGTGACCCGATCGAAAATTCGTGAGACGGAGGGAGAGTAGATTTTTTTTTGTAATGGGTAAAAAAGCTCTAACTTGCGTCAGGCAGTTGTTTTTTGTAAAAAAAGTTGTCTGGATTTCTGAAACACTCTATGTTTCAGTAATCCAGACAATGTTATAATGCGTGTAATAGTATGGCTGGCAACCATACCTCAATAACTTTTTAATAGTCTGACGTCGACGCTTGGAAGCCACCTGAATGGTTCATTATGTTTATTTTTTTATTAAAATTCAGAGCGTTGAATTATCCTTTCGCTACATTTACTTAAAATTTTATTATGACCACAACGCGGCGTCCTACGTCCGCGTGCGCGTTCGCGATCTGAATGTCTATTGTTTTCTGATCGCGGTAGATCGCGTTTGATGTGAACCAGTGGGTACAATTACTACTACGCTATCTGAGCGCCGCCTACATTTTGTACATAGGACGCCGCGGTGTGGTCGTACCTTTATTTTAGAATTTCGGACTTGTATATGTGCTGCGAATATGAATATTGCCTGAATAAATGCTTTAAACTTTGAACTATGATCTACCTTTGTGTGTATCAATATAGACTACCTACCCTGAATTCTAAAGTCCATTCACGGTACGAGTATCTCCGAGCGAAAAAGTGAAATAGACATTATACGAGATCGGACGTCGGAGCGTTACGGTTCGTTGGCTCTTTGGACGTGACGTCACATGTCCACTTCAAACACACCGCTTGCCGCACAAGTGCCCGTGTACCAAGTATTTTAAAAACGTAGATGCTATCGACAGTGACTTGCTGTATATTTGAGGGCCCGGTGGTGTAGTGGGAAAATTGTCGGCTTTGACGCCAGAGGTACTGAGTTCAATATCCGCCGTACACGAATGGATTTTTCTATCGAAATATGTATGTGCGCTTTTCACAGTGGCCTTCCGGCGAAGGAAAAAAAATGTTAAGAAACGAATTAAACGAACCCTCGCATGGTGGTAGGACACAATCTATTGTCCGCCTGGCCAGCTACCACCCTCAAGTTAGAAAATCTGTCGCCAAACATCTAATGTGTTCCGGCAGCTATCCTTGAGAGCCAGTTCCCATTTCAGACCTAGCGCGCTTACCATCTTCAACCGCATCATACTTACCAACAGGTGAGATAGTAGTCAAACGTTAGCCTATATGATATAAAAAAAGCAATAGAACGACCAGACTTTGCCCACCTAATAATACTTAAATTCAAAATTTAAAACCAACTTGAACTGGTCTATGTATAATCTGTTCATTGACACCATGCCAATGAGCCAAAACACGATATTTTTGCTGTAACTTGGTTAAGAGTAGAATATTCTGTAGATAAGCGGATACACACATAACGCCCATCAAACTTCTAACACCACTTCTTTGCGTTGAGATTAAATAAGATTTTATATGGCTTTTCATGACGCAGTAAAGTCGGTAGGTAGTCTGTGAGTAGGTACTAATATAAGTAATGGTCTTGCTAGTAGCTATTTAAGTGCAGCTTAATGTTCTAAAATATCTACTTATTTTAAGAAAACCCTCAGCTCTGCAACACACTGTAAATACGAGTGAGAACGGACAAAATACTTAGTATTTTTGTCCGCAGAAAATGGTCCAGCAATTCTTCTACAGTTGAAACTAGCTGCAACAAAAAGAAAAAGTGTAAGGCTCTTAGGGCCCTCAATGCTTCAGTCCTTTGTGAGTAAAAATGTTTTGGTGATTTTTTTTCTACCCTCTGATAAGTCTTACATACTGGCTGCCACTCGGAATCCTTTGTGTTTTTTTGTTTTCAATTTGTACAGGTACCCTTATCACAGAAACTAAAAAGCTTATAAGTTTAATTAAAAATACCGAAGAAATGCGTGTTAGCCACGCGCACCGAGGGTTCCGTACATACTTTCAAACTAGTTTAAGAGACAAACTTAAATATCGATCTAACAGTTAGATCCCTGAACACGGTTATTGCACAAACCTCAAATAATAAGTTATAATAATAAGCTACTTTGCTGAATGTATTTTATACTTGTATTGTATACGTATGTTACGGTAGGTGGCATACGACCACGGCTATCCTCTGAACACCACTATCAATATCTTTGAAATACAATAAAATAGTCATCTAAATAACCTAATAAATATGTATTTAATTACATTATGGTGATTAAATTTACTGAGTCTGATCTATAATGTATAATGTAATTTACGCAATATAATAAGAATTTTCAGAACATACAATGCAAGGGACAGAAATGACTTGTGCGGACAAGTGATTTCTGTCACTTTTTGGAATATTTTTCAAATCAATGAACATTCATAATAATAGTAATTATTATTATCCCGCAGGGGCGGCTTTGTGGCGAGCCGACGGTGAGTGGCGACACCGCGTACCCCTATCCTGTGAGGGCTAAATGAGACCCTCTGACCCCCGGCTTACCTTGACCGGCCGGCCGTTGGTGGGAATCGCAAGAGCTAAGAACTGAGGTACAGGGTGGAAGTGTAAAAGACATAAAGCCGCTAGTAGCGTTTAGTGAAAGTGCAGCACACCTCTCAACACCTTAAGCTATACACGCCAATGTTGCCCTTCGGCGCCAACATAACGGTCCGCCTTTATGGGGGGGGGGGGGGGGGGGCATGCAGTGTTATAGCAAGTCACTCGCCTTAACATTTTGAAATGAGGCGTAATTGGCCATTCCTCATTTCATAGACCAGGCATCAGACACCAAGCAGCACAAATCCATAGCCATGATAAATTAATGTTCCTACTTTTTATAGTTTTTCATCTTTCAATCCACAAACCATATTTAAGCAAAAATTGTAAAGAGCCTATTGACGTTGGCTTCGGCTCCGTCAATGCTTTATAAAGGACCGGGCATTTATGACCCGAGAATGTTTACTGGAATAGAATTAAATTAATAATTATTTACTTTTATTACAAAACGAGCGACGCCACCAAATTATCTCAATGCAATTTGTATCTTATTGTGTAGTTTATACATTTCAATTGTTTATCACGCGGTTCAATTGTTTCTTCCCGCTGCCGCGCCGCGCGGTGCAGCGCGACTACATGAGTAAAGAAATTTTCTTTAGCCTGAAGCCGCCGAACTAACTCAATTAAATGTGTATCTTTTTGTATGGGTAATAAAGTTATTTTTTAATACCCTTTAAAAAGTGCGCTATGTGAGCCGAACATTAGCGATAAGATCGCCCATTGTAACACTTAACATTAAACTATTGGGGTATATTGTTATACATAATATGTGTATGTATTTTCGGTGTGTCAATAAATAGTTTATTTATTTAACTATTTAATCATTTTTGTTTAAATAGATAAAGAGGTATACATATACACAACGTTTTAAGGATTTTTACGATCACAATGATTGCTCCGTAGGTAACTTTTTTACTCATCATAAACTTCAGCAACCAAAATTAAATTATATCAACACCAACCAAAATATAGAGCCAACTGAAATACCTTACGTGATGTAATGCGAAAACTTTTCCCATAGAACTGCCATAACGACCGCGAAGGAAAGCTATAAGGTCATCAACCTCAAACTTTCCTAATTTAATGTTAAACAACTATGCTGGCTCCATCGGGACCTACTGCAGCTTTCTATTATTAATGCAAGTATGAAAAGCTTGATTTACATTTGTGATTTTTGGGGTCCTGAACCAAAGAGTATCAACGAAACCTTATTAATGAGACTTCGCTGTCCGTCTGTACGTCCATCCGTCTGTCTGTCTACATTTCACAGGGCTATATCTCCTTAACCATAAAAGGTAGAGTTTTGACATTTTCACGAAGAAGGATATTCATGAAGTATTGGGGATTTGACAACAAATACGTTACAACAAAGTCAAGAAAAGTGATATTTTTAGCATTTTTTGCTTGATCTTACCAACCATAATAGAGACTTCCAATTTTCACAAATTCTATAATAGGTAGGTACTATGATTGCTACACCACAAATAAACCCGGCCAAGTCAAGTTGCACTCGCCCACCGAGGCTTCCGTACCAACGTTGGTTGGTACCAATTAAGCTAGACCTCTAAATTGTATGAGCGCTCATATAACTCAGAGGCCTATCTTAATTTGCGTTTACTATGCATGTATGGGGCCACCCTTTAATTTTTAACTTATTTTATTTTTTGGATTTTTTCTTAATTTGTGCTGTAAGACCTTGCTTCTTGCCAAATTTCATGATTCTAGGTCAACGGGAAGTACCCTATAGGTTTTCCGACCCAAGACCTATAAGGTACTTCCGGTTGACCTAGAATTGTCAATTTTGGTTCAAAGCAAGATCTTACAGCACAAGTAAAGGAAAAATTCCGAAAAATAAAACAAGTTGAAAATAGGGAATATGCATTTACTTGAAATTATTATTGTTCTGGTGTTGTTTGTTAAACATTTTTTTGTAAATAAAATACTGTTAAATGTGTTAAAATATTATATGACATTTGCAAAAAAAGCGTGGGAAATTTTAATTTGCAAAACACATCACCACTTGTCAATTAGAAAGTGACGTCACAGGGTACAACCACACGGTCTCCACAGAATAAATATTTTTTATAGAAATACTATGCACTGTTGTACAAATACTTACTATTTCTAATAAAAAGATTTAATCTGTGGAGACCGTGCGGTGCACTGTGACGTCACAAACGCGCGCGAAAATTTGGCAGCGTTTTAGATACTTCATATTTTTCAATGTTAAAACTATTTTTTTAGCTTAATTTGAACACTTTCAGTATTATTTAATTTTTTTAATGTGTTAAATCAGTGAATTAAAAATATAAAAAAAAAACATGCATATTCCCTATATCCCTATACTTAAGGTATATTTTGGTATTTACAGGTTTTTGCAATCAAAATTTGTCCATATCTTTTTATCGTGTTGATTCAGGACCTTGATTTTTTTAGTCTGTAGTGCCTACTAGTTATTAGCTATCAAAATATTTATAATCTATACTAAGGATGTGACGTAGCGCCCTCTGTACGTTCTGTTTTTATACTCTGTCTATGATCTACGAATATATCACTGTGTGACTTGATCAAGCTCGTGTTTCATTTAATAGATTGTTATACACCTAATAGGGACTATAGACATCAGTATTTGGTATAAATTTAAACTTGCTAGGTCTACCCTTTCCTGAGAAAATCGGTGGTGACACACGAACAGACAGACAGACAGAGACAGACGGACAGACAGACAGACAGACAGACAGACAGACAGACAGACAGACAGACAGACAGACAGACAGACAGACAGACAGACAGACAGACAGACAGACAGACAGACAGACAGACAGACAGACAGACAGACAGACAGACAGACAGACAGACAGACAGACAGACAGACAGACAGACAGACGGACAAGAAAGTGATCTTATAAGGGTTCTTTTTTTACCTTTTGAGGTACGGAACCCTAACAAATGCATTTTTTTGATACTAGATATGTAAGCGTTGTAAAACAAGTGTATATTAAAAACAGCTCGACCGATTTGTTAAAATTAAATAGGAAAGGGTAACCTTTGAAACGAAAAAAAGAATTTTTCAAATCGGTGCAGGCGTCTTCGAGTAATCGGTGAAAATACATATAAAAACAGATTCCAACGAATTGAGAACCTCCTCCTTTTTGTGAAGTCGGTCAAAAGTGACAAGAAACGTGTTTTTTCAGGCTTTTATGCTCGATCTTACAAGCTATTATAGATAGAGGCTAGAAATGCTATTTCCGGCGTTTGTTGCAATATTGTCTGTATCGGCTTCCGTGGATAAATGCAGAGGGCTTTGTCTGAAAAAAAAAGCGGCTAAGTCGAGTTGGACTCGCCCACCGAGGCTTCCGTACCAACTTAACTACTTACTAAGCTAGACCTCTAAATTGTATGAGCGCTCATATAACTCAGAGGCTTATCTTAATTGGTGAAACTATGTATGTGTGGGGACACCCTTTATTTTCCATTTTTTTATTTTATGGAATTTTTCCTTAATTTGTGCTGTGAGACCTTGCTTCTTGCCAAATTTCATGGTTCTAGGTCAACGGGAAGTACCCTATAGATTTTCGACCCAAAACCTATAGGGTACTTCCGGTTGACCTAGAATTGTCAATTTTGGTTAAAAGCAAGGTCTTAAAGCACAAGTAAAGTGAAAATTCTGAAAAATAAAAAAAAGTTGAGAATTAAGGTAAATTTTGGTACTTACAAGTTTTCGTGAAAACCTAAATTTGCCTATATCTTTTTATCGTGTTGACTTAGAACCTTGATTTTTAGGGTTCCGTAGTCCTGACAAGGAACCCTTATAGTTTCGTCATGTCCATCTGTCTGTCTGTCTGTCTGTCTGTCCGAGGTTTTGCAAAGAGACCGTTAATGCTAGAAAGCTGTAATTTTGTAGGGGTATGTATATAAATTACGCCGACAAAGTGGTGAAATAAAATTTATAAAAAATATTTTTTTTTAGAGTCGCTCTCCTACATGAGAAGTGGGGATGAATTTTTTTTTCGTTGTCTACCTCATTGTGTGGGATATTGTTGGATAGGTCTTTTAAAATGACCTTAAAATTTCTAACACTATTTTTCGATTGAATGCTCCATTTACGAAATATTCAACTTTAAAGTGCAAATTTTTGTTCCAGTAGGGCGTTCCCCCCCCCCCCCCTCTAAAAGCTAAACTGCTGGCTTAATAAATCTGGAAAAATTCATGATAATAGCGCATTTTATGAAATTTAAAGAAAACTTATAGTGATTTAGATAACTTTATTAGTTTAGCAGTAATTGTCGTTGAACTTGGGCGTTGGATAATTTTGTACCAAATACAAAATCCTTAGAATAAATACTTTAAAGTGACAAAGACGAAGTAGCTAGTTGCTTGTTTATAACAGGTAAAGTTGTATTAAATAACGGGCTTCTACGGAACCCTACACTGCGCGCGGCCCGACACGCACTTGGCCGGTTTTTATTAATACACATAATAGGGACTTTAGACATCAGTGTCTGATATAAGTTTCAACTTGCTAGGTCTACCCGTTCCTGAGAAAATCGGTGGTGACACACGGACAGACGGACGGACAGACAGACGGAGAAGAAAGTGATCTTATAAGGGTTCCTTTTTTTACCTTTTGAGGTACGGTACCCTAAAAATGAACTGATTTATGTAGATGGCAGGAGTCTTGACAGTATTACGTTGGCATTTGGCTATCCTGGAGGTCTCATCATTTTGAAACTAGTTTTGCGCTGTATATAAGTTAAAGGTCAAACGCTAGCCTATAAGTTATTAAAAAAAAATTATATCAGGATGTCACAAGATAATTATCATTCCTTAATTTTGTTTGGGTAAAGTTAATCACCTTTAAAATACATCCATAATATTGCGTGAAAATGTGAATAAAATTTACATCATAATTTAAGCCCAAGACCTTTTTCATTTAATTTACATATGAAACATTTAATTTTTATTACAATGATATTATTTTTTGCTACATAATATTTTTCATTATTCGACGGTCAAAATTACCCGCCGTTTTATTATACAATACAAAATTTACCAGGATTAAAAATTGAAGAGTTATTAAAAATTATTATTTTTCTAATAATTCAAAAACATCTCATTTCCGTTAAGATTCATAAGCTAGTAATCGGTGAACATGATGATTTTTTGTGAAGTCGGTTAAAAAGGGAAGTTTGCATAGAGCTAATGTGTTCCGAAGGCTGTTTTTGATAGCTAATGCCCATTCTCGGTTTAACACGCTACCACCGTATACCACATCGTTACTTGCTTTTATATATAATACTAGCTGCGTCCCGCGGCTTTGCCCGCGTTTGGACCACCCTTATCACTTAGGGGTATAAAAAATAAAAGCTGGCCGATTCTCAGACCTACCCGATATGCACACAAAATTTCATACAAATTGGTCCAGCCGTTTCGGAGGAGTGTGGTAATAAACACCGCGATATGAGAATTTTATATATTAGATAATTTATATAATACCGAATATAGTATAATACGATATAGCTAAACATTGCAAAAACAACACGTTTCTTGTGCCTTAATTTTTATTTTATTTGTCGTGATAGCAGCTATTATATACTAGTATGTACTGTAATGTACTAGTGTATAACACATTTTGTAAACCGAAAACAAACGCGTTTTTTACATAAGAAGCAATGGACAGTAACAGCAACAGATACTGGCTAGAACTAGAATGGTAACTGTTACCTTTCTAAAAATGGAAATGGCAGGTCTATGGACTCAATATCTAATCTATATTTAATCATATATAACATACAAGTAATGTACCGATGTCTGCCATTGCTTTATGGTAGACGTTCCATCTAGCCACACGAAAGGTTTTGCTTCAACATTTATCAAAGCAAAACATACTGCCAAGGAATGGAATTCTATGAACGGTGTATAACAAAATATAAGGTGCCTAACTAACAAGACTAAAAGCCTCGAGGTACTTTTGACTAAAGAAATAGCCTGTGACTTGATAATCATCACCGAACACTGGCTCCGCAGTCTCCAATTAGTTTCCTTTACTATATGTAACTATTATTTTCTGTCATACAGTTGTTGAAAACGCATAGCACATGGTGGTAGCTGCATTTACGCGCGCTCAGGTATAAAAGCTCTCAATGGACAAGACAAAAACAACAAATTTTTGACGTGTGCGCCGTGCATCTACTCGATGAGGATATACTAGTCGTCCGTATCTATCACTCAAATCAGACGGTTCTATCTGATTTCCTAAAGTTGTTTGAAAATCTGCTTGCTAAGATATCAAACGAAAATATGAAGTGTGTGATCATGGGTGACACGAATATTAACCTTCTTGAAAATTCCAGCGCTAAAAAACAGCTGTTAGATATTATTAGTAGCTACGATTTTTGTCACCGGGTTGACTTCCCGACGCGAGTTGTGGAGGGAGGCAGCAGTACGCTCCTGGACCATGTGTATACAAACATTCCCGGGGCGCGCATCGCCGCCGTTGCCGCCGTCGAGACGCACCTGAGCGATCACAACGCACAGCTGTTGTCGGTGCAGCGTGACGTAACACCCGGTCCTACCTTAAAACTGTCGCGAACAATAGGAGCTTTATAAGCGCCCTCTGGTTGATCGATTGGATCCCTATTATAGAGAAAAGTAACGGTCATAGCTGCTCTTTGGCTGAGTCACTTGTGAATACTTTAACAAATAAATTTAATATATGCCTTTTTCTTAAGAACCGCAGTTGGGTATATAAAGAAACGCATAATTTTAAACATCTACTCTTCGATATTTTAAAGACCCAAAACCGTTTTCCCGGGAACACAGACTTGAATAAAAACAGTTTAGAATTCACGCGATGCTGAAGGAAAACACGCTCGATCTAGAATTCGTAACGGCGGCAAGCAAGTGTGGCGCGCCGATAGCTGATGGCCCGCGAGCCTTAGCGACGCTAGCGGATGGAGCGTCAGCCGACCTCGATCAGCTAGGCTATTCTGTAAGCTATCTCGACACCGGAATCCGAGGTGAGATTTGAATTTCGTATTACGAAATTCAACCGTATTACGAACGTGATTCGATTGAATTTCGTAATACGAAATTCAAATCTCACTGCGGATTCCGCTCTCGAGATAGCTTACAGAATAGCCTAGCAGGATAACGACTTTCACACCCACTGAAATCAGCATAATAGCTTCCAAGTACATAGCACCTAAAACGAGCACCGATCTGTATGGCATTTCCGCTAGCATAATCAAGACCTCTATTAGGCCGCTAGCAAGCATCATTGCTTATGTCTTTAACGCTTGCACGCGTGAAGGCGTGTATCTGATGGCCTTAAAAAAAGTCCAGTCCAGTTAAAATTAGCCCATTATACAAAGGGAAAGGAAAAAAGGCCGAGGTCAAATCATACCGTACCATTTCATTGGTTCCCGCCGTGAGCAAATTGTTCGAGGTAAGACTCAATAAGAGAATTATCTCGTTTCTGTCGAGTCGCGAGATCTACACCGACAGGCAGTTCGCATACCGAGCGGGGCGTTCCACTACCGACCTGGTGCGGGAGGTGGTGTGGCGCGTGCTGAGCGCGCGCGAGGCGGGACAACAAGTCGCCTTGTTGTGCTGCGACCTGTCGCCCGCGTTCGACATAGCTGACGATGCATTTATAGCGGACAAACTACGATTCTATGGACTCCGTGGACCGGTAGATCGGCTCAGATCGAACGGATTGGCGCTCAATAGGGATAAAACGTTCTTTATGACGTTTAACCTTAACGGCATGATCTCTCAACCGTATAATGTAGTCGCTGGCGACTCTAAACTGGATCAAGTCCAGCACACCAAACTACTGGGCTTCAGTATTAATAGCGCACTTGTATGGGAGCATATAGACCAGTTGTGCGGTAAGCTAGGTCGCTCGTGCTTCGCTCTGGGGCGGCTCACGAAATCAGCTTCTCGTGCAGTGGTGCGCTCGTGCTATTTAGCGACCGTACACAGCGCTCTCACCTACGGCGTCGAACTATGGGGTCGCGCCGCGGACAGACAGAGTGCGTTCGTGATGCAGAAGCGAGCCGTGCGCGCCATCATGGGAGTCTCAGACGCATCTCTTGCAAGGAGCTTTTCAAGGAGCTGAGAATACTGCCTCTGCCTTGTGAGCTTGTTTTCGTAGTGGCGTTATTCACCTTCACACATCTCCATGTGATTGGAAAACGGGAGACGAGACACGAGCACTGCGCAGTAACAAATATATCGCGAAATCGGAAAGATCGGTATATATAATGGATCCGTCGGTATATAATAGACTTCCTGAGTCCATGCGCGATGCACCCTCCATTGTGTGTGCTTTAAAATACGTTTAAAAAAGTAGCTGTTGAGCCACTGTTTCTATAATCTTAATGATTTTTACAATTTACCTCAATTTATATTATTTTAATTTTTATATTTATAATTTATGCAATGATATTTTGGTACTATTTTGACTGCATTTATTATAAATATCTTTATGTTTACACTTTTTACGTATTCCCTGTTTACGAATTATGCTGACTAGCTATTAATTATTTATTTTAATAGTTTGTAAGATCAGCAAAGACCTGTAACATCGGCGTTATCAATAAACAATTTCTATTTGTATGTGTATGCCAGTGTCTGTATTTCCCACTACCCACAACTTGTCATCTTCAAATCGCGAGTGAACAACGTATCTTCTAGGAAACCGTGCTACATCGTCGATTACAACGTCACTTAACATCAGTAAGATATTAGTCAAACGCTCAACTATCTACTTATCTTTACATAGTATGAAACAAAGTAGCTTCCCGCGTCTGTACGGTTAGATCTATTAAACTACGCAACGGATTTAATGCAGTTTTCATCAGTAGATAGAGAGTTTCAAGAGGAATGCCTACAACTAGGATTAAACACGGGCAAAGCCGCGAGGCACAGCTAGTCAAATATATAAAAAAAACATATACTTCTGAAAACCGCATCTACCGCAATCGAAAATAGCACAAACATACGAATAAAGTAATTACAGAGTATCATAAAGCGTCATATCGAACTGTATATAATGTATATTGATTCAGAACGGCGCCCAATTTTCTCTTTCGAAATATGTATGAGTTACACAATTTGACGTTTCGTTCGGTTAGCATATTTTATTGCGATCGCTGATTATGTCTGTGGTGATTTAATTTCCATTGCTCGTTTTGTGGACTCGTTGTGTGTGCTAACATTAATACGGGTAATTTCATTATTGTAGTGTGTATACTTAGGTAGGTATAAGGTATATTGTTAATATTGCATTTTACCTACATTTGCCTGCGCTGCATTTAACATAACTATTTGTTATAATATGTATTATTACTTGAGTAGCCAATAAACGGACATCATCGTGTAAAGTTGTGTGGTTTGATTGAACTCCCGCTAGCTGATGTCTCCCGTCTTCCCTTGGCCAACCGGCCACCTTACATGGCGACCTTACATTATTAATACGCTTTTATTAGCTTCAGACGTATGTATGTTTGTATGTTAGTATGTAACGGAATCTTTGAACATGATTTTAACCCCCTTCAAAACGTCGGATTAACTCGAAATTTGGCATACTTATTAAGGACCGATGACAATAAATAAATAAAAAAAAATTTAAAAAAAAGAATTAAAAAAAATCGACTAAAAAATGAAAAATAAATAATAGTTTAAAAAAACTAAAATAATACGTTTTTATAGAAAATCCAACTAAAAAATACAAAATAAATTTTAATAAATTTGAATTAAAAATAGTGTAAGAAAAAATGATTTTATTGTAAAAAAAAAGCGTGGGTGCTTTTCAGGATATTATCAAAATAACCCTTCTAGTCATATCTGTTCATAAAATATTTGGAACTACAGTAGAATCCGTTTATTATGACTTCGCCTATATTGACCAACCGGTTATTATGACGTAACTATACTACGAAGTTTGGTTTTCATATGAAATTCTTTATAAATAGTCGGATATAATGACTTCCCACTTCCCTTACAGTGACATGTCGCTTATTATGACCCATTTTTAATACAAAAATGTAAATGATGTCCGGTTATAATGACCGACATGATTCTGTACACCTTCGGTAATGTTTGTTGGTTCCCGACGACGTTCGGCACGTGGCTTGTTTTTGTTTTGAACTATGTTTATGTATTAAACTACTTAAGTACATTCATATTTACATAAAAAAGGTTTTTCATTTCACAAAACGCTTTGTATGACGTCTGCTTATTATGACTTGTTTGTCAGTTCATTTCGATGTCATTATAAACGGACTCTACTGTATTGATACCATGCACCCCAGGCTTTTTTTTTTTTTACAATAAAATCATTTTTTCTTACACTATTTTTAATTAAAATTTTTTTAAAATTTATTTTTTATTTTTTAGTTGGATTTTCTATAAAAGCGTATTTTTTTAGTTTTTTTAAACTATTATTTATTTTTGATATAATTATCACAAGTTTTAATACAAACCTAATAAAATAACCTACTTCAAATGCTGTTCGAGTTTTTAACCGACTGTTTCAGTAGCATATTTAAGTACTAATATCCAAATCTCTAAAGATACAATGTGTTGGAGATTTTGATTTTCTTATATGTGCACTAATATGATCACGGCTTTGTGATGTTTTTTTTTTTTTTTGGCACTTTAACCTTAGAGTTAGTTCACACCGAGACGTGACGCGATGCGATGAGAGATTTCGCGCCAAATTATCTCATTGAAATGTATTATCCTTTTGTAAAGTAAAAATTAAAGTAAATTAAAATTGTATTTTGTATCACGCGGATTCTCGTTGCGCCGCGCGGTACAGCACGATGCCACGTGGCGCATCAAGAATCAAACTTATTACTGACACCCTCCTCCTTTTTTGGAGATCGGATGAAAAATAATGAAATGAAATAAAAAAAAGCTTCGGTCTATGCAGACACATCCAGCGTTTTAAAGAAAGGAACACTGCCATCCTTTTAGTGGCTCTGTATTTCTAATTCACAGTACATCACTCACATAACGATATAATGCGAGCCACAGTCGGGAGGTATAACTGTGGAGTGAAATGCAAGCAACTCGGAAATCTTAGCAAGTGAGAATTATATATACTGTAGACAAATAGTCATGCATTTTGCATATCATTTAATAAAGCTGCATATTCGAATTCTGCGGATCTCTTTATATAAGCTGAATAAATAGAAATAGGTATATTTAAACACATAGTTATATGAACATTTTTATACATGTATTAACAATTTTATTTTTGTATCATGAGGCTAAGCAGCACCCTAAATACCAGGTTCAACTAGTATATTTTGTGAAGTAGTGTACTTGCTGATTTTTTTTTCAAGATATATAAGTATTTTTATTGTTACAATATTTATATTGTTATGTATTACTTAATGTTTATGCTTACATTTTTTCATACTATAATCTGATTTAGTATATGTGTGAGCCTTTAATTGGATTTATGGTTTATATACTGTCAATTATTAGGTTATAATTTAAATTATTGGTTTACCATAAATAAATAAAAATAAATAAATACAAATTACTAACACTAGTATATTTCTATTATGCCTATATATGTATTAGAATCCGAATTAGATTGTAAGTAGGCATTAAGTAAAATATGTAGCAGATTTTTTTATTTTATTGTGCACCGCCATCCATTCTTTAATTTTACTCCAGTCCATCCTAAGGTTGTCTGGAAGAGATCGCTCTTAGCGATAAGACCGCCGATTGTATTACCATAGTATAGTTGTATTACTTTAAGTTGTATTTTTTTTTCTGGTGATCAATAAAGAGTTATTGTATTGTATTGTATTGTAACACTGTAGTTTTTATCTGTAGTATTTATGCTGCTAGGGTTACTGTAGGTTAGGCGCAGTAGGGCCAGTGAGAATATTTTCGTAGGGCGACCTTACTTTACACTAGACACACGCGGATACACACACACACACACACACACACACAAACACACACACACACACATACACATACACACACATACACACACACACACACACACACCCACTAGTCTTCTGTCAACTGTGAATCTAATATACTAAATCTCTAGATTTCTAATTTCTTAAGTTTGATAGCATTTGTTTACTTTTTAATGTTTCAATATATTATTTTACTTCACACCAGGACAGTTGCTCAATCTCTACCAAGCGCAAGTCCGGTTGTGTATGAAGTACTGTTCTCACCTCTGGTATGGTTCTGCCAAATACCAGCTGCAGACACTGGAAGCTATTGAGAGGAGAGCCAAGAAGCTCATCAACGACGACCAACTAGTAAACAGAAGACTCCAGAGAAATTTAAGAGGTTATTTAGTGATCTTTGCTTATTGATTATTTGGCGCCGACTTAAAATTACTTACGTATACATACTTACATTCGTTTAAGAACTTAGTTATTATGTTTAATTAAAAACTCAAAACAATTACAAAAATATATACTTAGGTATACTAACAGTAGTTTAAGAACATCGTTATTAAGGTTAAATAAAAAAGTTTAATTATTTTTTGCTTTTCAGTTTTTTTGGCGGTTTAATTTTTTTGTTAAAAAGTTTTATCGGATTCATTTCGGAGAGTGTGCATCAGAACTTCATAATATCAAGCAAATTACAAAAAAATCGGACAAGCAGGGATACTAAGAGGCGCCACCGCATTATGGTAGATATACCATTTACGCATATATACCATTTGCAAAAAGCGTTTCGCTTCTTCTTTCATCATACGTACTGCCAAGGAATGGAAGTCCCTGCCTGAGTCTGTGTTTCCGATTAGATACAACATAGGTCAAAGTCAAAGCATTTATTAAGTATATGGGCAAATTAAAAATTTGCACTTACACACGTCAAATTACATTAAACAGATCATATTCAATAAAAAATATTATAGATATAACAAAAACATAACTTATTGCTTTGAATTTACAAAAAAAAAACAAAGGTATTGAGCCCTTCAGCTTTCATCTAGACGTCGAAAGTCACACTTAAAACACATGTTTAATTACCCTGATTAATGTAGGGTTGCCAACCGTACTATTAAGTGCATCCGCAACCCAGTGCATGTTTCAGTACTTCAGACAATTTTTATCCAAAAAATTGTGAAATAATGAAACATAATAAATAAATAAAACGCAGACTAATTGCAGTACAAATCATATTCCGAATGGAACTGATTGTCCGTCTATCAGCTGCATAATACCGTCTTAACAGGCAACCCTAGATCTGCATACAAAAGATGAAAACTGATTAACTGTTGAATCTACTGGTGTTTCGGAAGTACTCCCATCAGAGAAGAAACACCAAGAAACTCTATGGGGCTTGTCACTTATTTTAATTATTATTTTTTTTAATTCATATTAAATATTTTTTAAAATTTACAACAAATAATTATGTTATCATACAATTTATATTATATCTCGGAGCTTGGGGCATTCAGGCCAAGCATTTATGTCATTCATATAGTCATTTAATGTATAGTACGATTTCTTCATTAAATTGGATTTTACAAATGTTTTAAATCTGCTCATACACAGTTGATCAATATCTTTAGGAAGTTTATTATAAAATCGTATACAGTTCCCCAAAAAAGAATCACTAACTTTCCACAACCTGAATTGAGGTAAAATTAATCTATTTTTGTGTCTTGTATTGAAATTATGTACATATCTCTTATCATAATCATTCAAATTTTTGCGTACATACATAATATTTTCATATATATATTGACATGCCACTGTGAGAATTTTAATCTCCTTAAATCTTTCCTCCTTAGATTGGATTTCGGCGGTTTTCCCCCACAATAAAATGCTATAGGACATTATACTGTAGAAGTAGCTAAAGTAAACGAATCTAGCAATGGATTCGTCAGTCAAGTTTCTAATTTTACATACTGCGTATGCAGCGGATATCAATCTACCTGCTATATTTGAGCCGATATTTGAGAACCCCATTGTAGCTTTGAATCCAGGGTGATGCCCAAAAATGTAGCGGATTCGACAAATTCTAGTGGTACATCGTTTATTAATATCCTGCTATTAAGGGGTTTCTAGGGGGGGGGGGGGGGATTATAGGGGTCTTCAAGTCGCGAGTGAATACTTCTTTTGGGTATACGCGCTACATCATCGACCGCATCGTCACTTAGCATCAGGTGAGATAGTGGTCAAGCAATACCTATTTTCGCAAAAAAATATGCTGGAATTGATCCTTTTGTCTCATCCTTGTATTGATTGATCCTTACATTAAGCCTTTCGTTTGTATTTATGTACTCTAAACGTGACAATAAAATTGATTTCAAATTCTATTTTACTTTTTTAGCACTCGTAACGTAACGTACCGCACGTACGTAACGTCGTAGGCGTAGCACGTCGTAGGCGTAGCCTGCTGTTGGATGGGCAATTAGAATAAACTGGCCTAGTGCAAGTCGAACTCGCACTCGTAGGGTTCCGTACCACACTACAGTATTTTATAAGATCGAGCAAAAAATACCACTATCGTTTTTCGCCAGCAAAAAATCATAATTATTAAACATTTTATTTCTTATAACGCCATCTAACGTCTAACAAAGGTGTTAGGAATCTACATTTCAAAATAACGCCATCTATGGGACGTTTACCTAACTGAGCATTCATAGATGGCGTGAAATGCCGAAAAAAACACGTTTCTTGTATGGGGCCTCTATCATTTTTAACTTTATTCTGTTTTTAGTATTAGTTGTTATAGCGGCAACAGAAATACATCATCTGTAAAAATTTCAACTGTCTATCACGGTCCATGAGATACAGCCTGGTGACAGACGGACAGACAGACAGACAGACAGACGGACTGCGGAGTCTTAGTAATCTAGTCTAGTCTCAGTAATAGGGTCCCGTTTTACCCTTTGAGTACGGAACCCTAAAAACCGTAGAGCGCTCGCTACAAGAGAAATTTGATAGCCCTGTTGGCGTTGAGGATAGATGGCTTAACTTCTAACTAACAAGTCACCGTTTCATATCTTAGCACGGGTGTTCGTCCACAGGTGGTACGGCATTGAACTTAACTTTTAAACTTTATCATCATAGGCTATCGTTTATCCACTTTCTCACCTGTTGGTAAGTGATGATGCGGTCGAAGATGGTAAGTTCGCTAGGCTTAGAATGGGAACTGGCATATTGTTATATCGATGTTCCACCTGACTTGCAACCAAAAAGTAGCTGACCACCAAAGGTGGCTGTGTAGAGAGCCGAGAGTAAGTGAAATCAACGCGCATTCTAGTGACGCTGAAAAACCTTTTGACTCAAAGACTTTTGACGGTAGACATAATTGGAAGTTTCAGGGCAAATTCGCTTGCAATAGCTATTTGAGACTAATTTTTCATAAAAATCTAAATACAAATAACAAATATTGTGAAAATTATTGAAAGCTGATGAAAGCTTTAAACTTTAAAATACAATTAAACGTCATATTAAAAAGCTATAAAAAGTCCAAGTCAGCGTTTTAACGAAGCTTATTTCATTTTGCGCTTTGTGCCGAGTGTTCTTATAGTGTTGCAATATCATCCCAGTAATAAAAGAACCTATTTTTGCATCGCATTCACTACCGACGACTGTGTAGAATAAGGCAGTATATTATATCTTTATATGATAATATGTAAATAAAAGTTTTTACAATAATATTAACTGGTTAAAAAACAACAATGTTTTAGATTTATTTAATTTTATTTTTATTACATTTTTAGGGTTCCTTACCCAAAGGGTAAAACGGGACCCTATTACTAAGACTCCGCTGTCCTACTGTCTGTCTGTCTGTCTGTACGTCTATCACCAGGCTATAGCTCATTAACCGTGATAGTTAGACAGTTGAAATTTTCACAGATGGTGTATTTCTTTTGCCGCCAGAACAACAAATACTAAAAACAAAATAAAGTTAAAAATTAAAGGGAAACCCCATAAAAAAACGAGTTTTTAAACGCCATCTAATTAGTTTCGGCAAAATGACATAGATAGCGCTAGTAAACGAGCCCCGTCTTTCTAGATCACGACCAAACCAAATATTCTTGATAATATCAATTAATCAAATATATGAGGTTGAAACTCTGTTATGTTTCGTATTGTACGGAACCCTCCCTAAGTGACATCCATAAGAGACGCGATTCTGACTCGCACTTGACCAGTTTTATTTTATATGAAGCTTACTAGCAATGTAAGTAGCACATCAGCAGTAGTGTTGTTAAGCCCTTCAACGGAACTAAATATGCTTGTGTCTGGAGTGGGTTTACATCAATTATAAGTGGAGATCGAACTCACGACCTCTCGATCGCTAGGGCGACGCCTTATCCATTGGGCTTAATAGCCCAATGGCTAAAAGCGTTTATGCGGTAATCCGCATAAAGGCTTTTGCGATCGGAGACAAACACAACTGAAACGGGGTGGCGAAGGTTTTATGTGCAGATGCTTTACACTTTCATAATCAGCCTACCTCTGTCCACAGCTGGACACAGGCCTCACCTATGGCACGCCACTGAGCTCGATCTTTAGCTCTTTGTTTCCATCCGCTGCCAGCCAGCTTGCTTATATATCAAATCTACCTGGACGGCGTCCTACACCATAGTAAAACTTAAGAAAATTCTACCTAAGTTTGACGCAAGTTGTCGCTAAGCGTTTCTTAATTTCCTGTATTTTATTTATGAATACATGAAATTGAAACATGTTAACAACACCTATGATATAAATATAGGAGTGTAGGTAACTAAAGGTCATAATATAATTTATTTATTTATTTATTTTTATTCCATACATAACACCATAACAGCTGCTTTGCCAAACCGATGATATTGGTACTCTTAATTGTAACTTAAAAATATTATTTTTACACTAAACTTAATTAATTTCATTACTTTCAATGCATACATAAGCCGCTTCGACGAATTTCGGCAAGTTACAGTCAATTATATCAAGATATTTCGCAGATATGATATTGAGCAACATTTTATGAACAGCATTTTATGGCTCGGGATAGAGGAGCAATTTGACACAATGCATAATCTTGTCTTGTGTACTTTTATATTATAACCAACATCACAACCATTTTCGTTATGATAAGCAAAGTAGGTAAATATACTGCGTGAAAGTTTCAAAACCATAAAGCTCATAAGAGATTTTTGCGGATAAGAACAAACACGTGTTTGTCATTTTCGAACTTTGGTTGGAAAGACAATGAAATCCGCAAAAACTACACTTCAGAATTGTAAAGCTTTATTATCTTGTAATCAAATGGGATCATGAACCTGACCATAATTTTTTTACCGACTATACGAGTTTTATGATTTGACCGGTATGTACGTATGTTCATCTGTTCCCTCATAACTTCTGAATTATAATTTGACAAATGCTGCACCACGCGGCTCACTCACTCTCTTAGCCCGCGTTTATTCCTTGTTTAAAACTTTCCCCTTAAATCATTTTATATTATTTATTCCTGAAAACTGTATTAAAATCCGTTGGTAAGTTTAAAAGATCAAAGCGTACAGACAGCGGGAACGATTTTGTTTTATAGTAAAAATTAATTCCATCAGTTTAAAAAAAACGTGTGTGTACTTATGTAGACGCGTTAGAAGTTATACTTCTGTGGCGTATGGAAAAAAAAAATAACTAAAATGCAGTAGTGATTAACAATAAATATTAAAATTAATCAAAAAGATTTTATTTAAATAAAAAAGGTTTTATTAACGTAAAAATATAACGTTAAATATGACGTTCTTACGAAATTACATATACAACTTGAACATAGTCATGCCACCTAGAACTAACTTCACGGTGTTAAATTTAGGTGTCAGGTGTGTGTAAAAACTCACTCTCATCATTTTTCTCTATTGCGCCAAAAGAAGTATAACTTCAAAAACGAGTCGATTTTATCTACTGTTAAAACAAATACGCCGAGATACGATTGACCAGTAATTTTTTCCTTCGCAGTGCTGTGGCCGCCGTCATAACGGAAATTTGATTTCTTCGCTTGACATCGAGAATTCTTTTCACATGATTGATTGAACTTTTGAACCGACATTTCTGGATATTGCAAATGACTGAAATCGTTTGGGTACATGAAACGATGTGAATGGGCTAAATGGTCGTAAATTTGGTTTATTCCTAGTGGACAAACAGGAAAAAAAGTTCACGCGGTCCTAACTTTTATTCCTGTCCACTTAAAAGGAAAGATTAAAGGGACAAACAGGAATAAACCGTAAATTTCTGGTTTTTTTGCAATGTTCCTGGAATTTCGGAATTGCCGGACCCGAATCACTTAGATGTGAATGATTTTATAAATTAGATTATTTACTTAATGCTAATATGCATCATAATGTCTTAAATCGTTTTGCAAAGTTGTCCTTCTCAGAGTTGTACAGAGCGCATTCCACAATGGCTCTGACCCGAAATCCCCTGCATGGTGGTAGCACACTGTTTACTTCCGCCTGGTCAGCTACCACCTAAAAGTTAAGAATATCTGTCGCCTAAAAACCTCTAATGTGTTCTTGCAGCTGTCCTTGAGAGCCAGGTCCCATCCTTCGCATCAACATTCACTAATAGTGGTCAGACGCTAGAGCCTATAGACACGGCAATAGGTTCTAGCGTACTAGTGGGAAAAAAGGTACAACGGGTCTGAATTAAACCAATAAGTGACACGGGCAGGAATAGTTGCGCTAAGTAAACTGAACTCCACCATAGTGAAGCTAGAAAGGAACCTATGGTATACCTGTTGGGAAGCTGGTTACAAAGGACCACTCTACTGGCATTTGCCTCTTAGCCCAGGTGTAAGCAATACAAGTAGGTCACGGCATTATATGGGCAGCGATAAAACTGAGGTGAGCTGTAGGGTAGTTTGGATACGCGGGAGTTGGGAAGCATCGGTACAGATAACGCCTCCAACTTGGCATCGGCAACCCCGTTGTGCTCCATTGTGTTATTATATTGGTCTCGGCAGACTAGCTGCTAAGGGGTTGTTAGGTATTAGCTAACTAAAAGCTCTGTGAGCTGTCAACCTGCGAGTGTATTTGCATAGTTTAGAGCTGAATATTATTATGAACATTAACCCGAACTATTTAAATTTATCGGATCAAAAGTTGTTAAGAATAAAAAGTTTGAGAGTTGATATTTTTGTAAGATTTAAGTTTTTTTAGTTTGTTTTGTTTGTTTTAGTTTGGTGACATTTTTCGAAAAGGATGAATAGCTTTTTTTTTCGTTTTCAACCCACATATCTCCGCCGTGTTTAATTTTATTTTTCAACTAAATCGACAAAAACTCAGTATGATTCTCGAACCTGCTCACAAAATTTCTCGAGAATCTGTTAAGAAATAAGACCTGTAGAGGAGAACAGATAGATAGATAGATAGATAAACACTTTATTACACCATACAAATTAAAAGTAAAAAATGGTAAATAAAACAATGTGGCAACAGGCGGTCTTATCGCTTTAAGCGATCTCTTCCAGAAAACCTTAACCTAACCAGAACAGACATCTGGCGTGGAAGTCTCCACATTGATAGCAATGCATCCTGTCATCGCAAATGTCTTAAAGAAGGAGATGCAGCTAGTCACTTGTATATTTGCATTTTTTATCGACGATAATCGTTCGAAATTCATCGCTATCCATGTAGGATACCGCTACCGGCCCTGGCTAGGCGTACGAAAGCATTTTTGGTCAAGCTGAAACCAAGACCTTCGTCTTGGTCTTGGTTTCAGCTAGGGCACAAATGCTTCGCTCGGTCAATAAGTAGTATTAAGCTAATTTATCAAATTCGATAAACCCGTTACCCAAAATATATAATGGCATCGAATACCGATTCTAAAAGAAGCCACAGATGATATAGAAAAAGACGCATAAACGAATTCCGACTACAGTCGCAATATAAAGCGTAGGCTTCACCGGTGATCTATCATTTTTATGAGCCTCCCATAAAAGCACTAAGCCGGCAAGCCGAGTGTATGTAACAGCCTATATAAAATCGTTCCAGCGTGAAATTCAGTGAAGTTTTGTAATATTCTCTATTACAGATACGAATTCAGAGACGTATTTATGTAAACTTTTATTATATGTACTTAAATTGCATACAACACTTACAACATATGACGCTAAGTTTATTTATATTCTATGCATAAATATATACATTGTAATTAAATATTAACCAAGTACTAGTTTCAACTTAAAAAAAACTCACCATAATTATTTTGATACTTATGATTTGAAATAAAGGAATTTAATGTGATTTACGCAATTTTGAAATGACGAAGCAGTCACTTAAAAATCAAAATCATTAAATTTAAAATAAATTTTAATAATATCATGAAGATAAAAGCCATAACTACCGATTTTTCTATCGACTTCCAAAAAGGAGGAGGTTCTCAATTCGTCTGTATATATTTTTTTGTTTGTATGTTACGCAATTACTCCGTGAATTGTTAACGATTCGATTGATTATTTTTTTAATTTACCAACCGGGTACATTTCAAACGTGGGTCCTATTATAATTTCTTCAAGATCTGTTAAGTATTTCCAGTGATATGGAGATTAACACCTCGGTTTTTTGTTTAGTAAACGATTTTAAATTATTATAGGTATTATTATAGGTAGGTAGGTACACAATAAGCAAGCGTTCGACCTCTACCTCAACGGATGCTAAGTTTAAGTGATTTTATCGTCAGATCTCCAACACACTTAACTTTATAACAGAACATTATAAATATGCATTTAGCTGATTTTATCTCTAAATTATTTTAACAAGTTTAAAATAAATGTGTCATATACAAATAGTTATTATGACGACCAGTCCTAAGCAAGCGCAATTACGTTTGACGTCTAGTAAAGTTTTGAATGAAACCTTGCGTTCGTTTTAGAAGACTTCGTAAATTCGCAACGCGAAAAAGCAATCAAAAGTCCAGCTGCATAAAAAGACGAATTTATTTACGTTTGGCGGTGAAAAGCAACGACTGGGTTTTCAGTGACATTCAATTTGTTTAGATTGGTATCGCCCTAATCGGAGACTGCGAACTACCGTATCCCTAGGAGACAAAATAAAAATAACCGTAGTGCACTAATTCGTGCGCTCGATGTATAAACTACGCTAAAACGGTACTTTTATATCCTTTTTATATACCTTCCTGAAGATACCGACTTTTAGCAGGTCATCAGTATGCAGCAAAAATAAAACGTTGCAGACAGCGCAGATCCTTGAAGGACGCCGGCATATACGGCAAATTTGTCGAACGAACAGTCATATATGACCACATTTAAATCGACCGATCCCTCAAGAAAATCAGATTGCTTCTATCTAGACACAAAAGCCAGTGGAAAGGCGTTTGACGGAAGCTCGCTAACAAAGCCGTCGTGCTAGATCCTGTCGAAGGCTTTTGAGATATCATGAGAGACGGAAACATAGCTTGGCCAGTTTGGAAGCTTATATATTCAATGAAATATTAGGACATTTATTTATCAACTAGCTGCGCCCCGCGGCATTGCCCGTGTTCAATCGTGGATATAAACCATCTTCTTGAATCACTATCTATCTGAAATCTGCATTAAAATCTGTAGCGTAGTTTAAAATTTCTTTTTCTTTTTTTCTTTTTTAAGGTTCCGTACCCAAAGGATAAAACGGGACCCTATTACTAAGACCCCGCTGTCTGTCTGTCTGTCTGTTTGCCTGTCTGTTTGTCTGTCACCAGGCTGTATCTAATGAACCGTGATATTTAGACAGTTGAAATTTTCACAGATGATGTATTTCTGTTGCCGCTATTACAATAAATACGAAAAACAGAATAAAGTTAAAAATAATAGATGGTCCCCATACAAAAAACGTGTTTTTTTAGAATTTCAATATAACGCCATCTATGAACGCTTACGTAAACGTCCATAGATGGCGTTATATTGAAATGCCGATCCCTAACACCTTTATTAGATGTTAGATGGCGTTATAAGAAATAAAATGTTTATTAATTATTATTTTTGCTGGCAAAAAATGATAGTCGTATTTTTTGCTCGATCTTATAAAATACTGTAGTGTGATACGGAACCCTACGAGTGCGAGTCCGACTTGCACTTGGCTAGTTTATTATTTTTATATCTTATAGGCTAGCGTTTGACCACTATCTCATCTGTTGGTAAGTGATAATGCGGTCGAAGATGGTAAGCACGCTAGGCCTAGAATGGGAACTGGCTCTCAAGGATAGCTGCCGGAACACATAACATGTTTGGCGACAGATTTTCTAGCTTGAGGGTGGTAGAGGGCCAGGCGGACACTATATACTGTGCTACCATCATGCGGGGGTTGTTGATTTCTTAACGATGTTTTTCCTTCACCGGAGGGCCACTGTAAGAAGCGCACATAATTTTTTCTTTACAAAAATCATTGGTGCACGGCGGGGTTTGAATTCGGCACCTCTGGCATCAAAGCCGTTCTCCCGATTACGCCACCGGGCCCTCATTACGCCCCCTAAGCGTAAGGCAGCATATTCTATGTTTGCGTTATCAATAACGCAATAATATTTGTTTTTAATTCAATAACACAATACTTTTTATATCAAATTCAAACAAACAAACATGGACTTCTAAATTTTCAGACGGTGACTTACGAGAAACCCTATGGCGACACAAAAGTAAGAGCGCAATTTGAATTAATCATACTCGAATTACAACATCGGATGTCGTTGCTTACAGTGTGCCATAGCGCTCCTTTAAATTCCGTATAACACATGCATAATAAAGCCCTATCCTAATATCTGTGACATCATACTCAGTTATATACGGGTACATACATAAATGAGCATGTTTCAGGTTCGTTCACCGCTGGCGTCTCATACAAAATGCATAGCTACTGACGCGTGCAGATTGCTTTACCAAAATGACGCCCCTTCACAATGTGGCTGGTATGATAGTCGTAGTAAATTTTACAATTGACAATTTGATCAAACATGGCTTATTAAGCGTTTGACTACAGTCACATCGTTGCAAAAATGAAAATTTAAAAAATTGGTTGTGTGTAAATTCGATGTACGGATGATAATTTTACGTGATCACGTTATACAATCGTGCCTCTCTATCGCTTGTTCCGCGCTCTCACTTTCACGCGGAATGTGACAATTTTTCGTGCGTGCAGCCGGCGTTCATCGATTTATAATATAAGACGCTATCACGTCAAAAAATACGAATAAGTTTGTACGAAAAATAATAAAGATAGTTTAGAGGTACTTTATCTTCATATCTCAGGAGATGCCTGAATATAGAACGTCAGCATTTTTGAAACTTTTCTAGTAAACATTTACAGTCATCCTATTGAAATTCAGCATGTTCAGATAAAACAAACCAAATTATTCGCATGTGCAAGAAAGAATTCTTTTCAATCCTCCAAAGTGTTCACAGTGACTGTTTTATCTTTTGTTTACGAGCAGCTCGCATTATGTGTGGCAGTTTCGCAAAATTTAAGCCTCGTTCGTGTTTACTTTATTTTGTTTAGTGAAGTTGGAATACCCTGCTAACTCGTAGGCGGCAGGGACGTTTTGTCTTAATATAGCGAATAATGCGAGGAAAATTTAACATAAATTTATGTTTACGCCATCATTGAGACAGGGTTGTGCAAAATTATAACGTGAATACTCAAAGTTGATGTGAACGTAATGATTGTTAAACTGTTTGACTTTGTGTGTACTTTGAGTTTATAATCCAACCGATTAAAGATGCGTTATACATTTTTAAGGCAGAAAAATACTTTTTGCTCACAATGAAGCAATACAAATTACATATTTTTAGGTATAAGGAATTGGTTTTCATCATCTTCTATTTTTAATAGTTTTAATATGGGAATTCCATCAATACGAACGAAGCGGTTTGCTTCTAAATTCCTCCCAAGGAATGGAATTCCTTGCCTGAGTCTGTGTTTCCCGATAACTAACACTTTACCTAACGACTTCAAGACGCGAGTGAATAGGTATCTTCTAGGCAAGAAAAATTTTTTTTTTCTATGTATTATTTATGACTAAGCAAAGTTTGGCTACAATCTCACCGACTACCGATGGTAAGTGACGATGTAGCCGAAGATTTATTTCTTTATTTATTCGATTAAAACGGTATCATACCAATTACTTTAATCTAAATCATTATTACACAAAAGTAAAAAAAAAAAGATATTATAAGATGTAGCACGCTTACTCAGTAAATACCTAATCACTATCGATTTGATCATTGCCAGGTTATATTTTAGAGAAAACACAGTCGACGGAAGGGAATTCCATTCACTGGTTGTTTGTATGACAAACGAAGAGGCATTTAAATATTATATATCTGCCACTTGCCCACAATCACACCGTCATTTAAGTCAAGGGGCGGGCTAAGATCATCCTGCTTGTCTGGAATTAAAAGAAGATACTGAAACATGGCGCTGGACAACTGATTGTAGTTGAATCTACAGAACGCAACTATGCCAACCCGTCTCCCACCCATACCAGCCAGTAAAGCACATCTTGGCAAATTTCGGCGGATCAATAGGCCACATGATTTAGGTTGTCCGGTGTGTGGTTCATTCCACGGCCGACGCCTATACCACCAGTGAACATGTCTATTTTATTTTTAAATAATTATCTTGTAAATAGGTCTTTATTTTTAATCGACTTCACAAAAAAGGAGGAGGTTCTCAATTCGTCTGTATGTGTTTTTTTTTTGTGTATGTTACGCGATTACTCCGTTAATTGTGAACGGATTCAAATGATTCTTTTTTTAATAGGTAGGGTACGTTTCCGAGGTCCCATTGTAATTTCATCGAGATCTTATTTGTATCTCCAGATATATGGAGATAAATACCTCAAACATAGGAGAATGTACTGGCTTTAGAAGAAGAGTTCCAAGAAAATTATACACATTGTAGGTTGCTATTATCATATACTTTTGAAAACTATAAAATATGACCTTGAATAATGTTTTTTCATCTTTCTTTGCGTTGATTTTGGGTTTTGACAAATATTCTTACGGTAACTGTGAGCGAGATAGAAACAAAGGTGGGGAGAATTAATTTGTCTCCACTGGAATGTTCTACCGGGGAAAGTCTTTTTAGGGTGCAAAGTTTTTGAGCATATCTAATATTTTTGACATGACATCACGTTTGGCAAAGATAACGGCCATATCAGTCCCCCGACACTGCATACATAATTAAATAACTCAGAATTATGAACATACTTTGTACCAACCAACACTGCAAAAAAAAAATTATAAGCATAATACCACAAATTTTATAATAGATAAGTGGGTAGCGCTTATAATAATTATATTAAGTCATTTATTTTTCTTTTTTTTGAGTGCCTGTTTGTTGTTATGAAGTCGGTTTTTTTTTCAATAATTTATTAACTGAAGTTCTCAATTCGTCTGTGTTAGGCGATTACTCCGTCAATTCTTAACTGACTCGAATTATTCTTTTTGCCATCGGTAGGATACGTTTCCGAGGTGGTTCCATTGTAATTTCATAGAGATCTGAAAAGTATCTCCAGAGATATGACGATAAACGTCTCAAACTTGCTATTGAAACTGACTCGCGGGGCATGGAAGTCGGTTGATTTAGTTTTTTAACTATCTAAATTATAATGTAAACATTCAATTGAAAAATACATACCAAACGATTAGATTAAATGTTTTCTATTCAGAATACTTTTCCTCTTCCTTGCAAAATAATTTATTTGTACATACGTTCAAATGATACACTCACGTCATACTGTTATAAACTGAGTTTCCGTTCTATCGGAGTAGAGCTCTTTCATTAAATATGTAAAGGGAAATGTATGAATAGTTCTGAAAGCTTGCTTGGTCCATTTGCTTCGTAACCGTGTTTTATATCCAGAGTTCATTTTATTTCACTGGTTTATGGACACCTACTTCTACCTACTTATGTTTTATTTTGTAGAGACCTCTATTTTGGAGATTAAGGGCCAGTTTCACCGGTTCTTGATAATGCGATGGATGAATGAGTTATCTGAATGAATTATCTGACACATGACGCCATAAAAAACCTGTCAAAAATCTGTCAGATTTCTTCATATTATTTCAAGAACCGGTGAAACTGGCCCTAAATGCAGTTTTTTTTTGGCCAAGCGATGCGAAGGTCTCCGTTTTAGCTTGGGGAAAAACGCTTTCGTATGTCCGGAAGTCCGGATGTCTGTTGTCCTCTAAAGGTCACATTTCTTTACCGATTCTAGCGAAAGTTTTAGCAAATATCGATAATTATATGAAACTTGCTGACTTCGTTCACGTACATCAAGATTTTGTATCACTATATAGTTCTGTCAATCAACATTTCTGTGATCTGAGTTACTTATGTGTAAAAATGATAATTTTGCATGCTATAAATTATCTCCTTGTTAAATTTCAGTAATTTTAGATCGTCTCTTTAAGGGTGATTAGGGTCGGCTCACGCCGCGGCGCGACGTGACGCGGCGCGCACTTATTAAGAGAGTATTACAATAAAACTGGCCAAGTGCAAGTCGGACTCACACTAGTAGGGTTCCGTACCACACTACAGTATATTATAAGATCGAGAAAAAAATCATTTTTCGCCAGCAAAAAATAATAATTAATAAACATTTTATTTATTATAACGCCATCTAACGTCTAACAAAGGTGTCAGGGATCGACATTTCAATATAACGCCATCTATGGGACGTTTACCTAACTAAACGTTCATAGATGGCGTGAAATGCCGAAAAAAACACGTTGCTTGTATGGGGCCTCTATTATTTTTAGCTTTATTCTGTTTTTAGTATTTGTTGTTATAGCGGCAACAGAAATACATCATCCGTGAAAATTTCAACTGTCTAACTATCACGGTTCATGAGATACAGCCTGGTGATAGATGGACAGACAGACAGACAGACAGACAGACAGACAGACAGACAGACGGACAGCGGAGTCTCAGTAATAGGGTCCCGTTTTACCCTTTGGGTACGGAACCCTAAAAAGAACTTATATTTACTATACAAAAAGATACACATAACATTGAACTAGTTCGGCGGCTTCAGGCTGCGCCGCGCGGCGTCGCGCTGCACCGCGCGGTGCAGCTGCCAGAAACAATTGAACCGCGCGATAATCAATAGAACTTTAATAACTACACAGTAAGATACAAATTGCATTGAGATAATTGAGTTTCGCTGTGCCGCGCGGTGTCGGGCTGCGCCGCGCAACTCATTGCATTTGGCAGCGTCGCGTTGCGTCGCGTCGCGTCGCGTCGCGTCGCGTCGTGGTGTGAACTGACCCTTAGGTAACAAACAGACAGAGTAACAGAGTTTCAACGTTTTTATAATATTAGTATAAATTAACATTTAAAAGAGTTTTAATTGAACGTGAAAAATGGATGAAGGCGATTATAGATTTATACTACAACTGTCCTACCGTCATGCAAGAATTCAGAATACATTTCCTTAGATAGCACTGTAATCTTTTATGAAGTCGATATCTTGTCCCCGAGTCATTTGTAACTCTCAACAAACTCTAACTTCCTCGAGGTACAAAAGTTTCAGAACCAATCGGTTCACTGGCTTTGCGTATTACTTTTGGGTTGGTTTAATTTTCTTGTTCGCAGAGTGTGTTATCAAGCGTTCTATTACCAATGTTTTGATAGTAATCTAACGGTTTTACTTATTGTTTTATCAATCTGCTTTTGTTTTGCATTGTTTTCATAAAATTAATAGTGAAATCAAAACAAACTTCCCAAGTGCGAGTCGGACTTGCATACGTAGGGTTCCGATTGAACAAAATTTACCGGAAAAAATAGTTTCTTGTATAAGGACCCCCCCCTTAATATTTAATGTCATGTCGTTTTTATTTTTTCGATTTTATAGCAGCTGTTTTAATAAATACTGTAAGCATATTTCAAGACTCTATCTATTACGGTTTCTAAGATCGAGTATAAAACACCTGAAAAAACACCTTTCTTGTATGGGGATTTTTTACTTTATTGTTATAGTTGTCATAATAATACATATTTTGTAAAGATTGCAAGTCTTTTTAACCGACTTCAAAAAAGGAGGAGGTTTCTCTTTGCGGATAACTTCGTCGTTTATGAACCGATTTTGATTATTCTTCTTTTGTTAGAAAGGAGATATCCCAAGTGTGGTACCATGGTAATTTTATCGAGGTCTCACGAGTATCTCCAGAGATATGGAGATAAACACCTCAAAATTGGTACTGAAAATTAATAGCGCGGCATTGAAGTCGGTTGTTTTTAGTTTTTTAAACGATCTTATTAAGTCATTCATCATTAGCAGTCAGTATTCGTCCACTGCTGGACATAGGCCTCTCCTATGGCACGCCACTGAGCTCGATCTTCGGCTCCTTGTTTCCAACCGCTGCCAGCCAGCTTGCGTATATCATCGCTCCACCTAGCTGGAGGGCGTCCTACGCTTCGTTTACCGAGTCGTGGTCTCCACTCTAGAACTTGTCTACCCCAACGTTATCGGTTCTGCGATAGATGTGACCAGCCCACTGCCACTTCAGCTTGCTAATCCTTTGAGCTATGTCGATAGCTTTGGTTCTCTGTCGGATGACTTCATTTCGAATTCGATCTTTCAGAGATACTCCAAGCAAAGCCCTTTCCATAGCTCGCTGAGCGACTTTGAATTGGTGGATTAGTCGCACCGTCAGTGTCCACGTCGTTATGGTTCATAAGACAGACTCTAGCAAAAAAACGCCGAAAATATCACGTTTCTTGTATGGGGACCTCCTACAATTTTTAATTTTATTCTCTTTAGTGTAAGGCTAGCCTAGCGTTTGGCCACTATCTCACATGTTGTGTAAGTGATGATGCGGTCGAAAATGGTAAGCACGCTAGGCCTAGAATGGGAACTGGCTCTCAAGGATAGCTGCCGGAACACATTAAATGTTTGTCGACAGATTTTCTAACTTGAGAGTGGTAGTTGGCCAGACGGATACTAGATAGTGTCCTACCACCATGCAAAATATATGCATTGCAAGATAATATTTTAGAGGTAAAAATGTGTCTTTTTATTCCTTCGGTGGATTTGATTAAAATATCCAGCAAATACTGCACAATGTACAGCAAAATCCAATTTTAGCGCAACGTGAAGTTTTGTAGCAAGATAACAAGAAGGGTAGTAAACAAAACAAAAACCAGCAATATTTTATAAATACGTTTCCCACGTGTTAAATTTAATATGCCACAAATGTTCATAAAGCTAGAAAGATTGACGTGAGAGCATTTCTCGTTCGTAACAAGATTAATGGCTGCTTTCTCGAGGTGGTTATTCAATATTTTCACAAGTAAATATATTCGGAAGAGTGATGCAACTGATCATTCAAAATCAAAAGTGTCTGGTATAAGTAATGGATTAAAGCTAGCATTATAGCACGACACCCAAACACAGATTTGCTCTCATGCATAGAGTAAAAGGGGGATTACATCACACTGAATCAGGGTCCTTAATTAAAGGTAGACGTGGCCCCTAAATAGGCGTCTTAACTCCCTAAGCGTTATTACACTGCACATAATAGTAAGTCTTCTCTTACTATCTAATTATGACCCTTATTAGCTTTCTGCTATTACACCTCCCTGTTTAAGGAGTTAGGGACCCTGATTCAGTGTCGCGTAATACCTAAAGCTATTTCAATGAGAAGGGCCTGTAATTGGGTTATCATTTATGCAAGAATATGGGCATGCTTAAAGTTAGCATATCTTCGTACAGCACGTAGCAGTTTTTTTTATAAATCTGATGGGCTAGCTCTTGACCACAATCTCACTTGGTGGTAAGTGATGATATGGTCGAGGATAGTAAGTAGGCTAGGTCTAGATTTTACTGGCTCTCAAAGACAGCTGCTGTAACACAGTGTTAATTAATTAGTATTCTACTAATATGTTATAACGATATATGTTCTTAAGTAGTTAAAAAAAAATTGATATTTACTGACAAAGCACACATTTCTGGTACTAACATCGGGGAAAATTTTGTTTGCGCAATTTGACTTCTATTTTACCTGTTGGTAAGTGATGATGCGGTCGAAGATGGTAAGCACGCTAAGCTTAGAATGGGAACTGGCTCTCAAGGATAGCTGCCGGAACACATTAGATGATTAGGCTTAACTTGACGGTGGTAGCTGGCCAGGCGGACACTAGATAGTGTCCTACCATCATGTGGGGGTTGGAGGTTTCTTAACGATGTTTTCGTACACCGGAGGGCCACTGTCAAAAGTGCACATAATTTTTTCAATTGAAAAATCCATTGTGCACGTTGGGATTTGAACTCGGTACCTCTGGCATCAAAGTCGACCATTCTTCCACTTACACCACCGGGCCCTCAACATTGAGGCAATATTCATAAAGGAAACAAAAAGCTTGAGCGTCATCCAGCTGCTATAATTAATAGATGTTTGTTACTCTTTCAAGCAAAAAACGACTGAATGGATTTTAATGAAACTGGCATGCAGATAGTTCACATCCTGGATTTTTACTCGTGTGAAACCGCATGTTGGGTCAAGGCGTTATATTATCTAATACAGGACTATGCGGTATTATGATCGTTCTTCATTTCCAGACCATCATTTATAAAGTTGCCAATTGATTGATTGATTTATAATTTATTCCAACGACCATCAAATTGAATTTACAAATAGTTTCCAATGAGCATGAAAATAAAATGCTGCAATGTATTTCACAAAATATAAACATATATAATTAAGCTAGTTTAAAAACTGAAACAACCGACTTCCATGCCCCGCGAGTCTATTTCAGTAGCAAGTTTGAGACGTTTATCGTCATATCTCTGGAGATACTAATCAGATATCAATGAAATTACAATGGGACCACCTCAAAAATAAACCATACTGATTTAAAAAATAATCATTTTAATCGGTTCACAATTGACGGAGTAATTGTGTAAAATACACACACAAAAAAAAATTAAAAATAACATACAGACGAATTGAGAACCTCCTTCTTTTTAGGAAGTTGGTTGAAAATGGGATATCTGTATTTCAATTTGTGGAATGCCATGGTTACAAATATGTTTAAATAATATAGGATCCATTATTCGTAAAAAAACTTGAGGTTAGGATTAGTAGAGTAAAAAAAAATTCAAAAGATGGTAGGTTTTTAAAACCTGAGTCACACATGTAGTTTACTTGTATATAGAACTTGACATGAGTAGTAATTAGCCTAAAGATAAGTAGAAAAATAATAATAAATTATTTGTTGCAAAAAAAAAAACAAAAAACGTTGTTTTTAAGCCCCGATGCCAAAATAATAAATACGTAATTTTAAATAAATAAAAAAAACGCTTAAAGACATACTATTATTATTTTATTTAGTGAAGAAGTCTCTGGTAAAAGTAATATAATTATTATAATGTTAGTAAAACAGTACTATACTTAAATACAGTAAATAATAGGCATAGATATATTTTTTACATCGGACTGGGTAGGACTTGTCCACTATATAAAAAAAAAAAAAAAAAAAAAAAAAAACTATCTCACCTGATGTTAATAGATGATGCGGTCTGTGATGGAGCGAATTTACCCAAAACATACCTATTCACTCGTGATTTGAAGACCCCCATGTTGTACTACATTATATAATACCATTATATAATATCTTGTCACGTAAATATTTAACTTTATTATACTACTGGCGTTAACCTCTCAGATGAAATATTATCATCAGGTGAATACCCGCAGGTAGCTGCAAAAGCAAATTTACTGTTCTATATTTAACATGAACTTAATGTACCTTTCCTAAGCGCATTAATAAAGCTATCGATAGTTGTAACGTTCTATTTCGCTAATTGCTACTGACGGTTTACTTCGAGGTACCAGATGTATTGGCATAATTATATCGATCATTAATAATTTATACGAGTAAGTTAGCCCTGAGTGATCTAAATAGAATGCAAACAATTTTGTAGGATTAAAGTCCAAACTGTAAGTAAACCATAATTCCATAAAACTTTTTAACAAAAAATTAAACTGACGAAAAAATTGAAAAGCAAAAATAATACACCTTTTTATTTAACCTTATTAACGAAATTCTTAAACGACTGTTTGAGTATACCATAGCATAATTCTAATATGTTCTTGAACCATAACCATTACGCCCTAACTAACTCTAAATGACGTGTATTTTGTTATATGAATAAATGATTATGATTATTATGATTATGACTGGCCCTTGTAAGATAAAGCATTGCTGTGAAGACAAATTTATTTACACAGGTATTGTTTCTTTCTCACTCACACTTACGGTAAGAACAGTATGTAATAATCTGATAGACACTGAAGTCATTGGGAAGAAAAGATCAAAAACATGACCATAATTTTAATAAACTTTTTATTAGGGGCCTTTGTCTTAATACAGCTATGACAGCCCATCATAATATGTTTAGTCTTTAACATTTTCTTCATCATGCAACCTCCATTTGAGTAGTCTAATTTTCTTGGAATGAACTTTGTAATCCTACGCAAAACATTCAAACCACAAAATGATTACCCACCCTTATTATATAAAAAATTATACTGTTGAATACACCTTTATTGTATTCAAAAAATTATAAGACAAACAATTTAATTTTGAGAAAAGCGTCTCATAATAAAATACCCAATTATACAGAAAATCATATCTTGTGATAATATTTTAGTAAAATTTAGAAAAAGGAAGATTATTCTGTTCATTTCTGAGATATTAGAAAAAATGTTGAATTCTTAATCAGATATGAAACGAAGGGAACGATAACGTGGGTATAAGAAAACTTAAGGACAAAGGCAAATCTAGAATTTGTATAATACCGTACTCATAATAAAAACATATTATGTTACCCCTAGAAGGATCCCAACGGTCAGTGGTCAGGTTATTATGTCAAACCTTTTCTGTTCTGAAAAACTGTACTTTATAAAATTTTCAAGGTCTTGTTGGCACGACAATTATATTAATAACAAGTTAAAATGTCTCCGAATGAATTTGAATAAAAACCAAAGTTATGTACAACGAGCACGTTGTTCCAGAATCGATTGCCGTAGATGGAATTCTACTCGAAGTTGTTACGCAGTATGTTTACCTAGGGCAGACGCTCCAACTAGGCAAACACAACTTTAAAAAGGAAATCCAAAGAAGCATTCAGCTGGGTTGGGCAGCATTCGGAAAACTCCGTCGAGTTTTCACGTCGACTATACCGCAGTGTCTAGAGACAAAAGTTTATATAAGTGCGTCCTACCTGTGATGACATACGGAGCCGAGACGTGGACACTCACATTTCGACTGGTCCACCAATTTAAATGCGCTGAGCGAGGTATGGAGAGAGCTATGCTCGGTGTTTATCTGCGGGATCGAATCCGGAACGAAGTAATTCGCCGGACAACTATAGTGTTTTTTTTTTTGAGACGGTATGCTTCCCGTTTGATCCCTTTGTGATGAACTTTAAATTATCTAAGAAAATATTGTCTAAATTGCGTTTATGTAAGACATCAAAATTGTTCATTAATGCTGTTTGATTGATTATAAGTCATTAAAATGTTTAGCGCCAATTTCACCGGTTACTCATAGCGCTATAAATGAAGAAATCTGACAGATTTTTAACAGCTTTTATATGGAGTCGTGTGTCAGATAACTATCCAATCCAATTATCAAGAACCGGTGAAACTGGCCCTCAATGTTATTTTATTTATTAAGTGATATAATTGAACAAACAAACAAACTTTTGTATTTATATATAGTACGAATTTACTATAAATTTACTATGACATGTAAAGCCGACATTTCTTATTGTTATAAATAACACACGGAAATGTAAGCTTATACTCAAATATTTAATGTTGTCTGAGGTAATTTAATTCAGATTATCGATACCGTTATCCACCTCTATAACTCGAGAAGCACCCGCCTATTCCATGTTAGGGCACACTGTAATGGACGTAACTTGACCTAATAAAACCACAAACTGATAACCGACTTTTAAAAAAGCTTTGACTTATAAATACCAACTCTAATTCGAACATTATAAGAGTGAAATTAAAATTTGTGGAATAAATATTTAAAACCGTCAGTTAAATTATGCTCGTTCCGAATTTATTACGACTGAGCTTAATAAAGCTTTATGAGATTTAAATTCACGTATCGTTCCATGAAATATATAAATTTCACAAATTCAATTCTGTCTGGATGATGACTGCTGCTCTTTTATATCATTTAAGTTGTATGAACGAATGATAATTAGTATATTCCCTTAAAATTCTAGGCAGACATTGCTTTACAAACCTAAAATATTTTTTCTCGCTTAAAAATCCTCTCTTAAAAATAATATTAAATTTATGATACCTATATATTCCGGTTTTCGGAACCGTAATAGGTAGACTTTTGAAAATTTCACTATATACATATAACTATTAGTGACTATAATACTAATACCAGAACAAAGTAACAAATTAAAGCGTGGTCCTTAAAAAACACGTTTCTTGTACATTGTGCATGTATTTTTGGGGGTTTTTTGCTTAATTTTATGAACCGTAACAAATGTTAACCCTTAATCAAACAAAAAATTTTTTTTGAGAAAATTTGAAACTGTTCAGGTTTTTTAGTTAAGTGGGTTATGGAGATTCCGAAAAAAAGACTCCTTTTTCTATAAAGAGGGGGGAAATGGGGGTTTTGCGGTGGTTTATTTTTTCCCATTATCCGGTATTTCAAAGCAAAATATAATTAAGTGGGAAATTATTTCCCATTATCCGGAACAGCTCTCAACTTTTAATACATTTTTACTACAAATTCTATACATGTTAGCCCTTAATCAAATATTGGGAAATTATTTCCCACTTGACTTAATAAATTATTTATTGTATATATAGAAATTGGTATTTTTTCAATGCAGGAACAAACAATGGGAAATTATTTCCCACTTTGTTAAACCTAAGAAAATCCAACAAATATCAATGCTACGAAGGCAAAAATCGAAAAACATGTCTAGTTTACAAGAATATTGTGTTTATGCACTTACCAGATTTTTTTTTCATCAAAAACTTTCAAAACTCCCACCAGAACCGGTCTTTTCGCAAAATATTTCAAACTGTGTTTTTGAAATTGACATACGATGACACTTCGCGGCTTCGTCTAAAATGTTGCCATTAGATTAGATTTAAAAAATCTGTAGGGTAATTTTATGCCTGAGGTTGGTACTAACTGGAGTTACCAGTAAAGAAATAAAACAGAAATTTGACGGTGGCGTCAAGTGGGAAATAATTTCCCAATATTTGATTAAGGGTTAACATGAAGTGGCCCGTAGTTAGAGTCGTCCATAGCCAAGTCGGTTAAAGCGCTTGGGCGTGTTAACCAAGAAGCGTGGGTTCGAAACCCGCTCGACGACCAAATTTTGTAAAACGATACAAAATTTCGTCATCCAGCGAAATTCGAAAAATGTACAAATCCCATGATAAATTGTAAGGTAAGTAAATTAAAAGTTCAACAAGTGCCCCGTATTTTAATAATGAATCTAAAGTTAATAAAGTTATACAATTAGTAATTAATTTGCTTGTTGTTTTGTCGCCAACATGAAATATTAGTTAGGTACATATTAGATTAGTACACACATTTGCTTTAGGAGCTTAAGGGTTTATTTTATCTTTCACTGTTTAATTCCTAGAGCAATGTAAGGATCGTAACATGTAAAAAAAAGTAGTCTCTGCCTACCCTAACGGGAAAAAGGCGTGATTTTATATATCTTGTATGTTTAATGCCTTATTTTTCGTCGGTTTTATTTGTGTTAAAAAGTTTTATCGTTTTATTTTTACTTTGCTACCGCCATAGCCTACACAAAAGTTATTATAAATATCCTTAAGGCACGGCCACACCACCGCAATCTGCGGACATAGGCGCGGGCGTGATTAGATAGTGCAGTAGTATTTGTACCGACTTGTTCAAATCAAATGCGATCTACGGTGATCAGAAAGTGATTTAAATGTATATCGCTCCCACGCCCGCAAATCGCAGCTATTTGCAGTGGTGTGGCCGTACCTTAATGTTCTTTACCAATGTGCTATTATTTATGAATGGTTTCATGGATGTAACAAATAAAACAATCACAATGCACATCCAATTGGATCCCACAACTTAAATATACATTCTGTAGTAGATACTAAATCCTAAATTAAAATTTTGCTATTCATCTCGGGCCCATGCATTTTTGTTTTTGTCCAATCTAGATTATGACTATAAATCGGCAAGGAAAATACAAATGTATGACAAAACAAAAAAAATGTGACGTCTAGCTTATTCTCACAGGGGTTTAAAATCGTCTCCAATCTCTGTAAGTGCTAAGGCGAACTAAAACAGAGTGCTTCATATTGACTAGCTTTCAAAGTTTTAAATTCACAACTCTTGAGAGATTTGAGTCAATTTGGCAAGAGCTTATTGTAGTGGTAGGACTTCTGCTTGCTCGCCTGGGGCGGTACTATCGTGAAATATTTATCATCATCATAATCAGCCTGTGTTAGTCCACTGCTGGACATAGGTCTCTCCCAAGACACGTCACTAAGCCAGATCTTCGGCTCATTGGGAGGAATATGCCCTAATCGCCACGCTGGGCCGGCGGGTTGGCGATCGCAGGACGTAGTTCCTCACACCGGTGACACTGCTGCCCGTCACCGGCCTTACCTACGCCATAATTTGGCCAGAGCCTCGTTTGTTGGTCAGCCGGATGCACCACGGGCAGGTGAGGTTGGCTGGGAGCACTTAGGTGGTATTAGTGCACCCTAACATCCCTGAAATATTTATTATACATTTATTGTTTATACAAATAAATATATGATGTTTTTAAAATGGCAATGTATACAGTTATAACAGGGCTACAGCTAATTAATCTTTATGCCTCGAGGTAAAAGGTACAGAGCAGTGACATGCAAACTTCTGTCTATAAATAATTTTGCATGCTTCTGTATCTGGAATAGGTGAAAATCAACGCTTACCATTAAGTGAGCGTCGGGTTTATCCTGTTGCGTTATATCATAAAAAAAACTATATCTCAATACACCCAGGATATTATATAGTCTGTATTATAGTTCTAGGAGTAGATTATTTTGTATATATAGTTTTAAATTAATTTTAATTGTTATAATGTTCAGCACACAAAGACACAACAAACTGAAACAAATAATGTTTCAGTTTGTTGTGTCTTTGTATAAGTACAATTTATTTCAACTAGTATTTACAAATGGTACATATATATGTAATTTTTTTCAGTACCGTCAGTTAAAGTAGGGCGAAAAACTGATTTTCAAAACGTGGTTCTGCAAAACATGACATCTTCTTTCAAGCTGGAGCAGTTAGCTCAGATTTTAAGGTTACAAATTACAGAAGCAATATTCAGGATGAAATAAGTAAAACAAAAATGGCAAAAAGTAAAGATTTGTAGCAACAGGAAAGTAAAAACTGTTACAGGGTGGTACATTTTCCCGAATATTTTTTTTTTGCAATAATTTTAAAAATAAAAGACATAATTTTTTTTTTACATTTTTCTGATAACTGTTATGACCTTACCTATCATGCGACTTCAGCTTGACGTCGACTTTTGGGATACCCTGTATACAACTTGAAAATAAATAAAACTATTTGAACTGTGAATAAATGAAATGTTATAAATAAAAATTAAAATAGTTATAAATAAAAACAGAACCTAGTTCGCAGCTGTCTGCCGGTGACGTTCCCAAAAAGTTGTATGTACGGTCCGCACACCCTGGCTAGTTGATAATACGTAATCTAACTGTATCAGTAAAACTCAGTTATATAAATTTTAACTGATATATTGTAGAAAACTTATGATATTGATGATATGATAATGAGACGCGAGGTATGATCGATTACCGAACGCGAACTGATTCGCTGCTAATGATTACTGGCACAAGACGTGATCAAAGTGCTTGGCTGACACTAATTAAGTGGGACAATGTACGTGCTCGTACACTGTATAAGTTATAAAAAAATAAAATTCACATAATATTTTTCAGAATACAGGGGCAATGAAACCCAGGGAAAAATTCAAATGAAACCTATTTATCAGCTTGTTTTTAAATATTATTCCATTATTATTTGTTCGTGCCTCCACTTCCTTGTCACGTTAAAAAGTTATATCGGTTTGACTGAACAAAAGTTTAATGAGGTAGCTGTTATTAGTGAATTATTTATATTTGGTATTACACAAAATATCATGTTATGATGCAGGAAACATTTTTATGCCCCCGGCAAAGTTGTGGATGGAAATAATACAATATTTTAAGATATTGATGATAAGAAAAATATGAACGGATTACGCTTTTTTAATTAAAAAAAAATCTGATCTATGTAAAGTTCTGTCAACTGTAGCTTATTAAAATTTTCGATCATTGCTGTATGTGTTCAGAGAATCGATATTATTTATACATGAGGGCCCAGTGGTGTAGTGGGAGAATGGTCGGTTTTGACGCCAGAGGTACCAAGTTCACTCCCCGCAGTCCAACAATGGATTTTTCTATGAAAAAACATATGAGCGCTTTTCACGATGGCCCTTCGGTGAAAGAAAACATCGTTAAGAAATCCCAACCCCTGCATGGTGGCAGGACACTAGTAGTATCCATCTGGCCAGCCACCACCCTCAAGTTAATCAAATCTGATGCCAAACAGCAAATTTGTTCCGGCAGCTATCCTTGAGAGCCGGTTCCATTCCAGGCCTAGCATGCTACCATCCTTGACCGAATCATCACGTATCAACAGGTGAGATAGCGGTCAAACTCTAGCCTATATGATATTAAAAAAACATTTTGTGGTAAGCGGTTATCTTCAATATTATATGAAGTTTCACAAAAGTAACCTTATAATTAGTATCAAAATTGAATCTACTGTTCGTGGCAATCCGGAAACATTTCTTATTGAAAATGTCTCATTCTAGAAAACCAAAATAAACTTTATGAATTCCATATTTAGGGTATTGAATCCACTATGTACCTCCTACAAATAGTTATAGGGATCTACAAAATCCCTTAAGTGTATTAACTAATAATAATTAATTTATTGTTTAAATTAGGAATTCCTGTAGCGGTGGGCAGTGACTGGAATCGAAGATCCTAAGACCGAGCTCAGTGGCGTGTTACAAAAGAGGCCTATGTCCAGAAAATTTCCAAAATACGATCAGAATCAAATAAATAATATCGTTTAAAAACTAAAAAACAACCGACTTCAATGCCGCGCTATTCATTTTCAGTACCAATTTTGAGGTGTTTATCTCAATATCTCTGGAGATACTTATCATACCTCGATAAAACTACCATGGTACCACACTTGGGATATCTTCTTTCGAACAAAAAAAGAATAATCGAAATCGGTTCATAAACGACGAAGTTATCCGCGAACAAACATAAAAAAAAAATAAAAAAAATATGCGGTCGAATTGAGAAACCTCCTCCTTTTTTTGAAGTCGGAAGTTAAAAAGCAAATAATATTTACATTACTAAATATTATGTTAAACAAAGATATTTCACTCTTAACCCAGTATGTGATACAGATAAAGTTCCCCAAAACACTCTTCAAACGGATGCCTGAATATCATGAATATCGCCAGTTTCCTCACGACTCCATTACAGATTCAACCGAGGTACCGTCTTAAGCACCTCACAGAAAGACTTTGCCTCTTGATCCCCAGTTTAAGTTCACGGTGACATGGGACGCCACCGGTTTTATTTGGAAACATCTCTGTTAGAACGAGAGGTGACTGGAATTATAAGACCACATGAGTAAATTCGAATTCTTCCCTACCCGTACGTAGCCGCTAGTAGCTACCGTGGATTTTTGGGATAAAAGGTTGCTTTTTTATTGATTCCGGATATATGCTAGCTTTATTTCAAATTGTAGGGTAATGTGAAGGAATAACGTACTTTATGAGCAATTGAAATTTATATTTTTTATCCCCTTACTCTTATGAATTATTAATTGAAAAGTATTCAGTTTAACCAACCACTACTTACCCGATACTCTGAGATGTTTAGGCTCATTGGAAGACAATGAACAAATTATTAATACACAAATCAGTCGGGGGTGGTTTTAAAGTTTAAATTTATTTCTATGTATGTTATATGACACTCGCAAAATTAATACAAATCGATTAACCCAATAATAATTATAATAAATTCACGAGTTTGGTCTCTCGAGCGCTACAAATGAACAAATTTATATACACAGGCTGATAAACACATTACGCTCCCTTGCGTCAAGCAGTCGGATAAAAAGACAACCTTTACAGCCTACAAAGTCATCGAAAAGTTAACAACTTGTTGCGAAGGACAATTTTTAAGTGATTGATTGATTTTCCCTTCCAAGGGTCACGTCGGTATGTAAGGGTTTGAAATGGCCCGAAATTGAGAAAAATTATTTACAAGCTGTTTTCGTGAGTAAGGTTTTCAGTGCGTTTATTTTTAACAGCATTACTTTCCCATACATTTTTGTTATATTTCTGGAATAATTATTGTCTAATCAAAAACCAATACATCTGAGAGATAGTGATTGAACATTAATGGGGAAGTTTCGTCTATTTCATCTACGGTTGGCCATAGGCGTCTCCTACGGCACGCCACTGACCTCAATTATTATCGGCTGTTTGTTCCAACTGCTGCCAGCTAGCTGGCGTATATTATCATCGCTCCACCAAGCTAGAAGACCTCCTGCGATTTGTTTACCGAGCCCTGTTCTTCTTCAGACTGACCAAGATCCAGAGAACTGCTCTACCCCAACGGTTATCGGCTCTACGACAGATGTGACTACCTTACTGTCACTTCACTTATCTGACAGACTATTGACAACATTTTAGTGCCAGTTTCACAGGTTTGAGTTATGACATTCTCACGAGTGCTATTCATATTTTTCAGTTTCACCGATTCCTGATAATGCATTAGATACGAGTAGTTATCTGACACATGACGCCATAAAAAAGCTGTCAAAAATCTGTCAGATTTCTTCACATTAGCGCTATCAGGAACCGCGAAACTGGCACTAAATGTTGACAATAATCTTTTAGATATCTATCCGTTACTTTATCATGGTGGGTAAAAATGCCCCTTATTACTTTAATTTAATAGAAGACACGTAGCGTATAAACGTAGCGTAGGACGCCCTGTTACCAGGTGGAGCGACGACATTCGTAAAGCGGTGGGCAGTGACTGGAAACAAAGAGCCGAAGATCGGGCTCAGTGGCATGACTTGGGAGAGGCCTATGTCCAGCAGTGGACTGATACCGGCTGATTATGATGATAATGAATAGAAGACACGCTGCACACGATAATCGAAGCAAATAAAGAGGCGGTAGTAATATAGACAACCCATAATATAAGTATGTTTATGTTATGTTGCCAGTATTAAATATATTATAACATAATTTTATCAAAAAGTGACGTAATTATTTACTTTTTACTTACTTCTCACTTATAGCATAAAAGAAATATCTACAGCAAATGAAAAACAAAAAAAATAATGTTAACTACTATATTTTCTATTTGAGAGCTCTGCAGTAGAACTCTTCACATTAATAAGGTAAATGTACTTACACAATCTATCTAAGTAGGTATATGATTTATCTCAATTTAAATATAGCCTTCTAGTACCACTAGTAATTATTAGGAAAATGGAAGGCAATATTGTACATTATTCTTCTGACGACAAAAAACACAACAAAAAAAGAATTAGCGAAATCGGTCCAGCCGTTTGTTTACGCGTGATGCCGTGACCAAGGGGAATTGAGATTCATTTTTATATATAAATAGCAGCCCGCCCCGGCTTCGCACGGGTAGAACATATATGCCTACAAAATTTGCATCAGTTTGTTGCATCGAATATAAAATATGAACATATTTAACAACCATCGTCATATTTCATCCAATTTACACAAAACCTTAACGAATTATGCACCTAAACCTTCTTCATAATCACTCTGGCTATTGGTGAAAACTGCATGATAATCCGTTCAGTAGCTATTGAGATTATTGCGAACAGACAGACAGACGCAGTGATGAACTTTGTTTATAATACTTACGTATTGATATTGGACGGCCCTTTGGCGTAAAGGATAGTTACCCTGATTCTGACCCGACGGTCGTTGGTTCTAATCCTAGCTATATGTTTGATGAAAGTTTTATGTGCATTCATGAATCATGAGTTTCCGTACAGTGGTAGTGGAATCATTAAATCTACCAAAAAGTAGCTTACCACCAAGGAGTACATCTGCCGCCGTAACCTTACGGCGTTCCCCGACGCAAAATGTAGGGGTAATATACGTTTAACGTGTGTATCTGTGTGTCTGTCTGTAGAATCTTAGCACCTAACCGGATGAACAGATTTTGTTTGTATTATTGATAGTTTTTTTTTGTTTGATAGATGTCTTCATCGAGAGTTTTCTTAGCTTTGATTCATGAAAATTCGTTCAATCGTTATAAAATTATGAGCTTTTTTCTAGTTAATTGCGCTATGAAATCAACTTTCATAGGTCTGATCAATTCGAAAATCTTCTACTTCAACGATATTGTAAGAACATGGAAGCCTCCTGGACTCTACAGAATACTCAAATCCTCACCAACTTACAGCTCAGATTTTAAATGTCGTGTTTAGAGTCATTGGAAAAAGCTATTATACATAGATCAGTCGGGGTGGTTTAAAATATTATATTATATTATTATATATATATAGATGAATATTATTTTATACAATAGATCATATTATTATACTATATTGACTTCAAATTGATTGTGATCGGTGGGGATCTACAGCATAGCTAAGCTTATAATAATATTCGCAGTAACTATGACCTAATCTGTGGATTCACTGCAAATATTTTATTAATTTTGCGATGCGTGTGAAATTCGTGATATCTTCTAGAGTTTTCATTTGAATTATATACTGTAAAGGACAATTTTAATCTATAATATGTGGCCAAGCTAATTAACTTAATTATTTGGATAAGGATTAATACTATATACTTGAAAATAGCCTTGGAAATTATGTAATATTTTTTAACAAAAATTTTAAGATTAAAATGGTTACTGTGAGTCAACTTTAAGAGATAGACATATGCTGTCGCGGACTTTTTTGTAGGTCTAATTAAGTTGTACAACTCTGGCATAGAAAAAATTCTTCTATCTATTTTCAATTAAGCAGCGTTCGTAAGAAACGTGTTTTTTCGTCCGTTTATTTTCCGACTTAGGTTGCAAATTAGGTCTCCACGAATGTACCTTTGATTTAAACGGGATAATATATAGCCTATTTTCATTCCGAAAGTCCATTCTATGTATTAATGAAATAATTTTTTAAATCGGTGCAGTAGTTTTTGAGCTTACTCATTACAAACATACAAAAATATAAAAATACAAATGTTCTCTCTTTATAATATTAGTATAGAAAGAAGAAGATATAGAAAGATTTTTCGTCTATCTATCGCATGTTGCATGTCACAAGTCGCCGGGTGCTTTAGCTTGATTGATATTTGTCATTTAGGTCTAGCTGTGATTGGCGGACGCTTCCTCAGCCATATTTGTATACATTACATACTAATGTGTCATTTCAACTCTGTCATAGCTGGCTATAGTCCAGTCAAAATAGACATTACAGTTTGCATTAATTCCTAACAAGCTGGATTTTTGGGCAGGCCTTGAATACTTCATTACAAATGATATGTCAAAAGTCCCCATCGATCCCGCTTCTGCGTTGTTTGTTTTTCGCGATATTCAGAATAACGGTATGTTTTAACATAAAAGTACCTTTGACAAAATTGTAAATAATAAAATTATCTATGAAAAATATATCAATACTTTTTTTTTACGAGCCTCCCCCTTATATCTCAGAAACGGTGGCTCGTAGGAAAAAAAGTATTGATACAATTTTTATAGATAATTTTATGGTCTACAATTTTGGTTATAGTATTTTTATGATAAAACTTACCGTTTTTCTGAAAATCGCGAAAAACGCAAATTTGTGACCTTTGACCTCGAAAAAAAACAACGCACAAGCGGGATCGATGGGAACTTTTGACATGTCATTTGTAATGACGCATCCAAGGCCTGCACAAAAATCCAGCTTGTAGGGAATTAATGCAAACTGGAATCATAATTAAGTCTATTTTGACAGGATTACTAGCTGCCAAAGATACATATAGACAAAAGTTTCACTTGCATCGTGGTTTCATAAAACCACGCCACACTTTTTAAAATTTTAAATGAAGGTAGCAACCAATTTGGTAATCGTCTATCATCTTTCTATTACAAAAACTAAAGAACGCACTTCTCAAGGTTGACAAAGTATTGCGCGCCACAATGTGTGTAAGTAACACATAACTAATTAATACAATGAGAAATATATAAAATACAATACATCACCAACCACTACAAAAAACATACAGCAGGTCTCGCCCGCACACCTAACCACTAACCATAAAAAAGTAACTAAACAAAATCGTACACCGTAAAATTGTGTTTTATATCTCGCATCCGAACAACACGGTCGAGTTGGCCCGAATCTGCGCAATAAACGATATATCATACCGTTTTGACAAACTGCATTGTGTTTTTGTCTCGGTAACGCGGTTCGTTAACCCTCAATGTGGACTGCAGTGTACAGCAGGGTAGGACCACAAAATAGTGTACACAGTCACGTTCTAACATTCGTGGATATTAAAACGAGACTAGACAACGTATGTTAGAAACTTTTATATAATTACAAGCTTTTATTTAACTAACCGTGTTATTATGTATGTTATATGGGACAAATTTTGGAAGCTGCATTAGAACGACTTCCTGACGTTCATCATCATCATCATCAACAGCCGATGTCAGTCCACTGCTGGATATAAGCCTCTCCCAAGAGCTCCCCAACGCTCTTCTTTTCCAGTCACTGCCCACCGCTATGCGTATTTCGTCGCTCCTGGGCCCGTAGTCTCAACATGAATAGCGATGAATTTTGACCGATAGCCGTCGATAAGAAAAGAGATGCAGATAACAACTGTCTAGCTGCATCTCATTCTAGCAGAATTTTGATGACAAGACGCATCGCTTCAATGTAGAGACTTCCACCCCTGGTCACAGGACGTCCTGCGCTACGTTTACCTGACGTTCGATTGTACTCAAATTTTGTATACTTGTACTTGCAAATCATCGGTGACAATGCAATAATATGGTACCAATGAGCTGACTTGATGATGGAGCCGGGCTTTAGGGACTGAAACTTTGTAAAGGCAAATGGTAGGTAGGTAAACAGTCGAATTGGTAGGTCGTAATAATCGTAGGACAGGCTAGTATGTTTTGTTATCATAATTAATTTTTATTTCACATGAAATAAATAGGTATGTAAGCTGATTGTAGCATGTGGAAAGAAGTAGTCTCTACCTACCCTACCGGGAAAAAACCGTGTATTACACATTATAGCGTCATAACAAAAAGCTGTTGTTTATAAAAGATCCGCGACTTCATTCACGTACTCCAAAAATGTTATCACAGTAATGCTCTGTCAATTAAGATTAGTGTGATCTAAGTTATTTAAGTTCTATTGTTTGTGTAAAAATCATGATTTTATTGTCACAAAAAGTAGCCTATATAGGCTACAAAAGGCTAGGCTGTAAAATCATGATTTTTACTTACATTTTTCTGATAGCATTGGGATGAATATTCATCCCAGAATAATAAGAAAAATGTAAGTACCTCTTTGATTAATTTCAGTAAGATCGAATCATGCGTTTAGGCGTTATTAGGTAACAAACAGATAGAGTTACAAACGCTTTTTTATTCTTTTTGTCTGGATTCTTTTAACTTATTGAAGCTTGTTTCAACGTAAATTTAAGAAAGAAAACATAATTTTAATCATTACTCGACTACCGGAGTGTTATAGTTTTGACAGGTATGTATGTTCATTGTTCATAACTTTTGGATATCTAATGTATTAATTTCACAAATGAGGTATGATTAGAAGCGTTTTAATTATTTAGCGATGGTCATAGATTATGTGATGTCGCAAGAGGGCTTTTAGTCACGAACTAAAAAAACTTTTTGTTGTTAATTTAGTCGTGTCTTAACTTTGGTAATCTGTGGCCATGTCGCGTATCAAATAAATGGAACAGATGAGACAACTCAATGCAACCCACAGTCCGTATATTTTAGCGCGAAATTCTAAGGATGCCTGACTACAAATAAATTGAGAAAAGCCTGGTGGAAGAGGAAGAACAAAGATATGGGATAGGTTTCAACGAAAGTAAAGACACTGAGCGCAGCTAGTCTAAGAATATTATTTTAATATTTTTTATTTCATAACTCAACAAAAAAAATGAAATGATTTTCTTTATACAATATGCCCATTTTATATTTAATGTTTATAAAACATACTCGATCATAATATAGTCAAATAAAATGTTTAAAATGACACAGTTTACATTTGCTAAGTAATGTTTACTCAGAAACGACAATTTGTTCTAAGGTACATTAATTTTCAGTTTAAATTTACGCAACGTGGGTATTCAGAATTATTATGTTCATTCTGCGAAATAAGGAGAATATAATTATTTGAATTTTAAACACTCGCAAAACAAAATTTGTAATCACCCTTTCTAAAATAAATAACGCCTTAGTTCCTCGTCCTGTGTAGGATTTCACTTTGCTTCCACAAAATAATTACATTATGTCTCCGGGCGAGCAAATAATTAATAGCATGAATAAATCACAAACTTTTGTTGAGTTTGGTCGCGTGAGAGTAAACCAAACGTGCCACTTTTGTTGTTGTACTGGGCAACGGTTTGTGTCACGTAGACATCCTGTTTAAAGTAAGTACAAAGAAGTTAATTGCTGACACAAACCTAATTAGTAAGTTTCATGTTTCAGGTATTTTACAAACAATTTAAAGTTGCGTAGATAGTTTAAGTTATAATATTGCTCATGAAGAAAATACAGCGTCATTATCATTATCAGCCTGAGTCCACTGTTGGACATAGGCCTCTCGTATAGCACGCCACTGAGATCTTCAGCTTCTTTTCCAAGAGCTGCCATAACATTCCGGTGTTCCGGCAGCACATGGTCCTTGAGAGTCAGAGAATTCTAGGCCTAGCGTGATGACCATCCTTAACCACATCATCGCTTACCTACAGGCAAGGTAGTGGTCAAACGCTAGCCTAAAACAGAGACCAGTAAACACGTTGAACGCCATGGGGGTCACCGGTGACCTTACGCTATAGAAACAGATGATTATAGTGTGTGATATTACGACGACGACATTATATTTTTGTACACTAGCAAATAATAAAATTAGAATGTAAACACCTTTATTGTCAAACCTCCTATCATAAAACAACATACAATAAGAACTTTTCAAGAAAGTTTTACAAGGGCCTTATCGCCAAAACATATCTCTTTCAAGCAACCTTTGGACGAAGAGCATGTATAAAGAATAAACACATTAGACAGAGGTGTCTGTAAAACAAATACATCGACGATAATAATGCCAGTTATCGAAAATACGTTGCAAGTCTGCTTTGCTCTATACAGTATTTACAGTTTTAAATAATCAACCAAGTTTTTATCTCTTGAGGAAAGATCTCACGTTGAAATTACACTTTGGAAGTTTCTTAATTAGAAACGTAATCGGAACTTGAATAAAATTGCCGTCTGAAAATACTTTTGGAAATAAAGTTTATTATTATAAAAATTGACGAGGAAAATGAAGACCGAGGTACGTTGCTGATCAAAAAACTGAAATTAATAAAGTAAAATGAGCACCTACGATTTTAATAAATTAGCGAACTGAAATTATGAAATTTTCCTACCTTTACTTTTCTGTACTTAACATAATACTGTTTGTGTTTAAACATGTATATGATTTTTTATATGTTTCAATATCATTATCTTGTTTTAAAAACTATTTGAGATATTTCTCAAACATTTTTAAAAGTTTGAATATAAACCTTTTCACATCTATATTAGACTAGCTTCGCCCCGTGGATTTGTTTGTGTTTAAAATATCCAGTGTCCTATTATGCTATATTGCCTATCTCTGTGCGAAATTTCAGCCATATAGGTTCAGCCATTTTACTGTGAAAAAGGTAACAAATAAAAAAATATACAAACTGACTTTCGCATTTTAATGATTGAAAGTGATAATGATTTGTAATAGAGTCATATTGGCCATTGCATTCCTTGTTAGATGAGTTCTTGTCACACTAGTTAAATGAAAAACTGGGTTGGTCACATTTGTTGTTGTTCAATTGTACATCTCAACTTCAAGACAAAATAGTTTTTGTTTTTGTAACTTACTAGCAGCTGATACCCGCGACATTGTTCACGTACAATACGAATTTAACCACTTTAAAGCTCTGTCAATCAACATTTGTGTGATGTGAGTTATTTAAGTTATTTGTAAAAATCATGATTTTTTTCACAAAAAGTAGCCTATGTTCATCCTCATGCGATAAAATATCTTCTTGTTTAATTTCGGTAAGATCGGATTGCCCGTTTAGGCTTCATTAGGTTACAAATAAACAGAGTGACAGAGTTGACGTTTTTATAATATTAGTCCGGATGGATAGCTAGCTGTTTCTCAAGAGCTGTATGCTGCCGGAATACCGTAATGTTATTTTTTTAATTATTTTAAAATGTTTACTAGCAATGTGGGTTGCACATTACTAGAAGTTTTGTTAATGCCTCCAATAAAGCTATGAACGCTTGTGACTAGAGTGGGTTCACGTTAATAGTGCATGGGTGGGGATCGAACTCACGACCTCTCGATCGTCCGGCCGACGCCTTAACCATTGCAGTAATTCACACTTATGGCGGCTGATTTTTGTGGGGTAATCTACTTTTTAGAAGTACTTGTGGACGAACATCCATCCTAATATTTGAACCAACGTCCTTACCTTAGAAATCACGATATTTATCATGTATGCTTTTCTTTTAATTTTAGTATATTTATTACCTGGATCAGTTCAATGTTTAAAAGTAACACGATCTACTCAAATGAAACTGACAACGTTCGAGTTTCTTCAGGATATAAATGTATGTTTCTTCCATCGCTTCACAGTGGACGTTCCACCTACCCACGCGCACGAAGCGTTTTGCTTCGTCTTTAATCATATGTTTCGCTCCGGAATAGAAGTTCTTCCTGGTGTCTGTGTTTCCCGATAGCTACAACCTCAACCTCTTCAAATCACGAGTTAACAGATGTAAGGTAGGTAAGCGTGCTACATCGTCGACCACATCGTCACTTAACATCAGGTGAGATAGTGCTCAAATGCTTGCCAATCCGCCTTAAAGAAGATATTTTCCTTACCCGACAGATCGTGTGAATGCTTACATGTTTAGTAGAAAAATCGATATTCAATGGCAATAGTTACCACGATTCCAAATTTAACTCGAGATTGCGCCTTTATATCACATACATAATACAAGAACGAGGAATAATAGTTCACAATTTAACAAAACAAATGAAAGGGCATGTAATACAATAATATGTGGCTGAATGAATATGAAATAAACCAGTTTTAACAAGTTTAAGCGAGTTTCTGGTGTCGTGGGGCTAGTAGTTTTAGTCAGTTCGCGAACGGCCGAGTGCTTTTACATGTTGCACGGAGTACGTTTTAACAAAATGGATGCAGAGTCTCGTAAATCTGAATATGGTGACGTGTTCTCTCTGGACACAGAAGTCCACACATTTCTAAAATACAGACACACACAGTACAGTTAAATTACAACACAGTACAACATGCAGTAAACTATAGAGTGATTAGTATAAATGTTTCGATTTAGAGATAAGACTTCTTCTAGTCCGCCTGAGCAAAACCATTTTTTTGTTAATCATTGCTTACTATCAGTCGAGAGGCTGGCTTGTCTTGTTTTCTAATATGACAAAATCACGTAAGCTTAACACCCTACACAAATAATACTTACATTCAAAATTAAAATACACCCCTGACTCCCAAACTCGACATCTCTGCTGTAGGTAAGTTGGTGAGGAGTTAGATACTCTGCTGATTCCAGGGTATGTCACATCATCAGGTCAATGATATGTTCTTATAATATCGTTGAAGTAAGAGGATACCGAAACCCGAATTGATTAGATCTATGAAAGATGTTTTCATATCGTCATCAACTAGAAAACGGTCATTGTTTTAAACGGCTGAACGGATTTTCATGAATCAAACCATCAACAACATATCATACACAGATACACACATCAAACTTATAATATTTCGAGGAAAAACTTCTGCTAGTAAAACACATGTTTGTCAATAACTGAAGTGTGAAATTAAATAAATTCGGGGATAAATTGACCAGTAAAATTACAGGACCATTCTGACTAAATGTCTCATTACTATATTTTGCTAAAGGCAGATATAATCGCTAACATAATTATGCGAGTGGCTGGCTTGTCCTGTTACCTTATATGAAAAATCAGGTAAACTCAATAACTAAAATGCAGTAGTGATTAACGACAAATATTAAAATAAGTTATTTTTCAAAAAAAATAAAACCGACTTCATAATCACAAACAGGCACTCAAAAGCGAAAAATATATTACTTAAAATTATTATAAGCGCTACCCACTTATCTATTTGAAGTCGGTGCCAGCCAAGTCTAATAGGTAGTAGATAGATAATACCTACATGTATCTACCTACTTACTAACCTACATGTACCTACTTACTACTACTACATACATAGTATCTATCTACTATCCAATAGACTTGGCTGGCACCGACTTCAAATAGATAAGTGGGTAGCGCTTATAATAATTTTAAGTAATTTATTTTTCGCTTTTGAGTGCCTGTTTGTGATTATGAAGTCGGTTTTATTTTTTTTGAAAAATAACTTATTTTACCCTTTTTAGTGCAAAACAAGTTTTAATTACATTACATGCATCTATTACATTTGGTATCTGGGCCGTTATACACTGACGGATATATACTTTTTGAAAATTTCAAGCATGTACCTATAACGGCTAAGAAGATACAGATCTGTAAAGTGCGCACATATGTATAGCCACACGGACGGACGGACGGACGGACGGACGAACGGACAACAAAGTCTCAGAAAGTGTTCATTTGGTACCCTTTGGGTTCGGAACCCTAAAAAAATTGACTTTAAATGCCTTGCTAAAGTGATAATATTCACTAGTAATAATTATGTCATCAAGGTATCAAAGGACAATGTCCAAACTGGCCCTGTGCAATTAAAGCATCTGACACACACGATAATTAATTGTCTATTTTATTACAATAATTCCAAATACTTTTATAACACGGACGAGTTGTATTCCAAAATGAAAATAAAAAAGTATTATTTACGATTATTAACATTACTTGCCGCCATATGGCCAACAGAGTACTGAATCACTCTTCTACGTTATAAGAGGCACTTCCCTATATTGTTGAAACCCGAATTGTGAAAGCACTGTGTAGCCAACCTAACAACGGAAAGTGTTATTTACGTAGTAACTATTATATAATCTGTGGTATTATGCTTATAATTTTTTTTGCAGTGTTGGTTGGTACAAAGTACGTTCATAATTCTGAGTTATTTAATAATGTATGCAGTGTCGCGGAACTGAAATGGCCGCAATCTTCGGTAAACGTCATGTCATGTCAAAAAATCTTAGGTATGTTTAAAAAAGTTTGCACCCTAACACGACTTTGCCCGGTCGAACATTCCTGTGAAGACAAATTATTTATATTTATATATAATTATTTATTATAATTATTAATATATAATTATTTATTGAGGGCCCGGTGGCGTAATTGGGAGAACAGTTGGCTTTGATGCCGTGGTACCGAGTTCAAACCGACGCGCACCAATGAATTTTTCGATCGAAAAATATATGTGCAAAGAAGAATCAAGAATCAAAGCATTTATTCAGTATGTAGGCAGTATAAATATACGCACATATACACGTCAAAATCATAAATCATAAAATAAATCATAAGCAATTATCAAGTAAACATAGCAAAAGCAGAATTTAACGCTTTGAATTAGAAAAAAAAAGTAATGAACCATTCAGCTGTCATCCAATCGTTTACGTCAGAATATTAAAAAAAAATTAAAGTAGGTTAAAACCAACCATACATGTAAGTGTGTGTTTCAGTACTTCAGACAATTTTTATATAAAAAAAATAAAAAAGTGAAATAGTGAAACACAACATAGAGAAACGCATACCGATCACAGTACATATCATGATCCAAATGGAACTGATAGTCCGTCTGTCAGCTGCATAATATTGTTTAAATAAAAATAAAAATGGCAAGCCTAGAAAGAAAATCTGCGGACAAAAGGGGAAAACTGAATGGCTGTTGAATCTACCGGTGTTTCGGAAATACTCCCATCAGAGAAGAGTGCGCTTCTCACAGTTGCCCTCCGGTGAAGGAAAACATCGTTAAGAAACCAACAACCCCCGCATGGTGGTAGGACATATCTAGTGTCCGCCTGGCCAGCTACCACCCTCAAGTTAGAAAATCTGTCGCCAAACATCTTATGTGTTCAGGCAGCTATCCTTGAGAGCCAGTTCCCATTCTAGTCCACGTCTCTATCTTCGACCGCATCATCACTTAGCAACAGGTGAGATAGTGGTCAAACGCTAGCCTATAAGATATTTAAAAAAAAAGTATTTATTATCCCCACCTTTATTTCTATCTCGCTCACTTACCGTAAGAATATCTGTCAAAAACCAAAATCAACGAGAAGAAAGATGTAAAAACATTATTCAAGGTCATATTTTTTAGTCTTCAAAAGTATATCCAATAGCAACCTCCATTGTGTATAATCTTCTTGGGACTCTTCTACTAAAACCAGTACATTCTCCTATGTTTGAGGTATTTATCTACTTATCTCTGGAGATACTTATCAGATCTCGATAAAATTAAAATGGGACCACCTCGGAAACGTATCCTACCTATTAAAAAAATAATCATTTGGATCCGTTCACTATTGACGGAGAAATCGAGTAACATACACACAAATGAAAAAAAAAACGTAAAGACGAATTGAGAACCTCCTCCTTTTTTGTGAAGTCCGTTAATTAATTCAAAAAGATTTAATTTAAATAAAAAAGGTTTTATTAACGTAAAAATATGACGTTAAATATTACGTTCTTACGAAATGACATATACAACTTGAACATAGTCATGCCACCTAGACCTTACTTCACGGTGTAGAATTTAGGTGTCGGTGTGCGCGCGCATCGTACCACCTAGAACTAACTTCACGGTGTTAAATTTAGGTGTCGGTGTGCGCGCGCATCGTAAAAATTCACTCTCATCATTTTTCTCCATCGCGCCAAAAGAAGTATAACCTCAAAAATAATAATAATAATCAGTGATCTCGGTCGGCAGCTATGGATTGCCAGTCTTTATAATAGGAGTCTAGCTCGTCCCGCCATCTCATCCTGGGCCTGCCGCGACTGGAGAGAGACTGGAAAGAGGGTAGTGAGGCCTTTGCCCAGCAGTAGTACAAACGACTCAAAATAAATAATAAATAATCATAATCAGTAATTCAATATAATTTTTTCGAAAAATAAAATGATTTAAAGACGATTTATATCAATGAATATCTAAATTTGTAATGTGAACATAGCGGCTTTTCTCCCGCGTTGTATATTGATTTCGGATATGCTCCGACCGAGGACCGAGGTTTTGGCCTGTCTATTAAAGAGACACTGCGAGTTCCTTAAACAAGTGAAATCCGTTAAATATGCACGTTTGCAAATATGACACGATCTAATACGTAGACCTTCGTCTGAGAGCGGCTAGAATGGCGGCGCTCTACGTCGTATCGCCTTTCCGGCGCAACCTAAACAAAATAACTTGTCACTATTTTTATACTATACTAGCAGCCGGCCCCGGCTTCGCACGGGTAGAACATGCCTACAAGATGTTGCATCAAATAAAAAATATTAACATATTTAACAATCATCGTCATATTTCAACCAATTTACACAAAACCTTAACGAATTATGCACCTAAACCTTCCTCATAAACACTGGCTATTGGTGAAAACCGCATGATAATCCGTTCAGTAGCTATTGAGATTATTGCGAACAGACAGACAGACGCAGTGATAGACTTTATTTTATAATACTTACGTAGTGATATTGGACGGCCCTTTGGCACAAAGGATAGTTACTCTGATTCTGACCCGACGGTCGTTGGTTCTAATCCTAACTATATACCTACCAATGAAAGTTTTATGTGCATTCATGAATGATGGGTTTTCGTACACAGGTAGTGGGATCATGGAATCAAAATCAATCAAATCATGGGGTCAAAGATGGGGTATTACTTATACGTTCAACGTGTGTATCTGTATCTGTCTGTAGCATCTTAGCACCCAACCGGATGAAGCGATTTTGATTTTATTATTGATATTTTTTTTGTTTGATAGATCTCTTCATCGATAATGTTCTTAGCTTTGATTCATGAAAATTTGTTCAATCGTTGTAAAACTATGAGCCTTTTTCTAGTTAATTGCGCTATGAAATCAACTTTCATAGGTCTGATCAATTCGAAAATCTTCTTCTTCAACGATATTGTAAGAACATGGAAGCATTGACATGATGCTGGGACATCCTGAACTCTACAGAATACTCAAATCCACACCAACTTACAGCTCAGATTTTAAATTTCGTGTTTAGAGTCACTGGAATGCTTTTATTGAAAAGATTATACATAGATCAGTCGGGTGGTTTATATTATAGATCATAACTATATTAAACAATAGAATTTTATACAGTAAAAATATATTATTATACTATATTGACTTCAAACTGATTGTGATCGGTGGGGATCTACAGCATCGCTAAGCTTATAATAATATTTTCGTAGTAACTATGACCTTATCTGTGGTTTCACTGCAGATATTTTATTAATTTTGCGATGCGTGTATGTGAAACCCGTGCTATCTTCTAGAGTTTTCCTATGAATTATATACTGTAGAGGACAATTTTAATCTATAATATGTGGCCAAGCTTACTAACGTAATTATTTGGATACGGATTAAGACTATATACTTGAAAATAGCCTTGGAAGTTATGTAATATTTTTAACAACAAATTAAAGATTATAATGGTTACTGTGAGTCAACCTTAAGAGATAGATAAATGCTGTCGCGGATTTTTTTGTAGGTCTTATTAAGTTGTACAACTCTTCCATAGAAAATATTCTTCTATCTATTTTCAATTGAGCAGCGTTCGTAAGAATCGTGTTTTTTCGACCGTCGACTTAGGTTGCAAATTAGGTCTCCACGAATGTACCTTTGATTTAAACGGGATAATATATAGCCTATTTTCATTCCGAAAGTCCATTCTATATATTAGTGAAAGAATTTTTTTAATCGGTCCAGTAGTTTTTGAGCCAAATCATTACAAACATACAAAAATACAAAAATGCAAATGTTCTCTCTTTATAATATTAGTATAGACTTAGAAAGAAGGAAAAAAGAGAAGTAGTCTCTGCCTGCTTCAAGGGGAAAAAAGCGTGATTGTATATAAGTATGTAAGTATTTAGAAATAAAATTAAATAAAAATAAAAAAGCCTTTATTTGTTCTTCTTACTTTACATGTTGCTTATTCTATAGACCTATGCTATATTATACTATATTTTTAGGGTTCCGTACCCAAAGGGTAAAACGGGACCCTATTACTAAGACTCCGCTGTCCGTCTGTCTGTCTGTCTGTCTGTCTGTCTGTCTGCCCGTCTGTCACCAGGCTGTATCTCATAAACCGTGATAGTTAGACAGTTGAAATTTTCACACATGATGTATTTGCTGTTTCCGCTATTACAACAAATACTAAAAACAGAATAAAGTTAAAAATAATAGAGGGTCCCCATACAAGAAACGTGTTTTTTTCGGCATTTCACGCCATCAATGAACGCTTAGTTAGGTAAACGTCCCATAGATGGCGTTATATTGAAATGTCGATCACTAACACCCTTGTTAGACGTTAGATGGCGTTATAAGAAATAAAATGTTTATTAATTATTATTTTTGCTGGCGAAAAATGATAGTGGTATTTTTGGCTCGATCTTATAAAATGCTGTAGTGTGGTACGGAACCCTACTAGTGCGAGTCCGACTTGCATTTGGCCAGTTTATTTGTGTTAGTTGCTTAATACTTATATTTATGTATCCTAGAGTTAGTTAAACAATTTTTTTTTAAACATTATTTAGTTTTACAATTTTTATTTTACTAAGTATTTAATTATTATTTAATTTATAATTTTTTTAGCTAGTATATAATATAATGAAAGTATTTATTTGACATGAAATAATTTATTTGTCTAAACAATCAAAATTATTTAAAACAATTACTTAATCACTATATGAGGTGACATATCACTACATTCTATCCTTGACGTGGCCTTACATATCACGATATACTATCCTTGGCGTACCCTGACATATCACGATATCCTATTCTTGACGTAGCTTGACATATCACGATACCATATGCTTGGCGTAGCCTGACAATTCACGATATCCTATCCTTGACGTAGCTTGACATATCACGATATCCTATGCTTGGCGTAGCTTAACATATCACGATATCATATGCTTGGCGTAGCCTGACATGTCACGATATCCTATCCGTGGCGTAGCCTGACATATCAAGATATCCTATGCTGTGCGTAGCCTGACATATTACGATATTGCTATCTTAGGTGTGGCATATTTTGTGACTTGTGTAAGTCGTAAGTGGTAAATAATCCTTTTTCTCATGGGTCATCATATTTTTAACCTACTTCACAAAAAAGGAGAACTTTCTCCATTCGCCCGCATTTTTTTTTTGTTTTTTACCTCATGACTCCGTCATTTTTAACCGAATTAGGAAATTCGTAACATTATGCTTCCCGTGTGGTCCCATTGTAACTTTATCGAGATCTCATAAGTATCTCTATCTATCTATATTTATGTAAAGTTATATATGTACATGAATGAATGGAATATGTATAAATATATATATTTGTTTATATTTATTGTATATATATATATATCTATAGTTAAAATGTATGTATTGCTCTTATTGTATTTGTTTGTATAAATAATTTTAAATACTTTGTGATTTCTTATATGCACACTACCATCGATGATAACAATGATGTATCTCCACTCGTCTCCCGGTTGCCTGGAAGAGATCGCTGTTTAGCAATAAGGCCGCCGATTGTACATTTACTTTTTTTAAGTATTTGTAAATACCTCTGTATTCTAATGTGCAATAAAGTGTTAATCTATATATCTATCTATCTCCAGATATATGGATATAAACACCTCAAACTAGCGCGGGTGTTTTCCTTTTGTTAACGATCTTCTTTATTTTTAACTCTGAACTGGGCAGCACTTGACTGGATCTCACCTGATGTTAAGTGATTAGAAGATGACAGAAGATCTTACACTATGTTAAATATTTTCAGGTTAAACTTCGGTCTGACGTTTGTAACAATGTTTATATCAATGTGGGTGTCCAATGCTGCAGCTACCACCATGATGGTTCCCATTGTTGACGCCATTCTGGAGGTCTTAGAACAGGTAAGTTTCTTTCAACATCATATTACTATACTTTTTTTTTTATAATTATCTTTTAGGCTAGCGTTTGACCACTATCTCACCTGTTGGTAAGTGATGATGCGGTCGAAGATGGTAAGCACGCTAGGCCTAGATGGGAACTGGCTCTCAAGGAGAGCCGCCGGAACACATTAGATGTTTTGGTGACAGATTTTCTAACTTGAGGGTGGTAGCTGGCCAGGCGAACACTAGATAGTGAAACTAACGTATTACGACTAGTACGAGTTTTCATAACAAACTCGATATTGTATATCGAATAAATTCTGTATGAAAAACAGTACAGCGCCTCTAGTGGTTTTCACACTTCATTAAATTTAAACCAATCAGGGAGCCATAATAAGTCGAAAACTATGTGAGATCTGTCAAAAGCGTTTACGATGAAAACTCGTACTAAGGGTACAGATCGGAGACGTTTAAATGAAGTGGAAGTGTAAGAAGCAAAATAGGTATATCAGGATCGTAACATGCATTTGCATGCAATAACTATTGTTTGCGGTTAGCGGTCTAATTTTGCCCTGATCGCGATCTAATAGCGAGTATTAGCGAGGGTACTAGATGATTATCAATGAATGCACTGTGTCTTGTTCTAAGAGATATAAATATTTATTGAATTAAAATTCACCTCGTTAAAATGAGATATGAAACACTTGCGTGTGTTAACGTCGTACACCGCCATCTAGTAGACATTTGTTGAACTAATTTTACATAGAACAATATTAGCTTACAATATGGATCGCACTTTATGTATGTGTTATTTTACAGCAAGGTCTAGGCGATGTCTACGTAAACAGGAAGAGGAGTCCTCAAGCGGAAAACGGCAAAGAAATAAAACTCGCACCTAACAAGAATCACGATGAAGAGTAAGTCTAAAATTTGACCTATTAGATAGCTTGGTTTACTCCCAACGGCCTCCCCGGACGACTTGCATTTGGCCAGTTTATTTGTGTTAGTTGCTTAATACTTATATTTATGTATCCTAGAGTTAGTTAAACAATTTTTTTTTAAACATTATTTAGTTTTACAATTTTTATTTTACTAAGTATTTAATTATTATTTAATTTATAATTTTTTTAATGTTATATAGGTATTTATTTGGTTGCTTTGAGATGGATCTATATCCTTTTTCAGCAAGAACCCCATGGCTGGGTAAAGGCCTCCTCTAATGATAGCCATTCATCTCTATCTTGAGCTGTTTGGTACGAATTTGGGCTAGCTATTTTTTTTATTTCGTCTTCCCATCGTATTATTGGTCTTCCTCTGATTTTTTTTATATCTTATAGGCTAGCGTTTGACCACTATCTCACCTATTGGTAAGTGATGATGCGGTCGAAGATGGTAAGCACAATGCACAATATATGATATATGATTCTTTTACCTCTCCACAAGGTTGTTTTGATAGTCCATCTTTGATCAGTGAGCCTCCCTATGTGAGGTCACATAGGGAGGCTCACTGATTCTCATTGGCTCATTTCCAATTTAGCTTGAGTGCAAGTATGTGTGTATACTTAGACTATAATACAATTCATATGGTCAGGACATTAGGTCTTGATAATCCAAGTACACTTTAACACTATTCTGGAAATACGAGGAGATACACGTCTCCCTTGAGCTCCTCACCAAGGCTAGTTTCTTTCCTCGGATGTTTTTAGAGGATGTATTTAGTAGGGTTCTCTATTGTTTCGCATAACATTTTTTGTCATAATATACTTTAGCATAATGTTGTTTCTCCTAGGTATATTTAGCATACATTAATTTGGCATAAAGTAATTAGGCATATTTTGTTAGTCATAATTACTGTTAGCATAAGCATTTGTGGCATAATATTCTAAAGAATAATAATAAACGCATAACTATAATTCGGCATAATTGTTTAGGCATAATTTTTTCTTGTCATATAAACTTATAGCATAATTATTAAACACTTAGTACTTTTTTTTAAAATTTTATCTCTTTACGACTAATCTAGCTGACTAATATTGCTCTGGTATACCTAATATAATGGAATAGGATAGGACATACAATATTTTTTAACGCAGACGAAGTTACGAGGCTCAGCGTGTAGATTTACAAAAAAAATACCATCAAATTAATAAAAAAATTGTTGGGTTGTGTTAAGCACGTCAAGATGCGCATAATAAGTGTAAACTTTGACTTATAACTACCTAACCAATAAAATTACGAACATAATCATGAGCTGATATCTAATCAAATGCAGAACCAAAACTGTGAGGTAGATGCACTTTGAAAAAAGATAAGTTATTTTAATTTAATGTTTGCACTGGGTCAAATAACTTTCAGTTCTAAAATAAAAATAATCGCGGCGTACGGGTGGCCCAAGGGCCACCCCCGCTGAACTTAAACCTACTGTCACAGTCTAGTACCAACAAAATGTTGGTATTAATAACTTTATATTACTTTATTTAATAAATTTAATTTTGCTACGGACTTAAAGTTCACATATATTTATTTAAAAACTTGAAACCACAAACTTTTTTTTGAGCCTAACTACTCTCTACTAAACGTGGCACGTAGTCTTACCTTAATTCAGACTTTTGAATAGTTCAACAATTTTTAATGTACTTTTTAGGGTTCCGTAGCCGAATGGCAAAAAACGGAATCCAATCCGATTTTTATACAAAAATAAAAAATATAAAAGTTTAAGGGGGGGCGCATCCCATACATGGAACTGAAACAATTTTTTTTTTCTTCACACTTATACGTGTGGGGTGTCTATGAATAGGTCTTTAACAATGACATTGAGGTTTCTAAAATATTTTTTTCTCAAAGTCAATCGTTTGAAAGATAAGCGCGTCTAAAGTGGTAAAATGTGTGTTCCCCCCACCTCTAACTTTTAAAGTATGGAAGTGAAAAATCAAAAAAATATATATCCTGTAGATCTTAATAAAAACTAACAACGGAAATTGGTTTGAACGAGATACAGTCAGCAGTATTTGAGATATGGGACCGCAAAGATAACTTTATTTTTCATAAAAACACTATGAAACATACTTATATATAAAACATAGTTAATTTGTTAGTTGCGAAAAATCATAGTTATAGAATACTTAACTGTTTACGGAACCCTACAAGTGCGAGTCCGACTTGCACTTGGCCAGTTTTTTAATACTATAGTCGTTTCTTTAGAAATTAATAAATATGTAATTAAGTAAACTTTGTTTATTTTAATTGGAATCATTCAGCATAAATTATGTGTATACATTCAATTATGACTTCATTTTTTTTTTTATTTTTTTTTATACCGAACTGGGTAGCACTTGATCACTATCTCACCTGATGTTAAGTGATGATGCGATCGATGATGTAGCGTGCTTACCCAGAAGATTAATTATTATTAATATTATTTATTATGTCTAAAACTATTAGGCCAATAAAAAATATACCCTATAACTTTATGAGAATCAAAATTAGGCCGAAACAATATAGCCTACTTGAAAGTTATGCTTGTTTATACAATATGCTAAAAGAAATTATACGAAGATACTATTATACCATTTAAAATTATGCGTAACCTGTTATGCCTAAGTAAATTAGGAATAAAAAATTATGCGAAACAAAGGGATCCCATTTAGTAGTAATGGGTAATAATAACTGAACATAATTAACCATAAGCCATTAAAATACTTAAAGTAATTTTCTAGTGCATAGTAATAAAGCGGGTAAAACGTAACATCTATGTGTCTCAGGGTATTTTCAATACAGAATTTTACGAGGTATTTTCATTGCACGCGTACAACACGTCTAGGTATCACTTTTATCGTAAAAAAATAATAATAAAGTCCTTCTATTTAGGTCGATATGCGCCGAAGAACTTACGAAAATAAAAATGCTACAATCAATTCAGAGTAATTTTAGGTCTAGCGTGTTCACCATTTTAGACCACATAATCGCTTTCCCAGGAAAGATATTGGTGAAACGACAGCTGATAAAATATATAAAATTAAAATTCTAGATGATTTGTTCGTATAACTAACTACTTCAGTCTATTTTCACCGTGTATATAATTATTTTGCGAAAATAGATGAGTGTAAATCGTTACTGCATTTTGTAGTATGAAATAAAGCGTATTGCAAATTGACCAAATTACCCAATCAAATAAATTTCAGCCCAATCCAAACACTAATAATTATGCAATTTTATGAATATCCATTGAGAATGGTTAATTTAAATGGCTGAACAAATTACACAACAATTTAATAGTTAAGCTGTGAAATGTAATATTTCAGGTATCAAGTACATTACTTTTAATCCTCGACGCAAAAAGAATGGGTGTTATAAGTTTGAGGTGTGTTGTATGCGTCTGTCTGTGCTATCGTAATACCCAAACGAATGAACCAATTTTGATTTGGTTTGTTTTTGTTTGATAGGTATCTTAATCGAGAGTGTTCTAAGCTTTGTTTCATATTTTTTTCAAGTTGATGACGCTATGAAATCAACTTTCATAGGTTTGTCCAATTCTAAATTCAGTATTCTCTTACTTCAACGATATTTTAAGTATATTAAAGCCTGACCTGATGCTGGGACATCTCCTGGAATCTGCAGAATATCGAAACTCCTTATCAACATACAGCATAGACGTTGAGTTCGGGCTCACTGGAATGATCTCAATGAAGAAATTGTATATAGATCGGAAGGGGATGGTTTTAACCTTTGAGTCATGAAATTACATATTATTTTATGCTCAATAGGCAAGTGAGTCACGACTATCTCACTATCCATTATCGAAAAACGATGATGATTTTGTTCTGTTAAGCTAAGTAAACATTAAATGGTTTAGCAAGCGAAGCTTAGAAGTGTAGTGTAAAGTAACCTTGAAACTACGAAAACATTGCAAGTGCTCTAAATAAAACTCCACAAAAATTTAGAAACAAAATTTTAAAGTTTATACGACCGAACAAGAATTTCATTCAATAATGCAGAGCTCTGGTGTGGTTCCACCTTAACGCCATCTGTCTTGTCTAGTAAATCGGGTTAGCAGTCTAGATCCTACAAATAAATGTTAAGAGATTAAAAATCCAGCTATTGTTAGAGCTGAGAAATTACTCTATAATCTTAAAATTCTTCTTGAGCTAAAGTAATAACACAATTTCATTGTTACTTAAAAAGATAGCGTACTATTAACATTATCTGGTTTTTCATCTATACTAATATTATAATTAGAGAACATTTGTATTTTTGTATTTTTGTAATGTTTTGGCTCAAAAACTACTGAACCGATTTAAAAAATTCTTTCACTAATATATAGAATGGACTTTCGGAATGAAAATAGGTTATATATTATCCCGTTTAAATCAAAGGTACATTCGTGGAGATCTAATTTGCAACCTAAGCCTAAGTAAAAAAGGTCGAAAAAACACGTTTCTTACGAACGCTGCTTAATTGAAAATAGATAGAAGAATATTTTCTATGCAATAGTTGTACAACTTAATAAGACCTACAAAAAAGTCCGCGACAGCATATGTCTATCTCTTAAGGTCGACTCACAGTAACCATTTTAATCATAAAATTTTTGTTAAAAAATATTACATAACTTCCAAGGCTATTTTCAAGTACTTTCAAATACTTATCCAAATAATTACGTTAATTAGCTTTACCACATATTATAGATTAAAATTGTCCTTTACAGTATATAATTCAAATGAAAACTCTAGAAGATATCACGAATTTCACAAACACGCATCGCAAAATTAATAAAATATTTGCAGTGAAACCACAGATTAGGTCATAGTTACTACGAAAATATTATTATAAGCTTAGCTATGCTGTAGATCCCCACCGATCACAATCAATTTGATGTCAATATTGTATAATAATATGATCTATTGTATAAAATAATATTCATATATATATAATAATATCATATTTTAAACCACACCGACTGATCTATGTATAATATTTTTATTAAAAGCGTTCCAATGACTCTAAACACGACATTTAAAATCTGAGCTGTAAGTTGGTGTGGATTTGTTGGTGTATTCTGTAGAGTACAGGAGATGTCCCAGCATCAGGTCAATGTTTCCATGTTCTTACAATATCGTTGAAGAAGAAGATGTTCGAATTGATCAGACCTATGAAATTTGATTTCATAGCGTAATTAACTAGAAAAAAGCTCATAGTTGTATAACGATTGAACAAATTTTCATGAATCAAAGCTAAGAACACTCTCGATGAAGACATCTATCAAACAAAAAAAAATATCAATAATAAAATCAAAATCGGTTCATCTGGTTGGGTGCTAAGATGCTTCAGATAGACACAGATACACACGTTAAACGTATAATACCCCTTCTTTGATCCCATGATTTGATTGATTTTGATTCCATGAACCCACTACCTCTGTACGAAAACCCATGATTCATGAATGCACATAAAACTTTCATTGGTAGGTATATAGCTAGGATTAGAACGAACGACCGTCGGGTCAGAATCAGGGTAACTATCCTTTACGCCAAAGGGCCGTCCAATATCACTATGTAAGTATTATAAAACAAAGTCCATCACTGCGTCTGTCTGTCTGTTCGCAATTATCTCAATAGCTACTGAACGGATTATCATGCGGTTTTCACCAATAGCCAGAGTGTTTATGAGGAAGGTTTAGGTGCATCATTTGTTAAGGTTTTCTGTATAATGGTTGAAATATTACGATTATTGTTAAATATGTTAGTATTTTATATTTGATGCAACAAACTGATGCAAATTTTGTAGGCATATATGTTCTTCCGTGCGAAGCCGGGGCGGGCTGCTAGTCAGATAATAAATGCATTACTAACAACTAAGTAAAGGCATCCTCAAAATGTTTCCTTTCCTTCTGTTAGACATCTAAATCAAAATAAAAAAAACCGGTTTAGTGTGTGTTGGACTCGTGACTGAGGCTTCCGTGTAATCTTGTTAAATTATGTTAAGATACAAATTTAACTTTGTAGTTCGATCCCTCGACCAATTCCTAAACAATGTTCATGCGCCAACTGCGAATAATAAGTTTATAATAGTAAATTTGCTTTCATTTGTTATTAAACTACATATTTACAGTTTACAGATTTATTTCCATATAAGTGCTTCAAGACCTTGCATCTTGCCTAATTTCATAATTCTAGGTCAAGGGTACCATATAGGCTTTGATTCCCTTGTGAAGTCGCATTATATGTGAAAATATACGACATAAACGGTCATATATTTTGATCGAGTTGACTTACAAGTTTAATTTTTCACAGCTGTTATACCGTGGACCCGAGTATTTGATATAAGTTTCAACTTGATATATATGTGCGTTCCTGAGAAAAGAGGTCTTGGCAGACGGACAGATGGACAGTCGGATAGACGGATAACAAAGTAGATAAGGATTCGTTTTATCCTTTTAAGGTACGGAACCCTAAAATTGTCCATCAGAGATCGTATTCTACTTCTACCGCTTTCAAAGTTTTAAAAGTGTCGCATAACTGCTATCAAAAAGCACCTGCTTAACCGTGGTACTCGGTACTCTTTGCAAATCTGCAAACATTTTTAGTGAATAAAGCGCTGAAAATGTTGAAAGTGAATGGTCATTTGGGAGATTGCTTTTTCATGTTTTAAAAGTATCTCGGTAGTGAAAGCTCATAACGATAAATTTAGCGCTCTGTTTGGTTTTTCAGGAAATGTAAATATTGAGTGAACGTGGATTCAACTATATGTAGCGTTATAGTGAAACGGGTCATACGTGATCTACTTCAACATCATCATCATGATTGCTACCTTCTTCACTGGAAGCACATACCAGCAACCTCAGGCTTACCTTTATGCGTGTTACCATCCTTGACTACATCATCACTTACCAACTGCAGGTGAGATAGTGGTAAACCGCTACCCTAAACGATATAAAAAAGTTGTCCCAAGTTATTACAATCCACTACCCTCAAAGGGTTGTTAATCACATGTAATTCTGTATTCACAAACATTTGTATATAAGTATTGTAGTGGTAGGACTTCTGCTAGTCCGCCTGGGGCGGTACTACCACTTTGCCAATTAATTTTCAGCCGTGAAATAGGAATGTTTTTCGGTTGAAATGGCAAGGTGTCCAGTGAAATTACAGGGTATGTGAGACTCAACATCCTTATGTCTTAAGGTAACAGGCACAGTGCAGTGATATGCAAAATTCTGGCTGTCCAGAATTTTGCATGCCGCTTTATCAGTAATAGGAAGACGTCATCGCTTACCATCAGGCGAGCGTTGTGCCTGTCCTGTTTCCTTATACCATAAAAAAGTATTCTATTTTCAGTGAATTTTTTTGTATTTTTTGTCAAGAAGCATCGCAAATGAGATCGGCATCGTGTTGTAACACGTGAACATTGCTGCAGTAATTAAAAACTCGCCTTTGAGTGAAACATCAATAATTCAGTAAAGCAGCTCTCAATCTCTGAGCCGAGCGGTAACGAGATGACTATGTATTTCAAGTTGTAAGCTCACCTGATTCATTATAAATAATTACAAAATTATAGTTATTGATTCCCAAATCTAATACTATAAGAATGTTTGTCCTGACATACTGACTGACTGACTGACTGACAGACAACGCATAGCCTAAACAGCTGGTTGTAGAGACTTGAAATTTGGAGGGTATACTTGCCTTAGTACGTAAAGGTGTACTAAGAAAGGATTTTCCAAAATGCAACCCTTTAGGGGATGAAATGGGGATTCAAAGTTTGTATGGAGAAACAAGATTAGATAGTTTTTTCTATTCGAAACTTCACACGAGTCAGTCGTCTCGTGACCACGATCAATGCAACTTGGTCGAAACGTCGAGTAGATAAGATTTATGTATTAGGCGCGATAAGTCCCGTATTTAAATATTTATAACTGGATATTTCGGTTTAATATTTCGGTTAAATATTAAGTTGGATATTTCAGTTAAAATATTTCAGTTAAACATTTCGGTTAAATATTTCAGTTCAACATTTCAGTTAAACATTTCAGTTAAATATTCGGTTAAAGTATTTCAGTTAAATATTTCAGTTGAATATTTCAGTTAAATATTCGGTTAAATATTTCAGTTAAATACTTCGGTTACATATTTCAGTTAAAAAGTTTCTGTTAAAAAATAATAATATAATAAATAAAAAACAGTTGAACATTTCGGTTAAACATTTCGGTTAAATGTTCGGTTAAGTGTTTCAGGTGGCTGGGAGTGAAGCTTGTGGTGCGTACGGGTGCAGTGGGTGGCAGAGCATCGCAGGTCGTTGACCCTGGTGCACGCGCCGACTTGCTGCGTCGCTGCCTTCACTCGACGACGCTGCGACTGCCGGCTCCGTCGCTCCCAACTCAACAACACATCCATAGCGGACTACCAACTATTTCATGTTTCAGGTGACTGGGAGTGGAGCTCGTGGTGCGTGCGGGTGCAGTGGGTGGCAGAGCATCGCAGGTCGTTGTCCCTGGTGCACGCGTCGACTTGCTGCGTCGCTGCCTACACTCGACGACGCTGCGACTGCCGGCTCCGCCGCTCCCAACTCGTTTCAGTTTAATATTTCAGTTATATATTTATGTTGAATGTTTCAGTTAAATATTTCAGTTGAGTGTTTCAGTTAAATATAACAGTTAGATATTGGGGTAACAAAGTCTGAAATCAATATTGTTTCGGATTGCACTGAAATTTGGCATGCAGATAGTTATTACGACGTCAGTTCCACCTGAGAAATGATTTTCTAAAATTCAGCCCTTAGGGGGATGAAATGGGGATTCAAAGTTTGTATGGAGAAACAAAATTAGATAGATTTTTCTATTCAAAACTTCACACTTAAGTGCTTTTAAAAATAAATAAGTAAATACTTGTTTTAGACTTTTTCGAAATGCCACCACTAAATGGGTGAAGTGGCGTAACAAAGTCTGAAATCAATATTGTTTCGGATTGCGCTGAAATTTGGCATGCAGATAGTTATTATAACGTAGGTATCCGCTAAGAAAGGATTTTTCAAAATTCGCTCCTTAAGGGGATGAAACGGGGTTTCAAAGTTTGAACCGATTTGGCTTTTACTTCTTTTATGTCTTTTAGGAAAAAAAAGTTTTTACAAAATAAAAGTTTTAAGTAAATAAAAGAAGTCTTTAATGCGGGCGAAGCCGCGGGGCACTTCTAGTTATCAATATATTATGTGGAAACATTACTTCATCACTACATATTTTAAAACAAAGTCCCCCGCTGCATCTGTCTGTCTGTCTGTTCGCGATAAACTCAAAAATACACAACGGATTTTCATGGGGTTTTCATCAGTAGATGGAATAATTTATGAGAAAGGTGTATATGTGTATAATTTGTTAAGTTTTTCTGAAAATTGATTGAAATATGACGATGAATATTTAAGATGTTTATTATTAATACTTTATGTTTATTATTAATACTTACATTAATATTTATTAATACTCAACAAAATTAGCTGATGCAAAAAGGCTTATATGTTCTACCCGTGCGAAGCCGGGGCGGGGCGTTAGTGATATATAAGATGCAAATGCAAACCTCTTTTCAAATATCTATAATATTTAGGAAGAAAACACATTGAAAAAGGTAAAACGGGTTCACTTCTGAATCGAAAAGCTGGTAAAGATACAATTTCAACATTTTTACATAGTTTCGGTTTTGAAAGTTATTTTTGCTAACCCTTAATTTGCATAGTAAGTCCCAGGGACTCGTCGTAAAACTTATTTTGAACAGATTTCCTAAAAAATAATTGGTATGTAGTTTAATTCCATATAATTATCAAATCTACTTACAAAACTGTACGAAAATCGGTCGGGAAAGTTAAATGTGACCTGTGGATAAGAACAGACATCCGGAAAGATATACGAAAGCATTTTTAAAATCTAAAACTAAAAGTAAAACATAAAATTACGTTAATCTACATAATTACAAACCATCAATTCATTTCAATGAATTGCTTATAAATAACTTAAACATAGCTGTACAATAGCATGCCACATCTAGTGACATCTGTTCTGTGTTATATTCGGTCGCACTAGTTCTGCAAACAATGTAAGAATTTGCCGGTACTACATTAGTTTCATAGCTACCCACATACCAATTGTAAAAGATTTGCTTTTATATTTACTTAGATTATGCCTAGTATTAATATAACAAAATGTTCATATATTAAATGTCTTATATAAGTGAATTTGTAAGATTTTTTTGAAAAATACCACATTTTTGCCCAAGCTGAAACAAAGACCTTCACTTAGCTCGGTCAAAAAGTAATAGCCCCCGGTAAGAACGGAATGACGACGTAATTTTAAAATCTGTTGGAACTCCTTCTCTAGTACAGCTTCAGCGTATATTTTATTTCGTCATATTTCCGGAAAGAACTACAACGACATGGAATGTAAAAGATGAGATGGAGTGTGTATTATTGAATACTTACATAAAATATAAGTAGTTGGCTCTGTCTTGAATATTATGTATTCATTTATTTGAATATGGAATTGTTTATTAAATTAATGCATCGATTAAAGCTTTAACTGAATAGCAATAACATGTTAATATTGAATGCCCGTTAAAGGTGAACAAATTTGTCTACTGTACAATAAGATCTAGCATAATCAACCATATTAGTTTTCAATCCGAAGACGGAGAATTAAAATCATTTTTTTAATTCTGATTCTCTTATAGTGTTTGGCTTATTTATCTGAGGTTATAGTAGGCATGTTGTAAAGAGGAAACAGTTTATTACCCATATCTCTTCTGAGTCATTCATGTCCATAAGCTGTTTTCGAGAATCATTACGAATCACCTCGCGCGTAGGACCGGCAGGCTACGATGCGGCGCTCGCATCGCATGGCGGTGCAGCGCGGCACTCGCATCGGCAGGCGGTGCGGGGCGAGACGGCGCGGCGCACACGGCAGGCCGTGGTGCGCGCTCGCATCGCATGAAGGTGCTTGCATCGGCAGGTGGCACGGCGCTCGGCTCAGCAGGCGACGCAGCGCCGTATCGAATTTCAGCCTTGTGAACAGGCTGGGTTTTGAGGAGGATTTACTTACACAATGCGATAGGCTAATGGACCGAAGAGTATCACTAGTCTTGCGTATGTAGACTATGAAATAAAACCGCGTAAAACTAAGTTGACAAATAGATATCAAATCTATCTTTGAGGGCCCGATGGTGTAATCGGGAGAACGGTCGGCTTTGATGCCAGAGGTACCGAGTCCAAACCCCGACGTGCATCAATGGATTTTTCTATCGAATAATTTATGTGCGCTTTTTACAATGGCCCTCCGGTGAAGGAAAAACATCGTTTAGAAACCAACAACCCCCGCATGGTGGTAGGACATTATCTAGTGTCCGCCTGGTCAGCTGCCGCCCTCGAGCTAGAATAACTGTCTCTAAAAATTTAATGTGTTCCGGCAGCTATCCTTGAGAGCCAGTTCCCATTCTAGTCCTAGCGTGCTTACCATCTTCGACCGCATCATCACTTACCAACAGGTGAGATATGGTCAAACGCTAGCCTACAAGATAATAAAAATAAAGTAAAATCACGGGAACTTAGATACAATTTTTATAAATTGTATTAATAAATTTGATGATGACTGCAGTACAAGTAAAGTGGCAATATCGTCACACTGAACCGGTATTGTAATAGAGATAGGCACACAATAGTTAACAGAACACACCGAACTCCGTTCACTATTTCGTTTTCACTGCAAAATGCTGATTGAATCGTGAATCGACTACCTACAGTTACTACTCACGGCCTCGCTGTGTTGTGCAGAACACGAAAGCGTTTTAATTTTTTTGTTGTTTGTGTATTGTTAAACGATTTTCACAATATTCAAACACAAAAAGTTTTATGTAATAAATGTTCTAGGAAGTAATACAAAACGCTTTTAGCTTTAAGTCCTCCTTTTATACTTATTTTTGTGCAATAAAGAATTTACAAACAAATATACAAATAGCATGAAAAACAATTTAGGTTATTATGTGAATTTTGAAACAAACAAATCTTATATCACTTTATTGACCGAATAAGCGTAGCGCGCGAAGCGTCTCAGTTTCAACTAGGCTAAAATGCTAATTTCCGGATGATTATCTGTCTGTCTGTCCGTCTGTTTTCGCCTACAGGTCACATTTTTCAACCGATTTTGACGAAAATTGGCACACGAGTTTCTTGATTTATTTAAACATTTTTCGATCGTGATTTTTTTATTGGGGCAAAAATAGGGGAAGAAAGGGGAGAAGTTTGCTGTAGAGTCATTTATCAGCTAATTTCAATCAAATTTGAGAGGCAAACTAAAAACTTAATTCTACATAAGATATGGCGAAAAAAAATCCAAAAAGAGGGACTGGAGGGGAAAAGGGGTTGAAGTTTGCAGTAGCGTTATATATAGACGGATTTTAAGTTTTATAAGGGCTGTTCTCCCAGAACTACTAGTAATTTTAATTGTAAGTTGTAGTTACCAAACGGAATATCATAATTTTCTGGCTATTATAAAATAGCTAGAAAATATTTAATTCCTTATTGGTAACAACAAAATGAATGAAATTGAACAGATGAACGAACGCTGTCACAATAACTCAAGCTCGACAAATCGACGTCCATAAATTAACTTACATTCACATTTTGGCTGCGATTTTGCTCTGTCAGACAATTTATATCCAAAACGAATACGTTTTAACATAATGACAATCTATTTCAAGTTAAACAAGTAAAATTACTAACTATTAAATAATCCTTAAATATACAATTTAAAACCACCCCCGACTGATTTGTATATCATTGAAGTAACAGGATACTGAACTTGAAATTCATACATTTGATTTGACTAATGTAAACTACGCTAAACAGACGGCAGCAATGTGAAGGGTAAGCAGTGCGCAGAAGCACCATTTTGAATTTTTTTAACGCCCGCGGTCAAAGGACTACGAGTTTACGAAAGTTGCTATTGTAGTCTTTTCAACCAAAAAAGAGCAGATAATATTTAAACGGCTGAACGGATTTTCATGAAACAAAACTAAGAACACTCTCGATGAAGACACCTATCAAACAAAAAAAACTAAATCAAAATCGGTTCATCCGTTTGGGCGCTACGTTGCCACAGACAGACACACAGATACACAGATACACAGACACACAGATACACAGACACACAGATACACAGACACACAGATACACATATACACACTTAAAACTTGTAACACCCCTTCTTTTTGCGTCGGGGGTTAAAAACCACAACTGTACAATCCCTACATTGATAGCAATGCGTCTTATCATCGCAAACGTTTAATAGAAGGAGATGCAGAAAAGAGAGTTGTACTGCATTTCTTTTCTTATCGACGATCATCGCTCGAAATTCATGAAAAAAAGAGATACAGTTATATAACTGTCTAGATCCGTTTCCCTTTATTAGACGTTTGCAATTATGTAATATTAATACATGATATTATTTTATGTCATCTGCTTTGAGATCATCAACACCATCACTATCTAAGAAGATAGTTGAAGACACTGGAAGCGTTATTTATTTATTTATTTATTGTCACACAAAACAGAATTCCCTTAAAACTAAACAAATATAAACATTGTAACAATTTATGAGCTGAAAAGAATTCCTAGACTATGTGTACACAGCATGATAAAATTAACAAGCAGTTACATTACCTAGATATAATACATTGATGAAATTAGGATTCACCAGAGAGGATACCAAATCAGATTGGTTGATTTGGCATCCCCTCTGACGAGAGGATGTATAATATATCTTTCTTGAATTTATAAAAGTTTAGGTCAAAAATATCAATTTGATTATTATGTGTTCTTAGAAGATCATTATATTGGCGACACATCCGAACGATTGGGTTGTAGAATGATGTCTTATTCGTACAAGTTTCTAATATAAATATTTTAAAATGAGGATGACGTAATCTTGGTTTGATATTAAAGTTTAAAAGAGAAAGAAGAGCTGGTGAATATATGTATGCATGTATAATTTTAAAGATATTTGTAACGTCAAAATATGTTCTTCTAGCAAGGGGTAATAAATTAAATTTGATAAGTCTGTCAGCATACGATGGTAACTTGCGTTTTAAGCCATGCTATGTTATGCCAGCGACCCCAAGCCTACCTTCATAAAGGAGCTGGGATAGCTTGGTTAGTCGTTTTCAGGGGGAAATGCACACTACACCCCAAGCGGGACGTCAGTCAATAAGGACGCCCCCACCTCAAATTAGAATTAGACGTTTGCAATGACAAGACGCATCGATTTCAATGTAGAAATTAACCTACCTACCTCTGGAACATGAGTACTTTTCTTTTATCTTCATACTATATTAAAAATACCGGATGGGTTTTCAAGAAATATCCGGAATTTTAAACGGCGAAATCCCTAAAAGAAATAGGATGAGAGTTAGGGCATGCATATACGTCTTCAGCGTACTGAGTTGTTTATGAGAAAATCCAAATTGAAACTTTATTTTGGCAGCATTTGAAATCAGTTTTGAATGAAAATGCTTGATTTGTAGACGAAAACAGCATAATTATACCTATAATATTAGGGGAGATACTCGTGGATCTCATTATCAAAACCAAATTTTGAGAAATGTAAGTAATCTGCAAAACAATTATTTTTCAAATTCGTTCTATTCAAAAGTTTTAACATAACAAAAATAATGTAATGGAATTGAGAATTTTCTTACTTTTCAAAGTCCGTTACAAAAGGTAAAGTTATCTAAAGATTATACTGTTAAGGTACGGATACACAACAGGGTCCTGCGTGCGCGATCTAGGTGGCGATCAGATAGCGCAGTAGTATTTGTACCGACTGGTTCACACCAAACGCAATCAGAAAACAATTAAAAAGTACTGAGATCGCGCCTGCATATTGCAGGACACCGCGGTGTGTTCGTGCATTTAAAAAGAAAAAAAGAACATACACTTTATTTAAATATTTCCTTTATCATTCCATCGTATTATACTTTGCTTCAATTAACTCTAGGCTCTTCTTCGTGTCAGTGTGACAGTTTGTTATTGAAAATGTAATTATAATGTTGCAATATATTGGCAGGAATTAAAAAGTTGTATTATAAAGTACGATAATAAAGCGCTAGGCGGATAGGATTATAATGTAACTAGAAGTGACCCGCGGCTTCGCCCGCGTTAAATACTTCTTTTATTTACATAAAAACATTTATTTTGTTACAACCTTTTTATCATAAAAGACATCAAAGAAGGTAAAGCCGGTTCGGTTTGGTTACTTACGTCAAAATAACTATCTGCATGCCACATTTCAGCGCAATCCGAAACAATATTGATTTCAGACTTTGTTACGCCACTTCACCCTTTTAGGGGTGGCATTTTGAAAAAGTCTGAAACACTTATTTACTTATTTATTTACTGAAGTACTTGTGCGAAGTTTCGGATAGAAAAGACTATCTTATCTTATTTCTCCATACAAACTTTGAACCCCCGTTTCATCCCTTTAAAGGGTAAATTTTGAAAAAATCATTTCTTTGCGGATACCTTCGTCAAAATAACTATATGCATGCCAAATTTCAGCGCAATCCGAAACAATATTGATTTCAGACTTTGTAACGCCACTTCACCCTTTTAGGGGTGGCATTTCGAAAAAGTGTGAAATACTTATTTACTTATTTATTAACTGAAGTACTTATGTAAAGTTTAAAATAGAAAAGACTATCTTATCTTGTTTCTCCATACAAACTTATACTAACGTCGTAATAACTATCTGCATGCCAAATTTCAGTGCAATCCGAAACAAAATTGATTTTTAGACTTTGTTACCCCGTTTCACCCTCTTAGGGGTGGAATTTAAAAAAAGCCTGAAACACGTATTTCATTATTTATCTAATCTTGTTTCTTTATACAAACTTTGAACCCTCATTTAATTCCCTAAAGGGGTGAATTTTGGAAAATCCTTTCGTAATACACCCTTACGTACAAAGACAAATATACCCTTAAAAGTTCAAGTCTGTACGACCAGCGGTTTAGGCTGTGCTTTGTCTGTCAGTCAGTATGTCAGGACAAATATTCTTATAGTATTAGATTTAAGATCGTTCAATAAAAAACCAAGCAGCAGTGGCATTTTGCATTTTAGGTACTTCGCTCAAAAGGCCACGCTAGTTTTACACATTTTCCGTACTAAGTTTTAGGTGTATATCTCTGAAGATCTCGATTAAATTATAATGGGACCAAACGAAACGTATAATGTCGCAGGCAGATAGCTTAATTAGCCCTTCAATTAACAGCCTAGCCTCTTCACTAAACAGCGCCGTTCAACTAGCTTCCTGAATGATATCCAGCTATTTTGATTAAATAGCTAGGCAAATGACTTGGATCGATGACGATTCAATACTTGCCTAGCCTGTTCATTAGTCTGAAACTAAGGCAACATACTAGGAACTGTGACCACCACGTAATATTTATATATGCCAATGAATATATACTTATGCATATATATAAGCATATATATATACATATTTGTATTTGCATATACATATATTTCTAGTGACGCGCGGCTGCTGCCGCGGCTCCTCTCCTCGCTACGCTCGTCTGCGCACGTCACGCCGTAGTCACTGTTTCTAGTGTGTTGCCTTAGTGTCAGACTAAGACAATATATGACTGGCCTAAGCATTAGCCAGCCAGTTTATCAAAAATGTTGTAACAAACGCTACGGCTGGATATCATTCAGGAATCTAATTAAAAGGCGCTGTTTAGTTAAGAGAATAGGATGTTAATTGAACGGCTAATTAAGCTATCTGCCTGCGACATTATAAACTCATAAACAAGAAACAATTTTACAAATTGGTTAATAAATGACGAAGTTCTGAGATTACAAGAAAATATAAAGGTGAATTGAGAAACTCCCACTTTAATATCTTTTATTTGAATGAAATATTGGCTTTAATAACTTGTTCATTAAAATATTATAAAAAGCATACGGGGTAGTCTTTGAGGACTGCCTATAGTAAGAGCTAAGTAACTTGTGAAATATACATATAGCTCATGGAAAGCGTTCGGTGACGATGACGCAAGTTCCATAATTTTTGTTCAACCAAATAGTGCTCAACACGCCTCAAGATGTTTTCATTTCAAAAATTTTAAATTAAAAAGATGGTATCTTTTTCCCAAGAATGGCTGCGCAAAAATAATTTTGTAACTTTCTACCTAGAGAAGACATTGGACCTTGATATATGAAAGTTGTGGTGTAACTAACGCGATGCTATATTGAACGATAAATTGTCCCCTAGGTACGGAAAGTTGTTAGTTCAGTTGAAATTATGACATGTAGTGACACAGTGTAGCGACATTAATAGCGCTTAGTGGTGTTAACTTAGTTCGGGAATGTTGTGCGGCTAAACTACTTCCAGACATTAATCCTTTGGCTATTTGAAATGTAGTCGTCGAGGTGGTTGCATGATTTTTATCTTCCCTTTAATATCCACATATTATTAACATCAATTATTCATCTTACGTTAGGTAAAGTTTGTTGTTAGAGCATTATTTAAATCGTCAAGGTATTTATTTGTTATTTTTGGCATTCAGTGTTTTTTTTTAATATCTTATAGGCTAGTGATTGACCACTATCTCACCTGTTGGTAAGTGACGATGCGGTCAAAGATGGTAAGCACGCTAGGCCTAGAATGGGAACTGTTTCTCAAGGATAGCTGCGGGAATACATAAGATGTTTGGCGATAGATTTTCTAACTTGAGGGTGGCAGCTGGCCAGGCGGACACTAGATAGTGTCCTACCACGATGTTTATTTAATTAGTAATTAATCTGTGATTAATCGTATCGGATCACAAGAAGTGTAAGTAGGGTTTCGTAGTTTTGTTTTCCATCACAAATGCGGACAAAAGGAACTTTCTAAGGTGCTTTAATTTTACAAACAAGATTTCCGACAGTTCGCCTCACTTGTTATCAAAAAGTAGCTTACCACCATCAATGTGTAAATCTACCGCTATAACGTTACGGTGTTTCAGCACTCAGTTCTTAAGAATCAGAGTAGTAATATCAGTATTCTAGTCCAGGAGTGATCACCATCCTCGACCACGTTATCGCTAACCACCAGGTGAGATAGTCATCAAATTCTAATATAATCTTGATATTGTCATTAGGTAATTATTTTTAAGTTGTTAAAATTAATTCTAGCCTATATAATATATAAAAAAAAAGAAATAAATAAAAAGAAACAGAATGTATAATAGAAAAATGTTTTTAACGCTTGCAATATTTTGATCGACTTATCCAAACACATCATCCACATACACCATGGTAAAAAGGAGTAGACAATAAAAGTTCTATTCTAGGAATACTAGGAGTATCTCAGCTAAGCTGCAGACTAACAGAGATAGAAACACATACTGACAGACTTAAGGAGATAGCAAAACCCTTAGGTTTCATTATTAACTACGGGAAATACCATAAAGATATGAGCTCTGAGCGCCCTGCGTGCGCGATCTAGGCGGCGATCAGATAGCGCAGTAGTATGTGTTCCGACTGGTTAACACCAAACGTGGTCAGAAAACAATTGAAAAGTACTGAGATCGCACCCACAGATCGCAAGACGTGTGACGGTGTGGCCGTACCTTTAAATAATATTAAAATAACTTAAATTGCTACGTAGAATTTATACAAAAAATTAAATTAATTAGCTTTGTTCTTATTGACTCTAATTAAAGAAAAGACGCTTTGTTATTATATCCCACGTTAAAAATAAATACTAAAGGTCTTTAATTAAGGTATCCTTTAAGTGTTTTATTGGAATACAGAAAAATTACACAAAAAAACACTTGCCAACTCTTAATTAACTCACGCGATATTTAGTTACGCGGCGATCAAATAGCGCAGTAGTATTTGTACCGACTGCTTCAACCAAACGCGATCAGAAAACAATTGAAAGGTACTGAGATCGCGCCCGCAGATCGCAGGACACTACGGTGTGGCCATACCTTAATATATTATGGTAGCAAAGTCTAGAGGGAAGTTAGCAAGACTAACACATATACATTTGGTTCTATAAAGTTCAATTCACAATCAAATGTGTACGAGCCTGTAACTAAATACTAGGATAATTTATAATTAAGCATTATAGTCGTGGCTTTATATTGTATTAAATTCAGGAATAGCCAAGGACATTATCACTATTTCAAGTGATGTTAAGTGAAGATGCATACATACATACATAAAATCACGCCTTTTTCCCGTTGTGGTAGGCAGAGACTACTTCTTTCCACATGCTGCGATCCTGACTCACATCTTTCGCTTCTTCTACTTTCATGAGCGCCTTCATACATGCTCGCCCGTTATAGAGTACTTTTGACTTAGATAAAATAAAATCTAAGATAAAATTGTGAAAAATCAAGTTTGATGGAAATTTATGAATTTTATCATCATTTTTTCATTATCAGCCTGTTTCCGTCCACTGCTGGACATAGGCCTCTCCCATGGCACGCCACTGAGCTCGATCTTCAGCCATTCGTTTCCAACCGACACCGACAAAAATGAATTTTATGCTTAAAAAAAAATTTTGTGGCACGCAAAATGCCGGTCACCCAGGGTTTGACATGGCTTTGCAAAGAGACCGCTAAAGCCGAGCCGGTAGTTTGTAAGCATCCAGTTATCGCCTGCTATTACAGGCAATAACTGGATGCTAACTGTCGAGAATCGTAGTCAGTGGCGTAAAATTGCAGAGGCGACGATTTTCTTCTGGATGGAGGTAAGCTACTTTTTGGTAGCAAGTCAGGCGAAACATCAATATAATATGCTCCTCCTTCCAGTAGACGAACACACCCGTGCTATGATTTAGGCCAGCTTTAGCTTATAAGTTAAGACGTCCATCCTTAACTCCAACGGGGATTTCAGAAAATAACATCTTTTTTAAATGTATAGGACCCTGCTGTCAACAGTATTAAAGCACATTTTCTTTCTTATATATATATATATATATATATATATATCACTAGGTGTTACCCGCCACTTCGTTCACGTTCTTGTTTACTAAGAATTTAGTAAATTATTACAAGTACCTACAATTTAATATACAATTTTTTTTTATGGTAGAAGGTAACAGGACAAGCACGACGCTCGCCTGATGATAAGCGATGACGTCTACCTATAACAGTTACAGCGACATGCAAAATTCTGAACTGCCAGAATTTTGCATGTCACTGCACTGCGCCTTTTACCTTCAGACATAAAGATGTTGAGTCTCAAATACCCTGTAATTTCACTGGACACCTTGCCATTTCAACCGAAAAACATTCCTATTTCACGGCTGATAATAATTGGCATAGTGGTGGTACCGTCCCAGGCGGACTAGCAGAAGTCCTACCACTACAGCAGAAGTCCTACACTAAATTAAAATATTAACTATAACTAATAATTAAATTAAAAACTACAAATAAAACATTGAATTTAGGTCGCTGTCTGCTGGTAGAATACCCAAAAAGCTGGCGACATTACGTCTTTGAATCGCGAAACTAATGTAAGTTGTTATACACAATCCAAAAATTAATCGAATTAGATATTATTTCTTATTTATTTCAAGAACTTAGTAGCCTATGTTCATGATCATGCTATAAAATAACTCCTTGTAAAATTTCAGTAATATTGGGTCGCTGGTTAAGGCATGATTAGGTAACAAACAGAGTTAGTGACAGAGTTACAAACCTTTTTATAATCCAGACTAATTTTGGATTTAGGTATATCTCTTACGAAGTAATAATGCATTTTGTTTTACAACGAAAGTTCTTATAACACTCAGAGCAGCAACATCTGCTGCAAGTAGTAAAGTGCTGAGATAGTGAGTACTACTAATATTAGGGGTATAAATCGCCTCAGACACCATCTCAGTGCTAGTACCGCCGGCTTACCGAAATGCATTAGGCGCACTGCGCATATTATGGGCCGAGCTCACTCACAGCGTCCGTTAATATTGATTTTTTTTAAAATATCAATTACCAATTAAATGTCTTTATCATATGTAAATTATTTTTTAATTAATTTTAAAAATATTTTCTTTGTTTATTTTTCTTTGGAATCTGAATCTCTGACATAACTATTTTCAACAGACTTCCAAAAAGGAGGAGGTTCTCAATTCGTCTGTATGGTCTTTTAATATTTTTTTGTATGTATGTTACGCCATTACTCTGTCAATTGTGAACCGATTCCAATGATTATTTTTTAATCGGTAGCGTATATTTTCAAGGTAATCCCACTGTAATTTCATCGAGATCAGATAAGTATCTGTAGAGATATGACGATAAACGTCTCAAACTTGCTATTGAAACTGACTTACGCGTGAAATGGAATGTCTGTTGTTTTTGTTTTGAAAATATTTTAATTATTTTTTTTAAGATTTGAAATAAATAATAGTTTATCTATACTTATATTATAAAGAGAGAACATTTGTATTTTTGTATGTTTGTAATGATTTGGCTCAAAAACTACTGAACCGATTTAAAAAATTCTTTCACTAATACATAGAACGGACTTTCGGAATGAAAATAGGCTATATATTATCCCGTTTAAATCAAAGGTACATTCGCGGAGACCAAATTTGCATACTAAGTCGGCAAAAAAACGGTCGAAAAAACACGTTTCTTACGAACGCTGCTGAAATTGAAAATAGATAGACGAATATTTTCTATGGAAGAGTTTTACAACTTATTAAGACACACAAAAAAGTCCGCGACAGCATTTGTCTATCTCTTAAGGTTGACTCACAGTAACCATTTTAATCTTTAATTTGTTATTGAAAAATATTACATAACTTCCAAGGCTATTTTCAAGTATATAGTATTAATCCTTATCCAAATAATTACGTTAATTAGCTTTGCCACATATTATAGATTAAAATTGTCCTTTACAGTATATAATTCAAATGAAAACTCTAGAACATATCACGGATTTCACATACACGCATCTCAAAATTAATAAAATGTCTGCAGTGAAACCACAGATTAGGTCATAGATACTACGAAAATATTATTTTAAGCTTAGCGATGCTGTAGATCCCCACCGATCACAATCAATTCGAAGTCAATATAGTATAATAATATATTTTTACTGTATAAAATTCTATTGTATAATATATATATATAGTTATGATCTATATATAAACCACCCCGACTGATCTAGGTATGTATAATCTTTTCAATAAAAGCATTCCAATGACACTAAACGCGACATTTAACATCTGAGACAGGAGATGTCCCAGCATCAGGTCAATGCTTCCATGTTCTTACAATATTGTTGAAGAAGAAGATTTTCAAATTGATCAGACCTATGAAAGTTGATTTCATAGCGCAATTAACTAGAAAAATGCTCATAGTTTTATAACGATTGAAAGAATTTTCATGAATCAAAGCTAAGCTAAGCTAAGCTAAGAACACTCTCGATGAAGACATCTATCAAACAAAAAAAAATATCAATAATAAAATCAAAATCGGTTCATCCGGTTGGGTGCTAAGATGCTACAGACAGACACAGATACACACGTTAAACGTATAATTCTTTGATCCCATGATTTGATTGATTTTGATTCAATGATCCCACTACCTCTGTACGAAAACCCATGATTCATGAATGCACATAAAACTTTAATTGGTAGGTATATAGCTAGGATTAGAACCAACGACCGTCGGGTCTGAATCAGGGTAACTATCCTTTACGCCAAAGGGCCGTCCAATATCACTACGTAAGTATTATAAAACAAAGTCCATCACTGCGTCTGTCTGTCTGTTCGCAATAATCTCAATAGCTACTGAACGGATTATCATGCGGTTTTCACCAATAGCCAGAGTGTTTATGAGGAAGGTTTAGGTGCATAATTCGTTAAGGTTTTGTGTGAATTGGTTGAAATATGACGATGATTGTTAAATATGTTAATATTTTATATTTGATGCAACAAACTGATGCAAATTTTGTAAGCATGTTCTACCCGTGCGAAGCCGGGGCGGGCTGCAAGTAGACTATAAAGTTGCCCATGCTTCAAATAAAACTTAATTAATTAATTTCAAATTTGATGAAACTGAGAGGCTCAGTCAGTATGTACTAAAAGTTCTTGCTCAAATATATAATTCAGATAAGTTTTTTTGCAATATATATTTCTGCAGCCACCTCATATTATTTCACTTCGAAAATAAAACTTATTTATGACTTTTAATAAAATGTAATATAAAACTAAAATCGCATTCAGTGGGTACTGTTTAGCGAAGATCTAAATCTAGAGTCGTATAGGAATTCTATGTAGGTATTCCGCTATATTCGTCGATTCGATTTAGATGCTAACTCAGTGCTTGATGAGAGAAAATTTACTCAGAACTTTCTTATTAATCACTGAGTTTACGTACTCATTATGAATAATTTGACTAGTTTTTGACTGACTACACAAAAAGAAAAAGAAAGCAGGAAGTCAATTCGCATGAAGGTTTGCTTTTTAAAGATTTCCAAAAAGCAAGCAGTTTTTAATAATTCGTTTGTATATAATAATGTTTTTATGTTTTTGTATGTTTATATATTTATATTAAATTCAATTTAACTCACGGGTCATGCCCGGTCTTTTAGAGGGCATTGACGTAGCCGAAGACAACATCAAGAGGCCCTTTACAATGTTTACTTAGGTATTATTAATGGATGAGGAGGAGATAAGGGAAACTATATTATAAAAAGATGGTACTTTATTTAATGAGACTATTGGGTGAGCTGATTAATGTCGGATTGCTTGTCTGTGGGATGAGTAACGGCACCCGCCAATTATTCCTCATTACAAAATATATAGTCGGGTGGTGACTTGCCAACCACTGAATGAGCCCCCCCCCCCCCATAAAGGCGGACCGTTATATTGGCGCCGAGGGGCAATATTGGCGTGGATAGCTAAGGGTGTTGAGAGGTGTGCTGCACTTTCACTAAACGCTACTAGCGGCTTTATGCCTTGAACACTTATACCCTGGAGCTTAGGTCTTAGCTCTTGCGATTCCCACCACTGTCCGGCTGGTCAAGGCAAGCCGGGAGTCAGAGAGTCTCATTTAGCCCTCACGGGATAGGGGTACGCGGTGTCGCCACTCATCGTCGGCTCGCCACAAAGCCGCCCCTGCGGCATAATTATATGTATTATTATATTTATTTATTATTATATTTATTTATTTATTATAATATTATAGTTTATATTATTACATTATAGTTTCTCTACCAATCAATAATTTTAGAATTTGAAGTTTTATATATTTTCTAATAATTAAAACTACAAATAAAGATGGTTTATATTAGAATTACAAGCTTTTATTTTACTTGCCACGTTAGTATGTATGTACGTTTGCTTGGGTCAAATCTTGGGAGCAAAATAGAACCACTTCCTGAAGTTCGATTAGACTCAAATGTGTATATGACAATGCAATAAAATGGTGCCATAAAGCTGACCTGATGATGCAGCCGGACTATGAGTACTGGAAATTCGTAATAGCAAATGGCAGGACAGTCAAATGTGGGCTAGTAATGTATTGCTACAATTAGTAAATTTTGTATATCATATTATAGGCTAGCCACTATCTCGCCTGGTAGTAAGCGATAATATGGTCGAAAATAGTAAGCACGCTAGTCCTAGAATACTCTAACTCTCAGAGACTGTGTGCTGCTAGAACACCGTAAGGTTATAGCGGCAGATTTTCTCCTCGATTGTGACACATATCGATATAAGATGCTCTTAGTACCTGTTGGCAAAAAGACGTGCTAGAATTCGAACCGGGTACCTCTCGCTTAGACGTCAAGCCCTATCCTTTACACCAATAGCGCTGTTTAACCGACTTCAAAAAAATGAGGAGGTTTTTCAATTTGACTGTATATATATATTTTTTTTTAATGTTTGTTCGCGAATAACTTCGTCGTTTATGAATCGATTTATTATTTTTTTGTTGGAAAGGAGATATCCCAAGTGTCGTACCATGGTAATTTAATTGAGGTCTGATAAGTATCTCCAGAGATATGGAGATAAACACCTCAAAATTGGTACTAAAAATTAATAGCGCGGCATTGAAGTCGGTTCTTTTTAGATTTTTTAAACGATCTTATAATAATGTATGATCGTACAGAAAGAAAAAACCGACTACACATGCCGCGATAGTCAAAGTAGCCAGTAGTCATAATCATGTCGTTAAGGTATACAAATTTGTTTATATTGTTTGTCTCCATATCTCCGGAGATAATTGTCAATTATCATATCTCGATAAAATTTGAATGGGATCAAACGGAAGGCATAACCTTTCAAACAAAAAGTTTTTTTTAAATCAGTTAAGATTTGACGGAGTTCTGAGGTAACAATCATTAAAAAAAAACAGTCGAATTGAGAACCTCCTTTTTGTGAAGTTGGTTAAAAATATACTTCCTGTGCCATGCAAAACTTCGTAGTTCTTACACTATGACGAATAATATGTAATTGTATGACTATTGAAACTTTAATATTATTGCGAAAATAGTTACCTTATAATGAAATAATATTGTGGAGACGGATTTTCGTATAAGCTGTAACTTATGGCAGATATCAGGGTTGAGTTAATCTCCGAAGAGCCGATATTGCAAAAGTTGTCAGCGGATATATTTGCCAAGCGTATTGATTTTCATGGGACGTTATATTATTTGCTACACGTATATTGTTTATAGCTTTGCGGTTCAATTATAAGTTTTAATAAAGCGTAAAATACCACTTGTTTGACACACACTACAATTTGACATAATATTTGTGATCATTTCTAGTTATGAAAAGTTAAATAATATTTAGATCAGAGATAAGGAGAGGAGGAGGTTCTCAATTCGTCTGTATGTATTTTTTTTTTTTTTTGTGTGTATGTTACGCGATTTCTCCATCAATTGTGAACGGATTCAAATGATTATTTTTTTAATAGGTAGGATACGTTTCCGAGGTGGTCCCATTTTAATTTTATCAAGATCTGATTAGTATCACCAGAGATATGGAGATAAATACCTCAAACATAGGAGAATGTACTAGTTTTAGTAGAAGAGTCCCAAGAAGATTATACACAATGGAGGTTGCTATTGCATATAAGATATTCTTACGGTAACTGTGAGCGAGATAGAAATAAATGTGGGGATAATTTTTTTTTATATCTTATAGGCAAGCGTTTGACCACTATCTCACCTGTTGCTAAGTGATGATGCGGTCGAAGATAGAGAAGTGGACTAGAATGGGAACTGGCTCTCATGGATAGCTGCCGGAACACATTAGATGTTTGGCGACAGATTTTCTGACTTGAGGGTGGTAGCTGGCCAGGCGGACACTAGATATGTTCTACCACCATGCGGGGGTTATTGGTTTCTTAACGATGTTTTCCTTCACCGGAGGGCCACTGTGAGAAGCGCACATATATTTTTCAATAGAAAAATTAATTGCTGCACGGCGGTTTGAACTCGGTACAACGGCATCAAAGCCGACCGTTCTCCCAATTACGCCACCGGGCCCTCAATAAATAATTATATATTAATATTAATAATAAATAATTATATAAATATAAATAATTTGTCTTCACAGGAATGTTCTACCGGGCAAAGTCTTGTTAGGGTGCAAACTTTATTAAACATACCTAATATTTTTTGACATGACATGACATTTGGCGTAGATGGCGGCCATTTCAGTCCCGCGACCATCATCCTAGCCCGCGACACTGCATACATAATTAAATAACTCAGAATTATGAACGTACTTTGTACCAATCAACACAGCAAAAAAAATTATAAGCATAAAACCACATATGATATAATAGTTACTACGTAAATAATACTTTCCGTTGTAAGGTTGGCTACACAGTGCTTTCATAATTCGGGTATCCACAATATAGGGAAGTGCCTCTTATAACGTAGTAGAGTGATTCAGTACTCTGTTGGCCATATGGCGGCAATTAATGTTAATAATCGCAAATAATACTTTTTAATATTCATTTTGAAATACAACTAGTCCGTGTTATAAAAGTATTTGGAATTATTGTAATAAAATAGACAATTAATTATCGTGTGTGTCAGATGCTTTAATTGTACAGGGCCATTTTGGACATTGTCCTTTGATACCTTGATGACATCATTATTACTAGTGAATATTTTCACTTTAGCGCGGCATTCAAAGTCAATTTTTTTAGGGTTCCGAACCCAAAGGCTAACAAATGAACACTTTCTGAGACTTTGTTGTCTGTTCGTCCGTCCGTCCGTCCGTGTGTCTATATGTGCGCACTTTACAGATCTGTATCTTCTTAACCGTTATAGGTACATACTTGAAATTTTCAAAAAGTATATATCCGTCAGTGTATAACGGCCCAGACACGAAATTTAATAGATGCATGTAATTTCATTAAAACTTTTTTTGCACTAAAAAGGGTAAAATAAGTTATTTTTCATAAAAAATAAAACCGACTTCATAACCACAAAAAGGCACTCAGAAGCGAAAAATAATTTACTTAAAATTATTATAAGCGTTACCCACTTCTCTATTTGAAGTCGGTGCTGAACACCGTAAGGTTATGACGGCAGATTTTCTCCTTTATGGTGGTAAGTCAAGTTTTGGTAGCAAGACAGGTGGAAAGTGTGCTAGGACTCAAACCGGTGACCGCTCGCTACGAAGTCAAGCCCATCCTATACGCCAAGGGGCTCACATAGAGAAAGGTCATTAACTTGAAGTATTGATAATTAGAAGTGTCACAATATTTCTACGAGTTGCAACACATAAAACTGACCACATTTTAACGTTGGTAGAAATAATATATTAGTTCACCAAGAAAGGTAGATATCTATTTAAATCTATTTCTCAGAATTCCGAAACTTCATTAACAAAACTTCACTATGTCCGTATATTTTGTATATTAGCATTCAACGCGTTAAACGGGAATGTAATCAAAATCATCGCCGGCGCGGCGTCGCAGTGTTGCATTATGGTAATTAGGCCCGCGGGCTAAATAGAGCTGTGAACGAGACGTGATCGCTGCCTGCTACGCTGCTACGCCGCTACGCCGCTACGTCGTAGTATTAGGATTGGCTCACTTACGCTGATTGGCCATTGTTACGTGTGTAATTTAGTTAGTTACTTCTTACTTGGCTTTAAGTACCTATAAGGGTCACTGCATAGAGAAAACTATTTAACACTGAAGTTGTTGGGGTTATGAGTGTTAACTATACCTATTAAGGAGTCGGTATGAAGTAAGAAGAAGTTAATACTGCAATAAAAACATCTTCTTATGATATCTGAACTTTTTATGTTTTTAGCTTTATGATATTTGTTTATGGGTTATATTATGGTTATATGGGTTATATGTTGTGTGTGGGTTACGGTTATGAATAAGAATTAAACTTTTTTATTATTATTTAAAACAGTTTGAGTGACTGACGTGATTAAACTCGTCGAGCAAAGATTTCGTAGTTGTCACTCTAGGAAAAATGACATTAAAATATTATAAACATATCGCAGTAATTTTGATGTTCTAACCCTTGAGTAAGTAAGTAAGTAAGTGTGTGAGTGAGAGGTCAATATACAATAAAGTTGTGATCTGAATAAGAGCCACATTAATGTGTTTTAAATATCTTACATTCGTTTTTCTGTATAAAAATACTATTATCATAAAATGTTTACCAATTTTAGTTGCTTTATAAAAAGCCCGTGATTTATTTAAGCATGTTTCCCTATACTGTACAAAAGCTTTATGAAGCATAATATGAATAAATTTAAAAAGAAAATATTGAATATTGTTTTTTTAAGCTTTTATTTAAGTTGCCCTGTTAGTATGTATGGTTGTTTGGGACAACACTTAGAAGCTTAATTAGAACAACTTCCTGGGCTGGTAGTCTCTACATGCATAGCGATGAATTTTGAGCTATAACCGTCAATTCTAAAAGAGGATGCAGATAACAACTGTCTAGCTGCATCTTATTCTAGCAGACGTTTGCGATGACAAGACGTATCGCTATCAATGTAGAGACTTCCACCCCTGATGTTCAATCGGACTCATATTTGGGTTAATATTTATGTACTCTACATAGTATTTTGTTAAATAGTTCATATTTTGGGTTAACACTGTCTTTTGCAACACAGTCTCAAAGACTACAGCAAAAAGGCATCTTATCTATATATATAGGTATCACATAAAATTGTTACAACAAACATTTTATTTTTAAATAAAGCAATTTTGTATTTGTATTTTTTTACGTAAATTAATGGCATTTGTACTCTTCATTACACATGACAAGAACTGCACAAAAAGCTTATGTTAAAAAAAAGGTTTACATAATTTTACTTTATTTTCTCTTCTTTTTAAATATACAGTCAAATTGTACACCTGCTCTCTTTTTGAAGTCGGTTGAAAATAATAATGAACAAAATAGTTTTAGATGGATAGAAAGTTTACCAAGAAGCTTTGAGTTCGACTTTGACTGGAATTCCTGGGAGACCACTACAACTGACAACAAACCAATAAGTAGAGATTGGTTCGAATCAAATAATGTATAGTTCCAGATTTCTTCGTCAAGGAAACTTTCCTCTGATAACAAGGGTCAATGGAAATAAGGATGACAAACGACATCCTATTTGGTTTTGATATCTCATCATATATTTTACTTTCTTTTTTACCTGTACTTACTTACACAATCATACGTGTTACCTATTTTGATAAAATGTTTTTTTTAGATGATATTTAGTTAAATTTTTTACCATCAAGCTATTTTGAGCATAAATAAATTAAGTACTCAAAACCAAATCATACATAAAACTGTAGAATCTAGTTCCTATGAGTATACTTGATTTTTGAGTTAAACTTTTTCAGTACCGAAAAAGTCTTTTTCTGTGGTAATTAGGGGTGAATAGTGTATTTTACCTCCATATCTTGTGATAGTACATCATACATCAGATCTTAATAAAATTCCTAGCCAGGCCTGAAATATGCTCAACAATCATTAAATTCGGATCATTTTCAGTGGGATATCTGAAATGTTTCTTTCCAAATTTTTTGACAAACTCACAGATGTCAATTGTATACTACTATATTACTATATTATATACTGTATATGTATATATATATATATATTAGTATATTTTATAAGATCGAACAAAATATACTACAGTAATTAGGATAGTTTAAAAACTAAAACAACGGACTTCAATGCCCCGCGAGTCAATTTCAGTAGCAAGTTTGAGACGTTTATCGTCATATATCTGGAGATACTTATCAAATCTCGATGAAATTACAATATTACAATGGGACCACCTCTAAAACATACTATGGTATATATGTATATGTATGTATACTATATATATATATATATACCCATTTTATAATCGGACATCCAGAGACACTAAAAGGCGCCACCGATTTATGGTGGATATACCATCTACCCGAACGAAGCGATTTGCTTCTTCGTTCATCATACGAACCGCTAAGGAATGGAATACCCTGCCTGAGTCCGTGTTTCCGATTAAGTACAATATGGGGGTCTTCAAATCGCGAGTGAATAGGTATCTTCTGGGTAAGCACGCTACATCATCGATCGCATCATCACTTAACATCAGGTGAGATAGTGATCAAGTGCAACCCAGTTCGGTATAAAAAAAAAAAAAAAAAAAAAAATGGATCTATCGATATCAAAAAATTTTTTTTTTTTTTTTGTATGTTAAGCGATTTCTCCATCAGTTGTGAACGGATTCAAATGATTATTTTTTTAAGAGGTAGGATACGTTTCCGTGGTGGTCCCATTTTAATTTTATCGAGATCTGATTAGTATCACCAGAGATATGGAGATAAATACCCCAAACATAGGAGATTGTACTAGTTTTAGTAGAAGAGTCCCAAGAAGATTATACACAATGGAGGTTGCTATTGCATATAAAATATTCTTACGGTAACTGTGAGCGAGATAGAAATAAAGGTGGGGAAATTTTTTTTGTAATATCTTATAGGCAAACGTTTGACCACTATCTCACCTGTTGCTAAGTGATGATGCGGTCGAAGATAGAGAAGTGGACTAGAATGGGAACTGGCTCTCAAGGATAGCTGCCGGAACACATTAGATGTTTGGCGACAGATTTTCTGACATGAGGTTGGTAGCTGGCCAGGCGGACACTAGATATGTTCTACCACCATGCGGGGGTTATTGGTTTCTTAACGATGTTTTCCTTCACCGGAGGGCCACTGTGAGAAGTGCACATATATTTTTCGATAGAAAAATTCATTGGTGCACGGCGGTTTGAACTCGGTACCACGGCATCAAAGCCGACTGTTCTCCCAATTACGCCACCGGGCCCTCAATAAATAATTATATATTAATAATTATAATAAATAATTATGTATAAATATAAATAATTTGTCTTCACAGGAATGTTCTACCGGGCAAACTTTTTTAAACATACCTAATATTTTTTGACATGACATGACATTTGGCGAAGATGGCGGCCATTTCAGTCCCGCGACACTGCATACATAATTAAATAACTCAGAATCATGAACGTACTTTGTACCAATCAACACAGCAAAAAAAAATTATAAGCATAAAACCACATATTATATAATAGTTACTACGTAAATAATACTTTCCGTTGTTAGGTTGGCTACACAGTGCTTACATAATTCGGGTATCCACAATATAGGGAAGTGCCTCTTATAACGTAGTAGAGTGATTCAGTACCCTGTTGGCCATATGGCGGCAATTAATGTTAATAATCGCAAATAATACTTTTTTATATTCATTTTGGAATACAACTAGTCCGTGTTATAAAAGTATTTGGAATTATTGTAATAAAATAGACAATTAATTATCGTGTGTCAGATGCTTTTATTGCACAGGGCCATTTTGGACATTGTCCTATGAGACCTTGATGACATCATTATTACTAGTGAATATTTTCACTTTAGCGCGGCATTTAAAGTCAATTTTTTTAGGGTTCCGAACCCAAAGGCTACCAAATGAACACTTTCTGAGACTTTGTTGTCTGTTCGTCCGTCCGTCCGTCCGTCCGTCCGTATGTCTATATGTGCGCACTTTACAGATCTGTATCTTCTTAACCGTTATAGGTACACACTTGAAATTTTCAAAAAGTATATATCCGTCAGTGTATAACGGCCCAGACACGAAATTTAATAGATGCATGTAATTTCATTAAAACTTTTTTTGCACTAAAAAGGGTAAAATAAGTTATTTTTCAAAAAAAATAAAACCGACTTCATAACCACAAAAAGGCACTCAAAAGCGAAAAATAATTTACTTAAAATTATTATAAGCGTTACCCACGTCTCTATTTGAAGTCGGTGCCAGCCAAGTCTATTGGATATTAGATAGATGCTATGTATGTAGTAGTAGTAAGTAGGTACATGTAGGTTAGTAAGTAGGTAGATACATGTACTCGTAGGTATTATCTATCTACTACCTATTAGACTTGGCTGGCACCGACTTCAAATAGAGACGTGGGTAACGCTTATAATAATTTTAAGTAAATTATTTTTCGCTTTTGAGTGCCTTTTTGTGGTTATGAAGTCGGTTTTATTTTTTTTGAAAAATAACTTATTCATATTACTTAGTTTTTATTATTTGCTGAATAGTAATGCAGTAGTTGTGAATATTTAAAGTGTCTACCTATTAGGTTTCAGAATATGTAGCTTTGTGTAAGACGGACGGACGGATTTGACGGATTTGAGGGCCCGGTGGCGTGATTGGGAGAACGGTTGGCTTTGATACGGCATCAAAGCCAACCGTTCAAAACGGCACCGAGTTCAAACCCCGCCGTCCACAAATGGATTTTTCTATCGAAAAAATTATGTGCGCTTCTCACAGTGGCCCTCCGGTGAAGGAAAACATTGTTTAGCAACCAACAACCCCCGCAAGGTAGGACACTATCCAGTGTCCGCCTGGCCAGCTATCACCCTCAAGTTAGAAAATCTGTCACCAAACATCTAAAGTGTTCCGGCAGCTATCCTTGAGAGCCAGTTCCCATTCCAGGCCTAGCGTATTTACCATCTTCGACCGCATCATCACTTACCAACAGGTGAGATAGTGGTCAAACGCTAGCCTATAAGATATTTAAAAAAACGGACGGACAGCGGAGGCTCAGTAATAGGATCCCATTGCACCCTTTACGTACGAAACCCTTTTGAAATAACCTACTCAGGAAAATTAATAGATGAATTCATTTCACAATTGGTGAATAGATCAAATAAAACACACAACAAAAAAGTTAAACATTTAACAAAAGAATTGATGACTCTTTTGTTTGGAAGTCGGTTATGAAGAACTTTCGACACAATATGCGACATAATGTTACTGTCTGATGAGTTTTTCTCGTTTTTTCTAGAAATTTCCATAACATTGATAAAGTAAATGTCAAAAGGACCCTGTGGCACACCGTTGATTAAAATAGAATAATTCAAATTGTTTTGTTTGTAGGCATGCCGAAGTTTTGAAGAAATAAACTTAGAATAAATGACTGGAGTTGGTTTAGGGTTAGGTAGTTTGGTTGCTTTAATAAAATACAAACAGAAAAATTATAATTTGATTACTTAGCCAAACAGAGTTGTGTTTCAATATTATAATATTATACTTAACTTTAACATTTTTAGGGATGGGGGGATAGGGATTTTCACAGATGGTGTATTTCTGTTGCCACTAGAACAACAAATACTAAAAACAAAATAAAGTAAAAAAAAAGGTCCCCATACAAAAAAACGTGTTTTTTAGTATAACGCCAACTATGTTTGTTAAGCTAACAGCCTTTCTATTTATTTTCGGCTAAATGACATAGATGGCGCTAGTAAACGAGCCTCGTCTAGCTAGATTGCCCTGTCGATATTCTCCGTGAACTCGTATACCTACCAAACAAAATGTTCTTGGTAATATCAATTAATCAAATATGAGGTTGAAACTATGTTATGTTCTGTATGTACTAGTACGGAACCCTACCTAAGTATGCGATGCGAGATGCGTCTCTGAATCGCACTTGGCCAGTTTTATTTTATTCAAGAAAGGCATGCATTTGACCACTACCTTATCTGATGGAAAACGACAATGTGATTGAGGGTGTAGCACGCTTGCCTAGAAGATACCTTTTCACTATTGACTTGAAGAGCCCCAAGCTAATATATCAGATAACTAGTTGCGTCCCGCGGCTTTACTTGCGTTTAATCCTAGTTATAAACCTTCCTTCTGAATCACTCAATCTATTGCTGAAGACTGCATTAAAACTCGTTATGTAGTTTAAAAATCTAAACGTACAGACAGTAGGAGCGACTTTGTTTTATACTATGTAAAGACGACAATATTTTTATGCTATGTAAATATACGAATATCTTATCTTTATATATATATATATATATATATATATATATATATTTATATTTATAATCAATGTACACATCTACACCTTCCGCGTGTTTTCCATACGGACTCCAAAGCGTAATTTTGGTGATATATTAAGCCAAATCTCAAATTAGCCCATGCAATTAGAACCAAGTAATCTCAATATTCGCAGGGTGATCGAAATCAGTAGCGTGCTCTATAGCACGCCACTGGAAAAGGTCTCTCCTATGAGAGACCTTTTCCAACTACTCTAAATTACTCTCTCTTACTCACTCTCTCTAAATTACTCTAATTTACTCTAAATATATTTTTTAATATGCAGTTTTTGGAGTTTACTTCCGGAATGGATACTTTATGAGGACTGAAATAAACGCTATGTTTTACTGCTCAACTGAACATTATCCCAGTGGCGCACTGAAGAGATGGTATCATTACCATGGGTGTCATCACCCACACATTTTTTGACAAGACTTAATCACGAAGAACAAAATGTAAAAGTTGTGTATGGAACTTAACCTTATTTTGCAACATTTACACCACAAACCTCTACCTTACAAACCTACACACTGGTAAAAAACCTACTAAATAGAAAAGTACTTAAATAGATTAAACTGGCCAAGTGCAAGTCGGACTCGCACTCGTAGGGTTTAACACACTAATGTATTTTGTAAGATCGAGCAAAAAATACCACTATCATTTTCGCCAGCAAAAAATTATACTTAATAAACATTTTATATCTTATAACACTATCTAACGTCTAACAAAGGTGTTACGGATCGGCATTCCAATATAACGCCATCTATGGACGTTTACCTAAGCTTTCATAGATGGCGTTCTATTGAAATGCCAAAAAACACGTTTCTTGTATGGGGATCCTCTATTATTTTTAGCTTTATTCTGTTTTTAGTATTTGTTGTTATAGCGGCAACAGAAATACATCATTTGTGAAAATTTCAACTGTCTAACTATAACAGATTAGGAGATACAGACAGACAGACAGACGGACAACGGAGTCTTAGTAATAGAGTCCCGTTTTACCCTTTGGGTGCGGAACCTAAAAAAAGTCATTTTTGAAATCATCTGCACATCTGCCACTGTGAAGAAGTTAAAAATAAACTGACTAAGTCAAGTCGCACTCGTAGAGTTCCGTACCACATTACAGTATTTTATAAAATCGAGCAAAAATACCACTATCATTTCGACTGCCGCAAAGTACAGTATCGTAACTAAAATTCACATACTTTACATGAGAGCATTTTAAAGTTAAATTTTTACTTAGAATCACGAGTTTTATTAGTATCATAAAAATTACGCCTAGAAGTAAAACCCCAATTTAAACGTTTTTCTTTTTTCTAGAATACGTTTTAAATATTTAATATATTTTCCAGATTTTTCACATTCAATGATGTACCTTATTAGTAAAAGTTGGAATTTTATTGAAAGTGGTAGTTTCGATTGTATTCTGGGTTTATAAATATTCGACAAATATCGAATGTGGTAGTTTTGATACTATTCTTTGACAATTTGTATAGAAACAAAATAACTTAACAGATTCGATACTCTCTCAAAGTATTTTGTAGCTTATAGTTTACATCTGAAAAGGTTATAAATGGGTTTCATTAAAAATACCAATGTTATTGGTCATAGCATTTATTAAGTATCACATAGCACTATACAACTTTTATGCTGTAGTATGAGATCAAAGAATAACTAACTTAATAAACACTAAAATAAATGGCATATAGTATTAAAACAATATTCAGACTTATTATTCAAACAATAACATTTGTTTCTTTCGGTACAATCAAATTTGTCCTTAAACTTTTAATTAAGTATTAACTATAATTTTACGTAAGTAATTGAACATAACATAAATCCCCTACTCTGGGTGTTTTAACAAAGTATAAATTCCACTTTGCAGTTTACTAGCTAATCTATTTTGAATACATAATCAGACCATTTGGTTAAATAATAATACCTAATCATCTTCATCACTTCCTGACAAATTATTTTCATTTTGTCCTCTCTTAAGATTTTTAAAGAAGGCGTGATATTGCTTAGGAATATGTCCTGCTTCACAAAGATACATTAAATCTTTGTATTTGGCTTCTGGGATCGGTAAACTATCTGAATGTAGTGGTTTTAGTACATCGTTGCAATTTGCAACAACAGTTTTTTTGTTGCGGCGAGTCTGAACCAAGGTATTCAATGTGAAATAATCGGCATCCAAGTTATATTTGTACAAAACAACATTAGGTTCAGGTTTCTTTATACGTATTTCTTTAATGTTATTCCACTTAACGTCTTGATTAAAAGTGTTCTTCTTAAAATTTCTGTTTTGCAACAACTCTTTCAGATCGTACAGCATGTCTTGAGACACCTCTATGACATGGTATGGCTCATTTTTTTTTAGCCCAGCGAACCAAAGCGTACCATTGATCTGGTGTATAAATTATTTTGCCTTTTGCAGACCTCTCAATTAGAGCATGCATACTGTCTGCTTCTTGTTGCGTATGGCCAGACTCAAGAAATCTGTGTGTGATGTCAATATTGTATTTGTTACTAGCATACATGTAAAGACTGTATACTACTCTATTACGATTTTGCCCAGTACAATTGTCTGACCAAAACCTTATGTCTTTTGTACCATTTGCTACTTTTTTTTTCAATAAAATCTAACAAACAGCTACCAACCTCATTTGCTCTCCGTTTAGCTACGCGTTGTGGCCATAAATAACAAGAAGCTTCTTTAGCCTCAGTGTCAAATATAGTGAAATGCATTAGCGATAGCTTTAGTTTATAATAAAAGAGTGACACTTCTCCAAAAGGGCAGTTTGATCAGGATGCATTAAGAGTAATTGGATTTTCATTGTCAGATATTGAAATTAGTGAATTTACACTTGGTATGTTTTCAGAGGATCCTTCAGTTGTTGGTGTTTCGATGTGAACGTCTTGTCCAGAAGAAGGTGATGGCATCCACATACCTTTTTTACTAGCGATGTTTCCAGGGTCTTCAGTTGTCGGTGTTTCAATGTGAATGTCTTGTTCGGAAGAGGGTGATGGCATCGACGTAACTTCTTCACTTCCAAGTATAACGGTGTGAGAGTCATTTTCCAGACAATCGCTAAGCTTGTCATTTTTTGTTTGTGGAGCAGGAAAAACATCATCATAAATGTCATACAAAAGTCCCCATTCTTCATCAGTGTATTCGTTATAGTGCACAGGGGATTCTAAAATAAAAGAAAATGTATTTAATGATATTTAACTTTATAATTATAGCAAATAAAAATGAAATAAAACGTCAGCAACAATCGAATCTACCTGTTAACGAAACATACGGCGTAGAACAACATTGTAACTGGTAGATTCGATAAATCTTTAAAATTGTAAAATATCAAAAGTGCCACATTCGGTTGACGACAGACTATACATATGTTCAAATGTACACGAATAACATCGAAACTGGCACTTTCGATTGTTTTACTTGCTAACCTTCAATCAAGGCACGTGGATTAACAAATAATTATTATATTACCTACGCTTGGTAAAAAAAGACCTAAATCACTAAGTTGATTACTATAATAACTATAAAACACAGATCTAAGATTTAATGTGCATTCAATGAATTATAAACACTTACCGGGACGATCGTCATCTTTTTTGTTGGGTGCAATTTCACTAGGCAGTTCATCATTTACTATCAAATTTACCAGGCGTCTACCTCGGATATTCATTTTTAACACAAACAAACGATATTAAATAAAAAAAAAACAAAACAAAAGCCGACGCGCCCTCTCTCTATCACATCACGGCGAACACTGACGATTCGGGCAGTTGCGGACTGTGTGCACATATCGTTGTTCGAGAACAGTATCGAATTTAACGCATTCGATCATGTTTGTCGCTCAAGGTGTGTAGTATCGATTTTATTCGAATATAAAACTTATTATAAAGGTTTTTTTTTTCAAAAACTCTGTGTTTTCCTAATAGTATACTAAATACTCTTACAATTGGTAAAATAAAAAAAAAACGACATTTTGCAGATTCAATAATGTACGTTGCAGCAGTCGATTTTTCGCTAGCAAAAAATAATAATTTATCAACATTTTATTTAGTATAACGACATCTAACGTCTAACAAAGGTATTAGGGATCGGCATTTCAATATAACGCCATCTATGGACGTTTACCAATGCGTTTATAGCTGGTTAAACACGTTTCTTGTATGAGGACCCCCTATTATTTTTAACTTTATTCTGTTTTTAGTATTTGTTTTTATAGCGGCAACAGAAATACATCATCTGTGAAAATTTCAACTATCTAAATATCACGGTTCATGAGATACAGCCTGGTGACAGGCGAACAGACAGACAGACAGACAGACAGATGAACAGCGGAGGGTTAGTAATAGGGTCCCGTTTTACCCTCCAAAGGGTTCCGTACCCAAGTACGGAACCCTAAAAATCACTAGCACCTTAAATAATGTATAGTACAGCGCAGTGAACACCGGAGTACTAATGCAGTGTTATGCTAATGACGACTAAATAAACCGCATCCGGAATACCAGCCGGGTAGCTGGCTCACGGCTGAATCAGACTAATATAGATGGTAATACACGCCAGGCAATTTGGATACACTGTTATTCGTTAGACACTATGATATACACGGTTAAGTAAATGTAATGAAGAATAATCACGTTACATGAATATAATCATAATACAAAAATTGTATAATACGGTTTAAGCAATGCATTTTTATTGTTGGTTCTACAAATATTACGAAAAACTATAAAAATAACATCAAAAATAAAACTAAAGCTGACTCAGCTAAATATACTGAAAAAACATAAATTAATTAATGTAACGAAAAATAAATAAAATCGGTAAACATACTTGAGATAAAAAAAAGTTTACGCAGACTAGGTATAGTACAAATTATTAGTTGCAATTTATTTATTTTATTTATTTTGAGCCGTTGTTGTCCCACTGCTGGGCAAAGGCCTCCCTACCCTCTTTCCAATGATCTCGGTCGGCAGCTATGGATTGCCAGTCTTTATGATAGGAGTCTAGCTCATCCCGCCATCTCATCCTGGGCCTGCCGCGACGTCGTTTAACGTTGCGTGGGTTCCACTCAGTGGTGAGCTTAGCCCACAGCTCGTCCGACATTCGACAGACGTGTCCAGCCCAGTTCTACTTCAGACTGGCAGCTTTTTGACCAACGTCGGCGATTTGAGTTTTGGAGCGCAATATACTGTTTCTAACGCGGTCTGATAGTCTAACGCCCAGTATACTACGCTCCATTGCACGCTGGCAAACCCTGAGAGAGTGTTTTTGATGTTCTGTTAAAGACCAAGTCTGAGCACCGTAGGTTAAGATGGGGAGAATGCATATGTCCATGAGTTTCCTTTTATGGGGTAAGAGGAAGTATTCCCTTCATAAGGTCTTTCATCGACCAGTAGCTTTTCCAGGCGTTTTCGGTACGTCGCGTAACTTCTTTATTGCCTTGCTTGAAAAGAAACTACTTGGCCGAGATAAAGGTACTCATGGACATATTCAATCTCAACACCATCAATGTCTAACCTACGTTTCGTGCTATTTGTCATAAGCTTGGTCTTTGACATATTCATCGTTAAACCCACCTCGAGGCTTGCCTTGTTTAATTCGTTGATCATTTGATAAAGTTCTGTTGCTGAAGTGGAGAAAAGGACAATATCGTCGGCGAATCGGAGGTTTGTAAGCCTCTTTTCCCCAACAATAATGCCCTTCTCTTCCCAGCTGGCTGCTAGTTTTCTGAAGAATTTAGTTAATTAGTTGCAATAATATAATTTGTACTAATATTATAAAGAGAGAACATTTGTATTTTTATATATTTGTATTTTTGTATGTTTGTAATGATTTGGCTCGAAAACTACTGAACCGATTTAAAAAATTCTTTCACTAATACATAGAATGGACTTTCGGAATGAAAAAAGGCTATATATTATCCCGTTTAAATCAAAGGTACATTCGTGGAGACCTAATTTGCAACCTAAGTCGGCAAAAAACGGTCGAAAAAACACGTTTCTTACGAACCCTGCTCAATTGAAAATAGATAGAAAAATATTTTCGATGGAAGAGTTTTACAACTTCATAAACCTACAAAAAAGTCCGCGACAGCATATGTCTATCTCTTAAGGTTGACTCACAGTAACCATTTTGATCTTAAAATTTTTGTTAAAAAATATTACATAACTTCTAAGGCTAGGCTTCTTAATCCTTATTCAAATAATTAAGTTAATTAGCTTGGCCACATATTATAGATTAAAATTGTCCTTTACAGTATATAATTCAAATGAAAACTCTAGAAGATATCACGAGTTTCACAGTTTTTTTTTGTTTGATCGGTGTCTTCATCGAGAGTTTGTTTCATGAAAATCCGCTCAGCCGTTTAAATATTATCAGCTCTTTTTAACCGACTTCACAAAAAAGGAGGAGGTTCTCAATTCGTCTGTATGTTTTTTTTTTTTTGTGTATGTTACGCGATTTCTCCATCAATAGTGAACGGATCCAAATGATTATTTTTTTAATAGGTAGGATACGTTTTCGAGGTGGTCCCATTTTAATTTTTTTGGTAAAAAATTCTACGATAGCAACTTTAGAAACTCGTAGTCCTTTGACCGCAAACGTCAAAAAAATCAAAATGGCGCTTTTGCGCATTGTCACACTGCTGACGTCTGTTTAGCCTAGTTTACATTAATCAAATCCACAGAAATATTAAAAACGGTAGTCAAATCATGTGTTTTAATTTGAAATTAAAAAAATGAAAAAAAATTGAAATCTTGTTACTTCAATGATATTGCAAAAATATGAGACATCTCCTTGAATCTACAGAATATTCTCAAAACTCCTCGTCTGATATGTCATGTTTAGGCTCATTGGAATGGTCTCAATGAACAAAATTATACTTATACGTACAAATCAGTCGGGGTGGTTTAAAATGTTTAATTTAAGTATTATTGTTATTTAGATTGTGTTTCTTTTTTTTTTTTGAAATAGAAATATTTTTATTGTATAACTGTGTAGGTACATTGGTACAAGATAGTCTTATGTACAATATGTCTGGTATCAATAGTTTACCCTTTCGGGCGTACAATATAATGTTACTTAATCTAATGAGGCTTAAGTACAATCATAGAATTTATCAATAAGTTTACAATATAATTAACTTAATCGTTAAAGAACTCGTTTAAATTGTAATACGCTTTAGATGTCAACCATTCTTTATGCCTAATTTTAAAATATTTATGGCTTAAAGTTTTAAAATCTGTGGGCAGATGATTGTAAACTTTGATGGCAGTAACAAAGGAACTTTTATGAAACATTGTGTTGTTACTCTGGGGTACACATATATTATATTTATGTTTACTACGAAGGTTTTCGGCGCGACTTGACTGTATATTGAAAAAGTATTCAGGATTATTTCTAACAAACATACAAAGTTCATTAATGTATATACATGTAATGGTTAATATGTATTTAGCTCTAAAAATATCACGTAAAGTATCGGTTTCTTTTATGTTAAAAACATTTCTAAGACATCGTTTTTGCAATATAAAAGTTGACTGAACATCAACTGAATTGCCCCAGAAAATAACTCCATAACTGAGTTGAGGATACACGTTACCCGTAGTATGCATTTGTTGCTATTGCTTTAGACGCTATACTACTTAGTATCGATAAAGCGTAGCAGTATTTCGATATCTTATTATTTACTTTATTTATATGAGCTTTCCAATTTAAATTATAATCCAAAGTCACTCCTAGAAAGTTAATTTTTTCAATTAAGTTTACTTTGATGCCGTTATTTTGAATATCAAGATGAAGTGAGGACATTTTGTAGTTCTTAAACTGTATTAATTTAGTTTTATCTATGTTTACTTTAAGATTTATAGATTTCAACCAGGTGACGTTGTTAGAGTTGTTAGAGTTCTTTTGGGAAATTAAAATTGAATTGGGAAATGGAAATGAAAATTTTGATACGACATATTGAAGAAAGTACTGAAATAATGACAGAGGTGCGTGTAATAGTACGGCTGGCAACCTTATTTCAATATTTTTAACCGACTTCACAAAAGAGGAGGAGATTTTCAATTCGTCTGTATGTTTTTTTTGTGTGTATGTTACGCGATTACTCCGTCAATTGTGGGCGGATTCAAATGATTATTTTTTTAATAGGTAGGGTACGTTTTCGAGTTGGTTCCATTTTAATTTTATTGAGATCTGATTAGTATCTTCAGAGATATGGAGATAAATATCTCAAACATAGGAGAATGTACTGGTTTTAGAAGAAGAGTCCCAAGAAGATTATACACAATGGAGGTTGCTATTGCGTATACTTTTGAAGACTAAAAAATATGACCTTGAATAATGTTTTTACATCTTTCTTCACGTTGATTTTGGTTTTTAACCTTCGACGCAAAACGAAGGAGTGTTATAAGTTTGACGTGTGTATCTGTGTATCTGTGTGTCTGTCATCGTGGCATTGTAGCGCCCAAACGGATGAACCGATTTTGATTTAGTTTGTTTTGTTTGATAGATGTCTTCGTAGAAAGTATTCTTAGCTTTATTTCATGAAAATCTGTTCAGCCGTTTAAATATTATCAGCTTTTTTTGGTTAAAAAAAAACTACTATAGCAACATTCGTAAGCTCGTAGTACTTTGACCGCGGACGTCAAAAAATCAAAATGGCGCTGTCGCAGTATCTGGTTACTTCAATGATAGTGCAAAAATATGGTAAGCTTGATCTAATTCTGAGACATCTTGGAATGGTGTATCTTTATGAAATGAAAGATATGAATTTTTGTTCAATTATATTGTTCGATCTGTTGGCAATAATGGGAAGAATTAGGAAAAGAGGCCGAGCCCCGGTGCGTCAGCCTTTATATTGGTTTGTGTCAGCGCCACCTGCGGTCATTTTAGGAACTAACTTTGATGTAAGTAAGAATGGCAGGTGACACTGACAGCTGTGTTAACATGCTGACGCGCCCGAACTCAGACCTTTACAATATATAGGTACAACTATATAAATGTACAACTAATGTACGTCTTAGTTATGAATTTAATTTAAGTAAACGTAGGCGATTAGATTTATTAGTAAACGTAACGTAATTTAAGATGCCATTGGTATAGGTACAACTATATAAATATACATTTAATGTACGACTAAGTTATGAATTTAATATAAGTAAACGTAGGCGATTAGATTTATAAATAAACGTAACGTAATTTAAGATGCCATTGGTAGTGGGCATATTGTGTTAAAAGCTCGCTTGATGGTCCCCTTGGCCGTCTTGATCGTCGCGACTCGAGTGACTTGATCTTGACCGTCGTGGTTTTTAATTATCTGGCCGAGTTTCCATAGACATGGTGGAAGTCGGTCGTCCTTCACGATCACCATCGTCCCCACTGCTAGGCCGGGTCCCTTTGACGCTCGCCATTTGGTGCGCTGCTGCAGGTTGCCGACGTAGTCTCTCGCCCAGCGCCGCCAGAAATGTGGTTGAAGCTGTTGCAGCTGCTGATAGTGGTTCAGTCTGTGGGTGGGAACATCCTTGTACTCGTAGTCAGGAAGGGAGTTTATAGATCTACCAATCAAGAAGTGAGCTGGTGTTAAGACTGAGAAATCAGTATCATTGGTTGATAAGGGGCATAGCGGGCGTGAATTTAGTATTCCTTCGATTTGGATCAATACAGTGGAAAATTCTTCGTATGTTAACAATGCTTTCCCTATTATGCGTTTTAGATGGTACTTACAACTAGCTATACCTGCCTCATGTAGGCCGCCCATGTGGGGCGTATATGCAGGCAAAAATTTCCAATTGATGCCTTCGTTTGCGCCCAATGCCGTGAGCTCACTAGAGTGCTCAGTAAGAAATTTAGAAAGTTCGATTAATTCGTTGTTAGCCCCATGATAAGTTGTAGAATTGTCACTCACCAAGGTCCGGGGTTTACCTCTGCAGGCGATGAATCTCCGCAGCACAGCCAGGAACATTTGAGACTCTAGACCTGAAACCAACTCAATGTGAATAGCCTTCGTCGAAGCACATATAAAGAGTGCTATATAGCTTTTATAGGTATGGTATCTACGTCCTCTGCCAGTCCTAAGTGTGAACGGACCCCCATAATCGAGATTCGCAGTGAGGAAAGGTGGGGATGGTGTTATTCTTGCGGTGGGCAGGTTGCCCATTATTGGTTGGTACATACCGGGCTTTGCTTTGAAACAGGTGACGCACTTGTGTACTGTACTTGTAGCGAGAGACTTACCATGCGTAGGCCAGAATCTCTCCCTCACTGTGGACAGCAGCAATTGTGGTGCGGCATGTAGTAGTTTTATGTGTTCTGTTTGTAAGATGAGTTGAGTGAGTTTATGTTTATGGTGTAAGAGCATGGGGTGTTTTTTGTCAAAATTATAACTGGAAAGTGCTAATCGACCTCCTTACTCTTATAATTCATGCATGAATGGGTTAAGGCACAAAACATTTGATGTCTGTGAAAGTTTTTTGTTGTTTTTTAATAAATTGTATTCTACTGGAAAGGATTCCATTTGTGCGTTTTTTATTAGATTGTGTAATGAGTTATTTAGTTCCATTACACTCAGAGGGCCTGTAGTTTTCTGGCCCTTTGAATTGTTTATAAATCTGAGTACTAACGCGAGTACTCTTATAAGTTTTGTAGCATTTGACCATCGCTCATACAGGAGGATAAAAAATTTATTTCTTTCCGAAATATTGATGACATTACAGAGTGTCTCATTTGATTGTTCTGTCAATGGTTGGTGGTTTGGTATTTGTTCTTGTTGTAATGGCCATTCATTCTTAGGTTTTGAAAGCCATGGTGGTCCATGCCACCACATTGCTGTGTTTGAAATGTTGTGTGCTGGAATACCCTTTGTTATAAAATCTGCTGGGTTGGAATTAGTTCCCGTCCAGTGCCAATTTTTAGGGTTCCGTAGCCGAATGGCAAAAAACGGATCCCTTATAGATTCGTCATGTCTGTCTGTCTGTCTGTCTGTCTGTCCGTCCGTATGTCACAGCCATTTTATTCCGAAACTGTTAGGACTTTAAGGGGGGGCATCCCATACATAGAACTGAAACAAAAAAAATTTTTTCTTCAAACCTATACGTGTCTATGGATAGGTCTTTAAAAATGATATTGAGGTTCCTAAAATTATTTTTTCTCAAAGTCAATCATTTGAAAGATAGGCGCGCCTAGTGTGGTAAAAAGTGTGTCCCCCCCCCTCTAACTTTTAAAGTATGGGAGTGAAAAATCTAAAAAATATATATTCTGTACATCTCAATAAAAACTATCAACGAAAATTAGTTTGAACGAGATATAGTCAGCAGTTTTAGAGATATGGCGACCGCAAAGATAACTTTGTTTTTCATACAAACACTATGAAAAACAAAGTTAATTTTGTAGTTGCGAGAAATCAAAGTTATAGAATACTCTACTGTGTTACGGAACCCTACGAGTGCGAGTCCGACTTGTACTTGGCCAGTTTTTATTTATTTTTGTTAAAATCTGTATTTCTTGTACTCTATTTTTTACAAATGTATTAAGTTTACTTGAAGTTTTTCTCCATGACAATACAATTTTTGAGTCTGACCAGAAATAGACATTATATTCGCCCCGTAATGCTTTTCTCACAGTTTTATATAGATTCGCTAGTAATGTTGCTGCTCTCAATTCTAATCTAGGAATAGTTTCCTTTCTAGCCAATCGGGATCGTGCGCACAGTAATTTTACTTCGATTTTTCCTTCGTTATTTACTGATCTGATGTAAAATACAGTAACATATGCATTGATTGAACTATCTGCAAAGGCATGCAACTCTATGTCTACATGCTCATGTAGTGCAGCATGTCTTTGTATTTGCAGAGACTTTAGACAGGTTAAATTGTTATAATATTCCTGCCATTGTGTACATAATATTGCTGGTAATGTTTCATCCCAACTGAACTTTGTTTTCCAGAGGTTTTGGATGAATAGCTTTGCAACAATTAGTACTGGGGTCAATAGCCCTAACGGGTCAAAAATGTCTGATGCCATGGATAAGACTTTTCTCTTTGTTACATTATTTGGCAACGGCTTTATTGTTACTGCAAAGGTGAGGTAGTCCTCATTGTGATTCCACATTAAGCCTAGTATCTTTGAGCAATTTTGTGTTGGTGTTGTTTGTTGTATGGTGTGTGTATCGTTATTACTCACGGCCCTTTGGATATCCTTGCAGTTAGATTTCCATTTCCGCAGCTTGAAGCCGGCCCCTTGCAGGATATTGTCGACTTGCACTGCTGACTCGATTACCTTTTGCTTGTCGTTTTCGGTATGAAGTAAATCATCCATATAAAAGGATGAGAGTATTATGTTGGCTGCTTCCGGGTAGTGCTGTTCGTTCTCCTTTGCTAGCTGAAATAGACATCGAGTAGCGATATGAGGTGCACTTTTTAACCCAAAGCTTAGTGTTGTTAAAGTGTAGGTTAATAATGGATCTGTAGGATTTTCCCTCCATAATATACATTGTAGATGCTGTTGGTGAGGATAGATGTATATGTTTCGGTACATACGTTGTATATCAGCACAAATTACATATTTACGTTCACGGAATCGCAATAATATGTCAAATAAATCATTTTGCATTATTGTCTCTTTGAATTGTATGTCATTTAATGATTTGTTTGTACTAGTTCGCATTGAGCAATCAATTACTACCCGTATTGGTGTAGTGGGTTTCTGAACATTGATAACCGCATGGTGTGCGACATAATTGCAGGCTTCAGACCTTGGTTGGCCCTTCATCATGTGTCCTGCTTGTTCAAACTCCCTTATGAATTCAACATATTGTTGTTTATAGTTAGGATCTTTTTCGAATTTTGACTCTAATGTTTTGAATCTTTTATATACTATAGGTCTCGATTGGCCAAGAGTAGATGGAGGTTCTTTTAAGGGTAAGCTTACCACAAAATTACCATCAGACGTTCGAGTGTGGTTCTGAAATGTTCTTTCGCACTCATTTATCTCATCATGTGGAGGTTTTGTATTGTTTGCCTCTCCCAAAAGGACCTCAACTGATTTGTTTGAATAAAATTGCAATGGGCTTTCTTTGTAGGTGTTGCGATTGACCCAGAGACTACCCATCCCAACTTCGTATTTTGTAGGATGGGGAGTCCTTTCCCTGGCCTATACTGACCTGAACACAAAATGTCATAAAAGACTTCCGCACCAAGCAAAATATCGACTTCCTCGGCTCGTGAAAATAGATATCAGCTAGTTTGTACTGCTTTGGAATGTCAAATTCTTTGCTAATTTTGGAGTTTGACTACAAATTGTGGGCACAACAAGGCAAGATAAGTTAGCTGTGAATTTGTTAGTTTTCGATTTTATAGATAGATTAGCTGCTTTGCTGATATTCGTTAAGTTTTCGTTAAACCCTAGTACTTGCATAGATATTGGCACTATAGGTATGATTAACCTTTTTAGAGCCTTTTCGGTAATGAAGTTAGACTGTGAGCCTGAGTCTAAAAGTGCCCGAAGTGTATGTGATTGGTTATTGTTGTCAATCACGTTCACCAAGGCAGTAGATAAAATGACTGTCTTGCCTTCACTCGATAAGGTAGACTATATTAGATTAGAATCTAGATTAGTTGTAGCATCGGCTGTATCGTTTTCGTTAGTTACAGCATCGGCTGTGTATTTGTTAGTATGCAAGTTCACTGTTTGTTTCGGTTCGGTAGGTAGTTGAGGGTTATACAGGGTCGTTGGTTGAGTATTAGTTACTGGATTAGATGTTTGTGCTATGTGAAGCAGCGTGTGGTGTTTACCTGCACAGAGCTTGCATTGGCCAGCTCGGCAGTTTGGATAAACGTGGTTACCTCGTAGACAGTTAGTACAAAGCCGTAGTTTTCTTATTGCATTAATACGCGCCTTTACATGAAGAGCTAGAAACTTAGAACATAGGTTTAAATAGTGTGGTTCCTCACAATACGGACATCGATTATGAATAGTCTGTTTCACCTTACTTGGAGTTGTATCTGGAGAGGACGTGGTCACCAGTGCCTTCCGGAATGTGCTCGTCCTTTGATGCTCGCTAGGCTCTGGTCCAATTGACTCGATTAGATCTGCCCGTGATCGGAGGAAGGCTTTGAAGTTCTGTAACGAAGGTAATTCACATGAGTTGGTTTTCTCTTCCCATTTTCGTTGAGTTTGAGGGTCTAGTTTCGGTATTAAAACATAGATTAACAAAATATCTCAGTTGTCAGTCGCTACGTTCAAGGCATTGAGTGACCTCAAGTGCTTGGTGATGTTGTCAACCAGTTCTCGGAGTGCACTTGAGGTTTGAGGGATATTTTCGATAGATAGTAGCGCCCTTAGGTGATGTGGGACTAGTTTTTTAGGGTTATTAAATCTTTCGCAAAGAAGTTGCCAGGCGATGGAATGATTTTCCTCAGTGAACTCCAATGAACTCACAACATTGAGCGCATTGCCCTTTAAACAACTTCTTAAATACTTAAACTTTTGAATCGATTTTAGATTAGTTTGATTTACGAGAGCGTCGAATGTGTCTCTGAACTCTAACCACTCGGTAAGAGATCCATCAAATATTGGTAATGCTATCTCCGGATACTTGATAGATTCCTCTATATGTTGTAAATTATTTGACACATCGAGTATTGTATTGTTGGAGTCCTTATTCACAACGTCACTTACTAACTTTTTACAATGTGACACAGATTCATAATATGTATTTTGAAACAATTCCCTCTCTGACAATTGGCTTTCTACGTCGGTACATAAAGTTTCGATTTGATCTTGGATTAACTCAAACTCTTTGAAAGTATCGTTTATCTTTTCAACTCTTAATTCTGAATCTATACAAAGCTCCGCAGTTAGTGGAGTAGCGAGTGCACTCACCCATTTTTTGAATAGAGTTAATTTTCCTTTGCAAATGGCACGTTTTTTCTTAAGTTCTTTGAGCTCCATCGACTCTAATTGCGAATATTCACTTGTTGTTGTCATTTTTTACCACAATTATTCTTGTAAGATTGAATGCAATTAGTCACAGTTTAAAATTTAAAGTATTATTATAGGCTAAATTTAGATTGATTAAAAAAAGAGAAAATTTGCCTACCGCGTGGTGGGTAAAATTGCCACCCTCGTGGTCACGCGTCTTAGAACCAAAGGATTAGGATTTGGATATTAAATTACAGAATTAAGGGTTGGTTTAGATTAGATAAGATTATGTTACATTCGATATAGTATCGCTTATATAAATGAGAAATAGGAAATCCCAACTGCATTGACCCAGACGGACAGAATAATTAAAACATGGGAGAATCGATTAGATGAACATTAGATTAGATAGGTATTATTCCAGGCTCACTTACTTGATATGGTAGATACTTAGTTTATGTTCCCATGCCGTCCGTCATGTGCTGATGTGCTCGTAGATAACTGTTGTCATCTTATTCTCCGCTTCGATCTTGCTTTTTCTTCATGCTGTAGTTGCTGCGTGGGCATGTAACCGCGGTCGGCTAGATTGCCGCCCTCGTGGCGCGAGTTTGACCCGCTAAGGCCCATGCGGTGGGCCGTGGGCGTAGCTGCCTCCCTCGTGGCTCGACTGCACGGAAGTCAACGCGGTGGGCGTAGGTGTCCACGCGCTGTAGGGCCCACGCTTTAGGCCGCCTGAAGTCCACGCGGTCGATCCACGCGGTCGGTAGTCGGCTCGCCAAACTTATTTTTCAGCCGGCGAATAATGCCGGCAGTCACGACGGTCTTCTGATCTTTTTTTATTTTTTTTTTATTTATTTGTCGGAGGTCACCATATGTATCTTTATGAAATGAAAGATATGCATTTTTGTTCAATTATATTGTTCGATTTGTTGGCAATAATGGGAAGAATTAGGAAAAGAGGCCGAGCCCCGGTGCGTCAGCATTTATATTGGTTTGTGTCAGCGCCACCTGCGGTCATTTTAAGAACTAACTTTGATGTAAGTAAGAATGGCAGGTGACACTGACAGCTGTGTTAACAAATGGTCTCAATGTACAAAGTTATTCATATGCTTTGATTATAAACTCGGATTACATATACAAATCAGTCGGGGGTGATTTTAATTTTTTGAATTTAAGTATTATTGACTTCTGATATTCTTACGGTAACTGTGAGCGAGATAGAAACAAAGGTGGGGAGAATTAATTTGTCTTCACAGGAATGTTCTACCAGGCAAAGTCTTGTTAATGTGCAAAGTTTTTGAGCATACCTAATATTTTTTGACATGACATGACGTTTGGCGAAGATGGCGGCCATATCAGTCCTACCCGCGACACTGCATACATAAATAACTCAGAATCATGAACGTACTTTGTACCAACCAACACTGCAAAAAAAAATTATAAGCATAATACCACAGATTATATAATAGGTACTACGTAAATAATACTTTTCGATGCTAGGTTGGCTACACAGTGCTTTCATAATTCGGGTATTAACAATGTAAGGAAGTGCCAACTCTTATAACGTAGTAGAGTGATTGAGACTGTGTGGGCCATATGGCGGCAATTAATGTTAATAATCGCAAATAATACTTTTTAATATTCATTTTGGAATACAATTAGTCCGTGTTAAAAAAAGTATTTGGAATTATTGTAATAAAATAGACAATTAATTATCGTGTGTGTCAGATGCTTTTATTGCACAGGGCCATTTTGGACATTGTCCTTTGATACCTTGATGACATCATTATGACTAGTGAATATTTTCACTATCGCGGCAATTTAGGGTTCCGAACCCAAAGGGTACCAAATGAACACTTTCTGAGACTTTGTTTTCCATTCGTCCGTTCGTCCGTCCGTCCGTCCGTGTGTCTATATGTGCGCACTTTACAGATGTACCTTCTTAACCGTAATAGGTACATACTTGAAATTTTCACAACGTATATATCCGTTAGTTTATAACGGCCCAGACACGAAATTTTATAGATGCATGTAATTTAATTAAAACTTGTTTTGCACTAAAAAGGGTAAAATAAAATCTTAAAAAAAAAAAAAAACTATTTCATTACCACAAACAGGCACTCAAAAGCGAAAAATAAATTACTTAACACGTTAGCTGCGGCACCAATTTTTGCATACTTTCCGTTCCTGCGGCACGAGGTATAATCGGCCCGTACCGTGACCAGACGTTAGGGCGACACGCGGTCTATTAGACCCCACCTTCTTTTACAGACTAAAATCCATTTTCTGGCGCGAAATCAAAGATAAATGAGAATTTTGGTCCTTATTGATATAGACAGTGAATTGATGAACCCTAATCCACCGTCGCCCCGGGATCTGATGGCTAGTTTAGGAATTATTAGCAAAACAAAATATGGGATCTTATACACCTCGTAACGCACTGAAATAGGGCAAATTTTCGCTGCGATTAGTGATGGGAAAAATAATATCGACGTTTTTAAACTGTCTTAACTACGCAACGACTTGACCGATTTTGATCAATTATATCTCATTAGATCGTTTTAAGGGCAAAACCTGGCAAAACAACACAAAGCTATCAAAGGATACATTTTTTTTTTAATAATCTAAAAGGACGTGCTCTCCAATCGACGTTATGCACAACACTGGTCGCGGGAAGCTCGCGTTGAGTGTGGTACGAGGTCAGGGGGGATATGGGACGTTTTAGCCTCGTTCCGCACTGCATTAAAATTATATTAATTCAGTGCGGCACGAGGCCTAAGACATCCGGTACCAAGGTAGGTACACCACCGAGTCCGGAACCATTAGTGATCTCAAATATATATTTATCTCTTTCCTACACTGGACCAAACCAAAGCTATGCCATTCGCACGACAGAGAAATTCACTTTTTTGCTTGCCGCACCACAGGGAAGTTGCATCAGGGGTGATTTAGGCCTCGATTCGCACTTAACGTGTTAATATAATTATTATAAGCGCTACCCACTTATCTATTTGAAGTCGGCGCCAGCCAAGTCTAATAGGTAGTAGATAGATACTACCTACATGTATCTACCTACTTACTACTACTACATACATAGTATCTATCTACTATCCAATAGACTTGGCTGGCACCGACTTCGAATAGATAAGTGGGTAACGCTTATAATAATTATATTAAGTAATTTATTTTTCGCTTTTGAGTGCCTGTTTGTGGTAATAAAGTCGGTTTTATTTTTTTTGAAAAAGATTTTATTTTATTAGTTTGACGTCGACGATAGGATGAGAGCTTAATGGCTCAATACTTTAGTTTTTTGTGACGTGATAACGTCTTATAAATCGATGAACGCCGGCTACGCGCACGTAAAATTGTCACGTTCTGCGCGCAAGCGAGTGCGTGGAACAAGCGATAGAGAGGCACGATTGTATGATGTTATCACGTATAATTTATGATCGTACAAAACGAAAAAACCGACTTCACATACCGCAAACGTCAAAGTACTGTCTAGTTATAATCATGTCATCTCAGTATATAAATACGCTTATATTGTTAACTCCATATCTCCGTAGATATTTGTTGTATCTCGATAAAACGTTAATAGTACCAAACGAGAGGCATAACCTTTCAAACAAAAAAAAAATCAAATCGGTTAATATTTGATGGTGTTCAGAACACCATCAACAACAACAGGTAACAAACATAAAAAAAAAAACAAAAAACAAAAACAGTCGAATTGGAAACGTCCTCCTGTTTGTGAAGTCGGTTAAAAATTATCGACCTTAAACCGACTTTACAGACAACCACTTTTTAACCGACTTCACAAAAAAGGAGGAGGTTCTCAATTCGTCTGTATGTTTTTTTTTTGTGTGTATGTTACGCGATTTCTCCATCAATTGTGAACGGATTCAAATGATTCTTTTTTTAATAGGTAGGATACGTTTCCGAGGTGGTCCCATTTATATTTATCGAGATCTGATTAGTATCACCAGAGATATGGAGATAAATACCTCAAACATAGGAAAATGTACTAGTTTTAGTAGAAGAGTCCCAAGAAGATTATACACAAATGGAGGTTGCTATTGCATATAAGATATTCTTACGGTAACTGTGAGCGAGATAGAAATAAAGGTGGGGATATTTTTTTTTTATAATTTATAGGCAAGCGTTTGACCACTATCTCACCTGTTGCTAAGTGATGATGCGGTAGAAGATAGAGAAGTGGACTAGAATGGGAACTGGCTCTCAAGGATAGCTGCCGGAACACATTAGATGTTTGGCGACAGATTTTCTGACTTGAAGGTGGTAGCTGGCCAGGCGGACACTAGATATGTTCTACCACCATGCGGGGGTTATTGGTTTCTTAACGATGTTTTCCTTCACCGGAGGGCCACTGTGAAAAGCGCACATATATTTTTCGATAGAAAAATTCATTGGTGCACGGCGGTTTGAACTCGGTACCACGGCATCAAAGCCGACCGTTCTCCCAATTACGCCACCGGGCCCTCAATTAATAATTATATATTAATAATTATAATAAATAATTATATATAAATATAAATAATTTGTCTTCACAGGAATGTTCTACCGGGCAAAGTCTTGTTAGGGTGCAAACTTTTTTAAACATACCTAATATTTTTTGACATGACATGACATTTGGCGAAGATGGCGGCCATTTCAGTCCCGCGACACTGCATACATAATTAAATAACTCAGAATTATGAACGTACTTTGTACCAATCAACACAGCAAAAAAAAAAAATAAGCATGAAACCACATATTATATAATAGTTACTACGTAAATAATACTTTCCGTTGTTAGGTTGGCTACACAGTGCTTTCATAATTCGGGTATCCACAATATAGGGAAGTGCCTCTTATAACGTAGTAGAGTGATTCAGTACTCTGTTGGCCATATGGCGGCAATTAATGTTAATAATCACAGATAATACTTTTTAATATTCATTTTGGAATACAACTAGTGTGTTATAAAAGTATTTGGAATTATTGTAATAAAATAGACAATTAACTATCGTGTGTGTCAGATGCTTTAATTGTACAGGGCCATTTTGGACATTGTCCTTTGATACCTTGATGACATCATTATTACTAGTGAATATTTTTACTTTAGCGCGGCATTTAATGTCAATTATTTTAGGGTTCCGAACTCAAAGGCTACCAAATGAACACTTTCTGAGACTTTGTTGTCTGTTCGTCCGTCCGTCCGTCCGTCCGTCCGTCCGTGTGTCTAAATGTGCGCACTTTACAGATCTGTATCTTCTTAACCGTATAGGTACATACTTGACATTTTCAAAAAGTATATATCCGTCAGTGTATAACGGCCCAGACACGAAATTTAATAGATGCATGTAATTTAATTAAAACTTGTTTTGCACTAAAAAGGGTAAAATAATTTATTAAAAAAAAAAAAAAAAAACCGACTTCATAACCACAAAAAGGCACTCAAAAGCGAAACGATAATTTACTTAAAATTATTATAAGCTTTACCCACTTCTCTATTTGAAGTCGGTGCCAGCCAAGTCTATTGGATATTAGATAGATACTATGTATGTAGTAGTAGTAAGTAGGTACCTGTAGGTTAGTAAGTAGGTAGATACTTGTAAGTATTATCTATCTACTACCTATTAGACTTGGCTGGCACCGACTTCAAATAGAGAAGTGGGTAACGCTTATAATAATTTTAAGTAAATTATTTTTCGCTTTTTAGTGCCTTTTTGTGGTTATGAAGTCGGTTTTTTTTTTTTTGAAAAATTACTTATTTTTATTATATTATTAACATGATAAAAAATATGATTTATTTTATGATTTTAGACGTGTCTGTGATGTGCGTATATTATAATGTATTTTCTATAAGCTATGAAAATGTTTTGAAGTTAACTTTAACAAAATTAAGTGGTGAGTTAATGGAAACTGAAAACTGATTCAAATGCATGTCGTCAAAATCACTTCGTCTTTTCCAACGTTAATAAAATATATCCAATGAAAATGTAGCAAAAAATTAATCCATTCCAATATGCGAGGGAAATTTGCTTACCCTCACATCAGAGTAATTCCATTAAGACCCTTTTCTATGAGAGAAGAGCATTACGTTAAGTCCATCACGAAAAAATCCCGCCAAGCACATCGTAGAGCCTCATACTCGATTTCATTTGCCACAAATGACCTGTCAAAGAGAAAAAAAAAGCCCCGAAGCTATTGTGAGCGTAAATAAACCTGCGCCTTGAATGTACGCAACGTAAATGTTTCTGAACCGTAAACTATTTGATTATCCTTTGAATTGAACCGAAGGTCTTTTGTCCCATTTCCACTTCAATGGACATCGCAAAAAGAAACTTGGAATATTTGGGGAGGTCAGGATTTGGGTAAACAATGGCTGCTGCTTTATACATATCAAAGGGTAAGGTTTGAGTAATAATTTTCGCGGAGTCAAATTCCAACAAAAAGATCATGTTACTTTTCCTTTTCGCGACTTTCTACGGTCACAATTTACATTTGTGTAATTTTGAATTTATTTTCATAAAGTGTTGTCTTCATTTATGTAACAAGGATCATATTTTTATGTAGGTAGGTAGGTATTAATGTTATAATTTAAATAGTGGGATATGTTTTTGAGAAATATTGTAGTTAATTTAAATATGAGATGGTATTTTATAAATTCCACTTACCTTTAGGACAATAATGACGTAACAAAAAAAATTTCATGATGCCCAGTGTCACCGGTGCTTAATAAAGTATCAGATAGTTACCACTAATAAACCAATGGACTTTTGTATAAAATATATATATATGCGGATGTCACAGCGGCCTTCCAGCGAAGGAAAAAAACGTTAAAATACCACCAGTATGGTGAAAGGATACTATCTAGTATCCGCTTAGCTAGCTGCCACCCCAATTTGACTTGACAACATGAGGGCCCGGTGGCGTCATCGGGAGAGTGGTTGGCTTTGATGCCAGAGGTACCGAATTCAAACCGCCGTGAACCAATAGATTTTTCTATGTGCGCTTTAAAAAAAACCGTCCTTAAGAAACCAACAACCCCCGCATGTGGTGGTAGGACACTATCTAGTGTCCGCCTGGCTAGCTACCACCCTTAAGTTAGAAAATCTGTCGTCAAACATCTAATATGTTCCGGCAGCTATCCTTGAGAGCCAATTCCTATTCTAGGCCTAGCGTGCTTACGATCTTCGACCGCATCATCATTTACTAACAGGTGAGATAGTGGTCAAACGCCAGCCTATAAGATATTTAAAAAAAAGCTTAAAAGAAAAATCGGATGTATGCAAGCAAAGCCGCATGCAACAGCTAACAATCCTACTAATATTATAAATGCGAAAGTTTGTAAGTATGTATGGATGTCTGGATGTATGTTTGTTACTCTTTCACGCAAAAACTACTGCATGGATTTCAATGAAACTTTACTATAATATAACTTACACATCAGAATAAAGGTACGGGCAAATCGCAGCGCCGTGCGTGCGCGATCTAGACAGCGATCAGATAGCTTAATAGTATTTTTACCGACTGTTTCACATTAAACCCGATCTACAGCGATCAGAAAACGATTGAAAGTCAGATCGTGACGCGCACACGGTCGCAGGATGCCGCGATGTGGGAAAAACATGATAGTTTATAAACTAAAACTACCGACTTCAATGCCCCACGAGTCAATTTCAGTAGCAAGTTTGAGACGTTCATCGTCATATCTCTGGAGATACTTATCACATCTCAATGAAATTACAATGGGATCACCTCGAAAACGTGCCCTATCGATTACAAAAATAAACATTCGAATCGGTTCACAATTGACGGAGTAATCACGTAACATACACACAAAAAAAAAAAGAAAAAAAAACATACAGACGAATTGAGAACCTCCTTCTTTTTGGAAGTCGGTTGAAAATGTAGTTCAGGACTTTACGTTATCTAGAGTCCGCCATGCTACATCACATAGCCTTTAATCAGCGAACAATCAAGACGCTTCCAACGATACCACATTTTTTCAAATCATAATAAGGATTTAAGAAGTTATAAGGGAACAAATGAATACGCATACATACATACCGGTCAAAATCTCAAATCTCCTGTAGTCAAACAAACCTGTATCAAATGTAACAAAATAACTCGTATAATAAGTATCATAAAACTGACAACCTAAATGTAAAAAGTTTACCTTTAGTCTGCTAAAATTGTAATCTCTTCTGATTTCTTTCGGTACTGAATTCTTAATACATAAATTACATAAAAGGATAAACTCATAACATCTACTTACATTATGTGGAAGAAAATTGATTTCTATTTTGGTCACAATGTCATAATCCTGTTACAGACATTGTTTTATAATTCAATGTAAATTTCAGTATGAGATATTATAATGTGTGCTATAAAAGGCGCATTGGGGAAAACTTGGGACTGCTGTGTTTTCTTAATAGTTGACGAGTGAAACGAAGTTCTCAATTTCAGCTTGGGCAAAAAGAGAATTTCGAATATCCGTCCATAGTCCGGATGTCTGGATGTCTGTTTTCCTCAGGTCACAATTCTCAACTAATTTTGGAAAAATGTTGTGACCAGGTTCGATAATTGTGTAGAATTACTTTGTCAATTCAGTTTTTTTTTATGTTTGAAATAGTTAGTATTATCATATCTTTTGCTGACTATAGAGAGATGGCTATATAGGGTAAAACCGGGATTGCCCCACTTTTTGAAATAGTCACCTAATTTTAAAAATTTTAATTTTATATAAATAATTTTTAATAATGTAGCTAGCTCAATCTTTTATGTTTATTATTGTTCTTTTTTAACTTATCAAATACAGATTTTGCAGAAATTAACTTTTCGTGGGACATTTTTTTTGAGGATAGATGCCTACCTGTATGGATAGATGTCCCACCATGAAAATACTGGGGAGGATAGATGCCCTTTATACCGTTTAAACGTAAAACCCACAGCAAATGTTTATTAGTTAAACTCCTAAAACAGCAATTGTCTCCAAGAAACATGGGTATACTGTAAAATATTTCTGAAAAATTCTAATATCACATAAATTACCATAATTAAATTTTAAAGCGTTTCATAATAATATAAATTCTAAAGTTTCAACATTCGATGGAATCCCAAATTGTCGGGATATTTCGTTTATCCATATGGTTTTTGTCCATTTCATCGGAAGCCGACTGTATAGGTTTTCTGTATCCAAGAACATACTCAAGCTCGCACTCCTTCCTTACTTTTATATTTTCGTGACATAGTTCTGTTATAATCAGTAAAAAGTCTAAGTATATTAATAATTTTGGCGCGGAGATAATTAAACGCACGAGCAAAACGCATCCTCACCGCACGACTGTCCGTGGGTAACTTAGGTACGGTGTGATTGCGGCTCCTACTCATACAATTTATTATTAGTCGCGAGTTCGGGAAGTATGGTTTTTAGATTATGAGGCATGTATCCCGGTTTTACCCTAGCCTTTAAATTGGCCCTATCAGGGTCATTCTACTATTGGAACTCAAATGAAAAAGTAAATTTTATAGAATCACTAATGTGTCACTTTGTTTGTCTGTCTGGCTGCTATTAGTCTGTCTGTCTGTCAAGATCCTTTATATCAGTTAAGTTATGTATAAACGCATTTTGTTGTTCGTTTTTTCGTTCGCGGTCTACGCGATCAAAAGATAATATAATATCGCACTACCCATGGAAGAATGGCGCTATGACCGTTTAGGTTATAACAAAATCTAAAAACTGAAAATGTGTAGTTCAATTACAAAAATATGACTAAATTACTATACAAAATTGTTATTCGCAATTGGTGCGATAACCGTGTCTAGAGATCGAAGTTAAGTTTATTATTTAACCTAGTTTGTCTTTTAGGTAAGAGCAATCTAGAAGCGCAACAAAAACTAAAATCCAAAATATTAATGGGTCCCCATACAAGAAACGTGTTTTTTTTTTGCAAAATTAGTGTATTTATTCATTATAACTTTATTTTATTTATAGAAATAGATAGGTATTATTCTACCATCAAATGTACCTATTAATTACAATGTTACCTTCAAACATTATAAAATGTTGCATAAAATAATTATAATAAAAAAACTCTCGACGTACTAGTTAATAAACACGAACATTCGTTAATTTACTTTGTGCAAAACTACAACACTATAAAGTTATACCAAAGTTATCATACAGAGACTCTTGCCATACATACCTAGCATACGTAGCAATATAGATGTACATGAAACGATCTCACTCGACGCTCATCATTTTAAATTGGAAACATAATATTGTAGACACACCATCCGATGTTATATTTATGAGTGGCAAAGTCGTAAAAGGGAACAGCATTTTCAAGATATTCCTCTTGAGTAATTACTATTCGATATTGGAAATTTCGATCGTAATGGAACGCAGATAAATTGGTTGGTTTACTTTTTTCTGTATTACTCAATGGAAACGAAAACATGCTTATTTTTAGTCATGAAAAAGAGACTACACTGGCTGTGTAGCAATAATACATTTTTAAGCTATTGCATAGCTTCCATCGAGGCCTTGAGCGTTGAGACCGAATCCAAAAATTCCATAACGAAAATAAAACCTAACACCCCAACGAACCTCATTTTTAAAGTATTTATTTAAAGCCTTAGCGTAGTAGAGATAAGGTCGTCTTCAGTTTCACACATCATTCAATTTAATGGTAAAACTTGATAAAATGAAACACTTGCGTGTGTTAACGGTGTACAACGCCATCTATCGGATTTCATCCCCACTTAACATGTAGGGGAGCTACCCTAACCGCTTATATACCCCTCAGACCGGCTAATTTTGATTTTCTCTTCTCGTTCCTTTTTCAAATATAAATTCCGAATTCTATTTTCAAATTATGTCAAGGGTGAACAAATCCTTGGAACTTTACATAATTCCTCCTTGTTAAACACTCACTGCCTTCATACATGTAGCCGTGACATAGATAGGTGTATAGGTATTTATCATCTATGTACAACAGTGAATATTTGTTCTCTGTCTCTATCTGTAAATATGAATAAACAAAGTGCATTTATTAATGAAGAAAGTCACGAATAAAATAGTGAAAGAAAATGAGTGAGTACTCTATATACATACATTTTTATTATTATTATCACAAATGCAGTATTATTTTTTGTTTTGTTAATTTATATATAATAAAGATAACCAAAATTTTTGATATTAAAATGAGCGATATTAAAAGTAGCTCACTTCTCATTTATTTAATAAAAGAAAAAAAAATGTTTTCTTATCGGTCACCACGCTCAAAAAGTGTAACTTGAATTAATATCAAAGAAAAAAAATACTGCATAAATAAATAAATGCTATGCAATAGCTTTACCGCGGCAGTTCCCGAGTGCCACCCGTATTTTTTATTTTTGTTTTACTTTGGCAACCCTACATTAATTAAGAGAATTGAACAATTTTTCAACCGACTTCCAAAATCAAAGGATGTTCTCAATTCGTCTGTATGTTTTTTTTTTCTGTGTGTATGTTACGCGATTACTCCGTCAATTCTGAACCGATTCGAATGATTCTTTTTGTAATCGGTTGTTTTAGTTTTTAAACTATCTTTGACTTTTCAAGATGGGTTTGGAACACAGAACAGATGATGTCGTAGTAGTGTGCGAAAGAGCGAAAAGCGCCAGAAAAAAACACGTTTCTTGTATGGGAACCCCTATAATTTTTATCTTTACTCTATTTTTAACCGACTTCACAAAAAGGAGGAGGTTATCAATTCGTCTGTGTTTTTTTTTTGTGTATGTTACGCGATTACTCCGTCAATTGTGAACGGATTCAAATGATTCTTTTTTTAATAGGTGGGGTGGGGTACGTTTCCGAGGTGATCCTATTAAAATTTCATCGAGATCCGATTAGTATCTCAAGAGATATGTAGATATATACCTCAAACATAGGTAAATGTACTGGTTTTAGAAGAAGAGTCCCATGAAGATTATACACAATGGAGGTTGCTATTACATATACTTTTGAAGACTAATAAATATAACTTTGAATAATGTTTTTTATGACTTTCTTCTCGTTGATTTTGATTTTTGACAGATATTCTTACGGTAACTGTGAGCGAGATAGAAACAAAGGTGGAGAGAATTAATTTTTCTTCACAGGAATGTTCTACCGAGCAAAGTCTTGTTAGGGAGCAACGTTTTTGAGCATACCTAATATTTTTTGACATGACATGACGTTTGGCGAAGATGGTGGCCATTTGGCGGCGATTAATGTTAATAATCATAAATAATACTTCTTAATATTTATTTTTGAATACAACTAGTCAGTGTTATAAAAGTATTTGGAATATTTGTAATAAAATAGACAATTAATTATCGTGTGTGTCAGATGATTTTAATGCACAGGGCCATTTTGGACATTGTCCTTTGATACCTTGATGACATTATTATGACTAGTGGATATTTTCACTAGCGCGGCATTTGAAGTCAATGTTTTAGGGTTCCGAACCCAAATGAACACTTTCTGAGACTTTGTTCGCCGTTCGTCCGTCCGTGTGTCTATATGTGGGCATATGTGTATATCTTCCTAACCGTAATAGGTACATACTTGAAATTTTCACAAAGTATATATCCGTCAGTGTATAACGGCCCAGACACGAAATTTTATTGATGCCTGTAATTTAATTAAAACTTGTTTTGCACTAAAGTGGGTAAAATAAATTATTTTTCAAAAAAAAAAAATTTTTGAAAAATAATTTATCAGTATTTGTTGTTATAACGCCTATAGTTAATACATATATTTTGTGAATATTTAATATTTCTATTTACTACGGTTCTTACGATCACGGACATCTTCCTTGTATGGGGTAACAGTAACTAAGTAACATTAGTCTTTTAATTAATTTAATTTTAATTTTTAACTTTTTTACGTTTTGAGTATTAAATTTGTTGTTTATACCGCCCATAGTAATACATATTTTTTTAAAGTTTCATGTATCTACCCATTACGGTTAAGGACATACAGTCCTGTAAAAGGTAGACAGACGGACGTACAGACAGACGGACAGCGAAATCTCAGTAATAGGTAGGGTTGGTTTGTACCGTTTGGGTTAGGAACCATTAGAAAAAATATACTCTTTCTAAATACTTTCAAGTATTATATTATGCTCTTCACGTTAATTATTTTCATTCAAGCTACCTTTCCTTTACCTTTCCTGTCAACGCAACTGAAATTAATTTGCAAAACTACTGTTCTTGATTACCAGAACAAGTTCGTGAAATAACCGAGACATGTGAAATTGGCGTTGAATGACGAGGGTAAGGTGACGAGGTATGTAGGTACGTTAATTGAACAGTTTCAGGTAATGAATAAGTAATGGAACGTTGAAATTATACTTGCCCTTGTAATCCTTGAGGGACAGGTCATATTTCTATCAAAGGGTATTCCTTGGTTTCTAGTCCTACGGCTTAAGCTGGTATAACGTACCTTGTACAAGTTTAATATGCAATTAAAATGTACAGCGAATACAGTTGAATCATTAGTGAATACAATAGTCGGTAATTTATAATCATTATAAAATGTGTTTACAACAGTCAGAAATTGGTCGTTTTGTACTGAAAAACGTAATATTCGCTGTACATTTTAATTGCATATTAAACTTGTACAAGGTACGTTATACCAGCTTAAGCCATAGGACAATAGATCTCGCTGCGTAAACTCATACATTTTATAACGTTTCTGTAAGTATTATATACACGAATATTTTTGTAAATATAAATATGTACAATCCAAAATTTCACTGTCCAACGGGGCTCGAACCTGCGCCTCCTTCGTAACCCACCCAAGCGCTGAAACCAATTAGCTATGGACGACTCTTACCGAAACGCCAAAACTTTCGAATTGCATTTAATCGGGTTGGATTGTCAAAATAATTGTAATCACATTGTATAGTTTTCACCTATCTAAGCAGTCTCTGAAACGCCTAATTTATATTGACAATTAACACAGAACTTAGATACCGCTGTTTATTGATATTTCATTATTTAATTGGTGGTAATTTGTTACGAATAATAATTGAAGATCGTTTAAAAAACGAAAAAAACCGAATTCAAATGCCGCGCTATAGTCATTTTCAGTAGCAAGTTTAAAATGTTTATTTCCTTATCTCCGGAGATACTTATAAAATCATGATAACATTTTCTATAGAACCTATTCAAGAAATGGCCAAACATTAGCTTAAATGCTTTCCAAAAAGTGAGCCGATATTATAAATGCAAAAGTTAGTTTTTAGGGTTCCGTATCCAAAGGGTACCAACGGAACCCTATTACTAAGACTCCGCTGTCCGTCTGTCTGTCTGTCTGTCTGTCTGTCCGTCTGTCACCAGGCTGTATCTCATAAACCGTGATAGTTAGACAGTTGAAATTTTCACACATGATGTATTTCTGTTGCCGCTATAATAACAAATACTAAAAACAGCATAAAGCTTAAAATAATAGAGGGTCCCCATACAAGAAACATGTTTTTTTCGGAATTTCACGCCATCTATTAGGTAAACGTCCCATAGATGGCGTTATATTGAAATGTCGATCCCTAACTCCTTTGTCAGACGTTAGATGGCGTTATAAGAAATAAAATGTTTATTAATTATTATTTTTTGCTGGCGAAAAATGATAGTGGTATTTTTTGCTCGATCTTATAAAATACTGTAGTGTGGTACGGAACCCTACTAGTGCGAGTCCGACTTGCACTTGGCCAGTTTATTATATGTGTTTGTTCGTTTAGGACCTCTTTCCGGTGAAACGGCTTTACCGATTTGGCTAAAATTTTGCACAAGGAGCCAGTATAGTAGATTAAGACATTGGATACTTTTTAACGCGAGCAAAGCCACGCGGCGCCGCTAGTTTACTTATAAGTTGGAGTTAACAATGCTCCCAAACCAGATACTATAAAGCGTTAGTACAAAAAACTTTTTACTTAGCTACATAATTTTGCATAATTTGCGAAAAAAAGGGACGGCCACCTGGTGGAAGGGTTCTTTTGTTCAGAAAGGTTTTTTCCAAACGAATGTATACATGGATATTGAAAGTCAAAGAAACGTTTATTCTTTGTCTTTTACAAAATAAACAACCGTCGTCGTCGACCGTATTTGGTTTTCTGAAATAATTCTGACTAATTCTATTACGTACCCATTCAGACAGTGAATTGAATGATCCAAACATTGATGTTTATTAGTTTTTTTAGAGAAATTCGGAATTTTGTTAATTTTACATTTTTTTTTTGTATTATCTAATAGATTATTAGCCTTTGACCACTATCGCCTAATGATAAGTGATGACTGATGATTTGTTCGAAGATGGTTATCACGCTAGATCTATAATAGTCTGACTCTCAAGGGCTGTGTTCTACCGGAAAACCGTAAGGTTATGCCGGGAGATTTTCTTCTTGATGATAGTAGGCTGGTTTGTAGTAGCAAGTCAGGCGGCACATATTTAACTCTTCTACCATAACATACATGATACTGTTTTTTTTTAAAGATATTGACCGAAACGGTTTATATATTTTCATACCTTTTGTGGCATCGTAGCGCCGAAACGGATGAACTGACTTTAATTTATCTGGAATCTGCAGAATACTTTACTCCTTTTTTTTATGTCTTATAGGCTAGCGTTTGACCACTATCTCACCTGTTGGTGATGTGATCGAAGATGGTAAGCACGCTAGGCCTAGAATGGGAACTGGCTCTCAAGGATAGCTGCCGGAACACATTAGATGTTTGACGACTCCTCACTTTACAGCATAGATGTCGAGTTTGGGCTTACTGAAATAGTCTCAATGAACAGACAGTAAATATATTAGTAAGGGTTTAAATTAAAAATAAACCGGTTAGTTTAATTAAAGTCTAAACTCCTAAAGTAAACTTGTGTACTAACCTAACACTTTTAAGCCAGCGCTAAAACAACAAGCAAATAACTAATTACATAGATACAAATCAATAATCAAATCAAAATAAATTTATTTGCAGAATGTAGGTATACGTGCATGTAATATACATACCTTTAAGTATATACCTTTTTAACTTTCGATACATTTTTTATTGCAAGATTTTCACTTGGCATTGTTTATGTTATTACATATAAATATTTGATTAAAAATGCTTATTTTAAACCAACTTCATAAAAGGAGGAGGTTCTATGTTCAACTGTATGTATTTTTATATGTTCATCGATTACTCAAAGACGCCTGAGCCGATTTAGATTTTTTTTTTAACTTAAAAGGGTATATATACTTTTCAGGTAGTCCCATTTAAATTTCATTGAAATATGTTCAGTATCTCCAGTCTACGCGGGTAAAACTGCGTAGAAAAAAATTAATTTCATCAACTTATGTGTAACCTCTTTAAAATGGTAATTATAGGGAATATGCATGAAGCTCAGATTTATTGAAAATATTTTTTTTTTCGATTCTTTGTTGTCCTGGAGTTATATTTGTTAAACCTTTTTTCTTTATTTAATTCCATTTTATTTGCTTAAAATAATAAACTTAAAATGCAATTTAAGCGAGGGAAATTTAAGTTTGTAAAACAATTCACCATTGGTCGAATCGAAAGTTGACGTCATTATGCACTACTCCACGTGATAGAAACATTGAGCGCGGGAACATAAAAATAAATGTATGGTGTAGTATTATTGTATTTATTTCCAAATATTGTGTTTGCCGCGTATTATTGTGCAAAACTGTATATTACTAACCATTTAATATAGATAAAAATGAGTACCAGATTAGAGAAACTGTATAATTTAATAAAAACATGGCATTGGCTAAATACAATAATCGCGCGGAGTCTTAGTTAAAGAAAATAAACTGGCCAAGTGCAAGTCGGACTCGCACTCGTAGGGTTCCGTAACACAGTTAAGTATTCCATAACAATGATTTTTCGCAACTACAAAATTAACTTTGTTTTTCATAGTGTTTGTATGAAAAACAAAGTTATCTTTGCGGTCGCCATATCTCTAAAACTGCTGACTGTATCTCGTTTAAATTAATTTTTGTTGTTAGTTTTTATTGAGATCTACAGCATATATTTTTTTTAGATTTTTCACTCCCATACTTTAAAAGTTAGAGGGGGGGGGGGGGGGGGACACACATTTTACCACTTTAGACGCACCTATCTTTTGAATGATTGACTTTGAGAAAAAATGATTTTAGGAACCTCAATGTCATTTTTAAAGACCTATCCATAGACACCCCACACGTATAGGTTTGAAGAAATTTTTTTTTTGTTTCAGTTCCATGTATGGGATGCCCCCCCTTAAACTTTTATATTATTTATTTTTGTATAAAAATCGGAAAGCGGTTCACAGAATACATCTACCTACCAAGTTTCAATTCTGTAGTCCTAACAGTTTCGGAATAAAATGGCTGTGACATACGGACGGACAGACAGACAGACAGACAGACATGACGAATCTATAAGGGTTCCGTATTTGCCATTCGGCTACGGAACCCTAAAAAAGCTAGTTTGCTTCGGCGTGTGTCTGACGTCACGCACTTACGTCAGACACACGCCGAAAAATGCCAAAGAGCCCGGGAAATGAAGGCGTTTAAACTGCTCAAATTTATTTGTATATTTAAATGTTTATTTAAAAAATAATTAGACTAATTTCAGCAGTATTTTATTTTTTTATTATGTTATATGGATGTAATGAGTGAAATAAAAATATTTAAAAAAAACATACATATTCCCTATTGAGATCAGTTATATAAGACTCCCTCGAAGTTCTGTGTCTCATAAACTGATAAGGTTTTAGATCAAAAAGATTTTTTTTCACATATGTAACATAATGAAAGAAGGAGATGGCTTTAATCCATCAAGAAAACAAAATAACAGAAGCTCTTAATACCACGGGGAATTCCTTACGAAAAATCAAGTCAACTAGCTAACATTACCGGCAGGGTAGTGACACAGTAAAAGCTAATTGAAGACGCCAGAGCTTGCTCCTGTGTCACGCCCGGTCCAGATTACACGCAGTAATCGGCTTAGTGGGCAAATACCCGGTTTTACGATCTCAGTCGACGCTCGACGCTCGCCCAATGCTAGCAAGAGACAGAGATATATTCTTATACTTATACTACAACTAGAAGGTATTTTTTGTATATTATACTTGTCTTGGCGGGGGCACTACCGTGTTCCCAGATTAAGATGTTTAAAAACTAAACAACTGACTTCCAGGGCGCGCGAGTCAGTCTCAGTAGCATGTTTGAGACGTTTATCGTCATATATCTGGAGAAAACTTTTTTTTAAATACCGAACTGGGTAGCACTTGATCACTATCTCACCTGATGTTAAGTGATGATGCGATCGATGATGGAGTGTGCTTACCCAGAAGATACCTATTCTGTACTTAACCGGAAACACAGACTCAGGCAGGGTATTCCATCCTTTGGCGGTTCGTATGATGAACGAAGAAGCAAATTGCTTTGTTCGGGTAGATGGTATATCCACCATAAATTGGTGGCGCCTTTTAGTGTCTCTGGATGTCCGATTATAAAATGGGGATGGTCATGGAATCAAATCATGCAGTTCCATTGCACACACTCCGAAATGTATCCGATAAAAAACCGATAAGCAAGCGACTTTGCGGCTATGCGCGAGACTCTGAAGTCTCTTGCTTACTAGTAGGTAGTCGCTGATTAGTTTCTTGGCTCTCCTCTCTATAGCTTCCAGTGTCTCCAGCTGGTATTTGGCAGAACCATCCCAAAGGTGATAACAGTACTCCATACACGACCGGACTTGTGCTTGGTAAAGATTAAGCAACTGTCCCGGTGTGAAGTGCCTGAATGCCAAGCTTTTTTGAGGCTAGCTGGGCTCTAGACTCAATATAAGAACCGAAATTGAGAGACCTTATCAGATATCAATGGGACCACCTTGAAAATGTATGCCAATCAAAAAAATAATCATTCGAATGGGTTCACAAATGACGGAGTAATTGCGTAACATAATTTGTTTTTTTTTTAATTTGTGCTGATACCCACGACTTCGTTCACGTATACTAAGAATTTAGCCGCCTAAAGTATAATAATATGTTCATCCTTATGCTATAAAGTATATCAATGTATTTCTTTTCAGTAAGATCGGATCGTCCGTTTAGGCGTGATTAGGTAACTAACCGAGAGTGACAGTGTTACAATTGTTTTTTTTTATTATTAGAATGGCTTGTATTGATATGATTTTTACTCCTTGTTAAGCTTACCGTATATCATTAGGTCGCTTACTACATTTAAAATATCTTTCATTATTTGTATTATATGTAAGGATTATCTTTATGCATCTTTAAAAAAAAAGCTTCAATTTAAATCGAGGATTTGGAGTCAAATCCAATGGGCGCGACACGACGTGTTTATCATGGACAGTTAAGGAATTCCTTTCACGCAGTCCTTGAGAGTCAGAGTATTCTAGGCCTAACAGGATCATCATCTTCGATCACGACATTGTTTACCACTAGCCAAGATCTTGGTCAAACGCTAGCCTATAAGATATTAAAAAAAAGTGGTGTGAAAAAGAATACATACTGCATCAACTTACTTACTGTGTAAGTTACTGTGGTTGAAGTAAAACGTAACATTGTGCTGTATAGCTTAGCCACTTGCGGCTTAGCGATCATTAATTTAGAGTGCGAGATTTATGTATGAGAACGATGAAATGAAGTGTCTACTCCCCGTTTATTGGCGAATTATCGGCTTCTGTTCCCAATCAATAACATAAATGATACGAAAGCGCACAAGCGACGTCCTTATAACACGAAATTGCCAAATTGTGTCGTTTGCGGGTCGGGCGTACCTTTTAATCAAACATGCATTAAAAATATACGTTTGAGTTTATTCCCACAGACGAACAAAATGTAATATTAAAATGTTGTTTGTTAATATCACACGAACTAGCGTTTCACCGTGTCAAGTGATGATGCGCTCGAGGATGGTAGCACGCTCGGCTAAGAATGAGATAAGGCTCTCAACAACAGCTGCCGCAACACATAAGATATTTGGCAATGGATTTCCCAACTTTAGGGTAGCAGCGAGACGGACACTAGACAATGCCTTGCCAAAGCGCCGTTACTAGCTCCTTACAAGCTTGCTCATACTGGTATGCTGCCAGTTCTATGCTGGGGATTCTGAACGATATTTTTCTACACCAGAGAGCTACTGTGGAATGCACACAACCAACAAACTTTGGCGTCAAAGCCGAACATTATCCTAATGTACCACTGGGCCCTAAAATATTTTAGAAGTCTTTCGAAGCAGTTTTTTGAAAGCTTGCGGACCAGTCCAATACAAATAAAAGCTCATTAACGAACAGCTGCCACAAAAATATACCAAGTAAATGCACAGAGGCAAACATAAAATGGGCGCAAACAAATGTTTAAAAAGGTTACAGTCTGGCAAACATGCCTGGTTTATTTTGCGGGCGCAGGGATCTCATTGCTGAATCTAACCAGTAGGATCAAAATAACCGCATTATTGCGGTATTGTCATCAATTCATTTGAAACAATGTGTGAAAATTGGGTATTTTAGAAAGTACACCACGTTTTCCAATAAATACATTAGGCAGAAAACAGGCAAAATAAACTTGCCTAGTTCGAGTTGGATTCGCACACGTAGAGTTGCAATTTAACAAAATTTCGGAAAAAAATACGTATCCTTTATGGGCTGTCAATATTTATTCAGTATATGGGCAAATTAAAAAACTGCACTTACACACGTCAAATAACATTAAATAGATCATATTCAATAAAAAATATTATAGATATAACAGAAACATAACTTATTGCTTTGAATTTACAAAAAAAAAATAAAGGTATTTGGCCATTCAACTTTCATCTAGACTTCGAACGTCACACTTAAAACACATGTTTAATTCCCCTGATTAATGTAGGGTTGCCAACCGTACTATTACGTGCACCCGCAACCCAGTGCATGTTTCAGTACTTCAGACAATTTTTATCCAATAAATTGTGAAATAATGAAACATAATAAATAAATAAAACGCAGACTAATTGCAGTACAAATCATATTCCGAATGGAACTGATTGTCCGTCTATCAGCTGCATAATACCGTCTTAACAGGCAACCTTAGATCTGCATACAAAAGATGAAAACTGATTAACTGTTGAATCTACTGGTGTTTCGGAAGTACTCCCATCAGAGAAGAAACACCAAGAAACTCTATGGGGCTTGTCACTTATTTTAATTAATTTTTTTTTTAAATTCATATTAAATAATTTTTTTTAATTTACAACAAATAATTATATTATCATACAATTTATATTATATCTTGGAGCTTGGGCCAAGCATTTTTGTCATTCATATAGTCATTTAATGAATAGTACGATTTCTTTATTAAATTGGATTTTACAAAGGTTTTAAATCTGCTCATAGACAGTTGAATAATATATATATATATATATATATATAGAATATATAGTTGAATATCTTTAGGAAGTTTATTATAAAATCGTATACAGTTCCCCAAAAAAGAACCACTTTGTACCGAATTTTCAACAAAATCAGTCCTGGCTTACAGATCCGACCCGACTAAGTTTCATCGCGATTAGTCCGTGATAAAAGGGTGGAAGGATCTCATTTCCGTCAGACTCGTGTCGGACATCCAAAGGAAATGACGTTATGTACCCAGTTACCCACTCCATTTCTTTGAATTCAGAGAAGGCCTTGTGTAAAAGTAAAATATCGATGCAAAGTTTCAGTTCTAACCGTCATAGATACTTGAAATTTTCACAAAGTATGTACCTAGGTTAAAATATAAGCGCTATAATAAAATACTAAACATAAAATTAAGTTAAAACTTAAAGGGGATCACAAAAAACGTGTTTTTTCAGGCTAATTTTTTGTTCGATTTTATAAATTATGGCTGTTGTAATATTATATTAAAAACTTAAATAAATTAAAAATTAAAGGGGGTTTTCATATACAAGAAACCTATTTTCCGGCAAATTTTGTTCAATCGGAATCCTACGTTTGCGAGTCCGACTCGCACTTGGCCTGTTTATTATACCTACACTCTGCAATTGCGCTAGGGCTGTCACGTCGCTTCGTTATGTCGCTATTGTGATCATAATGTCGATCGCTAAATCCTTTACTTAAACATCCGAAAAAAGTGTAAGCTATTTTACAGTAGAACGCGACGTCGAACGTGAAACAGAAGGCACGTTGCCGTTTCTGGACATTTTAAAGCGAAAATATAATGGTCATCTCACATTTACATTATAACAAAAGAGTATACAGACATTGACTTTGTATATTTTTGATATATATGATACATTTTTTGATAGTCGACTCCCATCACCTAGCATGCTTGCCACGCACACTCATCAACAGAGCGCTGATACTAGTGATCTAAACATAAGGATACAAAAATTGTGCATGTAAAATGTGTGTAAGAGGCAAACTGATACAGCTGGAAGCAGAGTAACCGGATCTCAAACATCTTTAGGAAGAGCCGCATAACATCAGTCGAAAGGCGGCAAATGAAGCCGCGATATCACTCTCTACACTACACCGCATCCTCAAACCCCCCACCTCTCCTCACTCCCCCCACGCTCGTTCCGCCCGCCTGTAGTGCAGGGCAAGAGCTCCGCTCAAGATCCTGAAGATAACTTTCGGAAGAAGAACATATGTCCAACTGCACAAAATTTTGAATTAAAGCTGCGCCTCGCATTTTTGCCCACCTTAAAAAGTATAAATTATTTAGCAATTGAGGTTAAATATAAACAATCTGTGTATCAAACATTTAAATCCGTTCAGCAGTTTCTGCGTGATTGATGAACAAACAATCAACCTATCAAATGTATAATAATAGTAAGATGCACATAAATCAAATCACCTGGATGAAAAAAAAACTGGCGAAGTGCAAGTTGGACTCGCACTCGTAGGGTTTCGTACCACACTACAGTATTTTATAAGATCGAGCAGAAAATACCACTATCATTTATCGCCAGCTAAAAATAATAATTAATAAACATTTTATTTCTTATAATGCCATTTAACGTCTAACAAAAGTGTTAGGGATCGATATTTCAATATAACGCCATCTATGGGACGTTTACCTAACTAATCGTTCATAGATGGCGTGAAATGCCGAAAAAAAACACGTTTCTTGTATGGGGTGAATATTTCAACTGTCTAACTATCACGGTTCATAAGATACAGCCTGGTGACAGACGCACAGACAGTCAGACAGACAGACAGACAGACAGACGGACAGCGGAGTCTTATTAATAGGGTCCCGTTTTACCCTTTGGGTACAGAACCCTAAAAATGAGATATAACTATTTAAATTGGTCTTTACGTGGCTAAAACAGGGACAATGGGTTTTTTTGGTCCCATCATTGTTACTAACATTGGAATTGATATTTTATACATAATATTTTTTTTATGGTAAAGATAACAGGACAAGCACGACGCTCGCCTCATGGTAAGCGATGACGTCTACCTATAACAGATACAGCGGCATGCAAAATGAACTGCCAGAATTTTGCATGTCACTGCACTGCGCTTGTTACCTTGAGACATAAAGATGTTGTGTCTCACATGCCCTGTAATTTCACTGGACACCTTGCCATTTCAACCGAAAAACATTCCTATTGCACGGCTGAAAATTAATTGGCAAAGTGTTGGTACCGCTCCAGGCAGACTAGCAGAAGTCCTACCACTACAAAAATATATTAAAATATATGGAAACGGGGACCTATGTATATATTAAACTAGTTGCGCCCCGCGGCTTTTCCCGCATTTAACCTTAAGAGCAAATACGGGAGCATTTTTCAGGGAGGAAACGGGGGAATACGTTTGTATGGAAAACTGCACCCCGCGCACGCTCTTAATTACAAACATTCCTCATGAATCACTCTATCTATTGCTGAAAATTGCATTTAAATCTGTTGCGCAGTTTAAAAGATCTAAGCGTACAGACGCTGGAAGCGACTCTGTTTCATAATATACTACGTAATAATATACTATGTAAAGATACATGATTCCAGTCAAAAATGTCAAATAATTTCCGAAAAAAAAAACGATAATTCAGACACTTTTACGTGCCCGTACAAAATTGTAGCAATATCATGAGACCTCCCTAGGTGAGATCGTCATTTATATTCTTTCTCAAGAAATTGGGTGTTATAATGTCTCATTTCACGTGACGACACTGAATTTGCTGTTCATAAGCCTTAAAATTGGTCATTAGATCCCTCATCGCTGAATAAGAAACGCAATAAAGTGTGAATATTTATCATAACGCTCGTTTTCGCTTGTCTTTGAAATTGTTACGGGAATTTCATAAGTTCAAATGGGGTGATCTGAGAAAATGAATGTTCATAATATAATAAGTAAAGAAGAGGAGAAACTGTGCTTTGTAACATCGTTACTTCATTAATTTTTTATGTATTTTTACTACGTGGTGCAAAGTTACAATGATTCCTGAGCTTCAACTATTTTCAACCGACTTACAAAAAACAAAGGAGGTTCTCAATTCGTTTGTCTGTTTTTAGGGTTCCGTACCCAAAGGGTAAAACGGGACCCTATTACTGAGACTCCGCTGTCCGTCTGTCTGTCTGTCTGTCTGTCTGTCCGTCTGTCACCAGGCTATAGCTCATTAACCGTGATAGTTAGACAGTTGAAATTTTCACAGATGGTGTATTTCTGTTGCCGCTAGAACAACAAATACTAAAAGCAAAATAAATTTTAAAATTAAAGGGGGTCCCCATGCATAAAACGTGTTTTTAAACGCCATCTATCTAATTAGTTTCGGCAAAATCACATAGATGGCGCTAGTTAACGAGCCCCGTCTTTCTAGATCGCGACCAAACCAAATATTCTTGGTAATATCAATTAATCAAATATATGAGGCTAAAACTCTGTTATGATTCGTATTGTACGGAACCCTCCCTAAGTGTGCGATAAGAGACGCGATGCTGACTCGCACTTGGCCAGTTTTTTTTTTTATGTTACACGATTTCTCCGTCAATTCTCAACCGATTCGAATGATTCTTCTTATTATCGGTAGAGTACGTTTTCGAGGTGTTCCAATCGTAATTTCATTGAGATCTGATAATTATCTCCAGAGATATGATGATAAACGTCTCAAACTTCCTACTGAAATTGACTCGCGGGGCATTGAAGTCGATTGTCTTAGTTTTTAAACTATCTTAATTATATGAGTAACTAATTTTAATATAATATATTTTTTTAGTGACTAATCATTTCTGTTGTAGAGTTCGACCAAACTACTGCTATTTACTAATTTATAAAAATGAACTTATTAAGGTATCTTTTCAGGTATCGTATCGATTCACAAATTCACAAATCTAATAATCATTAGGGATAAAAATGTCTGTTTCTGAAAAATAATAAACCCCGACCCCATCATCATCATCATTATCAGCCTATTTCTGTCCACTGTTGGACACAGGCCTTACCTAACCTCAACCCCAATTTATGCTTTCCCCCAAATCCGCAATTTAGCATACATTGATCGTCAACAAGTGAATTATTGAAAATAATAAAAAACCCGACTGCGAAGTTCTGACAGATTTTTTTTTTGATCGACATTCAAGATCTGTAGGATATTTTATACCATAAGTGTTATATGTATTCGGAATGAACCTTTAAATTTCTTTACTTTTACACTAGAGACGGTATTGTTTGAGCAAAAACTTAAAGTGTATTAAAAAATAGCCACCATTTTGTTTACTCAAGAGATAAACCGTTCAATCAAGACATCAAGTATTACCCGACTACGGCAAAGCAAAAGGGAGGGTTATGTTTATCATTTTGGAGACATTTTTTTGTTTGTTATATTTTTGCTGTCTTTGATTTTTAACCGACTTCACAAAAAAGAAGAAGGTTCTCAATTCGTCTGTACGATTATTTTAATGTTTTTTGTGTGTATGTTACGCGATTACTCCGTCAATTGTGAACGGATCCGAATGATTTTTTTTAATGGTACGTTCCAAGGTGGTCCTATAGTAATTTTACGTAATCGACCTGGCCGTTTATAGGGTTCCGTAGCCGAATGGCAAAAAACGGAACCCTTATAGATTCGCCATGTATGTCTGTCTGTCTGTCCGTCCGTATGTCACAGCCATTTTATACCAAAACTATTAGGACTACAGAATTGAAACTTGGTAGGTAGATGTATTCTATAAACCGTTTTCCGATTTGTATACAAAAATAAAAATTTAAAAGTTTAAGTTTAAGTTATCCCATACATAAAACGGGAACAAAAAAAAATGTTTTTCTTCAAACCTATACGTGTGGGGTGTCTATGAATAGGTCTTTAAAAATTACATAGAGGTTTCTAAAATCATTTTTTCTCAAAGTCAATCATTTAAAAGATAGGCGCGTCTAAAGTGGTAAAATGTGTGTCCCCTCTAACTTCTAAAGTAAGGGAGTGAAATATCTAGAAAAAATATTATATTCTGTAGATCTCAATAAAAACTTTCAAACAAAATTGGTTTGAACGAGATACAGTCAGCCGTTGTTGAGATATAACGACCGCAAGTATAACTTTGTTTTTCATGCAAACAGTATGAAAAACAAAGTTATTTTTGTAGTTGCGAAAATCATAGTTATAGAATACTCTACTGTGTTACGGAAGCCTACGAGTGCGAATCCGACTTGCACTTGGCCAGTTTATTAATATATCAACAATTGTATTACGATGCATTTACTTATCTCGACGATTTGCTTAGTGCTGGCACAGATTATACAATAGCTACTGAGTCTACTAGCTACCTTGACTAGCGCGACGCTTTAAGTCGATTCTTTTAGTTTTTTAAACGATCTTAAATTATCTATTAAAATGGTGTATGTATGCATTAGTGTAGATAAAGTATCTTTTGAAATTGCAAATAACTAGTTATTAAAACACTCGTGTGATCGTGTCGTGTGAGTGTATTATTCATACCTTTGACGCAAAAAGAAGGGGTGTTATAAGTTTGACGTGTGTATCTATGTATCTGTGTGTCTGTGTATGTATGTGTCTGTCTGTGGCATGGTAGCGCCCAAACGAAAGAACGGTTTTTATTTAGTTTTTTTTTTTTGTATGGTAGGTGTCTTCATCGAGAGTGTTTATAACTTTGTTTTATGAAAATCCGTTTAGCCGTTTTAATATTATCAGCTCTTTTTAGGGTTCCGTACCCCAAAAGGTAAAAAAGGAACCCTAATAAGATCATTTTCTTGTCCGTCTGTCTGTCTGTCTGTCCGTCTGTCTGTCCGTCTGTCTGTCCGTGTGTCACCACCAATTTTCTCAGGAACTGGTGGACCTAGCATGTTGAAATTTATACCAGATACTGAAGTCTATAGTCCCTATTAGGTGTATAAAAATCAAGATCCTGAGCCGGCACGATAAAAAGATATGAGCAAATTTAGTTTTTCGCGAAAACTTGTAAGTACCAAAATTTACCTTAATTTTCAAACTTTTTTTTATTTTTCGGAATTTTTTCTTTGCTTGTGCTATAAGAGCTTGCCTATAACCAAAATTGACAATTCTACGTCAATCGGAAGTAGGTTTACCCTATAGGTTTTGGGTCGAAAACCTATAGGGTACTTGCCGTTGACCTAGAATCATGAAATTTGTCAAGAAGCAAGGTCTTACAGCACAAATAAAGGAAAAATTCTAATAAATAAAATAAGTTGAAAATTAAAGGGTGTCCCCATACATACATAGTATTGGCCAGTTAAGATAGGCCTCTGAGTTATATGAGCGCTGATACAATTTAGAGGTCTAGGTTAATTGGTACTTACTAACGTTGGTACGGAAGCCTCGGTGAGCGAGTCCAACTAGACTTGGCCGGATTTATTTGGTTGATGAGACTACTAAAGCAACTTTCGTAGGCCTTTGACCGAGGACGTCAAAAAATCAAAATGGCGCTTCTGCCATATTATTATTTGTTCTGTGCTTCTACGCACTACTGAGATGTCGTGTTTATGCTCATTGGAATGGTCTCAATAAACAAATTATACATATACAAATCAGTCGAGGGTGGTTTTAAATTTTGAAGTTAAGTATTATAATACCCTGTTATTAAGCAAATACTATTTATTGATTGTGATCAATTAAAACTTTCTACTGAGTTCACTAGGTCCTAGGTAGGGTACCTTTATAATACAAGCCCTAATTACCAGAAGTAAATCAACGTCCATGATCCATCTGACCACATTTCCCGCGCTTGTAAATGAACGGAACTAAATGAATTAACTGCATGGCGCTGCTCTTGATACCTTCCGTTCAAATCGAATTGTGTGTGGATGTGGATAGTTTGAACAGTGCGGAACCGCCGGGCTATATTACCGAATGTAGGTGTATGCTTAACACATGCCAAACGTTCACTAATTAATTCTCTCCAATTTGTTGAAACACGAAGTTTTCATATTATCTACTAAAAAATTATAAATTCTCCAACCGCCGCATGGTGGTAGGACATTATAACCTAGTGTCCGCCTGGCCAGCTACCACCCTCAAGTAAGAAAATCTGTGTAATGTGTTCCGGTAGCTATCCTTAAGAGCCAGTTCCCATTCTAGGCGTAGCGTGCTAACATCCTCGGCTGCATCATCAGTTACCAACAATTGAGATAGTGGTGAAACGCTAGCCTAATATATATATGAGATAAAAAAATACGTGATACGTGCATAGAATATACGTGCATACGTACATAGAAAATACGTGACGTGAAAATACGTAAAAAAAATGCTTCAGTGATTATTTACCTTGTATGAGTTTGTGAGATTTAATGACCTCACGGTGTTCCGGCAGCTGATAGCCCTTACGAGTATTCTAGTCCTAGCGTGTTCACTATCTTTGACCACACCATTGCTTATCACCAGGCAGGCAGAATATTGGCAAACGCTAGTCGATTAGATATAAAAATAAACTGGCCAAGTGCAAGTCGGACTTGCACTCGTAGGGTTCCGATTCCGTACCACACTACAATATTTTCTAAAATCGAGCAAAAAATGCTGAAAGAAATCACGTTGCTTGTAATAAATTGATAAATAGATCTATCTCAATTCCAAACATTTATTAAAACAGGATCCGCGTGCTTTTTTAGTACAACGCCATCTTACAAACGCCTAACGTCAACTATGTGAAAGTTAACACATAGGTAATTAATATAATTAATACAGTCACTCGTTCATAGAAGGCGTTATAGTAAAATGCCGAAAAAACACGTTTCTCGTATGGGGAACCCCTTAAATTTTTTATTTTATTGTTTTTAATATTTGTTGTTATAGCGGCAACATAAATACATCATGTGTGAAAATTTCAACTGTCTAACTATCACGGTTCATGAGATACAGCCTGGTGACAGACGGACAGACAGACAGACAGACAGACAGACAGACGGACAGCGGAGTCTCAGTAATAGGGTTCCGTTGGTACCCTTTGGGTTCGTAACCCTAAAAAACATATTACATGCATCCACGTGATATTTTTCTACATTTCACCGCCTCAGTTTACACTGCACCTTTGTGAAAACGATAAATCAAAAGCAAGCGCTCTGAAAGGCCAATCAAAAAGCACACTTTGTTACTCAATCCCAGTGCTTTCAGAGAAAAAAGTCTGAAGATCTCGAAAGACTCTTTTATGGGGAAAGAGCGTTCATATCAAGTCGAAATGGGAGTGTACATTGCGTCTGAGGCAAACATCGCGAGACGCACTCATACAAGTTGTACGCTCCACTTAGCTGTCGTCTGAGACGGATTAAGGGAATATCAAAGAGGCCAATATTTTGTCATTTAATGATAAGTTTAATATTTTTGACCGACTTCAAAAGAGGGTTTCTCAATTCGACCGTATATATAATCTTCGTCGTTTATAAACCGATTTTAATGATTTTTTTTTTGTTGGAAAAGAGATATCCCAAGTTTACTATCAGATCTCGATGAAATTACTATGGGTACTATAGTAATCATAGTAAATCTGATAGTATCTCCAGATATGTCGACAAACGTCTTAAATTTGCAACTTAAACTGACTCGCGCGGCATCAAAGTTGGTTGTTGTAGTTTTTAAACTAATAATCAAAAATATATACGGTCGAATTGAGAAACCTCCTCCTTTTTTTGAAGTCGGTTAAAAATGAAATATGATTCTTCAAAAACCTTAAAGAGAAGATTAGAAGACTTTTATTTATTAACCGACTTCAAAAAAAGGAGGAGGTTTCTCAATTCGACCGTATATTTTTTTTTTTTTATGTTTGTTCACGGATAACTTCGTCGTTTATGAACCGATTTCGATTATTCTTTTTTTGTTCGAAAGGAGATATCCCAAGTGTGGTACCATGGTAATTTTATCGAGGTATGATAAGTATCTCCAGAGATATTGAGATAAACATCTCAAACTTGGTACTGAAAATGAATAGCGCGGCATTGAAGTCGGTTGTTTTTTAGTTTTTAAACGATATTATTATTTTTGCAATTGGTTTGTCGAAACAAGCAGCTACAGCAGATGAGCAGATCTTGATTTTTAGGGTTTCGTAGCCGAATGGCAAAAACTGAACCCTTATAGATTCTTCATGTCTGTCTGTCTGCCTGTCTGTCCGTCCGTATGTCACAGCCATTTTATTCCGAAACTGTTAGGACTACAGAATTGAAACTTGGTAGGTAGATGTATTCTGTAAACCGCTTTCCGATTTTTATACAAAAATAAAAAATATTAATGTTGGGGCAGGGGGGCATCCCATACATGGAGCTGAAACAAAAAAATTTTTTTTTTCTTCAAACCTTTACGTGTGGGGTGTGTCTATGGATAGGTCTTCAAAAATGACATTGATGTTCCTAAAATTATTTTTTCTCAAAGTCAATCATTTGAAAGATAGGCACATCTAAAGTGGTAAAATGTGTGTCCTCTCCCCCCCCCCTCTAACTTTTAAAGTATGGGAGAGAAAAATCTAAAAAAAAAACGTGTGTGTACTTATGTACACGCGTTAGAAGTTATACTTCTGTGGCGTATGGAAAAAAAATAACTAAAATGCAGTAGTGATTAACGATAAATATTAAAATTAATAAAAAAGATTTTATTTAAATTAAAAAAAAGGTTTTACTAACGTAAAAATATGACGTTAAATATGACGTTCTTACGAAACACGTGTCCTAAATAAAAATACTAGAATATACAACTTGAAAATAGTCATGCCGCCTAGAACTAACTTCACGGTGTAGAATTTAGGTGTCGGTGTGCGCGCGCATCGTAAAAATTCACTCTCATAATTTTATAATTTTTCTCTATGGTGCCATAAGAAGTATAACTTCAAAAATATATGCTTTAGATCTCAATAAAAACTAACAACGAAAATTGGTTTGAACGAGATACAGTCAGCAGTTTTAGAGATATGGCGACCGCAAAGATAACTTTGTTTTTCATACAAACACTATGAAAAACAAAGTTAATTTTGTAGTTGCGAACAATCATAGTTATGGAATACTTAACTGTGTTACGGAACCCTACGAGTGCGAGTCCGACTTGCACTTGGCCTGTTTATTGTAGAAACAAATTTTGCTCTAGAAGAATTTTCCATGGAGGAAACGAGGGAATACATTTGTATGGAAAAGTGCACCCCGCGTTCCATCTGAATACCCAGAGAGTACACATACACACACACACCATTAGGGATGCCTCCATAAAAGTTAAATACTCGAATAAATGGCTACCACGACACGGGCATTGAGCCTAGTGTGGAGCCGCAGTTAAATATGGCTCTAGTTTTAGTATTAATTTTGTAAACATTTTCAACCTACTTCCAGAAAGAAGGAGGTTCTCAATTCGTCTGTATGTTTTTTTTCTTTTTTTTTTGGGTGTGTATGTTACGCGATTACTCCGTCAATTGAGCACCGATTCGAATGATTCTTTTTGTAATCGGTAGGGTACGTTTCCGAGACGATTCAATTGTAATTTCATCGAGATTTGACAAGTATCTTCAGAGATATGACGATAAACGTCTCAAACCTGCTACTGAAATTGACTCGCGCGGCATTGAAGTCGGTTGTTTTAGTTTTTAAACTATCTAAATTGTTCTATTTGTTATGTATTACGAGTAATCCCACTATTACATCCTGTAAATTTTTGTTAGGAAATTAATATGATTATAAAAAGAAGTAGTTTAATTAACCGACTTCAAAAAAAGGAGGAGGTTTCTCAATTAGACCGTATATATATATTTTTTTTAATGTTTGTTCGCGGATAACTTCGTCGTTTATGAACCGTTTTTGATTATTCTTTTTTTGTTCGAAAGTAGATGTCCCAAATGTGGTACCATGGTAATTTAAGTATCTCCAGAGATATTGAGATAAACATCTTAAAATTGGTACTGAAAATGAATAGCGCGGCATTGAAGTCGGTTCTTTTTTAGTTTTTAAACTAGAACTAAAACTAAAACTAAGATATTATAATCATTATACTAGACAATTATACCGCCTTTGGACCTGAGCCTTAGTCTGTTGCTTTGTTTTGCTTTTCTTGCGTCGTTCCCGTAATCGAGAGGAATGAGACATGTTGCTTTTGTAGCAAATAAGGATGTTTTCATTATAATTTGAAAACCGAGCTCTATTTTTGAATTATATTTTCTCTCAATACTTACCTATATTCGCATACAGTCGTTACGTTTAATGTATGAACATAATTATTGTAAACCACAACTTTGACTATGAGTTCTTAAGCAACATTGTGTTTAAGCTCATAAATTGGTACCTATATTATATTTATTTTGTTTAATAAAGATATTGGTTTTCGAATTAGGCCATATCTATAAATAAGCATTACAAAGGTACGACCACACCGCAGCGTCCTGCGTCCGCGTGCGCGTTCGCGATCTATATATCAGTTGTTTTCTGATCGCCGTAGATCGTGTTTGGTGTGAACCAGTCGGTACAGATACTACTGCGCTATCTGATCGCTGCCTAGATCGCGCACGCAGGCGCCACGGTGTGGTCGTGCCTTTACATTATTGATTTAGCAGTAAGCATTTTGAGTACTTTCCTTTATTCCATCGAAAAATATTATGTTCAAATTGATGTAGGCTTGTTGTACATAATTGTAAATTTGCTGTTGATTATTTGCGGTTAACAAATGTACACAAATATTTATATTCAATTTTTATTATAAAACATACTGGCGTTTCAATAAAAAATGTATGTAAATATTTGTACAAGTAACATACGTTCAACTATCTATTTTTAAAAATATGGTAAAGGATCACTACCTGTCACAAGTGTAATTTTCAACTTTATCATGTGTACATATATTTGTTATGTATGTATCGTAAATGTATATATTATATTGTATATGTATATTTATATATATGTAATTATGTATATGTGTGATATATGTTATATATTCTTCAGTATGTATGTATTTGATGTGTATATGTGTACGTGTATATATATATATATATATATATATATAAAGTGTAATTGGCTTATTTCTTCTTTATTTTTTATAACTAGATTATTTTATTGATTTGTTAATATTTATAATTTTGTACGCACTGTAGATTGATGTATGCACTACCAGCCAATTCCTACCATAATACTGTCCAAACAAAGGTTGTCTGGAAGAGATCGCTCTTAGCTATAAGACCGTCTATTGTAATACCATAGACTTGTTGTTGTTGTTTGTATACTATGTTACTATGCTAGTATTCAATGAAGAGTATTTCCATTCCATTCCATTCCATTCCATTCGATTCGATTCGATTCGATTCCATTCGATTCCATTCGATTCCATTCGATTCCATTCGATTCCATTCGATTCCATTCGATTCCATTCGATTCCATTCGATTCCATTCGATTCCATTCGATTCCATTCGATTCCATTCGATTCCATTCCATTCCATTCCATTCCATTCCATTCCATTCCATTCCATTCCATTCCATTCCATTCTATTCTATATTTTGTAGATAATAACTGTGCTGTAAAAGATATAAAGATATCTTTACTTCTTAGCGAGAAGTCACCAGTTCAAATCTTAGCAAGGGTGTTCATCCACAGATGGTCAGAGCATATTATATATATATCGATGTTCTGCCAGACTTGCTACCAAAACAAGTAGCTAACCACCATCGGGAAGAAAATCTGCCGCCATAACTGTACTTAGGGTGTTACAGCTACTTACAGCCTTTAAGAGTTAGAGTATTCTAAGGCCTAGCGTGTTCACCATCTTCGACCACATCTTCGTTTACTAACAGGCAAGATAGTGGTCAAACGCTAGCTTATATAAGCTTATGTAAGATTTAAAAAGCCTGTATAAGATATTAATAAATATGATGCATAAAAATCTAACTATGTATGTTCTTTACAATTACACATTATGGGAACATTTCAATATTTTTTGATAGCTTGAAATGACAATGAAACGAGTACCGAAGCTTTTTTTTAATAGCGCACCAAGCATCAAACGACGAATGCTCTTTTCAAAATGAAAAGAAAACACTGCAATGTTCAACCCCACTAGCTTATAGCGACAGAGGTGACTAACAAGTGAAAAACCAACACCAATTTTATAAATACGAAAGTCAGTTTGTTTATTTGTTTGCCTATATGGTGAAACGGACTTCATTTTCAATTGGATCCTTCAGATATATGCCGAGCATAGCCCTTTACATAGCTTACTGAGCGACCTTGAATTGGTGGATCAGTCGCACCGTCATTGTCCACGTTTCGGCTCCGTATGTCCGTAGAACTGATAACCATTGGGAAAGACGTGTTCTAGAGATGGAGATAAGCTGAGTGGCGTGCCATGGGAGCGGCCTATGTACCAGTAGACCAATTCTGACTGGTGATGATTACAGTTCAATGGACTTATAACGTGATTTAATAACTTTCACTGCTCAAGTAAAGAAAGAGCTAAAACATAACCTCTAATGTGTTTCGGCAGCGGTCCTTGACAGCTAGTTACCATTCTAGCCCAGCGTGCTGCTATCCTCGATCGCATAATCACTTACCAACACGTGAGAGGTGGTCAAATGCGAGCCTATACGATGTAAAAAAAAAACATCGTTCAGTTTCCCCGACTGCAAATACATACAAACATACATACAATCACAGGTAGGCAGAGACTACTTCGGTCGGTCGACTTTGATGCCATGATACCGAGTTTAAGCCCCGCCGTGCACCAATGGATTTCTCTATAGAAAAATTTATGTGCGCTTCGCACAGTGGCCCTCCGGTGAAGGAAAACATCGTTAAGAAACCAACAACCCCCGCATGGTGGTAGGACACTATCTAGTGTCCGCCTGGCCAGCTACCACCCTCAAGTTAGAAAATATGTCACCAAACATCTGTGTTCCGGCAGCTATCCTTGAGAGCCAGTTCCCATTCTAGGCCTACCGTGCTTTTCATCTTTGACCGCATCATCACTTACCAACAGGTGAGATAGTAATCAAACGCTAGCCTATAAAAAAAAGTCACGTAATACTCAAAATTTAGACAAATATTATAATCGAATATATTATATCAAAATCCGTTACCAATTATGGCCATGTAGCGCCTTAGATAAGAATTCAATACTCGAAGTATATCCAGAAGACTAAGGGTATATTCCAATGTATTCAACTCAAATTCTTGGCACTCGACAAAATTGAAAAGTCCACTTAGTTCGAGCTGAGGTACGAGACGATCTCAAAGTTGTATACGCTCTTACGCTTCTTATGGAAAGAATAGAAGACTTGTAAAGCTGAGAGAGTATTATTGTGAATACTAAGACTTTGATATGAATTTTTATTTGTTCCGTTTGTAATAAGAAACGGAACAGCTAATAAGCTAAGATTTATCATTGGTCATGACTAATACTTAAAAGGTATTCGAGCCATCCACTTAAGTAATGTAAGTAATTATTATGTGTGTACAGGTACGGCCACATCGCAGCGTCCTGCGTGCGCGATCTCGGTGGCGATTAGATAGCGTAGTAGTATTTGTACTGACTGATTCACACCAAATTGTGATCTAAGGCGATCAGAAAACGATTGAAAATCAGGTACGCGCACGCGGACGCAGGAAGTCGCGGTGTGGGCCTTATTTCAAAGATAATATTGAGATGTTAATTCATATATATATATATATTTTACATCTTAAAGGCTAGAATTTAACCACTACCTTGCTTGGTGATAAGCGATTATGTGGGCGAAGCTGATGAACACGCTAGGCCTAGAATACTTTGACCCTCAAGGGCTGTGTGCTCACGGAACACTGTAAGGTTATGGCGGCAGATTTTCTCATTGATCATACTTTGCGAGCAAGTAAGGCGGAACATTGTATACCGCCTGTGGACCTTATTGGAATTGGCTTCACCTTATATTTGAATAGGTTCCAAGAATACCCGTAAACTGCGTAAGACTAATACAACATTCTAACAATAACTATTATTATAATGAGCTTATGAAATTATACAGAGTTGTTATATGTAAATCGTTTGATAGTATACTTGGTCGATCTAAACTCTTTGTTTGTTTTGATAACAACTGACCCGTATGTTGTTATTTTTGGTTACGGTAGTAAGTAAATCGGAAAGTAAATAATTAACTATAGGTACAATAATTTAAGATTGTTGAGAAAACGAAAAAAACCGTCACAAGTAAGTTATGTAAGTGTTTATCTCTCATATCTCTGGAGATACTCATCAAATAGCGATCAAATTATTTCTAAATTGGTTCATAAATGACGTTGTTCTGAGGTAACAAACATAAAAAGAAATACAGGCGATTGAGAACCTCCTCTAATGAATCCAGAAGTTATTTATAAGACGATACTTGGTGGCAATCCATAGAAAATAAAGATTTTGTAATGAGTATCTATACTGTGTAATTAATAACAATTTATTTTTGTTCTCTGTACTTTGTACAAAAACAAATATTGATACATACTGTATTCCACGACCCAGGGTATCCTAGTGTGGAATTTAAGGGCTTCAATCCAATTATTAACCGACTTCACAAAAAAGGAGGAGGTTCTCAATTCGTCTGTATGTTTTTTTTTTGTGTGTATGTTACGCGATTACTCCGTCAATTGTGAACGGATTCAAATGATTCTTATTAATAGGTAGGGTACGTTTTCGAGGTGGTCCCATTTTAATTTTATCGAGATCTGATTAGTATCTTCAGAGATATGGAGATAAATATTCCAAACATAGGAGAATGTACTGGTTTTAGAAGAAGAGTCCCAAGTAGATTATACACAATGGAGGTTGCTATTGCATATACTTTTGAAGACTAAAAAATATGACCTTGAATAATGTTTTTACATCTTTTTTCACGTTGATTTTGGTTTTTAACCCTCGACGCAAAACGAAGGAGTGTTATAAGTTTGACGTGTGTATCTGTGTATCTGTGTGTCTGTCATCGAGGCATAAATGACTTAATACTAACATAATAATTATTATTGTAAATTGTTAAACACAATCCAAAATTTCATCGTACCGACGGGACTCTAACCTGCACCCCCCGGATTACACGTCCAGGTGCTCTGCCAATTAAGCCACGGTTCGATACATCGATACGACGAAATTAGTGGATTGCATTTGTTAACCCAATTATGCATTGGTGGCGCCATCTATGACTACTTATTACGTAAGTAATCATTCGGAAGAAATCATTACAGTTTTCAAATCCGACGAGAGATGTTGCACTGCGTAAATCAAATATTATGTTTCTTTGAAGTGTCTCACACTTCATATTTTTGTAAATTGTTAAACACAATCCAAAATTTCATCGTACCGACGGGACTCGAACCCGCACCCTCCGGATTACACGTCCAGGTGCTCTGCCAATCAAGCCACGGTTCGATACATCGATACGACGAAATTAGTGGATTGCATTTGTTAACCCAATTATGCATTGGTGGCGCCATCTATGACTACTTATTACGTAAGTTATCATTCCGATGAAATTTTGGATTGTGTTTAACAATTTACAAAAATATAAAGTGTGAGACACTTTAAAGAAACATAATATAATAATTATTATTTAAGTGACAAGTTGCCTTCATACATGCTCGCCGGTTATGGGTACTTTTGACTTGGCCTTTCCTTAAAACGTCTCCGATGGGTTCGTTATACGTTTGCCTAGGTCGGCCTCCACCGCCTGGCTCATTCACACTCGTGTCATAAATCTGTTTCATCAATCTTTCTTCATCCATCCTCTTGATGTCCAAACCATTAGATGGTTTGGACATCTAGAGCAGCTTCTCTATCTTTGTCACTACAAAAACAAAATAACATCTAAAATAAAATCATTATTTAATACATTGCTACCTAAAATCTCTCAGATATACTGTTTACACCAGATTGAATTCGCTGATTTAAATGGGTGAAGATCCGTGAGTAAAACTTCCGGCGCGGGTGAGATTCCATCGATCACTCCATAAGTTTCAGCATTTACATGATAAATGATAGGAAAGGCTTGCTCGTAACTTTCGCAGTTTAGTTAGCTTTTCAGCGGGGCCAATGTTTTTTTTTGTTTCCGTGCCGAGACTTTTGCTGGGATAGTTAATATTAATTTACATCTCTCATATTCGGTAAGTAGGTCCTTATTACCCCCAAATGGGGCTTGTAGGTAACCAATTAGCGCTCTAGGGTAATAATGTAGCTAGAAAAGCCCTATGGCGTTAAGTAATTTAAAAAAAAACTCTTCACTCTATCAAAAAGTTCGCGTACATCTAACCATCATACTGGCAATAGACATCATGCATTCGGCCCAACGACAAAAGAGGTCGCTTCACTATTCAGCCTCGTCTTCGTATGAGTATAATAGTCACCAATTTTAAATATCGAACGGATGCTGGGGCTAACTTAACAACTATAAAAAGGCACGGTGGGTGGAAATCCAGCAAGGCGGCTGAAGGTTACATTGAAGATTCCATACAAAATAAAAGTAAAATTACCAACCAAATAACGGAAACTATTCAGCTTTCAAAAAATGAAACATCTTTCTCGAGAGATGATCCGCAACCATCAACTTCTGCTGAAGAAAGCTTCATCCCGTCAGATTTTGTCCATGACCAACAAATATCACAATCTCAAACTATTAACATACCCAAAAATAACCTGTCCTTAAAATTTGAAAATTGTTCTCATTTCACTATACATTTTAACTAATAAAATGTTTTATTCTTGTAATGCCGGTTTTTTTCAACTTACCTCACAATTGAGATGTAAAGCAGAGTAGTTAGCTCGGGTGTAAGCATCAATTGCACCCTCGAACTATAGGCGCCCTCGCTGCGCTCGTGCGCCTTAATATCTCGGGCTGCAATTGATGCCTTACAGCCCTTGGCTACTAATCTACTATTTTATAAAAACGACACACAGTCATTATGTATCTCTCGGCATATTTTTCTGTTTTCAACAGACTTCTAAAAAATGAGGTTAAAGAGGAGGTTCTCAATTAGTTTTTATTTTTATTGTAGTGTACATTTCTAAGGTGATGCCGTTGTAATTTCATCGGGATCTGATTAGTATCATCAGAGATATGGAGATAAAAAACTTCAAACTTAGTACTGAAAAACTAGTGCGGAATTTCACAATGTTTTTTTTTCGTTTTAAAAGGGATCTTAAATAATATTTAACCTGTAGGCGAGGCATTCTTCAATTTTATTTTTTCTATTTAGTATTAGTCTAAAATATGGGGAGCGATAACCTATTAGATATATTTTATAACAAAATTGCCGAGAGAAGTACACGTAATCCAAGCATCGTCTAAAACCCTTCGTACTTGACGATGTTATTATGCGGTATACACAAACCCGAACGAAGGCGAACGAATGACGAATGAAGAAGACGGATCTATACAGACCTATACTCTATCTCCCTCTTTTCAGAGTTCGCTGGCGTTCGGTCGGCCCTGTGAACCCTACATAATACAGTTTGCATATATTACAGCCTATTTAACCTAGCAACTTGCTTTAGAATTAATTATCCAGGTTAAAAGCTAGAACTTTGTTAATGACACGTACATAAACCCAAACTGTTTTATTTGTACACGGGGTTCATTATGAAACATTAATTAGCCGTGCTCCTTGTATTAATTAATGTATGGTAGGTTATACTTTTTAATACGTAGATAATCGAATTAACGTATAAAATCATTGATCTAGTATTTTTAACCCTTTGCCGCAAATAGAGTCGTATTATAAGTTTGACCTTTGTCTGTCTGTGGCATCGTTGCTCCTAAACGGATGATTCGATTATGACTTCGTTTTGTTTTTAGTTTTAAAGATAACCTTATTAAGAGAGTTCTTAAATAATATTAAAGAAAATCTGTGTAGACGTTTGAAGTTTATTGGCTGTTTTTAAGTTAATCTGGCTATGAGAGCCTTTTTCGCAGGTTTGATAGATTTAAAATTTGATAATATTCTTACTGTAAGTTGAAGCATCTTTTGTAATCTATAGCATACTCAACATTTCACCTACCATAAGGTGTAAACATTTTAAGTGTTTTAAAACTTTCATTTGAAGCGTTCTATTTACTGTAAAATTGTATGTTATAACTATATTTTATTGTCGACATGAAGCCTAATTTCAGCAGGTTCGAAATTAGTTAAATTGTAAGGGTTTAGTTTTTTTTCCTTTGCAGTTAACCTTCAGATGACTAGGTTGAACTGCTTATAATCGGAAAAAGCCGGTACGTAGATATATTTTTTATATTTACACATAGCGATTGAAAATGTACCGTCGACTTCGACTTGTTATTCAATTAAGCTTGTTTACATATTCATTAACATATTTTATATCAATAACAGTTATACAGTTGCAAAATGCGAATGCTCTCAACTGAGTACTCATTTGGACAAAACGGCATGTGTATTCTGGGTTCACGCTTGCTGTGACAATCCATACAAAATGTCCGGCGACATATATCACTGATTAATCCTCCCAGCTCCCTGTCTCACTCCCTGCCCACCCAATAACCACAGCAAATATTGTAATAATACCTTGTTTTCGCTTTATAGACATTCCTACAAGTGGGACAGGGAATCGATGATTCTGTTTGTTTATAATATACCTTGTCACGAAAATAAATTACGATATTTTTTTTAGGTGTGCATAATAAGCAGCAATATAATAAAAATAATTTAATTATTAATTTCAAATGAAATATTTCACGTCTAATTAATAACATAACCACAGACATATAAATTAATTTTATAAAAATACGAGAGGTTATAGGATGTAATTAATATTTCCTTATAAACAAAGTTCAAATACTATGAAAATACCCACCCTTTCTGTACCCGGTGCAAAATAAATTACTGCACTTATTATTCTAAACCGATTCCAAAAAAGAGGTTCTCAATTCGTCGTAAACTTTTTTTTTATGTAGGTTCACCGATTACTCAAAGATGCCTGCCGATTAGGAAAATTCTTCTTTTGTTTGAAAGATACTTTCCAAGTGTTCCCATTTAAATTTTATCGAGATCTGACACGTATCTACAGATAATATATATGGAGATAAACACCTCAAACTTGGTACTGGAAATGACTAGCACGTCATTTGAAGTCGGTTCTTTTAGTTTTTAAACGATCTTTAATTATAGTATACTGTATTAGCAGGCTATATTAAGTAGTACTGCAACTTCGAAATAAATCTATAGAAGAACCACGAACAAGCTCATTTTCTCTCTCTGATAGCACCGAGTAATTTCCTCAAAGCTTTTAAGTCTACACGGTCTTAAGGAGGGTACTTAATCTTGCAGAGCGATACGCCAAAAAACGAGAATTAGTTAAAACCCCGAATACTGCAACGTGATTTGGAAATGTAATCGCCCTTATTAGGGTTCCTTCTTGTTTGAGTTAGCTGTGTGGTTCTAACTTTTCCGATTAGCCTCATTGTCGGCTAACACTAGCGCAGGCTGACCAGTTGTTTGAAGTTTGGCAGTGATATTGGCTGGTTTCTGATTACATTTATTGAGAGTTTATCTATTCAATAACGGTCCATTTGAAGGCGGCAATAGCCCAATGGATAGGGTATCGGACTGGCGATCGAGAGGTCGTGAGTTCGATCTCCACCCCACCCATTGCACTATTGACGTGAACCCACTCCAGACACAGGCATATTTAGCTTAGTTGGAGGGGTTAACAAGAATACTAGTAATGTACAATCCACATTGCGAGTAAACTTAAAAAAAAAACTCACAATAATAAATGTACCTCAGAGACCGACCATTAGATACTAGAACTATTAATACGAACAAACTGGGATAATTAATACTGTTAACTGTTTTAATATTTCTAATAATATTCTTCGAATATGCATGAACTTTATGTGACGAATTGCATATAATTAACCGACGAAAAAAGGAGCAGGTTCTCTAGTCGACGCGTAAATATATTTTTTTTAGTATATAACCGCATAACTTTTTGCAGAGTCGTCTGATTTTGATAATATTTTTTTTTATTTGATACTCAGATAATAGTAAATCCAATAAATATTATTTATCTTTTCTCATATTGTAAAATTAGAAGTTATACACTTCAAAATCAGTTTATATTCATATAGTTTATAAATACAATGTTAATAATTATATATGTAAAAAAAAATAAAACAACACTTTTTCCCCATCAAAATAATGATTTATAACAACTTCTCTTTATTTTAGTAAACTTTGGATCGACCAAGGAGTTTTTAGTTCGATTTTTATCATTGTTTATTGGGACCGCACTAGGGCGCATGCGCGGTTGACTCTAGTTGGTCGTCAGTTCATGAGTCAGAACCAACTAGATTCCAGCACGGAGTAACCAATACTCCTTTACGAAGTAACCAAGTCAGAAGGTCCGACTTGGTTACTCCGTAACGGAGTCATTCTTGTGATTGTTTCGTTTTTGCTTACTTTGGTTTATTATTTAAATGGGTATTGCATGAGTGTAGTGTATGAAATTGCACATAAGGTATTAAAACACTCCTGTTATACTTTTAACAAACTCATAAACTGGTCGGTTCCCTTATAATGCAGCAGTTTCATAAAGTACTAATATGAAATAAAAGGTAACGTACTATCTATCATAGATCAACGGATTAGCAAACTGGAAGTGGCAGTGGGCTAGTCATATCTGTCGTTGGACCGATAACCGTTGAGGTAGACTGGTTCTAGAGTGGAGACCGCGAATCGGTAAATGTAGCGTTGGACGCCCTGTAACCAGGAGCGACATTCGCAAAGCTGTGGGCAGTGACTGAAAACAAAGAGCCGAAGATCGGGCTCAGTGGGGTGACTTGGGAGAGGCCTATGTCCCGCAGTGGACTGATGGTGATTATAATGTACTATCTATCTGTACCTGAGTTTTTTTTGTAAATTATATAAATACAATTTTTACAGGTTGTTTGAGAAATTATCCCATAAATAAAAGATAAGCGGCAGATAAGTATCAAAACATCCAAACCGTTAGAAATGTGTACTTAGTTTGTTTATATCTAACGTTGACATTACCATTGCTATTAAATATTCATCATCCGAAATTTATACGTTACTAGCTATACCCCACGGTTTCTTCCACGTTGGAAACTGTGTATTTTCATTGATTTAAAACTTTTCTTTCATAAAAACACATTAAAAAGAATTAGCCAAATCAGTCCAACCATTTCAAGTTATGGCGTAACCAAGGAAAATAGCGATTCATTTTTATAAAGCCAAAATAACATATTAGTTTTCAGACTTTCTTACACTATTCCATGCTCTTAGGGTCAGCTCAGACCGCTACGCGACGCGTCGCGTACTTCAAACAATGATACGAAAAAGAACTTTATTTATTACACAAAAAGATACACATTTCACTGAGTTCGTTCGGCGGCTTCTGGATGCGCCGCGCTGGACCGAGCGGCGCAGGGGGAAGCCGCGTGATAAACTACACAATAAGATACTCATTGCATTGAGATCATTTGTTGGCGACGCGTGTTTTGCTGCGCCGTGCGAAACTTTAAAAAAGCCTGAGACACGTATTTTCTTATTTATTTACAGAAGTATTTGTGTCAATTTTTGAATAATAATGACTATCAAATCTTGTTTCTCCAAACAAACTTTGAACCCTGTTGCATTCCCTTAGGGGGTGAATTTTGGAAAATCTTTTCCTTGTAAATTGTTATACACAATCTACAAAAATATTAATTGTGTAACACTTCAAGAAACATAATATTAAATCCTTTCTTAGCGTATACTATATCTATGTCATAATTACTATCTGTATGCCAAATATTAGCTCAATTCGTTAAGTGGTTTGAACTGTGTGTTGATAGAACAGGCAGTCAGTCAGTCCGTAACGCTTCCGTTTTATAAATACAGAGCAGAAGATTTAAGAAAACGAGTAATCAAGGGCTCGCTGTCTGTTTAATGCCTTTTTAACTTATCTATTTTAATTATTCTTTTTGTCTCGATTTATGTCACTCTTGAAGATAAGCGTCCTTTGTATTCAGCAGGAGTCATTAGACGTTTCAAGAGATATCTTTCTCTCCTCTTCTGTAATGAAAAGCGTACCTGGTCGGTATAATTCGAGCCCTGTAAAAGATTTCTGGATACTTTTCTTCAATACACATTTTATGAAGCCGAAAACGGATTCAAATGGCTCAACGATTTTAATTAAATTTGGTATAGATACGGGTATAATGATTAGCCTAAGAAACAGTCTGCTCATCGTTCAGATTTTTAGGGTTCCGTACCCAAAGGGTAAAACGGGACCCTATTACTAAGACTCCGCTGTCCGTCAGTCTGTCTGTCTGTCTGTCTGTCTGTCTGTCTGTCTGTCTGTCTGTCAGTCAGTCTGTCTGTCTATCTGTCTGTCTGTCTGTTTGTCTGTCTGTCTGTCTGTCTGTCTGTCTGTCTGTCTGTCTGTCTGTCCGTCTGTCACCAGGCTGTATCTCATGAACCGTGATAGTTAGACAGTTGAAATTTTCACAGATGATGTATTTCTGTTGCCGCCATAACAACAAATACTAAAAATAGAATAAAGTTAAAAATAATAGAGGGTCCCCATACAAGAAACGTGTTTTCTTTGGCATTTCACGCTATCTATGAACGCTTAGTTAGGTAAACGTCCCATAGATGGCGTTATATTGATATGCCTATCCCTAATACCTTTGTTAGACGTTAGATGGCGTTATAAGAAATAAAATGTTTACTAATTATTATTTTTTGCTGGCGAAAAATGATAGTGGTATTTTTTGCTCGATCTTATAAAATACTGTAGTGTGGTACGGAACCCTACTAATGCAGTTCGACTTGCACTTGGCCAGTTTATTTTAAAAGCTTACTATGTATGTGGGTTGCATTTACTAGTAGTCATGCTTACCCCTCTAACTAAGCTAAATATGCTTGTGACTGAAGAGAGTTGACGTCAATTTTGCAAGCAGTGGGGATCGAACTCATAAGTCCTCGATCATCAGCCTGATGCCTTAGTCATCGAGCTATGGCCGCTTCCGGGATAATATCAATAACTAGCAGTGCCCCGCGGCTTCGCTCGCGTAAAACCTGCGTTTATTTATTCATATCATTTTTCGGTAATACCTTTCTTTCATAAAAAGAATTAGACAAAATAATCACAACAAAGAATTATAATGAAAACATCAAACAAAGAATTAGCCATATCGGTTCATCCGTTTTCAAGTTATGGCGTAACCAACGCAAATAGGGATTCGTTTATATAATACCCGAAAAATCATATTGATTTTCAGACTTTGTTTTACTCCATTTCAACCTCTTAGGGGTAGAATCTTGAAAAAGCCTGAAACATGTATTTACTTATTTATTTACTTACTATTAGAAGTACTTGTGTGAAGTTTCAAATAAAAAAACACTATCTTATCTGGTTTTCTCCATACACACTTTGAACACCCGTTTTATCGTTTTAAGTGATGAATTTTACAAAATACTTCTCTTAGCGGATACTTACATTATAATAACTATCTGCTTGCCAAATGTAAGCGCAAGTGCGTTGATAGATCATCAGTCAGTCAATCAGTAACGTTTGCCTTATATAATGTACAAATTACATTACATTAGAGACAATCAAACTTTTTTTTTCTGTTTTTATTGCAGTGTGTCCGTAGCGTAATGAAGCCCGCAATGACCCACAATCATTATAACTATGTATTTTTACCGAGCTTACCTACAGGCTATTTGCTAATTATTATAATACTATCAAATCCAGCAAACGTTGTTCTGCCCAATGCAGTGCCACCTATCGACTCCAATTCTAAACCATGGGACCACAGAGTTGCTCTAGACACACACACAAAAAACTATCAACATCGGTCCAGCCGTCAGAACAAAGAAATTTCGTCAATGGGTTCAAAAATGTACATAATTTTCGGTGCCTGCAAGTTTTTAGACAACATCTCTAACGAAAAGAGTTTATTTTTGAAACTTCTCAAAGAATATCCTACTTATTTAAAAACTATCAAGATGTGTTTTATATACAACCCGGTAAATTTCCATCGCACCGGTAAAACTATCCTAGGAGTAGTATTTTAAAAGTTCCACGTCTGGTTTCCGAACAAGCAAATACGCTGAAAACGAGACGGCGTGAAAATTTCAGTGGATCAGACTGAACTTTCAAATTCAGTTTTAAGTTTTTAACTGAGTTATGAATAGCAAATTCCTGTGGGAGTTTCAACAGATCCGCAGTTACCTTGTATTTGAACAGGCTTACACTTGCCCTCCTCACTGCTGGGTGGTATAGAATCTGTTTAAACAATGTCGCCGCTTTTTTTTTATTTTTGAAGAGTACCAATGTTGACCACAATTTTCTTAGTTAAAAATTGTTTTAAAAAACACTGTGTTTCATTATCATCATCATAATCAGGCTATGTCAGTCCACTGCTAGACGTAGGCCGCTCCCAAGATACGCCACTGAGCCCGATCTTCGGCTCATTGGGAGGGATATGCCCTAATCGCCACGCTGGGCAGGTGGGTTGGCGATTGCAGAACGGGGGTCCTCGCACCGGTGACGCTGCTGCCTGTCACCGGCCTGTAGTGTTTAGCTACGCCATAATTTAAAATGGTTATACCGCAATTTGTCGGTCGCCAGAGCCTCGTTCGTTGATCAGCAGGATGTTCCACCGGCGGGTGAAGTTGGCTGGGAGCACTTAGGTGGTATTTGTGCTCTCTTACATCCCTTACATCGGTATTTATTTTTTATGGAGTTAGTTGATTTACTGGATTGATTTACTAATTTATTCAATAGATTTTTGAAGGGAGATTAAAATGAAATATTACTAAAAATGACCGACAAAAAACAACACTGTGTTTGCAAGAGAGATATTTCGAATTATGTAATTGAAAATGTAAATTTATTTAACTTATGTAAATTGTTGTTCATTGCGCAACTATTAGGGCCAGTTTCATCGGTTCCTGATAGCGTTAATTTGAAGAAATCTGACAGAGTTTTGACGGCTTTTATATGGTGTCATGTGTCAGATAACTATCTAACGCATATCGGAAACCGGTGAAACTGGCCCTTAGAGTATTAAATTAACTTTTAGTTTCAGTATCAACGAGTTGAATAATAATGAAGCAGAAATACCCCTTGCAATTTAGTTATTGAATAAAACGTAAGTTTTATTTATTTTACAGGTTCCGAACCCAAAGGGTACCATCGGAACCGTATGACTGAGACTTCGCTGTCCGTCCGTCCGTCCGTCTGTCTGATTTTCACAGGGCTGTATCTCCTTAACCACTATAGTTAGATACTTGAAATGTTCTCAAAATATGTACTACTATAACCGCCATAACAACAAATACTAAACACAGGATAAAAATAACTATTAAATTAGTTTAGTATTGGGGTCCCCATAGAAGAAATGAGTTTTTTTGAGGCAGTTATCTTATAAACCGTAATAAACAGTCTTAAAATTTGCGCATAATTTTTATTACAAGCTGCTTTAAAATAAAACCTTAAATAAATTCAAAATTAAGAGGAGATAATAAACTTTTTTTTACCCCATACAAGAAACTTATTATTTCGGCAAATTTTGTTCAATCGGAACTCTACCGGTGCGAGTCCGACTTGCACTTGGCCAGTTGTTTTTACGGATAAACTCACGTGAATAACAGATAGTCGACCATTTCACGTGAGTTTAACCGTAACAATAATTAAAAATACCCTTTGGTATTAATATTTTAGCCGACAGCTGATAAATATATTTAACCGATATGTATCAGTGAGCGGTGGAAGCTTAATTATATAAATAATTAAACCTACAGTTAAGCTTCCATTACTAACGAAAATCTATGCCTTATCTTAATGATACTTTTTTACTGTTCCGTACCTCAAGAGGTAAAAAAGGAACCCTTATAAGATCACTTTCCTGTCCGTCTGTCTGTCTGTCCGTTTGTCCATAAAAAGATATGGGCAAATTTAGATTTATGCAAAAACTTGCAAGTACCAATATTTATTTTTGACCATTTTTTATTTTTCAGAATTTTTCCTTTACTTAAGCTGCGGGACCTGGCTTTTAACCAAAATTGACAAGTCTAGGTCTATTCCATATCTTATAGGCTAGCTTTTGACCACTATCTCGCCCGGCGGTAAGCGATGTGATCAAAGATGATGAGCATGCTAGGCCTAGAATACTCTGAATCTCAAGGACTGGTGTGCTGCCGGAACACCGTAAAGTTATAGTGGCCGATTTTCTTCTTAAGCTATTTTTATTTCACAGTAATAATGAGGAGGGAGGATTTACGGAACCATAAAAATAAGCATAAAAAGCAAAAAGCCGACTACCTACTACGCCAAAGTAAAAAATTCATTGATTTTAAAATTTCAGATTCTAATTTACATTTAATCATACAAGTCGGGTAAATTTTTGTAAGGCATTTATAAAACTCGTATAAACATACTCCACATAATATGCTTTATTTTTATTGTTTTTATATCATATAGACTACTGTTTTACTACTACTGTTTTTTGTTGGTAGGTAATGATGCGGTCTAGGATAGCAGAACGCTAGGCCTAGAATAGAAACTGGCTCTCAAGGACAGCTGCCGGAACACTTTACATGTTTGGCGACAGATTTACTAACTATAGGGTGGTATTATGTTTCTTTGAAGTGTTACACACTTAATATGTTATTCCGGAGGTTGCGGGTTCAAGTCCCGTTGGTACGATGAAATTTTGGATTGTGTTTAACAATTTACAGGGTGGTAGTTGGCCAGACGGACACTAGCTAGTGTCCTACCACCATGTGGCTTTGGGGATAAAAAATGTTGAAGACATATATTAAGGCGCTAAAAGAGCGTGCCAAAATATACATACATACATACAAACAACATCCCTCCATCTAGTGCAATCGTGTAAAAAGATACTTCGACATGCAATACGCCACATCATAATTCACAAATACAACATTGAAATAAAACTTTTTGAATCCCGCTCATTTTCATGATCAATTTACCATTAACCACAGTTCATGCTGCACGAGCTTCATCGATCAAGCGAGTTAAACATCGGTTAAAACACGTAAGCCATTTATTCGGCAGCAGCCGTCGCGGGTGGACGTGCGTTCAATTTCATCACGTACGAGGCTGGCTTTGTCAACGCCGCCGGTGACGAAACAAACGCATTCATCGTGGCTTGAATTAATCATAAAGCTTCGGAGGGTATTGGATAAGCCTAATCGGCTTTCGGGATTTTTCATCTGTCGCTCACGCGTTTCCTGTTATCGTTTGGCAGTTGGAATTTTTTGCTTTGATTTATGGTGCAGGGATATCGTTGCCAACAAGCGGCCGCATTGATTGGACCAGCTTGTTACAAGTTGTTTTATTGACAGTTCTGCTCGTGTATGAGCGTATATAAGAGATATTAAATTATGAAACATTTCCACTCGGTAGAATCCACTGAAGCTGAGTGAAGTGGAGATATGAGAATAACGAAGTTCTATTTGGTTGTTTAAAACACATCTCCTTTCCTCTTGTTTCTGCTTTGGAGTCCGGGCCTAATGTTTGATGGCTGCAATGTAGAAGTCGAAACATTCATCAGGATTGGAAGTAAGATTTTTTTTTAATTCGTAAAAATGATTTAATATAATATTGTAAAAATTATCATCGTCTACTCTTAGTGAATTCCTAATTTTGTCGTTGCTCGTAAATTATATGCATTCAAAACTTTTATAGGAGATCTTGGTACCAGGGGATAAGAATAATTGACGCACAGTTCACACTCAGAGGGACATTTTGCAATGTTTTTATAACTTTAGTCAAAGTGACACCGTAATTGAACCCCACTAGAATAAGAACTCCCAGGATACCGAGACTCTTTAAAGTTGTATAGGGAGTGCCCTTAAACTGCGGGCGCTAAAACTGCAAAGAAAACGACTCTGCTGTAATAAAATCATAAACTTGTCTATCTGTTATGGGATCGAAACCTAGGAGGTACTTTGCGTTGATCTAGAATCATGAAATTTGGTAAGAAACAAGGTCCTTCATTAACACTTTGACTGCGGCACTTTTCGCATATTTTTTAATTTTTTTAATTATTTTTTGTAATTTTTTTTCGTAGCTGTGGCGTCAAATAAAAACTAAAATCCAACGCACCCCTTGTGAAAAGATTAATTTTTAAAAATTATATTATTTTATTTTTTTTATTTTACTTCCGATACCAAAAATCAGAAAACGCACGGTATGTGTTTTCAGCAGCGAACGAGAAAAAAGCGGGAAAAAAATGCTGAAAACTATGAATAACGTTCGTAGTTTTTAATCATTCTAAAGGCACGGACACCCCGCAGGGTCCTTTGTGCGATCTAAGCGGCGATCAGATAGCGCAGTATTTGTACCAACTGGTTCACACCAAACGTGATTAGAAAACCATCTAAAAGTACTGAGATCTCGCCTGCAGATCGCAGGATGCCACGGTGTAGCCGTTTTATTTACCTATTACCATTTAACCTTTAATTATTTCATTATTACAAGCTTATTATTTGCGTTTGGTACATATATCTAGGCGTCGTATTATATAAGGATACTAGCTGGCCCGGCAAACTTCGTACCACCTAACAGACAATTAATGTCGTGTTACCTTTTAGATTAACTTAATTTAGGCTTTTATGAACGTAAGAAAGGAATACAAAAAAGATTTATAAAAGAGTTTATTAATGTATTATGGCAATACAGATATAGAATAAAAATTGGTAAAAATATTTTTTGGAAATATAAACTTTTTTAAGTTGCTTGTAACTGTAAGCATACATTTCTGAACGCACGCATATTTGACAATCAATAAATATGTCAAACAATTATCATTACTGACAATATTTGACATTTTTAAAATCTACACGACTTGAATTCACAAAAACTTGAAGAATTTTTACTTGACTTACTACTTGACACTGGCTAAATACACTAATCGTGTGGGGCCATAATTATACAAAAAAAACGGCGAAATAAACAAACAATTGAACATCAAGTGATTGGCAGTTTTTAAAGCCAGGAACATTTTGGCAAAATATTTTTTCTTATATAATGGTTTTAGGTCATTTATTCATTGTTTTTAATACTTATTATCCTATTCCTGACAAAGACAATTCCAAAAATACAAAAATCAATTAAATTGGTCCAGCCGTTCTTGAATTATAAGTGTAGTAAATAACACGACTTTCTTTTATATATATAGATTATATCGTGTAAGGATCGAACTGCAAGGTGAAGTTTTGTCCATAAATCTAGTTTGATAAGTTTATACGTCCTCGATGCGTGAGTGAAACTCGCACCTGGCCAGTTTTTACCTTTTCTATCTCTTATGTGTAAACTGGCTCTCTCCTCTTTGTATTATTTCACAATTCGTGCTTGTCTTTTATCTGCAGCTGTCCAATATTGTCTTGCCAATTTTTTAACATTATAGAAAGTAACAAAAGCTTCTTATTTGCCAATCAGATTTTCCATTTCTCCTTGATGATGATTAGCTACGTTTTTGTCAAGTCAAGTCATTTTAATATTTTTGCATGTATCCCTTACGCAACGGGGCTCTTGGAGAATTTTTTTTCGGGGTGAGTTGGTGTGCTTCAGATTTCTCAAATTATATTATTATAATTTTCCCAGAAATTTCTAAACGGAAATAATTAGGAATTAAAAAACGGAATTCTTTTAAAATTAAATCGTTCATTGATACGGATGTGAAATTAAAACCATAAGAATGGAGACACTAAACCTGCATAGTAAAAGCCATCATTTTTATTCTTAAATATATGTGGTCACAACTCCGATAAATCTTGTCTTAAAACAAAAAGCATACCAAAATATTTATGTTGTGTTGAGTGACTATGATAGTTGAATAAAAAGATCCTATCTCAGATATAAGGACACCAAACAATGACCAGAGAAATGATCCTCTTTGCTTCATCAAATACACCCCGAGAAACTTTGAAATTGAATTTCCTGTACACGAATCAGGTCAAACGTAAGCCAAAGCCTTGTAAAAGCAAAACGCACAAAATAAATTTTGCACCTTAATACCTTGGAATAAAAGCTATAGTACTAAAACAAAATTAGTTGAATAGTTAGCTAACATTCTGTTCTTATACTCAATGTGACCTTTTCGTTGGTTAATTTCTCATTAATGATATGAAATATGGCTTTATAATACTTAATTATTTGGTTTTCCAGAATAAAATCATATTTACCTACACTTACTCAACTTACTAGAGAACTTTACAATAAACAGAGAGAATGCGATGTTAAAGCGGATGAATACGATAGAGGATCGTCGTTTGTAGCGTCTTTCTATTGTTGGTTTTCGAGAATTGTTACTAGCCCATATTAAAGCTCTAGCCCACATTTAGTTACTCTCTTCTATCTATCTTACTTTTACTTGAGTACCCAAGTAAAAAATCAATAATTTTAAGGGCTGAATAACTTGCGTAAGCGTTATGTGAGGTCTGTGACAAAATCTCTCTACATCATCTCGTAATGTATGACACGTCATTTTACGGCACTTCATTATAATCGTTTGCTGGTATTCTTGAAGGCTATTATTTTCGCCAGCTTATTTACTCTTACGTTGTTGAAAATACCTACATTAGCTCTTACTTTAACGAACCTAATAGTTCTATCCAGAATTCTCGTTCAATATACCTTTTCACATTCAAACCCAGCGGGTTAGTTACCGTAAGACCGTATCTTCACTTACCAACAGGTGAGTTAGTGGTGTAAACGCTACTTTATAAAATATTTAAAAAAGCTAAGGTAAGTCACACATATTGTTTACCGAGTTCTACTTTGACGATCTCACCATTTTGCCTTGCATAAATAATGTGTACCAGTTCTCATTAAAAGACAATGTTTTGAGGCTCTAGGCAGAATGAAAAATTTATAGATTTAAAATAAGGAATTTAACGTGACTTACACGATGTCGATATAGCCTTAGAGGCTGAACGCGTCGGCGAGCGCCCCGCACTCGAGATCCTGAAGAAGGCCTTTGGATGAGGCTGAAACATATGTCGATCGCTGTATCGACATTGCGTAAGTCACGTTAAATTCCCGATTTTAAATCTATAAGTTTAAAATGAACGTGAGTTTTTATAATAAAAGAATGTGAAATGGTAATAAATAACTTTTCCTACAAATCAACAGTCCCTTTTCTACGAAATAATTTATTTGTAGCTTTTTTTAGAGCTTATAATTTAAAATATGTATATATACTCGTACCTATGTTGATATTGACGCGCCGTATGCTCAACGCGTCTCATATTCTCCAATGGCACGATGATTCTCTGATCTCTCTGATATCCCGTAGCCAAATGGAAAAAACGAAACCCTTATAGATTCGTCATGTCCGTCTGTGTGTCCGTCCGTATGTCACAGTCAATTTATTCCGAAACTATTAAGACTACTCAGTTAAAACTTGGTAGGTAGGTGTATTCTGTGAACTGCTTTATGATTTTTATAAAAAAAAAATTAAAGACTAAGCACTCCCCCCCTTAATCTTTTGTAATCTTATATCTATACATTATATTTTATTTTATAACAGTCAATGAACGCGATGTCACTAACTTACTCATGTGGAAACCAGTTGACAGTTATTGCTTACCTCACTCCGAAATCATATCACCAAACTGTCTGACCGAATTACAACTGCCTAGTTACTTTGTTGGCATTCTTGGTCGCATATTAAAAGTCCCATATCAAGCTAGGCTTGCTCCGCTTGCCCTAAACTCGGCTATAACGCAGTCACACAACTACAAACAATTGCAATAAAACAGCCATTGACGTCCAAAAAACAATGTTATTTAAATGAAAATGGAATGTATGAATGAAAGTATACACTTGTGTATACACATTATTATTGCGTATTTTTCATCATCATTCATTCTACAACCTAATCGTTCGGATGTGTTGCCAATATACCTTCCTATACCTTCCTATACCTTCTAAGAACAACATAATAATCAAATTGATATTTTTAACCCAAACTTTTTTAAATTTAGGATAGATATACAACATCCATCCTCTCGTCAGAGTGAATACCAAATCAACCAATCTGATTTGGTATCCTCTCAGGTGAATTAATTGATCAATGTATTATATCTAGGTGCTATAACTGCTTGTTAATTTTATCATGCTGTGTATACATAGCTAGGAATTATTTTCAGCTCATAATTTTACTGTAACAATTATTATATTTGTTTGATTCTAAGGGAATTCTGTTTTGTGTTCCAATAAAAAACAAAAATAATAATAATTAAGATAGTTTAAAAACTAAAACAACCGTCTTCCATGCCCCGCGACTCAGTTTCAGTAGCAAGTTTGAGACGTTTATCGTCATATCTCTGGAGATACTTATCAGATCTCAATGAAATTACAATAGAGTCATTTCAGAAATATACCCTATTGATAAAAAGAATCATTCGAATCGGTTCACAATTGACGGAGTAATCGCGTAAAATACATACAAAAAAAAAGAAAAAAAAAACATACAGACGAACCTCCTCCATTTGGAAATCGGTTGAAAAGTATATTGTTTTTATTTTTATTTCTCTCGTTGCATAAAACCTAATAAAAATAATCATTAATTTGCTAGTCACGTATAACGGGTTTGAACGCGTTATTCTATCTCCTATTCCACTCTACTGGCTATGACGTCTGCCCTCACGCGTTTACCTGTGTTCGGGTCGCAAACTTTGTGATACGCACCGCACGCCACGTAGCTCACTCACGTTCTACTAAAGACATTCTCACCGTCTTTTAAACTATTAACCCAAATTACTTCGTGTTACAGACAAAAGTATCTACTTTACATACCAAAAGCGATAAATGTTTTTACTTGCAAAAGTTTCGTACAGTACTAGATCAATAAATATTTTAAAACAAAGTTCTCCGCTGCGTCTGTCTGCCTGTCTGTTCGCGGTAAACTCAAAAACGACTGAACGTTTTTTCTTGCAGTTTTTACCGATAGACAGAGTGATTTACGAGGCCTTTCTCATCGTTAAATGTATAATTCGTTAAGGTTTTGGGTAAATTGGTTGAATTATGATGATGATTGTTGAAGATGTTCATTCATACTCGACGCTAATAACGACGCGGGTCACTTATAAACTATATGCAGATACATAGTATCGCAGACGTTTTTTAAAACATTGTAAGACAAAAAAAATCTAAGTATCGAAATAGCTCCCAGATTGCAGAATTTTTCTCGCCTTCACAAGAAATTGACACACTGCGCTGAACAACACTTACATCAAGTAATTATCGACATAACTTTGACTACTGTCCAAGATATTATATTATTTCCCTTGTGGTCACGTCAGCTGTCCCTTCAAGACCCTTGTTACGATCCCTGCGTAAGTATTTGTACCGTCAAGGTACTCTATGAAACCCTCGAAATCAACAAGTGCCGTAATTCAATATAATAAAGCGGTAGGAATTGTGCTGATTTCGTATGAAATATTATATCATTATGCTTTTATGAGTAAGTAATCGGGTTCGGCAATGTTTTTGCCATTTTATTTTTACTTCACTGCAAGGGTATTGAGTAAAGGGAGTATGATCAACTTCGAAATACGGATAGATTTTTTTATCACGACATAATATGAGCTCTTATGTTGAGTGACAATGTTGCCAACGTTGGCATGGTACTTGCCTGATGGAAAATGTGAATCATATAGAACATGTACCATGTACTTGCAAAATCATTTAAATAACTAAATACGAATTGTGTAGTCGATCAGACCTGTGGTATTTGTTTTCATACTCACATCAACTGGACAAAAAAGCTGATGATCTTCAATCGGGGAAAAAAAATCTTGAATATAATACAATACAATACAAAATTCTTTATTGTAAACCAATTAAAACTAACTTAAGAAACAGAAAACACTTAAAACTACACTACAATGGGCGGACTTATCGCTAAAAGCGATTTCTTCCAGTCAACCTTTGGATGGAGAGAGGGAGATGCGTGCTGAGCAAGGTCGGTGGTGTGATTATAAGTGAGACAAAAACAATTATTATTATTAATCAAAATAAGAACCATAACATAAACTACAAACTTTACTAATAAAACAATAATACATGAAAGTATACATACACCTAAATACACATAAATACTTCTATATACATACATATATATTATATATAAATAAATACATGTAAATACATGTATAAATACATGTACCTACATATATAGATAAATACAATATCTAACCAATAAATATGGTATTAGACTTACATTCAGCAGTAGGCAGAGTCAGTCAGATAAAAGTTTTTGACCATTGTCTTGAATGAAGTGATAGACTGTGCCTGCCTAATATTAGCTGGGAGACTATTCCACAGACGCACAGCTTCTACGGATAATGACTTATCATAAAAGCTGGTTTTGTGCTGAGGAAAACTTAGTAGTAGGTTTTCAGAAGATCTTAAATAGTGATTATCTGAGGCTCAGAGCAATATAGAGGGAGAAAACGTTCCTTCAAGTAAACAGGAGTAGAAGGTTTGAAAAGAACATTGCACAGAAAAGTAAGAATGTGAGTGTTCCGACGAAGGCGAATTGGCAACCACTTGAGCTTTTTACGAAAATGGGAGACATGGTCGTATTTTCGAAGACCGAAAATGAACCTTATACAGTAATTTTGAAGACGCTCAAGTTTACTCAACTGGTCTTCTGTGAGGTCAAGATAGCAGACATCAGCATAGTCCAGGATTGGGAGAAGAAGGGATTGTGCAAGCGTAACTTTAGTAGCAGTAGGAATAAAATTGCGTAACATTCTTAGTGAGGCACCCGAAGCGAAAATCCTTCTAATTACAGACGCCATCTGGGGGCCCCATGAGAGAGTACTATCGAGTATAAGACCTAGATTTTTTACTTCGTTGCTAAATGGTATAATGGAACCGCAGAATACTACATCCGGAAGCGTGAAAAAGTCAAGCTTAGCAATCATTCTCGTGGTACCTACAATTATGACTTGCGTCTTACTGGGGTTGACCCTCAACCCGAAGCGCTTACTCCAATCAGCTATACGACACAAGTCACGATTGGTTTTATCAATAGCTTCTGCCAAGTTCTCGATGGGAGCCTGAGTGTAGATTTGGAGATCGTCTGCGTAAAGGTGGCAGAAAGAAGAAAGATAATGAGAAATTGAATTAATAAATATGGAAAAGAGAAGTGGAGATAGCACACCGCCTTGAAGAACGCCAGCACTTAAGTTGCACCAGGCAGAGAACGTATCATCTACCGCCCATGCAAATTGCTGCGAAACCAATCAACCACCGAAGGAGATATGTTTATAGAGCTCAGCGTCCCTAAAAGGATATCAAAATTTACCGTGTTGAATGCATTGCTAAAATCCAGTAGCGTTAGAATAGTAAGCTGCCCGGTTTCCATGCATAGTCTAATGTCATCAGTCATCTTGACAAGAGTAGTGACAGTGCTGTGACCAGGACGAAAACCGGATTGCATAGGATTCAACAGGTTATAGCGGGTAAGGAATGAATTTAGTTGATCATGGACTAGACGCTCAAGGACTTTGGATGGGAAAGGTAAGACAGATAAGATTGGGCGGTACTCGGAGAAGGACGTAGGATTGGATTTCTTAGGCAAAGGGACGATCTGAGCTTCTTTCCATATGGAAGGGAAGTCTCTTTGGGAAATGGAATAATTGAGGATATGACAAATGATGGGTAGGATTTCATCCACAACTAGTGAAATCATTTTTCTACTAATGCTATCACCACCCATGGCATTTGACTGAATGGATAGAATACTCTTTTTTACATCACTTGCGGTGAATAGATTAAATAAGAAAGGTTCAGAGTGAGGGGGAGAGATATTAGAAAGAACATTGAGAGTATTTGATTTCTCAACAGGATTAATAAAAGAAGAAGATGAAGAAAAATGTTGATTTAAAGAATTTATATCCAGAGTAGTAGAAACAGGTTCTCGGTGTTTTTTGCCTACTCCAAGAGTTCTAAGAAACCTCCACACTTTACCAGAGTCTTCGTTTTGAACGGAATTGTGGATATGGCGGCGAAAAGCATCTCTACACACCCTGTTGCAGCGATTCCGAGTATCAAATATTTTTTCTTGTTGTAGTCGGAAGGAATGCATTTAATTTTGTTTTTGCAGAAGCTTTTTGATGCATGAGAGCTTTGATATCATCAGTTAGCCAAGGAGCTGGAGCATGTTTAATTTTTACGGCTCTAATTGGCGCAAGCGTGTCATATAGTTGGGTCAAAAGATAATTGAATATCTCGACTTTATCATCAATTGATGTTGCATCATGGACCTGATCCCAATCAATGATATGAACATCTTAACGAAGCTTATCCATATCTATTGCACTAAAATTACGCTTCATTAGGATTTGGGGTTTGGGTTTTGGCGGACGAATTTTATATGACAAATAGATAAGGTCATGAAAAGAAAAGGCATCGGCATCACATTGACCATGTTTAGCAACATGCTGCTCAGAAGAAACTATGATTAAATCTAAAAGAGAGGGGGTTGCATGAGGACATTTGTGGGTTGCGTTGGAAGGCAGAATGTGCATATTGCTAGCATTGATAACAGTTTTAAAATTAGAGGACCGTGAATCATTTTTGAGGAGACATGTATTGAAATCTCCCATGATAATGGAGTGAGTGTAGAAGGATGAGAAGTCTTCAAGGATTTTTTCAAAAGAAGATAAATAGTTAACACGATAGGATGGACTGTAGTAAACACCAAGGAGAATCTTAGTATTGGAAGAAAGAACTTCAATAAGCAAATGCTCGCCCGCATTGGACGGCGGAGGTTGTGTAGACATACTAAGTATGGAGAAAGGGATATGTGATCGTAGATAGATGGCTACACCACCACCGCCTTTCCCGGTACGATCATTTCGTATCAAATTGAAGCCAGGAAGAAAGTAAGATACAGAAGAAAGAGAAGGTTTCAGCCAAGACTCAGAGACTAAAATAGCATGTGTATTCTTATCATTAAAAGATGTCTGCATATCGTTAAAGTGAGCCGGAACACTCTGGGCATTAATATGAAATACGTTGAAATTCTTAGGAACATCGGAAAAGATGTCGGTTAGTGTCGCCGCACACGGGCCACGGGCCACAACCACAAAACGCCGCCACCGGCATATTTCCTATAGTTTTCATAAATTTTATCATGTAGCGTGTGGCGGCCACCGCCGTCAACCGTGTGCGGCGAGTCCATATATATTCTATAAACACAAATAAAATTAATAATGTTTATAAAATAAAGCAAAATTTAATATTCTGTACTATATATACTATACTTCATCCGCCAGTCGTACAATGTAAAAATAAAATAATAATAATAAGATAGTAAATAATAATCTGGCTGCCATGCAAGAAAAATATGAGTAAAGCAAAAACTGATAATACCAATTAGTAGATACAACCATCAAAATGTTACGAATAATGAAACAACAGATTAAATGCATGTATAACAGAAAAAATAATAATGATTGGAAAATATTAAAAAAAAACTTAATTTAAAAACAAATTACAGAAAGCAGATTACGATCACCTGCATTCCGTTTGTTCTCTGGCTAATAAATCGGTTGGTGTAGAAGGGCCTTTATCAATGACAGTGACAGTTCGAGCTACAAAGATGGCATGTAAGTTTCTAGTCTATAAACTGGGGCATACATTTAATCTATGTGAATTGTGATATTACAAGACTAAATTTGTTTACTTCTTTGTTTACATAGAAAATAAAAAGCGTCCTAAGGTCTTTCCAGTTTCCACTCGACTAAACCAAACTAAACTTGACATTGGCGAAATTGTGGCGGTATTATCGCAAAAGCCAAAAACAAAGAAAATAATAATAAAATATAAATATTAGAAATTACTACCCCATAGTATATAAATAAAAAAAATAACAATCAAAATATTTAAATATAGAGGTACCCGTAATGTGTGATATAAAATTATAGTGAAGAATCTACGTTATTTAAATATTATAAACAAAGGGATGCTAATTTAATGATAAAAAAGAGAATTATCTAAGGTATCTTGAGAGCAGGTTGTGAAACGTACTAGTGCAGTTTCTTTGCAGCTTTTTCAGCGGCTCGGCGACACGACCTCGGGGGCATTGGTTCCAATTCTACTGCCGGCTTGGCTACTGGCGAGGCTATCTGCTGCAGCTCTGCTAGGCTAGTGATGCGATGACGGGTGTCATCGGGGCCTAGAACGTACACGTAGCCGTCTCTTGTCCAGCACTTAGCTATTCCGAAGCGCTGCCTCGCGGCTATGAAGGCTTCATGTCGCTGCCTCGTCAAGAATTCAGAGACAGTCATACCGCTGCCCTTCAAGTTGGTCTTAGCTGACCATATCTTGTCACGCAAGGCAAGGGCGGTAAACTTTACAAGCAGGGGACGCGGTTTGTCTTGGGAAGCACGACCCATACGATGACAATGGCTAATGCAGTCCGTCTTGAAGTCTGCCACCTTCGTCGTTTATGAACCGATTTTGATTATTATTTTTTTGTTCGAAAGGATATATCCCAAGTGTGGTACCATGAAAATTTTATCAAGGTCTGATAAGTATCTCCAGAGATATTGAGATAAACATTTCAAAATTGGTTTTGAAAATGAATACGCGGCATTGAAGTCGGTTTTTTTTAGTTTTTAAACGATATTATTTAAGGCTTCCATCACCTCAAACATAGACTGATTTGATGCAGACATGTTATTTTGAAAAAAAAAATCACAGACTGTTTGTTAAAGGAAAGAGTACACTGGCAGGTGATGTATTACCACTAAGAGTTAGTAATGCACATGTATTATGATTGCAAACACTGTTTTATCAATAAATAATGAATTAATAGGAAAGAGCAATTGAAATCGCGTGTCTTCACCTACCGCCATTTTTTTTTTAATCTTTGCTAAAAACACTCCCGAAAAAGTAAACAATTAAACAAATATGAAACAAAATTAAAATAGGTCCCGTGCAGAAGCTACGATGCCACAGACATAAACACATATACGCTGTTACGCAGATACACAGATACAAATGTCTTTTTGAATCGGGGCTAAAAATAATATGTATTATGAAAAACAAAAGTCTGTAACACGTTCAAATTTGCGTGGTCAATATTCAAAGATATTAACGATTCCTAAAAGCAAATAAAAATATATGTCTGAGTGAATAATTTTATAATAATATGTTATCTACATATTTATTTTTTGCTTATTTGTTTCACTTAACAGGAGAACAATTTAAAAGAATTTTAAAAGGCCAAAGCGTCCGGGCCGCTTAGTTCTAACGTAAAACGGAACTCGACACTGAAAGCCTTTGACACTGAACGTAAAAGTAATTGAATTTACGTCTAAAGCAACCCATGTATATGCGGAGCAAGCAAGAGAAACGTCAACCTTTACATGTTATGGTACGTTTACACGCTTGCTAAGCCTTGCCAAACTGCAAACAGTCCCAAGCCTCCACAAATCTCGTTTGGCGTTTGAAAGGCGTTTATACGCTTGTGAATGCGTCAGTCTGCAATATACATCCAAGCCCAATCCCTTTGATCTGCGTAAAAAAACCGACACTCGACTGGATCGGAAGCAAGCAGGCACAAGCCCACGCAAGCCAAGCCAAACGCACTTTTTACATGCTTGCGATTGTCGATCCTTGCCAAGGCTTGGCAAGCGTGTAAACGTACCATTAGTACCACCAATGTACCATACCAATATTCAACATTCTTAGCATTTAATTTTTTTTTTGTAACAGTATGCAATCAAGTAGACGTCCCACGTCATGGAGCTGTGTTACCGTCGCCTATGAACATCTGCAACGCCATGGGCGTTGTTAATGCGTTACTGAACTTTAAGGAGTTTTTGGATACCCTTTTAACCGACTTCACAAAAAAGGAGGAGGTTCTCAATTCATCGGGATCTTTTATTTTAATTTTTTATGTATGTTCGCCGATTAATCGAAGATGCTTAAACCGATTTGAAAATTCTTTTTTTATTTCAAAGGGTACCCTTTCCAGGTGGTCCCATTTAAATTTTAAAGAAATCATCTGAGCCGTTTTTAATATATCAACATTTGTATTACGATGCATTTACTTATCTCGACGACATACTACTAAACTGGCACAAACTATATAATAGTTACTTCGTCTACTGGCTACTTTGACTAGTGCAACGTTTGAAGTCGGTTCTTTTAGTTTTTTAAACGATCTTAAATTATTAAAAGACTCTCATTTTATTATCGTTAACAGCGGCAAACATGTAACTTTACATCTTATACCATTGAATCCATTGGCAAACGTACATAAAAGGAGGCACTCTTTTTACTCGTTCCTAAACAACAGGAGAGAATACTAGATACTAGAAGAATACTCATGCATATGCATATGCATGAGTATATGCATATGCATATATATGTATATGCGCAGTGGTCACTGTTCATAATGTGTTGCCTTAGTGTCAGACTAATAAACAGGCTAGGCCAGTAATGAAACGTCATTGATCCAAGTCATTTGCCTGGCTATTTGATCAAATGGCTGGTTATCATTTAGGAATCTAGTTGAACGGCGCTGTTTATTCAAGAGGCTAGGCTGTTAATTGAACGGCTAATTCAGCTATCTGCCTGCGACATATACGTTATAAACGTCCACCTAAAGCAGTAGAAATAAATATATACGGCACTTGTCTGAGATAATACAAAATATACGATACCAACACTGTCGCGTAATTTTGCTAGTGAAGCTTTACCCTTGTCTTTGTTTTCGTACACCGATTTTGGTTAGGGCCTTAAAATCTGCTGGAATAGAAATAACTGTTTTATTATTGTAAGGATAGGTTACGTGATATATGTGAGGATGCAAATTAATAAACAGATAATTAATCAGCGTAGCTAAAATGTTAACTGACTTCTCGACATCAGAGGCATTGGGTCGGATGTATAGATCCGACCAAAATGACTTTTTAATACAGCGATATTAAGGTTTTTTTTCTCTTTCTAACAATCTGACCTTGATATTTCTATCTTATACCGTTGATAAGATACACAGATGCATAAAGTCGGATTTACAGACTTTTTGAAATGCCTGGGAGCCATAAGTTTCCATGTTTACTTCCAGCTCTATGCACCAAATAATTAAAAGCTTTATGAGTCGTATTTCAACATAAAATTTTATGCATTTTAAATGTTTGTTCTTAAATACTGGACGCATCAGCAGATAAGCCTTTGTGCATCAAAAGACAAAAAGGACGAATAAAAATTGTAAATTTAATTTTTGCTCTCCTGTAAAGTAAGAGTTTTGTACATCCGACCTAGTGCATCTAATGTCGATACTTATAAACTAGTAAATATAGTATAGTACCGTAGCTAATATGTAAACTACATATTTTTTTTTTATCAGAGCATTCTGATGCTCAAAATATTTATCGGCCACACTGTTAATACGTAAACAATAAAAACCTTACTACCATTTTCAACCGACTTCCAAAAAGGAGGTTCTCAATTCGTCTGTATGTTTTTTTTTGTGTATGTTACGCGATTACTCCGTCAATGTCAACCGATTCGAATGATTCATTTTGTAATCGGTACGGTATGTTTTCGAGGTGGTCCTATTGTAATTTAATTGAGATCTAATTAGTATCTCCAGAGATATGATGATAAACCTTTTTAAAGTATCTTAATTTTTTGTTTATTAATTTGCGTCCTCTCATATCTTACGTAACCCATCTTAGCATTTTTTACGTAGGAGAGAAAATAATAAATATAAAGTTATTTTATATCATAACAGATAGCGTTTGACCACTATTTAAACTGTTTGTAAGTGATGATGCGGTCGAGGATGGAGGCACTCTAGGTCTAAGATGGGAACTGGCTCTCAAAGATAGCATCCGGAACATATTAGATATTTGGCGACAGATTTTCTACCACTGTAATAATCGAACATAAATATTTCGATAGAAGAATATATTGGTGCTCAGCAGGGATTAAACTCGGTACCTCTGGCGTCAAAGCCGACCATTTTTAGGGTTCCGTACCTAAACATAAAGTAAGTAATACGTAAAGGTAAAAAGGAACCCTTATATGATCATTTTCTTGACCGTATGTCTGTCTATCTGTCCGTCTGTCTGTCCGTGTGTCACCACTTATTTTCGTGAAAACTTGTTAGTACCAAAATTTACCTTAATTTTCAATTTTTTTATTTTTCCGAATTTTTCCTTGACTTATGCTGTAAGACCTTGCTTTTGAGCAAAATTGACAATTCTAGGTCAACCGGAAGTACCCTATAGGTTTCGGGTCGAAAACCTATAGGGTACTTCCCGTTGACCTAGAATCATGAAATTTAGCAAGACGCAAGGTCTTACAGCACAAATTAAGGAAAAAATCCAAAAAATAAAACAAGTTGAAAATTAAAGGGTGCCCCATTACATTCATAGTTCACGCCAATTAAGGTAGACCTCTGAGTTATATGAGCGCTGCTACAGTTTAGAGGTCTAGCTTAATTGGAACATACCAACGTTGGTACGGAAGCCTTGGTGGGCGAGTTCAACTCGACTTGCCCGGTTTTTATTTAACTACACCACTGGGACCTCTAATTAATTAACGTAAATATTTAACAATTAATTAACGTATCAAATCGCATTGTCTATGGCCCCACAACATCAACAAACTTCAACGCAGCATTTCTTACGTTCCAAGCTGAAATATGAACGCCTGTCTGCGGGATGTTCGCAGAGAATTTGTTTTGCGTGTATAAACTTAACATTGTTTGCAGGCTTATACAGCTAAGTTAAGATGTTAGCTTTATAGCGAACCGCAGTCATTTTTTTCGCTAAGCCTCTGGGGTTCTGTACTAGCGAACTTGCAGTGGTTTCATATGTGATGCGAATTTGTTTTTAGACGTTATCATACATTTTATGGTTTCAAAAATTAAGACAACTTTACATAAGGGTGAGTAATTTTTCAACCGACTTTCAAAAAGATGGAGGTTCTCAAATTGTCTGTATATATTTTTTTTTGTTTTTCTTTTTTTTGTGTAACATACACACAAAAAAAACGTACGCGATTACTCCGTCAATTGAGAACCGATTCAAATGATTCTTTTTGTAATCGGTAGGGTACGTTTCTGAGGTAGTTCCATTGTAATTTCATCGAGATCAGATAAGTATCTTCAGAGATATGACGATAAACGTCTCAAACTTGCTACTGAAATTGACTCGCGGGGCATTTTATTATTTTTTAATTTGAATTATTGTGGTATATAGTTGAGATTTTTAAATAATTTTATCAAGACCTGATTAATGTGTTAATGTTTATCCCTTAATTTGGCCGAAATATTGAAGTGATAGCCAAAATGGCAGAAAAGGATATAAAATACTTTTCAACGTAGGCAAAGGCGCGTGGTGCAGTAAGTTTTCTATAAAATCAAATATTTTCGAGTTGTTGGCAACACTGCTCTTACTACTCTTAAGTAAACAAACATGGTTGCCCAAACACGTTTGAACGGTACAATGTTTTAATACTTATTATCTGCAAAGTTCTAGTGACACGCAAATATCGTCATCATTATTAAGAAAAGATTAGACTCAAGATTTTTATACAAACGCTGACAAGGTCTTCTAGGGCTGCAAAAAGGCATGCCCCTTTTCCAAGAATATTGTTAAAAAACATAAGGATAGGTTCAAAGTTCAAGAATAATTCACAAAGAGTCCGCAAATGATATTTGTCATAATATTATCATATATTCTACTAACTTTAATATTATAAAAGCGGAAAATTTTAAGGTGTTCGCACGTACAGATATTTACTGACGAAGAAAAGTGCATCTGGTTCTAACATCGCGGAAAATATCGATGCAGGATCTCATACATTGCGACAATATTTACAAGAACTGTGCAAATTGCATTCCGCTTCTTTTATAATTTATGGTTAACTTTTATTTAAAAGAAAAGCTTACTGGGTTGCACATTACTAGTGTCTTGTTAACCACTCCAATTAAACTTAATATGTTTGTGTCTTGAGTGGGTTTACGTCAATAGTGCAATGGATAGGGATCAAACTCACGATCTTTCGTTCGCTAGGCCTTAGGCGCCTATATTGCCGCTTTGAGAAAAGATGGAAGTTTGTAACTTTTCAACGCTATAATTTAAGATCGTTTGAGGGCCCGGTGGCGTAATCGGGAGAACGGTCGGCTTTGATGCCGTGGTACCGAGTTCAAACCACCGTGCACCAATGGATTTTTCTGTCGAAAAATGTACGTGCGCTTCTCACAGTGGCCCTCCGGTGAAGGAAAACATCGTTAAGAAACCAACAACCCCCGCATGGTGGTAGGACACTATCTATAGTGTCCGCCTGGCCAGCTACCACCCTCAAGTTAGAAAATCTGTCACCAAACATCTTATGTGTTCCGGCAGCTATCCTTGAGAGCCAGTTCCCATTCTAGGCCTAGCGTGCTACCATGCTCGACCGCATCATCACTTATTAACAGGTGAGATAGTGGTCAAACGCTAGCCTATAAAGTAAAAAAAAATCGTTTAAAAAACTAAAAAAACCGACTTCAAACGTCGCGCTAGGCAAAGTAGACAGCAGACGTAGTAACTATTACATAATCTGTGCCAGTAGTGAGTCGTCGAGATAAGTAAATGCGTCGTAATACAAATGTTGATATATTAAAAACGGCTTGGCCGATTTCATTAAAATTTAAATGGGACCACCTGGAAAGGGTATGCTTTGAAACAAAAAAAGATTTTTCCATGTCGGTGGAAGGATGGAATCTTTTTGTGAAGTCGGTTAACAACGGCTGCAAAACTTTGGATAAAATGTAGCATACAGATGATTTATAACCTGGATTTCTACATAGGATACTATCCCAGACAACATTGTTTAAATCTTACAAATTTAAATCCATACCGAAAAAGTATTTGCTGTAAAATACACAGAATCAGTCGTTCACAAACAAGCAAATAACAAGTGTAGCTGAATCCAATTGTTTGTTTTTAATTAACAAACTGGAAGGACGGGTGGATAAATAATTCTCGGAAACATAACATTCTGCCAGCTTAATAACACATACTCGTACTATGTATACATTTACAATACAATAGAGTGTAACATCTTATTGAAAAAGATAGGTAGATAAACACTTTATGAAATAACAAATTATATTCGTTTAAAACAACATAAAAATAATTACCTAATGACAATATCAAAAATATTTAAACCACAATATATAATACTTAGGGCCAGTTTCATCGGTTCCTGATAATGCGTTAAATATAGTATCGTAGTTATCGGACACATGGCGCCATATAAAAGCTGTCAAAAGTCTGTCAGATTTCTTCATATTAGCGCTATCAGGAACCTGTGAAACTGGGCCTAAGACTATAAATAAATAAGTTAAACATAAACATTAGTTTACAACAAAATATGTAAAAATAGGCGGTCTTGTCGCTTAAAATGATATCTCCCAGACAACGGATTTGTGTGCAATCTATATTTGACCGAGCGAGCGAAGGAAAGGTTGCCGTTTCAGCTTGGCCAAAAATGCTTTCGTAAGTGTCTCAAAACTTCGAGAAGAATATCCAGAGACGAGGAGAGATTTTTGTAGTGTTAGGACTTCTGCTAGTCCGCCTGGGGTGGTACCACCACTTTGTCAATAAATTTTCGGCCGTGAAATAGAAATGTTTTTCGGTTGAAATGACTAGGTGTCCAGTAAAATTGCAGGGCATGTGAGACTCAACATATTTATGTCTCAAGGTAACAGGTGCAGTGCAGTGACATGCAAAATTCTGGCAGTCCAAAATTTTGCATGCCACTGTATCTGTAATAGGTAGACGTCATCGCTTACCATCAGGCGAGCGTCGTGCTTGGCCTGTTACTTTTTACAATAATAAAAAAAAGAATTCAGCTAGGCTGGGCAGCATTCGGAAAACTCCGAGTCTTCTCGTCGTCTATACCGTAGTGTCTAAAGATAAAAGTCTTTAACCAGTGCGTCCTACCTGTGATGACATACTGAGCCGAGAAGTGGACACTCACAATTCGACTGGTCCACCAATTTAAAGTCACTCAGCGAGCTATCGAGAGAGCTATGCTCGGTATTTCAATGCGTGATCGAATCCGGAACGAAGTAATTCACCAGAGAACTAAAGTTGTCGATGTAGCACAACGGATTAAAAACTGTAGTGGCAGTGGGCCGGTCATATCTTCCGCAGGACTGATTACCGTTGGGGTAGACTTGTCCTAGAGTCGAGACCGCGAATCGGCAAACGTAGCGTAGGACGTCCTGTGACCAGGTAGAGCGATGACATACGCAAAGTGGTCGGCAGTGACTGGAAAAGAAGAGCCGAAGATCGGGCTCAGTGACGCATCTTGGGAGAGGCCTACGTCCAGCAGTGGACTGACACCGGCTGATGATGATGTCTCTCCGAAAGTCTATTTTCCTCTGCTGGTGGTATTTTTCGTATTTCTCGAGTTCGACAAATACTTAAAAAATGATAAAACGTAAAAAAAACTATCAAGACACAACTTTTTGTCTGAAAAACATTTTCATCCGATATTCTTTAAAGGTACTACGACTACACCACGGCGTCTTGCGCGCGCGATCTAGGCGGCGATCAAATAGCGCCGTAGTATTGGCTCACACCAAACGTGGATCACGATCTACGGCGATTAGAAAAAGATTGACAATCAGATCGCGAACGCGCGCGCGGACGCAAGCCGCCGTGGTGGTGTCGTCGAGGGTGTGTTATTCAGTTGTATCAGAATCTATTGGCGACATGTGTTATTTATTGGTAGTTTGAGCGACTACCGAAACTTACCACCAGCGGTTTATAGTTTACCACACAGGGATCACGCTATCAAATCTACGGACACAGGAAGGTAAGAATGATGGATGAAATTCTGTCACGCGGGAACGGTGTAAGCAACAGAACAAATGAAGTTACTTTCTGAGCGTTGGTATGCATCAGTGAAAAGTGACAAAGTAATATAATTAAGAATCGTTTATAAAATAAATAATAGTTTAAAAAAACTATAACTATAAATAATAGTTTAAATAACTATAAAAGCGTATTTTTTACGCTTTTATAGAAAATCCAACTAAAAATAGAAAATACATTTTAATAAATTTGAATTATTATTTATTATTATTACTATTTTTAATTCAAATTTATTAAAAATTATTTTCTATTTTTTAGTTGGATTTTCTATAAAAGCGTATTTTTTTAGTTTTTTTAAACTATTATTTATTTTTAATTTTTTAGTCGATTTTTTTTTTATTGTATTTTTTTTAAATTTATTTATTGTCATCGGTCTTCATGAGTATGCCAAATTTCGAGTTAATCCGACGTTTTGAAGGTTTCAAAATCATGTTCAAAGATTCCGTTACATACTAACATACAAACATACATACGTCTGAAGCTAGTAAAAGCGTATTAATGAAAAAACCTTACATCAAATGCCACGCTAGACATTTTCAGTAGGGACCAATTTTGAGGTGTTAATCTCCATATTTCTGGAAGTACTCTTTAGATCTTTATTAGACGTTTATTATAATTACGTTTAAATACACCTAATGCGTTCCAGTAGCTATCCTTGAGAGCCAGTTCCCATACTAAGCCTAACGTGCTACCATCATCGACCGCATCATGACTTACCAACAGTTTAACCCCAAATTGAACATATAAGATCCTTAACATACAAAAAAACAGATAATTTACCAAATCGGTAAATACATTACGGAGTTCTAAGTTAACTAACATAAAATAAAAAATACCTAAGAATCTCCTTCAATTTTCTGAAGTCAGTTAAAAATGGTGGAAATCAAATCCGAAGTTCCTTTGAAATATACCGTACAATTACCACCTTGTATTTTACGTAGATTATTCAATATAAATGTGCCTTTCAAGCTCATGTTCAATACTCTAAGCGTTGCGTCAAAGGATCCTCCGATCCAGTGACTGTGTTTACAAAATCAACAAGCACGAAGAATTTAGCATTCCCCGTCTAATAAAACCAGTGGAACGGCAGAGTAACGGCTAAAGTGTGCCATATACTATGTAAACCGTGTTAGCTACGTCTCGTCGCCTCACATTTTGTTACCCAGTACGCAAGTACGCGTGTGACTTTGTTATGTACTTTTAAGAGCTTAATTGTGTTGTGATGTTCACGTTTAGGTACTTACTGCGCAAGACCAGTGAGCTCCTAACTGTGTAAGTGTACCTTGTTACGTTATGAAAGTATTACTACTACTTACTACGTTATTTCAGGACTCTTTATACACTACGAATTTACATCATCTGGCGGCTGTCGATGCGTCTAATGACGAGATTACACCAGGTGCATATTGTTGTTCAACTTTCTAGGGATGTACTTTCCTTTCGATTCCACGTACTTTTCAACCAACTTCCCAAAAAGAAGGAGGATCTCAATTCGTCAGTTTTTTTTTGTGTATGTGACGCGATTACTCCGTCAATTGTGAACCGATTCAAATGATTATTTTTTAATTGGTAGTGTACATCTCCAAAATGTTCACATTGTAATTTCACAGATATATGATAATATCTTCAGAGATATGACAATAAACGTCTCAAACTTTCTACTAAAACTGACTCGTGTGGCATGGAAGCCGGTTGTTTTAGTTTTTAAACTATCTTAATTATAGTATCGATACTAGCGGTTAAAAGTACTCGTTTTGTTACTCAATTATTTGTCCCGAAAGAACATTTAGACTGACATTATCGAGCGACAGTAAGGTTTAGAATTATTAAGCTATTTGATTGGCTAATTAAACGCGATTGAATGGATAGAAAAGTATTAAATGAGTACTTGTTGTAACTCGTATCGTTCATCCCTAGGAATTTGAAGAACAAAAATCGCCTGGTCTGATCTTGGTATAAGGCAGTCTCATTAGAACGTTACTGTCATCTTGAATTGAATTGAAGAGGTACTTGCCCTCACGGTTCCATCGCTAGAAACCAGTTTCTACATAATACATACATTTTTTTAAATCAAAAGTTCTTTAGCGGCGTTTTGCACTTTTCTCGGGGGGGGTTAAAAGTGTTAACTCGCGTCAGGTCACGTGTCCTGATCGAAAATTCGTAAGACGGAGCGCACGGCGCTTGCGCGAGGTGTCATTCTACAATATTCAAAAATGACGTGTTCAAGTTCACTTCTGCCGGCACTCCCGAAGGGCAACCCGTTGTTTTTAGAAGCGTTTATTTAACTTGCAATGTATGTATGTATGTATGTATGTAATTATGTATGTATGTATGTATGTTACTATGTATATTCGGGTGGAATCTTGGAAGCTAAATTAGACCCACTTCCCGATGTCCGATTGGACTCAAATTTGGTGTACTTTACATAAGTATACCAAATTTTTGGTGACAATACAATGATATGGTACCATGGAGCTGGTCTGATGATGGAGACGGAAGGTGGCCACGGCATCTCTGTGATAAAACAACATAAGCCCACCGAGTTTGGGCTCGATTGATTTGTCTTGTAGAGAACTTTACGCCTAGATGACATTCAGGGTCTGATGATGAAGCTGGAAGGTGGCCACGGCATCTCTGTGATAAATCAACGTAACTCTACCGAGTTTGGGCTCAATTGATTCGTCTTGAAGAGAACTTTATACCTAGATAATATCCAAGGTCTAATGATGAAGCTGGAAGGTGGCCACGGCATCTCTGTGATAAATCAACGTAACCCTTTTGAGTTTGGGCTCGATTGATTCGTCTTGAAGAGAACTTTACACCTAGATGATATTTAGCGACTGGTGATGAAGCTGGCAGGTGGCCACGGCATCTCTGTTATAAAATAACGTAACCCCAGTGCATTTGGGCTCAAAAGATTTGTTTTGAGGACCACTTCACACTTAAATGATAGCCAGGATCTGATGATAAAGCCGTAAGATGGCCATGGCATTTCTGTTATAAAGCAACATAGCCCCACCGAGTCGATTGATTTTCCTTGAGGAGCACTTTGCCCATATTCACATCAAATATCCGTGGAATATTTTAAAACAATACGCCTTTTCTTAAATACTTAGGTAGTAGCTAGGTAGTCGGTATCTATACCTTCCTACTAAATAGTTAAAAATAAATTATAGTAAAAATATTTTTAAAAACAAGCTTTTATCTGCGACATTGAACTAAAATGTTAAAAATAAATTCTAGTAAGTATTTGACGTGTAGGTACTTACCTATATTTTTAAAAGCTTGAGGCACTGAAGTATAGTAATTACCTAGCCTGAAAAACGGGTAGTGCTTCAAGCTTTTAAGAATAAAGGTAAGTACCTACACGCCAAATACTTACTAGAATTTATTTTTAGCATTTTAGTTCATAGTCCCAGATAAAAGCTTGTTTTTAAAAATATTTTTACTACAATTTATTAATCATAACTATATAGTCCCACTGAAGAAGGTGATGAAAAAATACAACTACGATTATTATTATCCTTACCAAAATAATAATAAGATTTTACTGGACATGTCCCTGTATTTTAAGTTCTTTTTATTATTTATTTTTACTTCATACATTAAACATATCCCACTTCATGAAAATTTTAATGTGTCACTAAGCTTAATTAAATGATATTTCAATAAAAATTTTGATACTCAACGATATAATATTATTATATTGAGCAGTGCAAGAATTTTTGTATTCTTCAAACATCCAACAAAGATCTATTATCAGCTCAATACCGACCAGCCACTTTTAGACGTTCCTGTTAATCAATCTGGTAAGAGTGCCGGTTTCAAATCGTCCCGGATTAAAACCGTTCGCAACACTCAATTAAGCGATTAAAAACTTTCTGAAGCGGAAAATTCTAGAGAAATGGCTTTAGTGTTAATGGGGGTCATTTGAATGGATACAGAAGGTTTTACATTTTCGTTAATTTGTTTGAAGCTTGCAAAGGGCTTTTTAAAAGGTTCAAAAGAAGTGTTTTAACGTAAAGGATTGTTGTATAAATTGAGTTGTTTTTTTGCAGTATAGAGTTTATAAAAAAAAACACAACAAAACAAAATACATTTTAAAAAGTGCTGTTAACTAATGCAGTATTTGACAGGTACATAATTGATAGTAGTAAGAGCTTTCCTGCCTACCAGAGTTACTTTGAACTCTTGCTTTGAACTCAAGATCGGGCTCAGTGGCGTGCCTTTGGGGAGGCCTATGTACAGCAGTAGACTGATACCGGCTGATTATGATGATGATGAGAGTTACTTTATCAGACTACCAGGAGGGTTATGATATTGACCGGTATATTCACATGAAATCAACCGAGAAAAAAACAATCATCTCTTTTTACAATTATACAGACTAAAGTCTGTAAACTCTAATAATATCCGCATACTCCGTTGTAGACATTCAAAGTCGTTTACTTCTCTCTGTGAAATGTACACGAGTACACGACTTCATACTCGTACAGTTCAACGCTAAAAGTGTAACAAACTCTTATGCAAATGCAGTAACACGCCTGTTCCATGTACGTTTTACACGCTTTAATATCGTGTAATGGCACGCGCTCAAACGACGCGACGATGCTACGTGAGCCGCCGTCTGTCGCAGATTGAATTCACCCTCCTTGTTTAGAAGGCGGCGGAATGACTGATGTGTGTTGTTCTGGGAAACTACTTTGAAACGTGTGATTTAATGACGACATACGCAAAGCAATGGGCATCGACTGGAAAATAAAAGCTGAAGATCAGGCTCAGTGGCGCGTCTTGGGAGAGGCCTACGTCCAGCCGTGGACTGACCGGGACTGATTCAGATGATGATGATGATGAAATTTCAATTCATTATTGAATAGCATTGATTAAACTATCACTTCTTGCCCTTCAAAACGTTTCATAGCATATTATCCATAGCACGGATTAGACAAAGGAGATCCATAGCTGAGTCGACACTACGTGTTCATAATATCTCCATATTGCTTTCTGTGTATCTTCACAGATTACGAAGCTCGCGCGGATTGATTTATGGGCGTGGAAATTGAAACCCAGATTATATATATCCTTCTTCCTATGATCCCGTATAGGATCAGGGTACATATATTTGTTTCACGAGGTGCGTTCCTTTGATATGCTTTGATTGATGATTTACTGACGCTGATTAATTCCGAGAAGCTTTTAGTACTGATATTGATACGGTTTAGTTTAAGTCTTCGTCGAAATATGTTGTAGTGTAAGTAAATAAAACTGGCCAAGTGCGAGTCAGACTTTTGTCCCGCACACGGAGGGTTCCAAATTTCCGAAGTCCGAACGCCACGAACTTCTAACACCAAGATAATTAATATAATTAAATATCTGGAAGACCGAGTGTTCGTACAACTAACTTTCTACTGATTCTAGCTGATTGAAGCTCTTCAAGTACTAAAATTGAAGATATATTATTCAATACTGTACACTACATGTGTGCAATTAAACCTTAACTACGTAAACAAATCGACCGAGGCCCACAAATTTAACAAATGAAACGCTTGCGCGTGCTAATTTTTCCTGTGCTGCCATCTAGTTGCGTCGAGGTGAATTAATTTCGTATCGTATCGTAAAAAACACGTTTTTTGTTTTAAACCCTTTAATTTTTTACTTTGTTCTGGTTCTTAGTATTTGTTGTATAAGCGGCAACCGAAATACATCATCTGTGAAAATCTCAACCGTCTAACTATCACGGTTCATGAGATACAGCCTGAGGACAGACAGACAGACAGACAGACAAACAGACAGACGGACAGCGGAGTCTCAGTAATAGGGTTCCGTTGGTACCCTTTGGGTTCGGAACCCTAAAAATAGATAAACACTTTAGGTATTGCTCACAATTTGAATAGCTAAATTACAGTTTAGGTGTATTGTGTCACATATAACTGAACAGGTTAGTCTCATAGTTATTACTCCTCTTTATCATTTTTTAAAGTATTATAACTATGTGGCCGTTTTACCACAATCTCTCCATTTGGTCGAAGATAGTAGTACTCTTGCCTTGAATATTAATTTGCTCTCAAGCAACACTTGTGCCTTGCGACAGATTGTCAAACTCGAGGGTGGTAGATAATTTTGCGTTTTCTTCTATTAGCCCATATGTTCACACCATCACAAGTGGCATTAGTGAAAGGAGAATAAGATAAGAAATAAATAAAAACATTTATTTTCACAACACGGTACCCCTGTACATAACAACAATAGGTAACCTTTTAAAATATAAATAGACAAACATGTCAAAACCAAATAAAATACTAAATAAAAAGTATAACTAAATAATCAAATGTAATCTTACGAAAAATTAAGAGATCGTCCAAGTATTAGTGCTACAAAGACGGAGAGTTCATTTTGCTAAAGTGTACAGTACCTGTGGACAAAATAGGTTCAGGCTCGGCAAAATGCTGCAGACGACTACAACGTGGCTACAAAAAGACCTAGCATAGACAGTAGCCAGAATAAGGCTTAACACTCCCGTGTCCGAACTGGAGAGTGACTGGAAAAGAAGAGCCGAAGATCGGGCTCAGTGGCGCATCTTGATACAGGCTGATGATGATGTCCGAACCTAGACCAAACGTCAAGGTTGGCCGCCTCTACTCAAAGTTCACGCGTGTCTGTTTTAGCAGCTGGACGGTCGCGAAAACTATAAAATTGCCTCTTCAAAAGTCGAAAAATTTCGAGCCCCCACAGGCAAGGACATATTTTCTATAACTTTTTCCGTTGCTACATTTCGATTGTGCCGTCACAGAATGTATTGAAATTTTGACACACTTAGTTTCAATACAAATCGTGATACTTGCTTTATCTATTGCTGAACACGACTGATGTATTGTAATAAGTGAGATCTATGAGATATTTGATGATAAAATATATAGATTTGACTTTTGCCTAAAAATGACCTTATTTACAGCTAGATCGAATTGCTTTTAGTCTAACCCAGCCAAGGGCATCCAAAATTTTATGCTTCTTCGGTCATTGCTCAGCTATAAACCCTAAAAAAAAGCTTTCTAAAATGAAAGCAAAAAATACAAGTTTATGTCTGGCTTACAATAGCGTCAAACGAGCATAAACGCAAATAACTTTTCCCAAAGCATATTCGCACAAAAGTTGATGACATTTTCATATCAACACACTTTTATTTGCGGCCAAAAGTTCATGAGCGAATAAACATTTTATACCTTCTCCAGCGTAAAACGGAATAAAATCATGACCTTATAAAAATAAGTGTACGAGTCAAATCAGGAGCGTATCTTTAGTGCCGGCTGAGCTGTAGGGTCAAACATTGTTAACGCATTCTTTTTAATAGGTATTCTTCTATTTAACCTAAACTAGGTTAGTATTTGTGCTTAAGTTTGTTTAGATATTTCATAAATTATTTAAGTGATAATTGTAAAGATAGAGTTGGTATAGTTGCAATGTATGACTAAGCCAATAGGTAATTTTACAGCGCTTCGTCTCGTTCGACTCCAGACCAGCGCATCATAGAGTGAAATCGGATTCAGGTGTTTGTCCGTCCAAAATAACATTTAAAGATATTTTTTGTCTTCAATTGGCTAGTTCAAGAAACAAAATTTAAACTAAAAATAAATTTCGGATGAATCAGAAAATTAAAGTAGTCTAGCAGCATTCAATCGATTAAAGCAAAATAAACATAGAGTGGGGAGTCATTTTTAGCCACGCAGGGGCCACTTTTAAGCTACGGCCACACCGCGGCGTCCTGCGATCTGCGGGCGCGATCCCAGTACTTTTCAATTGTTTTCTGATCGCGTTTGGTGTGAACCAGTTGGTACAAATACTATTGCGCTATCTGATCGCCGCCTAGATCGCGCACGCAGGACGCTGCGGTGTGTCCGTACCTTTATTTTCATGCGTCCTACCTAATAAAACATATTGCCAATCGTTTCGCAGCGTTTCGGCACTATATAGGACTATTATCATATTATCTTTTCAACCAACTTCCAAAATAGAGGAGTTTCTCAATTCGTCTGTATATTGTTTGTTTCTTTTTTTGTATGTATGTACGCGATTACATAGTTATAAATAAAATATCTAACTGAAATATTTAACTGTAATATTTAACCGAAACACTCAACTGAAATATTCAACTAAAACATTCAACATAAATATCTAACTGAAATATTAAACTGAAACGGGTTGGGAGCGACGGAGTCGGCAGTCGCAGCGTCGTCGAGTGAAGGCAGCGACGCAGCAAGTCGGCGCGACGCGTGCACCAGGGACAACGACCTGCGATGCTCTGCCACCCACTGCACCCGCACGCACCACGAGCTCCACTCCCACCCACCTGAAACATGAAATAGTTGGTAGTCCGCTATGGATGTGTTGTTGAGTTGGGAGCGACGGAGCCGGCAGTCGCAGCGTCGTCGAGCGAAGGCAGCGACGCAGCAAGTCGGCGCGTGCACCAGGGACAACGACCTGCGATGCTTTGCCACCCACTGCACCCGCACGCACCACGAGCTCTACTCCCAGCCACCTGAAACACTTAACCGAACATTTAACCGAAATGTTTAACTGAAATGTTCAACTGAAATTTTTAACTGAAACTTTCAACTGATCTGAAACTTTTTAATTGAAACTTTTTAACTGAAATATTTAACCGAAACATTTAACTGAAATATTTAACTGAAATATTTAACCGAAATATTTAACCGGAATATTTAACTGAAATATTTAACAGAAATATTTAACTGAAATATTTAACTGAAACATTTAACTAAAATACTTTAACCGAATATTTAACTGAAATGTTTAACTGAAATGTTTAACCGAAATGTTTAAGTGAAATGTTTTAACTGAAATATCCAACTGAATATTTAACCGAAATATTAAACCGAAATATCCAGTTATAAATATTTAAATACGGGACTTATCGCGCCTAAAACATAAATCTTATCTACTCGACGTTTCGACCAAGTTGCATTGATCGTGGTCACGAGCAAAGAGAATATAAATACTACGTAAGAAGAGACGGGACTCGCATACTTCTAAACGGATTTTGTGAATTGTATGTAATGTGCGTTTATAATCATGGACTCTATCTGAACCAATCAGGAACTGGAACCTGATGACAGCTTCAATCCAGCCCCAGATTATTTTATTACGTAGATAGGAGTACCCTCTACACAATACGTGTATTCAACTGTAACGTGTCAAACTTGAAGTTACAAAAATAAGAAGTTTCTTATACTTTGACACTGGCTGAATACACTAATAGTGTGGAGCCATAATGAAAATTGTAAAAAAAAATATATAAAAGAGTTTTAACCGACTTCCAGAAAGGAGGAGGTTCTATGTTCGTATGTAATTTTTTTTCGATACTTCATATCGATACTTTGAAGAAAATATGAGCCTGAACTGAACCACTAATTAATGTGATTTCTTTTATATTACTAAGGATTATTAATAAAACGAAAACATTAAATAATTATGTGGTTTTATTGTGGGCACAAATACAATCCAATATAATCTCAGTAGTACATTATTTCAGGCTTTGAAATGCCATTAAAATGATTAACCATATGTTTTGTGTTCTTTAGCTATTTACTTTTACCTTACCCATTTATATTTTACATTACATTTACGAAAGACCAGCTTCGAACGGGGAGAACATATAAGCCTACAAAATTTGCATCAATTTGTTGCATCAAGTATAAAATATTAACATCTTCATTGTCATATTACAACAAATTTACACAAAACCTAAACGAATTATGCACCTAAACCTTCCTTATAAACACTCTGGCTATTGGTGAAAACCGCATGTTAATCCACTCAGTAGCTTTTGAGATTATTGCGAACAGACAGACAAACAGACGCAGTGAGGGACTTTGTTTTATAATATGTAGTGATATTGGACAGCCCTTTGGCGTAAAGGATAGACTCATTCTGAACACTCATTCTGACCCGATGGTTGTTGGTTCTAATTTAATAATAAAATAATTAACTAATGAGTCTAATTTTGTATCTCCATACAAAATGTTTAACCGCCGTTTCATCCTCTTAAGGGATGATTTTTTTTAAATCATTTCTTAGAGGATGTCTAAGTTATAATAACTATCTGCGTACCAAATTTCAGCGTAATCCATTTAGGGGTTTGAGCTGTGCGTTGATAGATCAGTCAGTCAATCAGACAGTAACGTTTGCCTTTTTATATATACAGACCAAGGAAAATGCCTGAAATACGCATATTCTTATTTATTTACAGAAGTACTTGTGTAAAGTTTCGAATAAAAAATACTATCTAATCTTGTTTCTTCATACAAACTTTGAACCCCCGTTTCATCCCCTTAAGGGGTAAATTTCGTTAAATCTTTTCTAAGCGGATACCTACGTCACAATAACTATCTGCACGCCAAATTTCGGTTCGTATGATGAACGAAGAAGCAAATCGCTTCATTCGGGTAGATGGTATATCCACCACAAATCGGTGGCGCCTTTTAGTATCTATGTGTACCAATTTTCGAGTGAATCGACCCAGAGAATAAAAAATTTCAAACAAAATTTAACCCTCAATTTCACCCTCTTTGTCCAGCGCTTACCTTTGGATTTCCTATTTTGATTTTTTATTGTGGATTCTATAAGGCTTTTTAGAACAGGTGAAGATTTTTTTTTATTTGATCGAGTTATTTTTTTCGGATTATTCAATGTTTCTTTGTTTTTCTTCAATTTCTTCAGCAATTTGAGTTTCCGAGGTGACACGTTAAGCTCTGCAGTGGACTCTGCAGTCGATTCTGTAAATTATGCATTCAATTTAATATTAGCTATTGTACAAAGGAGACTAGCTAAGCCCCGCCGTTGAAGTCGCTAGCATGTAATAGGTACCTAACATCACATTCAATATTTGCTTATATATTTTTATTAAATCACTAGCAGCCCGCCCCGGCTTCGCACAGGTACAACATATATGCCTACAAAATTTGCATCAGTTTGTTGCATCGAATATAAAATATGAACATATTTAACAACCATCGTCATATTTCATCCAATTTACACAAAACCTTAACGAATTATGCACCTAAACCTTCCTCATAAACACTCTGGCTATTGGTGAAAACCGCATGATAATCCGTTCAGATGATATTGAGATTATTGCGAACAGACAGACAGACGCAGTGATGGACATTGTTTTATAATACTTACGTAGTGATATTGGACGGCCCTTTGGCGTAAAGGATAGTTACCCTGATTCTGACCCGAGGGTCGTTGGTTCTAATCCTAGTTATATACCTACCAATGAAAGTTTTATATGCATTCATGAGGTACTGTACTACGTAAATACTCTATCAAGACAGTATTCACTCCCCTAACGAAGATATCAACGCAGGTCCGTTCGCCGAAGGATGTGATTCCTTTTCAGATACCTGGTGTGTACAAAATCGATTGCAGCTGCGGTAAATCGTATATCGGACAGACCAAGCGTACTATTGCAGAAAGGGTCAAAGAACACATCGCAGCTGTAAAAAACTGCCAGGTCAATAAATCTGCTATCGCCGAGCACTTACTGGAATCCGGACCTAATCACTGGATCGAACTTCATGACCCTAAGATCCTCTCGACCGACCGCTACTATTACTCCCGTATTGTGCGTGAAGCGGTAGAAATAAAGAAGCATCCCAATTTCAACCGGGAGGATGGATTTAGGTTGGCCGCAACATGGAACCCTGTGATTAGCAAGTGTTCGAATCAAAGATCAAAGCAGCAAAAATCTGCCGATATTGTCAGTGTTGTGTGTCGCAATGGCAACTCTGATAAAAATTAAAAATTAAATTAATTGAGGGTAGTTTCCAACGATCTCTCCTATAAATAGCGGTGCGGACACTCACAACATTCAGTCGTCTCGTGACCACGATCAATGCAACTTGGTCGAAACGTCGAGTAGATAAGATTTATGTTTTAGGCGCGATAAGTCCCGTATTTAAATATTTATAACTGGATATTTCGGTTTAATATTTCGGTTAAATATTCAGTTGGATATTTCAGTTAAAACATTTCAGTTAAACATTTCGGTTAAATGTTCGGTTAAGTGTTTCAGGTGGCTGGGAGTGGAGCTCGTGGTGCGTGCGGGTGCAGTGGGTGGCAGAGCATCGCAGGTCGTTGTCCCTGGTGCACGCGCTGACTTGCTGCGTCGCTGCCTTCGCTCGACGACGCTGCGACTGCCGGCTCCGTCGCTCCCAACTCAACAACACATCCATAGCGGACTACCAACTATTTCATGTTTCAGGTGGCTGGGAGTGGAGCTCGTGGTGCGTGCGGGTGCAGTGGGTGGCAGAGCATCGCAGGTCGTTGTCCCTGGTGCACGCGCCGACTTGCTGCGTCGCTGCCTTCACTCGACGACGCTGCGACTGCCGACTCCGTCGCTCCCAACCCGTTTCAGTTTAATATTTCAGTTAGATATTTATGTTGAATGTTTTAGTTGAATATTTCAGTTGAGTGTTTCGGTTAAATATTACAGTTAAATATTTCAGTTAGATATTTTATTTATAACTATGTGTTCAAATCGCGAAAGTTTAAAGTGTACGCGATTACTTCGTCAATTGTGAACTGATCCGAATAATTATTTTTTTAATCGGTAGGGTACATCTCCAAGGTGGTCCCATTGCAATTTCATCGAGATCTGATAAGTATCTCCATGAAAGTCGGTTGTTTTAGTTTTTCGTCATCAGCCGGTATCAGTCCACTGCTGGACGTAGGCCTCTCCCAAGATGCGCCACTGAGCCCGATCTTCGGCTCTTCTTTCCAGTCACTGCTTAGACACTGTTTTAGTTTTTAAACTATCTTAATTATGTGTGACTATATTGACTTTATTCAGTATCAAACATTGCGGCAACAATATGGCAGACGGGTTCAGATGGTAGCGATCTGTAGATAAGAAACATATGACGTGTAAATAATTTTTAAAAATAAATGAGTATTTGAGTATTTTATTAGGTTAAGTTTTACTTCGCTTTGACTCACTGCCGTCTTTCGATTCCAGACTCGCTCGCTCGATACTAATAGCCTTATATTGTTGATTGGATTAGCGTATAATAACTATATCAAGCAAACAGAGACTTATATAAATAGGGACCCAAAAAGCTTTTGGAAGTTTGTGAAAGAGCAGCAAGGTTCTCGTCGAACGGAATGCGTCGAGTTTGAATTTGACGGCAAAAATGTAATTGGAATAGAAGCAGCCAATGCTATCGCAAAGTATTTCAAATCCGTTTTCTTACCCAATGACCCTATTCTATCTGCACTGGACGCTGAAGGTGAGGCAGCTAGCTCGACGTGCTCATCGCGAATTTCGATTGATGCTATTAACTCCACAGACCTAGCTATTGCTTTACGCCGGCTCAAGGCCCGTACATCCACCGGGCCCGATGGTATTCCCTCTTTTATCTTGAAAGACTGTGCCAGTGTCCTAATTAAACCACTCCTTTACCTGTTTAACTTAGCTATATCTACTGCAAAATATCCGAACATTTGGAAAGTCTCCCGAGTCACGCCTATACTAAAGGGCGGCTCCAGGTCAAAGTTAGTAAACTACAGGCCCATAGCGGTTCTGTCTGCCTTCGGCAAAGTCTTTGAATCCATACTGAACCGGTACATTACTAGACAGGTGCAGAATCAGTTAGTTGAGTGTCAGCATGGTTTTAGGGCTGGAAAATCCACCTTAACAAACCATGTTAACTTTGTGGATTACGTCGTTACTGAAATGGACGATCATAAGCAAGTCGATGTAGCTTATTTCGACTTTAAAAAGGCTTTCGACCGTGTCCACAATGACGTCCTTTTAAAAAAGTTTGCCTCCGTAGGATTCACTCCAAAACTCCTAAAGTTATTTGCAAGCTACTTTTCTGAACGGGTCCAATATGTTCAGTTGTCTGGTATTAGATCTGACCCTTACAAAACTAGTTCAGGTGTAAGCCAGGGTAGTACGTTAGGCCCAACTCAGTTTCTCATCATGATTAATGACTTGCCCAAGGTAGTCAAAACTGCAGAATGCCTGATGTTTGCTGATGACCTGAAGCTGTTCCTAGGTAAAAGGAGTACGACAGACTGTAGGGCGCTACAAAGCGATATCGACAGCGTGCTACGATGGGGTGAGAGTAATCACTTGGAATTTAACAACTCCAAGTGTAAAACTATGACGTTCACACGTTCACGAGCGCCTGTCCAGTACTCTTACCACATGAGTGGTGTGCCACTGGAGCGCGTCACAGAAATTAGAGATCTAGGATTGACCATGGATGCTGAATTAACATTTAATAAACATATACAGGATATTTGCAGCAGGACTTTTAAATCTCTCGGATTCGTTATGCGACAATCTTCCCGATTCCAAAACCGAAATGCAATAGTTTCTTTATACTACGCTTTCGTGCGCAGTAGGCTAGAGTACAATTGTTTGGTTTAGGATCCGCACGAAATCAAGTATAAGACCATGTTAGAGCGAGTTCAGAAAAAGTTCGCTCGGTTTCTTTATAAAAAAATGTATGGGTACTATCCCTATTTATATCCATCTCTGTTTGTCGGCGAGATGGTAGGATTAAACACACTGGTGCTAAGACGCAAGTGCGCCTTATTGACGCACTATTATTTGTTGCTCCATAATAGGATCGACGATTTGTTTTGTCTCGAGTCTCCCTATACGTGCCAGATCAGTACCTGCGGCTGCGCGCGCGACGTCTCTTGGAAGCACCTAGCTCACGAACTCAGACAGCGAGGTTTGCTCCCACAAGTCAGGCTCTTTGTCTCCTCAACGATCTGATTGCAAAGGAGTCAGATGTGGATATATTTTTCTCCTCATTTGCCTTTTTTCTCAGTGCATGTATTAGATTTTTTAGTTAGAAATATTATATAGTCAGTAGTTACTAGTTCTGGCATGATGTACGCTTTGGTGTAAACTGTAAGTGCAACATGTATTTTTTTTCATAAATAAATAAATAAATTTATAGATTTAAAAACGGGAATTTAACGTGACTTACGCGATGTCGATATAGCGATCGACATATGTTTCGGCCTCATCCGGAGGCCTTCTTCAGGATCTTTCGGAACAGAAATATAAATAAATATAGTAGTAATTAACCCCTTTAACATTACACAGAGTGGACACAACTTAGAACTTTCCATTAATTTTGGAATACGAGTCTAACGTCTCTATATGTAGATCACGCACGCTCATAAGAGGTGCATGCATCTGAAATTAAAGACGTAAAGTGGTCGTGGCGGCTTTGAGGGTTTGTACGGGTCTACTTGTAAAGAACCCGAAAGTACAAATGGTAGATTTCAATATAAAAAATTATAGGAAATAAATAAAACAACTGATACTGTTAGATCGTATTTACATACTGTATACATAATTATTTAATGCCGCTACGTTAGAGTGTGCTTTGAATCTTTTTATTTTCTCGTGATTTTCACACTGCACCGCATCACGCAGAATAGCGTTGGAGTGCGTGGTCTTACGTTGTTTGCAAGTATCTGTGTTTGTATAGAAAATACGCGTAGTGCAACACACTGCGTTTTGTATTCACGCGCAGTGTTGCAGATCACACGCCTACATACGGAGAGACACGCACCCACGCGCGTGGGTGCAAGAAATCAATACAAAAAATCTGCATAATGATGCAGATCTGCACTCGTGCACCCACACGCGTGGCTCCGCCGCCACGCACCCCGTAGCGTGGCGCGGGGCAATGTGTGTATCGCTTATGACATTACAATAATCTTTTGTTTCTATTTATTAAGCGAGTCAAGTTTATGGAAGTCGCAAATGTTTCTGAATTAACAAGATATTTTAAAAGAAAATTTGAGGCGCAACTATAATAATAATAATATAGATTTTCAATAAAAATTGAAATCTACCCAAACTCTTAAGCGCAACCGACATTGAAACTTGTACGAGAAACTCATCCCTTATGGGACTTGATTTGTACGTGACAGAAATTTTCATCCACTGATGTTTCGGGTCGCCTGATGTCGTTTTACTGCCAATCTCCTGTGGGGATAGGGCAGAATTTGATACGAAACCTTCATATGCTTTGATAACTTTTTTGTAACGAAGGTAAAAGGGTGGACGCGGGTAAACTTATAAAAATGTCGGCGCGGCGGGCTGAGGTTCAATGAAGATCTTCAGCAATATTTTGTAAATATATTTAAGGTACCAGAAGTATTTTTGGAATCTATTGGAAAACCTGTGCTCCTTTGAAATTAGTTTAGTTTTTTTCTTTACTTCTGAAAAGGACATACATATCACAATAGCATGTATATAATCCACTATGTATCAGTCATAATTTATATAATTATTTCATAAGTAGTATGAATGAAATGACAATAGACTTCTTTTTTACTGACTTCACAAAAAGGGAGGAGGAAGTTCTCAATTCGTCTATCTTTATTTTTATTTTTTCGTGTTTACCTCAGGAAGATACATAAACCGATTGGGTTTTGTTTTTTTTCCTAGAAAGTATTGTTTGGTCGCATTGTAATTTTATCGAGATCTGATAAGTATCTCTAGATATATGAAGAGAAACTCCCCAAACTTTCCACAGATAATAAGATCGTTTAAAAAACTAAAAAAAGAACCGACTTCAATGCCGCGCTAGTAATTTTCAGTACCAATTTTGAGGTGTTTATCTTCATATCTCTGGAGATACTTATCAGATCTCGATAAAATTACCATGGTACCACACTTGGGATATCTCCTTTCCAATGAAAAGATGATTATCAAAATCGGTGAATAAACGACGAAGTTATCCGCGAACAAACATACAAAAAAAAAAACATATATACGGTCGAATTGAGAAACATCCTCTTTTTTTTTAAAGTCGGTTAAAAACGACTAGCGTTCCATTTCGAATTCGATTTTTTTTGTTTTATAAATGACTTTTATAAACATACTAGAAGCCCCGCGGCTTCGCCCGCGTTAAAAACTTCTTTTATTTACTTAAAACTTTTCTTTTGTAAAAACGATTCTAGCATTAAATACATAAAATAAGAATTAGCCAAATCGGTTCACCCGGTTTCATGTTATCGCGTGACTAAGGCAATTAGGGATTCATATTTATAAAAACCGAAAAACCCAAATTTTTAGACTTTGTTACCTACCCCATTAAAAAAAACCTACAACACGTACTTTATCTCATCTTATTTCGCCATACAAACTTTCAATCCCCGTTCAGTATCCGGGAGGAATTCTTAGAAAATCCCCTCTGAGCTGATACCTACGCTATAATAACTATCTGCATTCTAAATTTCAGCGCAATCCGAAACAATATTGATTTTTGGATTTTGTTACCCCATTGCACCCTCTTAGGGGTGGAATTTCAAAAAAACCTGAAACACGTATTTATATTTTTTTATTGGAGCACTTCTGTGAAGATTTGAATAGAAAATACTTCAAACTTTGGACCCCCGTTTCATCCCCTTCAGGTGTGAATTTTGGAAAATCCTTCTCAGAGGTAGCTACAGTCGTAATAACTATCTGCATGCCAAATTTCAGCGCAATCCGAAACAATATTGAATTTCACACTTTGTTACCCCATTTCAACCTCTTACGGTTGGAATTTCGAAAAAACCTAAAACATATGTTTACTTATTTATGTCCTGAAGCACTTGTGTGAAGTTTCGAATAGAAAAGACTAATAATAATCTAATAATGTTTCTCCATAGAAACTTTGTATCCCCGTTTCATCCCTTTAAGGGGTTAATTTTAAAATATCCTTTCTTAGCTGAAACTTACGTCATAATAACCACCTGTATGCCAAATTTCAGCGCAATCCGAAACAATATTGATTTTCAAACTTTGTTACCCCATTTCAGCCTCTTAGGGGTGGAATTTCGAAAAAGCCTAAAACACGTATTTACTTAATTATGTACGCAAGCACTTGTGTGAAGTTTCGAATAGAAAAAACTATCTAATGTTGTTTCTCCATAGAAACTTTGAACCCCCGTTTCATCCCTTTCAGGGGTGAATTTTAGAAAATCCTTTCTCAGAGGTGGCTACCGTCGTAATAACTATCTGCATGCGAAATTTCAGCGCAATCCGAAACAATATTGAATTTCACACTTTGTTACCCCATTTCACCCTCTTACGGGTGGAATTTCGAAAAAACCAAAAACATATGTTTACTTATTTATGTCCTGAAGCACGTTTCGAATAGAAAAGACTATCAGATCAGAAGTTTCGAATAGAAAAGACTATCTAATAATGTTTCTTCATAGAAACTTTGTATCCCCGTTTCATCCCTTTAAGGGGTGAATTATAAAATATCCTTTCTTAGCTGAAACTTACGTCATAATAACCACCTGTATGCCAAATGTCAGCGCAATCCGAAAAAATATTGATTTTTTCACTTTGTTCACATTTCACCCTCTTAGGGGTGGAATTTCAAAAAAACCTGAAACATGTATTTACTTATTTTTGTACTGAAGCACTTGTGTGAAGTTTCGGATAGAAAAGACTATCTAATCTTGTTTCTCCATACAAACTTTGAACCCCCATTTCATCCCCTTAAGGGGTGAATTTTGATATACCCTCCAAATTTCAAGTCTCTACGACCAGCGGTTTAGGCTGTGCGTTGTCTGTCAGTGAGTCAGTCAGTATGTCAGGACAAAGATTCTTATAGTATTAGAAGATATAGATTCGAAATTTTAATAATTAGGTCCTTTAAATAATCTAAGATGGTTTAAAAAATTAAAAGAACCGACTTCATACATCGTGCTTGTCAAAGTATAGCCAGTAGACGCAGTAACTATTACATATACTGTGCCAGTAAGTAAAGTGCCAGCCATGTAGTAAGTCGTCGAGATAAGTAAATGCGTCGTAATACAAATGTTCATATAAAAACAGTTCGGCCGATTTCGTTAAAATTTAGATAGGACCACCTGGGAAGGGTACCCTTTAAAACAAATAAGAATTTTCCAAATCGGTTCAGGCATCATCGAGTAATCGGTGAACATACATAAAAATAAAAAACAAAACTAAAATATTCCGACGAATTTCGACGAATTGTGAAGTCGGTTAATAAGAATTTAAAACCTTAGTTTTTAAAACCAGCCACATTCCAAACAAACATTAAACGTCAAATTTCGATACCTGCAAATTCTATCACTCGGACTAATTGATATTACTAATGGCCGACATAGTTAACAGAGCTTTGTTAATTGACCGATCTTATGGTCGAGTGGTTAGTTCAATTTGATTCAGTTCGATTGATTTATTCATTGCGAACAGGTACAAGCTTTTACTATTATTTATTCTGTGATCATAGTTCTACGATTTTGTTAGTTTTGGTGTTAAATTACGAAATTTTACAGTCATATGTGGCTATTGGCATGCAATTTAAAAACGGTGGGAACATGATAAAAAAACTGTCTTAATTGTTAATTTTTTAACCGATATCCACAAAGGAGGAGGTTCTCTCAATTCACTTGTACTTTTTTTTGTACGTTTGTTCAGCGATTACTCCGCCAAGTTTAAACTGATTCGAATGATTTTTTGTCATGGTTAGGGTGCATCTCTAGGGTGACTGGGTGAGTTCTTATAAAACTTATCCAGATTTGATAAGTATCTCGAGAGATATGGCGCTAAATATTTTAAATTTTGTCTTGCTTCTGATACTGAATTGCACGGTATGTGAAGTGTGTTTTTGAGTTTTTAAACTAATTATTTTAATTATTAACTTAATTATTTTAATTTAGTGACACTGACTATTAAACTTAAGGTCATGGGTTCGATTTGCATACGGAAAATTCTGCATGTCCAAACAATCATTGTTCCTAGGTTGGATGCACAGAAATATAAATAACTAGCAGCCCGCCCCGGCTTCGCACGGGTAGAACATATATGCCTACAAAATTTGCATCAGTTTGTTGCATCGAATATAAAATATGAACATATTTAACAACCATCGTCATATTTCATCCAATTTACACAAAACCTTAAGGAATTATGCACCTAAACCTTCCTCATAAACACTCTGGCTATTGGTGAAAACCGCATGATAATCCGTTAAGTAGCTATTGAGATTATTGCGAACAGACCGACAGACGCAGTGATGAACATTGTTTTATAATACTTACTTACGTATTGATATTGGACGGCCCTTTGGCGTAAAGGATAGTTACCCTGATTCTGACCCGACGGTCGTTGGTTCTAATTCTAGCTATATACCTACCAATGAAAGTTTTATGAGCATTCATGAATCATGAGTTTTCGTACAGTGGTAGTGGAATCATTAAATCTACCAAAAAGTAGCGTACCACCAAGGAGTACATCTGCCGCCGTAACCTTACGGCGTTCCCCGACGCAAAATGTAGGGGTAATATACGTTTAACGTGTGTATCTGTGTGTCTGTCTGTAGCATCTTAGCACCTAACCGGATGAACCGATTTTGTTTTTATTATTGATAGTTTTTTTTTGTTTGATAGATGTCTTCATCGAGAGTTTCCTTAGCTTTGATTCATGAAAATTCGTTCAATCGTTATAAAATTATGAGCTTTTTTCTAGTTAATTGCGCTATGAAATCAACTTTCATAGGTCTGATCAATTCGAAAATCTTCTTCTTCAACGATATTGTAAGAACATGGAAGCCTCCTGGAGTCTACAGAATACTCAAATCCTCACCAACTTACAGCTCAGATTTTAAATGTCGTGTTTAGAGTCATTGGAAAAAGCTATTATACATAGATCAGTCGGGGTGGTTTAAAATATTATATTATATTATTATTATATATATATATGTAGGATTTTTCATTTCGATAGATAGCAACACTAATTTGTAGACGAAGATATATTATCTGTGTAATCTTTGGAACGTTTTTATGCTTTACATCCAAAGCCTGTTTTATTTGTACGTGGAACATCAAAAGTGTAAGCGAGTAAGAAAATCTAGTTGCTCTCTCTCTAATTTTTTCACGACGAAGAAAGAACGTGTGTGTTCGGAATTGTATCGTTAAATATTAAGAATTACTGAAATAAAGTGAAAAAGCTTCTGCAAAACAGCCTTTTACTGGACAGCAAGCTCTACCCCACCCACCCCACAACTCTCGTCCGGGATTATTCCGAGAAAAAAGTTTGGGTGTGACGACGACAAAAACGTGGCAAAGAAGGCAGCTGTAAGACGTGGCTGGCCGGCTCTTTTACCACAATAAGACGAAGAAAAACAACGATGGCGGAAGCGGCAGACGGCAAAAATACGCACAACGACGCAAAATGTTTTACGACGATGGATGCAGTTCCAACATACACCGGAGACGACTTAACCTATACGTCCACAAAATGGACGCAAGATCTAGAAGATAATGCGGAGATCTTTGGATGGTCAGCGCAACAGAAGCTGATAATAGCTCGTAGATCGCTTAAAGGAACAGCTGAATTATGGTTGAAGACTGAAAGAACTTTTAAAACATACGATGAATTAAAGGCGGCACTGCTGCGTGAATTTCCTGAGGTCATCGATAGTAAGCGTATGCACGAGATAATGAGCAGCCGAAAAAAGCGTGCTGGAGAAACTTACTACCAGTATTTATTAACTATGAAAGAACTTGGTAAACGAGCAAAATTCCCCGATTATGTTGTGGTGCAGTACATTATAGATGGCATCATGGATACTGAGATAAACAAAATTATGTTCTATGGGGTGACGACGTATACACTCCTCAAAGAGAAACTATCTCTTTATGAAACATTCAAAGAAAAGAGTAAAAAACAAGAATTAAAGAGTCAGCGGACAATTATGAAACCGACCAAAGTCAAAGAAGCAGATGGAAAAACAACACAACGCTGCTTCAAGTGTGGCGAGTTAGGGCATCTTTCTAGTACATGTTCTCATAAGATTAAATGTTTCAGATGTAACGGCTATGGTCATATAGGCAAAGATTGTACTAATGTTATCCAGAGAGATATTCCACCGTCTACGAGTCAGAAGTCAACCATGGGCCAGCGTTCGATGCTCATACAACAAGAGTCCTCGGAAAGAACGGTAAACACTGAGAAATCAATATGTGATATTGCTTCAGGTGAGCGTTCAGACTATTTAAATGTCAGTCAATGCGGTCAGTGTTCACATAGTCAAAATATAAATGTTCTTAATGTCGGAAAGTGTTCAAATTTAAATCAGAGCGTTAAGAGTATTCAGATTAAAAACATAACTGTAGATAACTGTTTAATAGATACAGGTAGCGAGTTAAATTTGTTAACGTTGGATTTATTTAGTAAATTAAATGTAACTAAGTATGATGCTGAAGAGATGTTAATGACGGGACTGGGTTCATGTAAAGTTTATTCGATTGGTAAATTCAATATTCAAATGAAGATAGATGGCCACAGCTATGATGTTATGTTTTACATTGTTCCAACTAATGTTATTCCGTATACGGTGATATTAGGTCAACCTTTTTTGATGAATACAATTACAGTAATTGATAAAGGTGAAATTGAAGTAAGGCCACAGTTTTATGATAGTTCATACCTGATGTGTGTGCTTTCTTCAGAAGAAGATATAGCTATTTCCAGCGAAAAACCTATCGTTCAGGATATAATAAAAAATTATAGGCCGATACAAACTAAAGAAGCCCCTATAAAGATGAAGATAATTTTAAAAGACGATATACCTGTCACACAGCGACCAAGACGACTCGCTCTGACTGAAGAAGAAGTTGTGAAGCATCAGATTGATGAGTGGTTAGAAAAAGGCATTATACGCCCCAGTTATTCAGAATATGCAAGTCCACTTGTATTAGTAAAGAAGAAAGATGGAACCAACCGAGTTTGTGTTGATTTCAGAAAAATTAACCAGAAGATGGTTAAGGATGAATATCCTTTACCGATTATTGATGATCAGATAGATAAGTTGAGCAAGGCTCGAGTATTTAGTACGATAGATCTCAAAAATGGATTTTTTCATTTGCCGATTGAAGAAGACTCGATAAAATACACAGCGTTTGTGACCAACAACCCTGAAGGTCAATATGAGTTCCTAAGAGCACCATTTGGGCTCTCAATATGTCCAAAATATTTTACACGGTTTATAAACATTATATTCTCAGATTTTATAAGAAAAGGAATTATTTTAATTTTCATCGATGATATAATTATATTAGCAGAAGACGAAGATCAAGCAGTTCAGAGACTCCAAGATGTCTTGAAAGTTGCAGCTGAATATGGTCTTGAAATCAACTGGAAGAAGACACAAATACTACAGCAATCAGTTGAATACCTAGGACACATTGTTTCAAATGGAACGGTTAAACCATCATCAGAGAAGACTAACGCAGTTATGAGATTTCCAGAGCCAAAGAGTTTAAAAGAAGTACATAGTTTCATCGGATTGACATCCTATTTCAGAAAATTTATTCAAGATTATGCTACGATTGCTAAGCCACTGAGTGATTTACTAAAACGAGGAGAATTCTATTTTGATCAAGAACAAAGATGTGCATTTGAAAAATTAAAAGGTAAATTATGTTGTGAACCTGTTCTTAAAATTTTTGATGTGCAGCTAGAGACAGAACTTCACACGGACGCATCTAAGCATGGATATGCAGGCATTTTAATTCAAAAAGATCCGGTAGATTGTAGTATGCATCCAGTTCATTACATGAGCAGAAAGACGACAGAGTCTCAGCAAAAATATAGTAGCTATGAACTAGAAGCAATGGCTGTTATAGAAGCGGTGAAGAAATTTCGAAGATATCTAATTGGAATTCCATTTAAGATTGTAACAGATTGTGAAGCATTTCAGAAAACACTTTACAAAAAAGATGTATCAGCTAAAGTAGCTAGATGGATATTGTTCCTACAAGATTTCAACTACGTTATTGAGCATAGAAAAGGTGATAAAATGCAACATGTCGATGCGCTTAGCAGAAATATATGTGTGGTGAATACAGAACTACATGCTAGAATAAAGAAAGCTCAAGATGAAGACAACAGCTTAAAAGCAATTAAAGAAGTTCTCAAGAAGAGTGAATATGAAGATTATTTTTTAGAAAATGATGTAATTTATAAAGGAGTACAGAAGAAGTTGGTGTTACCAGAGATTATGGACTTAGAAATGATCAGAAGAGTGCACGGAGGAGGACATTTTGGGAAGAAGAAAATCAAAGATATAATAGAACGAGATTATTATATAAACCAGTTGGATAGTAAAACTGAAAAAGTTATATCAACATGTGTACCATGTTTACTGGCAAGCCGAAAAGCAGGAAAGAAAGAAGGACTTTTAAACCCTATAGAAAAAGGAGATTTACCATTATATACTTTGCATTGTGATCATTTAGGACCATTAGATGCAACCAAGAAGTTATATAATTATATACTAACGGTGATTGACGGATATACAAAATTTGTTTGGATTTATCCAGTAAAAACGGTGACAGCTAAAGAAACCGTAGACAAAATTAAACAACATCAAAAAGATTATGGCAACCCAAGACGAATAATAACTGATCGAGGTACAGCTTTTACAGGAAATGAATTTCAGCAGTATTGTTTAGAAGAAGAAATTGAACACCTTACCATAACAACAGGAATCCCACGTGGTAACGGTCAGGTAGAAAGGATGAACCAAATTATTATATCTGTACTGGCTAAAATGTGTATAGAAGAACCAGGACATTGGTACAAGTATGTCAGCAAACTTCAGAGAGTTATCAACAGTACATACCAGCGATCTATCAAAACATCACCATTTGAACTGTTAATGGGAACCAAGTTAAGACTAAATGAAGACATCAACATTTTAGAATACTTAGAAGAAGAAAATATCAAAGAATTTACAGAGAGAAGAGAAGAATTAAGAAAGCAAGCAAAAGCTCAAATATTAAAGATTCAAGAGGAAAATAGAAAAACCTATAATAAAAACCGGAAAGACGGAGAAAAGTACAAAATAGGCGATATAGTAGCCATACAAAGGACGCAATTTGGAAATGCTTTAAAATTAAAACCAAAATTCTACGGACCATACAAAATCACAAAGGAGCTAGGAAAAGATAGATATGAGGTCGAAAAGCTAGACCGAGGTAAGGAAGGACCGACAAAGACCACATCCGGAGTAGACTACATGAAGCGGTGGCCTTAGTTCAAACTTACCTGTATAAAGTCATCTACTTTACATTAAAATTTATTTTAAAATACTTGAAAGCATATTGGGCATGGCACTCTATCTCATTATTGTTATAACTTAAATTCATGAAGAAACAACAAAATTGTTATTGAATTCTGTATAATTATACTACATATTGAAACAATGTATGTAGTAAGAGTTGTGATTGTAAACAACACATAAGGGCAAAACCTTTGGTGTTAAGAAGCTCATAACAAATAGTATGTACTTATTTGTTCTATGTAAATGAAGAATTATGTTTCAAAGATGTAATTTGTATGTAAACCTAAAATAATGTATGTTTTCTAATCTATTTAAATAAGATGCATGTTAAGATAAGATTGTATATTTACTACTTATAGTTAAAACCTAAACCTTACTACCTAGTTGCATAATTTTAAAATAACCTATGTATGTTTTAATGAGAAGTTAGTTAAAAGAATAGAAGTTATGTTTAAGTCGTTTGTTAATTAATAATTGTTAAGGATATGGTTATGGGTAAGAAATAATAAGAGATTAGTTTCAAATAGCGTATTGTGTAAAAAAGGGTTTCAAGTTAAAATAAGCTGTAAGAAAGTAGATTATTAATTTATAATAAGTACATTGGCACCAGTTATTAAGTTATTTAAGATGTAAGTTTTAATGCAGAATAGTTTATGTTAAGAGTCAATATTGTGTCGAAGTTAAGCATCAGTTAATAGTTTTGTGTATTTTTTGAAGATCCGTATGAGTTTTGTTTATAGATAAGAGATAAGAGTTTTGTTTAAATTGTAAAGCGAAGAGAAATTTGTAATATTGTAACGTAGAGTCATATGAGAGAGCTAAATTTGTTTTTGTTTAACTTAACGTAGAAGCAGTCTGAGGCCAGACTATATTGCAGGAAGGCCGAGTTGTAGGATTTTTCATTTCGATAGATAGCAACACTAATTTGTAGACGAAGATATATTATCTGTGTAATCTTTGGAACGTTTTTATGCTTTACATCCAAAGCCTGTTTTATTTGTACGTGGAACATCAAAAGTGTAAGCGAGTAAGAAAATCTAGTTGCTCTCTCTCTAATTTTTTCACGACGAAGAAAGAACGTGTGTGTTCGGAATTGTATCGTTAAATATTAAGAATTACTGAAATAAAGTGAAAAAGCTTCTGCAAAACAGCCTTTTACTGGACAGCAAGCTCTACCCCACCCACCCCACATATATATATATATATATATATATATATATATATATATATATATATATATATATATATAGATGAATATTATTTTATACAATAGATCATATTATTATACTATATTGACTTCAAATTGATTGTGATCGGTGGGGATCTACAGCATAGCTAAGCTTATAATAATATTTTCGTAGTAACTATGACCTAATCTGTGGTTTCACTGCAAATATTTTATTAATTTTGCGATGCGTGTTTGTGAAATTCGTGATATCTTCTAGAGTTATCGTTTGAATTATATACTGTAAACGACAATTTTAATCTATAATATGTGGCCAAGCTAATTAACGTTATTATTTGGATAAAGATTAATACTATATACTTGAAAATAGCCTTGGAAGTTATGTAATATTTTTTAACAAAAATTTTAAGATTAAAATGGTTACTGTGATTCAACCTTAAGAGATAGACATATGCTGTCGCGGACTTTTTTGTAGGTCTTATTAAGTTGTACAACTCTTGGATAGAAAATATTCTTCTATCTATTTTCAATTAAGCAGCGTTCGTAAGAAACGTGTTTTTTCGACCGTTTATTTGCCGACTTAGGTTGCAAATTAGGTCTCCACGAATGTACCTTTGATTTAAACGGGATAATATATAGCCTATTTTCATTCCGAAAGTCCATTCTATGTATTAGGGAAAGAATTTTATAAATCGGTTCAGTAGTTTTTGAGCTTACTCATTACAAACATACAAAAATACAAAAATACAAATGTTCTCTCTTTATAATATTAGTATAGATTATATTTATATTTTGTGTGTCTTAAGGGAGGCCTACGTCCGGCAGTGGACTGATACCGGCTGATAATGATGATGATGATATTTTAAGATAGGGATTTATGCGATTAAATAATTATATCTATAGATGGGAGGATGAAAAAGAAATAACTTGTTGTGATAACTTGAGCAATATGTCATCTTAATACTAATTTACAAAATACTACATTACAGAACAACAGTAAAAACTTACGTACCATTAAATTTAAATATTTTTAGCGGGTCCTAATAAATTTACTTAAAAAAAATAAACTGGCCAAGTGCAAGTCGGACTCGCACTCGTAGGGTTCCGTAACACAGTTAAGTATTCCATAACTATGATTTACAAAATTAACTTTGTTTTTGATAGTGTTTGTATGAAAAACAAAATTATACTTGCAATCGCTATATATCAACAGCTGCTTACTGTATCTCGTTCAAACCAATTTTCGTTGTTAGTTTTTATTGAGATCTACAGCATATATTTTTTTTAGATTTTTCACTCCCATACTTTAAAAGTTAGAGGGGGGGGACACACATTTTACCATGTTAGACGCGCCTATCTTTCAAAGGATTGACTTTGAGAAAAAATGATTTTAGGAACCTCAATGTCATTTTTAAAGACCTATCCATAAACACCCCACACGTATAGCTTTGAAGAAATTTTTTTTTTGTTTCAGTTCCATGTATGGGATGCACCCCCTTTAACTTTATATTTTTTATTTTTGTATAAAAATCGGAAAGCGGTTCACAGAATACATCAACCTACCAAGTTCCAATTCAGTTTCGGAATAAAATGGCTGTGACATACGGACGGACAGACAGACAGACATGACCAATATAGATTGGTGGAAAAATGGAACAAAAAAAAAAAAAAAAAATGGAACCCTTCTATAAGAGAAGGGTTCCATTTTTTGCCATTCGGCTTCGGAACCCTAAAAATACTAGACCACAAAAACAATTTAATTTTTAAAGTAATACTGATTATTTAAATTATAATTTATCCAACAATAAAACAAAAATACAGAGAACGACCAACAGCTACCCTGCCGTCACAATTTAAAAAGGCACAATTAACATTTTGCAAATGTTGAGAAAATCGAGATTAAAATATTTTGGGAATTTTCTTAAAAAAAATACCTTTGAAGTGTGATTTTCAAACTTGTGTGAATGTTAAAAGTTGACTATGATTAGTATGTATATAACGACAGAAATTACTATATATTTATTTTAATGTATATAATTAATAATTACCTTATTAATTTTTAACTTAACATAAAAAATTACATTACTAGAGCAATATTACGTTTAAAAGGCACATATAACCAAATATGCCTGATCAATGTAAAATTTTGAGAAAAAAAATAAGTCAGGCACAACTGACGGCATTCCCTGCTCACCTCGCCCCGCTCACTTCATCTCCGTTCAGAAATGTTAAGTGGTAAAGGCACAAACGTCAATGTGCCTTTTTATTTAACATTTTAAGGTGTAAGGGTTAAAAAAAAAAGGTATAACTAACAGTTGTGACCTTTTTTTTCTACGTTAATTGCTTAAGTATCGGTATTAAAAAATAAGCACAATTGCCACATGAGCCTTTTATACTTGATGAACGTCAGTTATGCCCATTCAATTAAATATATAAAAGTAAAAAGGTAAAACTAAAAGTCATATCTCACAATATGCCCTTTTCTTGTAATAAAACTCAAAAAATGGTGCAGTTGTGCCCTTTAAGCTTATACTATCTCTGTTAATTTTGTAGCTATAAATCCACAAAAAATCAGGCAGTTAGGCCTTTTTTTCCTGATTCTGAATATATATATAACTCAATTTCACAAAAAATGTTAGTTGTGCCCTTTTTCAGTAACACGGCAGTACCGCTTGCTATGAAAGTCGGCAACGGAATGGGTCGCGCCGCTGTTTCTCGCGCGCTTATATAGGTTTCGATGACTCGTCGTCTTCAAGATCGCGCCGGAGTCGCTAACAATATATAAGGTATACAAAAATAAAGAACCGACTTCAGAACTGAAAATGTCCTGTAGGTCATGCCAGCCATGCCAGTTCCAGCCTACCGGATTAAAATAGTGGCGGTGTTAGCTGGAAATTTCTAGGTGGCGAAGATGTCAGCCTCCGTGTAACTCGTCGTACTACCCCTCTAGATCAAATTCAATTTCTGTTTTCATTCACGCTAACGCAAGTTCAAAATATATGGGAATGACATTTATGTTTCTGTAACAAACTTGTCATTCTCACACATTTTGAACTTGCTTTAGCGTAAATGGCAAATATATTGGATTTTGTCTAGAGGCCCAGATCTCAATTTACCAACATCAGTTTGAACTACTACACGAAGGCCAGAAACTCGTTCTCAACGGTGATATTGAAGCGCTTAGATTGCGCTATCGTGATTACGTGCGTTTAGTCAACGCAGCGCTAAATCGCCATTGAAGTGATCGGTAAATTTGGATGCTACCACTCTAGTAGGAGCTACCTTATTATTAATATATATATATATATTTCTGTGAGCAGGTGGTAAGCGCATAATTTGAGATCGTAAAAAACTATAAAAGAACCGACTTCAAACGTCGCGCTAGTCAATGTAGCCAGTAGACGGAGTAACTATTATATAATCTGTGCCAGTAGTTAGTATGTTATCCAGGGTATGTAAATGTATCGTAATACAAATGTTGATATATTAAAAACGGCTCGACCGATTTCGTCAAAATTTAATTGGAACCACTTGGCAAGGGTACCCTTTGAAACAAAAAAGAATTTTCCAAATCGGTTAACACGTTAAGTGCGAAGCGAGGCCTAAATCACCCCTGATGCAACTTCCCTGCGGTGCGGCAAGCAAAAAAGTGAATTTCTCTGTCGTGCGAATGGCATAGCTTTGGTTTGGTCCAGTGTAGGAAAGAGATAAATATATATTTGAGATCACTAATGGTTCCGGACTCGGTGGTGTACCTACCTTGGTACCGGATGTGTGGTGTTGTATGTAACTTAACGCCTACCAAATAGTTATGGCAATTTATTATTTTGCTATGTAGGTAGCAGTCAAGTATGCAAATCTACCGCACGCAAATAAATGAATCACTTTACTGCCAACCAGTGTTTAAGTTCCATCCCGTCCCTTCTTTTAGCTATATTCCCTAATCCTGGACAGTTCATTGGCGACGAGTCAAATATTAAGGAAGTGTGTGTGCTGCGTTTGTTACGATAAGTTAATAGCGCAAGAAAATGTCGTTCGGCAAAATAAAAGAGTTTGACGTCTGTGCGGGCAACTGGACATTGTATTGTGACCGGATCGAAATGTTCTTTCGTGCCAACGGAATTAAAGATGAGCTGAAGTTACCAACGCTCATCGCGATTGTGGGTGATGAAGTGTACGAGTTGATGGTTAATCTCGCAAGTCCGAGGAAACCTACGGACTACGCGTTCGACGAACTTGTCACCTTGGTGCGTGACCATCTACAGCCAAAGCTATCTATAATGGCAGAGCGATACAAGTTTAGGCAACGGCGTCAAGAATCCAGCGAAAACATACTACAGTATGTAACGACATTAAAAAAATTAGCAAAAGACTGTGATTTCGGGAGTGCACTAAACGAAAACCTGCGGGATCAGTTCGTATGCGGGGTTGGCAACGAGCTTGTACGTCAGCGGCTGTTTTGTGAGCCGGAGCTGACGTACGCGAAGGCGATCGCACTAGCGACGGCCCTGGAGGCTGCGGAGAGGGACGCGGCGGCCGTGGATTTATCGGCAGCGTCGGGCAGCGGGGCGGCTAACGTCACGACCGCAGTGCAGGCACTGCGCGTGACGTCACCGCAGCGCGCGCGCAAGCGCGGAGCTGGTGGGACTACGACGACGGCGGAGGTGCAACCGTGCGAGGCTTGCGGCGGTCAGCACCAGACGAGCGGCTCGCGCCCTCACAACGCGCACTACGTGCAGCCGGCGGCGACGGCCGCGGCAGGCGGGAGTTCATCGGCATTGGATGAGGAAGTTGAAACAATGTTTCAAATGGGGCTGAGTGACTACACTCCGGTAAGCCTCGATGTTAACATAAACGGAGTCGATTTACGAATGGAAGTAGATACGGGAACGCCATGTTCATGTATTAGTAAGGCGACATATGATTGTTTCTTTAGCGAAATGAAATTGGAAAAGTCTAAAATAGTGTTCTTATTTTATGATGGGAAATCCAAAGTGAGGCCACTCGGGTGTTTAAAGGTCAATGTGCAATATGACCGCGGTAACGTAAAGACTTTAGATCTGTTCGTATTCGATAAGGGAGTGACGTCATTGATTGGCCGACAGTGGCTCGCTGAGCTGCGGGTACAGATTCCTATTCTACGATATCCTAAGGTAGTGGGAGATAATTTTAAAATCGAGCCAGTAGATAACCACATTCGTAAAATTCTCGACAGACATAAGGAGGTGTTGAGCGACGGCCTGGGACGGTACACGGGAGGTAGCGCGGTGCTGCGGGTGCGCGAGGGCGCAGCGCCCGTGTTCCACCGCGCGCGGCCCGTGCCCTTCGCGCTGCGTGAGCGGGTCGACGCGGAGCTCGACGCCATGCTGCGCGAAGGTGTCATCGAACCGGTCGAGTGCTCGGACTGGGCTACGCCGCTCGTGTTGGTACCTAAAGATGACGGCGCGTTACGCTTATGTGCCGATTTCAAGGTAACGCTCAATCCCGTTCTGCTGGTCGGTAGATATCCGCTGCCGAAGATAGATGAACTTCTCTCGAATCTTGCTGAGGGAGAGGAATTTACAAAGCTCGATCTTTCTCAAGCGTACGCGCAAATTTGTCTCTCGGAAGAGTCCAAAAAGTATACTGTTGTCAATACGCATCGCGGGTTATATAAATATAACAGACTAGTGTATGGACTGGCGTCTAGTAGCGGCATTTTTCAAAGGATTATCAGTGACGTAGTCAGCGGCGTGCCTGGAGTGCAATGCTTTGCTGATGACCTGATTTTAACTGCGAAAAATAGGGAAGCACATTTACAATCATTAGAATTGCTTTTTAGAAAATTAAAGGCGGCCGGCTTACGTGTTAAAATTAGCAAATGCTCGTTCCTAAAAAAGGAAGTTAAATATTTGGGGTTCATCGTGGACAAGCACGGTATTAGGCCCGACCCGGAAAAACTTCGCGCGATCCGAGATATGCCTCAACCGGAGAATGTATCTCAATTAAAATCGTTTCTCGGTATGATAAACTTTTACGCTCGGTTCGTACGCAACCTTAGTGATATACTCCATCCTTTGCATGCCTTACTCAGGAACGATGTGCGGTGGGAGTGGACAATGGCGCATACAAGGGCTTTTGAGCGCGTGAAACAGCTGATGGTGAGTAGTCGCGTGCTGGCGCACTACGACCCACGGCGCGACCTGACACTCACGTGCGACGCATCTGGCGTCGGCGTCGGGGGCGTGCTGTCGCAGACAGACGAGCGGGGGGAAGAGCGTGCGGTCGCATACGTATCTAGGAAGCTCTCGAAAGCCGAGCAGGGATACGCACAGATACACAGGGAGGCTTTAGCTATAGTCTACTGTGTAAAAAAGTTTCATCAATATCTGTACGGGCGAAAGTTTGTACTGAAAAGTGATCACAAACCACTTGTTAGTATATTTGGGCCCCACAAAGGTATTCCCACGATGGCTGCAAGTAGGATGCAGAGATGGGCAATCATTCTTTCCGCATATGATTTCGATATTAGGTATGTCAGCACGAACAGTAATGGCGCGGACATATTTTCTCGCTTACCCGTGATCGAAAAGACAGACATCGAGCCGCCCGAGCAGACGTACCTACACTTCGCGACGGACGCAATGTTGTTAGACAACGACAAAATAAAAAGAGAGACGGCGCGTGATCCTTTGCTCAGTAGGGTACATGGGTACATCGAAAACGGTTGGCCTAGTCAAGTAGAGATAAAACAGTTAGAGCCGTACTTAGCTAGGAAAAATGAACTGTATACGGAGCTAGGGTGTATCATGTGGGGGCATAGATTAGTGATCCCCGAATCTTGTAGGCCGTGGGTGTTGCGCGAGCTACACGGCGTTCACATGGGGATTGTTAAGACAAAGGCATACGCCCGCTCATACGTGTGGTGGCCGGGCGTGGACGAGGCGGTGGAGGCGCAGTGCCGGGCGTGCGGCACCTGCGCCACGGTGGCGCCGGCGCCGCCCGCCGCGCCCTCTGCACCTTGGCGCTGGCCAAACACCCCGTATGAAAGGATACACATCGATTTCCTTGGGCCGATCGACGGACAAACATACTTAATTATGGTAGACGCTCGATCGAAATGGGTAGAAGCTGTTAGGGTGACGCGGAAGACGGCTGATGTTACCATCGCTAAACTTCGGGAATCGTGGTCTAGATGGGGCATCCCGAAGCAACTGGTTTCCGACAACGATCCTTCCTTCTCGAACAGGCAATTCGAGGATTTTTTAAGTAGAAATGGCGTGTATCACGTGTTCTCGGCTCCGTACCACCCGGCCTCGAACGGAGCCGAGAATACGGTGAAACTCGTCAAGAGTGTTATTAAAAAGGCTCGTTGTGATGGCGTCGATCCCGAACTAGCGATACAGAGGTTTCTGTTGGTCTATCATAACACGCCCCACTGTGCGACAGGCGTGAGTCCCGCCGAGATGCTACAGGGCCGGCGGTTAAGAACAAGGCTCGATATAGTTAAGCCCGACCCCGGTAAAAGTTTGCGGAATAAGGAGATAGCGGCCAGTGAAGGGAGAAATGGGTCACGGAGTCTAAGCCCCGGCGACCCTGTATGGTATCGAACCTATGGGAATAATAAGCACGTCAAGTGGTCAGATGGAAGAATTGTCGATCGCCTAGGTAGAAGCGACTATACGGTCAGAGTAATTGATGGTTCGGCAGCGCATAGGCATATCGACCAGCTAAAGCGGAGAAGCACTTGCGTTTTTCCATCGGAAGGTACTGATATGAGTAGGATCACGACCGAGCATTCACCTATCGTAGCGCGGGCCGTGGAGGAGGATACGTCCCCGGGGACGTCAGATGTAAGGGGGGAGGATATAGTGGAGCAGAAATCCAACAATGATGTAGGTTCCTATGTCGCACAAGCACCTATCGAGGTGCTCCCTGACGTTGCCATGCCAGGCGTAGTTCAGAGTACTAGGCCTATACGTTTGAAAAAGCCACCACGTAGATACGGTTTTGAAATTGATTAGCCTATGATGTAAGTAATAAGTAGAATGTAAGTTAATGTAAATAGAATATCAATTATGCATTATGTAAAAAATAGCTTTACTTGCATGTGAGTAGTTTTTAATATTAAATATAATTAGCAGATAATTTATGAGTTAAAGGGGGAGGATTGTGGTGTTGTATGTAACTTAACGCCTACCAAATAGTTATGGCAATTTATTATTTTGCTATGTAGGTAGCAGTCAAGTATGCAAATCTACCGCACGCAAATAAATGAATCACTTTACTGCCAACCAGTGTTTAAGTTCCATCCCGTCCCTTCTTTTAGCTATATTCCCTAATCCTGGACAGTTCAGGATGTCTTAGGCCTCGTGCCGCACTAAATTAATATAATTTTAATGCAGTGCGGAACGAGGCTAAAACGTCCCATATCCCCACTGACCTCGTACCGCACTCAACGCGAGCTTCCCGCGACCAGTGTTGTGCATCACGTCGATTGGAGAGCACGTCCTTTTAGATTATTTAAAAAAAAATATATCCTTTGATAGCTTTGTGTTGTTTTGCCAGGTTTTGCCCTTAAAACGATCTAATGAGATATAATTGATCAAAATCGGTCAAGTCGTTGCGTAGTTAAGACAGTTTAAAAACGTCGATATTATTTTTCCCATCACTAATCGCAGCGAAAATTTGCCCTATTTCAGTGCGTTACGAGGTGTATAAGATCCCATATTTTGTTTTGCTAATAATTCCTAAACTAGCCATCAGATCCCGGGGCGACGGTGGATTAGGGTTCATCAATTCACTGTCTATATCAATAAGGACCAAAATTCTCATTTATCTTTGATTTCGCGCCAGAAAATGGATTTTAGTCTGTAAAAGGAGGTGGGGTCTAATAGACCGCGTGTCGCCCTAACGTCTGGTCACGGTACGGGCCGATTATACCTCGTGCCGCAGGAACGGAAAGTATGCAAAAATTGGTGCCGCAGCTAACGTGTTAAGACATCTTCGAGTAATCGGTGAACAAATATTTAAAAAAAATGGTTTTGACCAATTGAAAACCTCCTCCTTTTTTGTGAAGTCGGTTAATGACTATAAAATAATATAAACAAATGATTCCTTCTTGCGCAGTCAGTTAATGTTATTTTAAGTAAAGACCATTATGACTTACGTAATAAGGTCGAATGTCGATGGCGATGTGTGACCGATTTCGGAGCGGTCCGCGCTCCTTCATCAGTGGCGAGCACGATGAGTGCTCTCGGCGAGCGCCTCGCTCGTACTGTCATGTCATCATTATTACGTGAATCTTTTTTATTAATAGCTTATAGGTTAGCGTTTGACTACTATCTCACCTGTTCGTAAGTGATGATGCGGTCGAAGATGGTAAGCACGCTAAGCCTAGAATAGGAACTGGCTTTCAAGGATAGCTGCTGGAACACATTAGATGTTTGGCGACAGATTTTCTAACTTGAGGATGGTAGCTGGCCAGGCGGACACTAGATAGTGTCCTACTCGTACCACCATGCTAGTGCCATTTAGTTATTTAGTTAAAATGAAATATACTCACGATACGTTTCAGCAAGTTACAAACTAGTCCACTACTGGACAAAGACCTCTCGAATTTCACGGCACTGAGCGTAATCCTCGGCTACTCTCATCCAGTGTCGATGCAATAATAGCACCAAACAATCTCCTGACAAATCCTCTTGCGGTAGCTACAAGAGGGATTATGCTGGTACTAAACTTCCAAATCCATCCATTTCAAACAGACTGCTACAAAAACTTGTTGTACTGATCAAACAGTATTAAAGCTTTTTCAGATAGTTAGGAGTCTTTTTATTTTAGAATTTATAATATCGGAACTACACTACACTATTGTTTGACATTGTAGGTATTTTATATTTTGATAACGTCTATTCATATAACATATTTATATACATAATTATTATAAAACAAAGTCCTCCACCGCGTCTTTCTGACATTCCTATTGTTCGCGATAAACTAAAAACTACTGAACGTATTTTAATTCGGTTTTCACCAATAGATAGAGTGATTAATGAGGAAGGTGTATAATCTGTTTATGATTTTATATGGATTGCTTGAAATATGACGAACTGTTGTTGAAGATGCTAATTCATACTCGACACAAAAAGCCTATGCAAATATTAGGAGCATAATTATATTTTATTATAATTATGCTCTACCAGTGCGAAACCGGGACGAGTCGCTAGTATAATATATATTATGATACCTTGAGAAACCACCTTTTTTACATTTTAGGGTTCCGTTCCTTAAAAGGTAAAAAAGTAACCTTTATCAGATCACTATATTATCTTTGTCTGTCCATGCTTCATCTGTCCGTTTATCCGTCTGCCTGTCTGTCTGTCTATCTGTCCGTCTTTCCGTGTGTCACCACTGATTTTCTCAGAAACGGGTGGACCTAGGAAGTTGAAATTTATTTTTAATACTGAGGTCTATAGTCCCTATTAGGTGTATAAAAATCAAGGTTCTAGGTCAACACGACAAAAAGATATGGGATAATTTAGATTTTCGCGAAAACTTGTAAGTACGAAAATTTACCTTAACTTTCAACTTTTTTATTTTTTGGAAGTTTTCCTTTACTTGTGGAAGTTTTACTTTAGCGAGCAGCCTCGCGAGGCAGCTCGGACGTTTGGCGCGCGAGGCCGCCTCAGTCAGTACGCGGCTAACGAGGCGCTTTTGAGCATCGACAAAAACCGACAACATTCGGCTCGGGCCGCGGCACGCTCGGGCGAGGCAGCGCGAGCATTTGCCTCGGCTGAGGCACGTCCTGACTGACCAAGGATTTGCCTCCCGCGGCTGCCTCGCGAGGCTGCTCGCTCAGTCAGTGGCTAATGATATTGCAAGAATATGGTAAACTTGACTTAATGCTGAGACATCTCCTTAAATCTGCAGAAACCTCCTCAATTCCTCGTCTGAGATTCCGTGTTTAGGCTCATTGGAGTGGTCTCAATAAACAAATCAGTCGGGGGTGGTTTTAAATTTTAAATTTAAGTATTTTTAATTTTATTATTTAACACTCATTTGAAGCTCGATCACTGCTTCCTAGAGGCATTTACTGAATTGTAGCAAATACATTATTAATTCGACCAGTGCAATCCACGCATAATTGAAATGACAATAACAGTTAATGTGAAGCTAATTTAAACGGTTTACTGTTTGTTTTATAGTTAGTTTTGCTGTAATAAAACCTGCGCGGTTTATGTACCCGCGCCTAGACCCGCGCGAGTGGCGCCTCTAGCAGTCAAAGAAAAGAATACAGATGTAGGAGCTCTGTGGTTAGGAAGAAAAGAGAGGGAGATTATTATATAAGAGCGAGAGCGAATATGTATGAGAGAGAGAATATGAGAGCGTGCTTGTTTATAAATTGTCATACAGATTTTTGTAACAACGGACCTTTATTTATAAACGTCGCTTTAAATAGAATAATACTCTGTTATCATCAGCCTCAAAATTAATATATATTTTTAAATTAGTCTAAGTAATTGGTCTGATGGCAATAGAAAATAAGGAAAAATGTCGTAAATGTTATTTTTCAAGGAGCTCGTAATTTCAATCATAGAATTATAAGCTCCGTAAAAGAAAATGTAAAATATTTTTATGTTAGTTTTAGAAGAAAAATATAGATCATGTCAGTTTTAATTTACAATCACAGAAATAGGAATAACTACCTTATTATTCCTATGTCTATGCTTACAATGAGTAAATCACACGTAGTCGTTCAAGTCATAGCACGAGTGTTTTTCCTCAGCTAGTAAGAGCTTATTTTATCCATGTCCCGCCTATCTTGCTACTTAAAAATACCTTATTATTTAATCGCAATCAAGGACATTACGGTGTTTCGGCAGAATAATATATATTTTATAACTTTTTGAAACCTAGCTGCACCCTGTTCCTGCTGTTTATAACGCGCTAAAAAATATATTCTACTCTGTACATAATATAATATTAAGACAGGCATGGCATATATTTTTATAAATGTAGCCAAATTGGTCTAATACATAAATAATCACTTAAATAAAAATTTATGACATAATTCCTGGTACAAGTGTTTTAAATCCATAGGCTCCCGAACTAGTCAAGCTGTGTTTTAGGAATCAGTGGCTTCTCCCATTCTATTAATCTAAATAAATGATGTTCAATGTAAAAGTAAATTAAGTATATATTATAATTTAATGTTGAATAGGTAGAAACAAACAAAGAGCTACATATAGAATTTATTTTCAGTAAATGCCCCCTTAATATATAAAAAAAATATATGAGGTTAAAAAGAATTGAATAATCGCTTACAAAACTAAAAGAACTGACTTCAAATGCCACGCTAGTCATTTTCAGTATTATGTTTGAGGTGTTTATCTCTATATCTCTGGAGATACTCATCAGATCTTGATGAAATTAAAATATGACTACTTGAAAAGTATACCCATTACAACAAAAGTTGGATTTTCCAAATCGGTCAAGCCGCCTTTGAGTAATTGGTTAACAAAGAAAAAAATAGATTACGACGAATTTAGAATATGTACCTTTATTGAAGTCGGTTAAAAAGTAAGCATTATCCTTCCTGTGAAATGTTGTCAATGGTTGGTCAAATACGTAAGCTCTGCCACAACGCATTGCTCTTATAATAATAGCCCGCTGACTGCTAAAGCCGCCAAGAAAGCTAAGTTGTGCTAACAGGCCAAAAGCAGTAGAGGCGCAATACTGACAATATTAGATTATTCAGGCTTTCAAGACAGACAGTGGCTATTATAGTGGGACAGTCTATTCAGAGCTGCCTCCACTCTATACCCCTATAGCTCAGCTTAAACTGCTCGTGTAACATGAAAGGGGCGGGAGATGTTAGATCGTATACATAGTCACATTACCTTATGGGAGGATTATAAATTTGTTGCAGGTAGGATAGGATTTAATATTAATGCGTGATTTGCTACATTGGGATCAAAATAGATTTTATTAGTTTTGCCGTTTTATATAATTGTTCTATTATCTCCAAAAAATAAGTACAGACCTACATCTTTATTTTACGAATCATATCTTACGGGTTTCTTATTAATTTACTAGAAGTGCCCCGCGGCTTCGCCCGCGTTAAAAACTCCTTTTATTTACTTAAAACTTTTCTTTTGTAAAAACCTTTCTATCATAAAAGACATCAAATAAGAATTAGCCAAATCGGTTCACCCGTTTTCATGTCATTGCGTCATTAAGGAAAATCGGGATTCATATTTATAAAACCCAAATTTTCAGACTTTGTTACCTACCCCATTTCAAAAAATCCGGCAACACGTACTTACTTATTTATTAACAGAAGTACCTATGTAAAGTTTCGAATAAAACAGACTATCTTATCATGTTACATACATACAAACTTTGAATCCCCGTTCCATATAATTTAAAGAAAATCATTTCTTAACGGATACTTTCGTCATAATAACTATCTGCATTCTAAATTTCAGCGCAATCCGAAACAATACTGATTTTCAGACTTTGTTATACTCTTCGCCCTCTTTGAATAAAATGACTATCCAAACTTTGAACCAAACTTCATCCCCTTTAAGAGTGAATTTTGAAAAATCCTTTCTTACCGGATACCTACGTTGAAATAACTATCTACATGCAAAATTTTAGCGCAATCCGAAACAATATTGATTTCAGACTTTGTTACCCCACTTCACCCTTTTAGGGGTGCAATTTCATAAAAGCCTGAAACTCGGATTTACTCGTTTATTTACTGAATTACTTGTGTGAAGTTTCGGATAGAGAAGACTATCTAATCTTGTTTCTCCATATAAACTTTGAACCCCCGTTTCATCCCCTTCAGGGCTGAATATTGGAAAATCCATTCTGAACAGATACTAACATCATAATAACAATCTGCATGCCAAATTTCAGCGCAATGCAAAACAATATTGATTTTCACACTTTGTTACCCCATTTCACCCTCTCAGAGGTTGAATTTCGAAAAAGCCTGAAACACGTATTTACTTATTTTTTTACTGAAGCACTTGTGTGAAGTTTCGAAAAGAAAATACTATCTTATCTTGTTTCTCCATACAAACTTTGAGCCCCCATTTAATTCCCTAAAGGGGTGAATTTTGGAAAATCCTTTCTTAGTACACCCTTTAATACTAATACAAATATACCTTCCAAATTTCAAGTCTCTACGACCAGCGGTTTAGGCTGGGCGTTGTCTGTCATTCAGTCAGTATGTCAGGACAAAGATTCTTATAGCATTAGACTAGAACTGCCCCGCGGCTTCGCCAGCGTTAAAAACTTCTTTTATTTACTTAAAACTTTTCTTTTGCAAAAACAATTCTAGCATTAAATACATAAAATAATAATTAGCCAAATCAGTTCACCCGTTTTCATGTTATCGCGTGACTAAGGCAATTCGGGATTCATATTTATAATAACCGAAAAACCCAAATTTTCAGACTTTGTTACCTACCCCATTTCAAAAAATCCTACAACACGTACTCTTATTTTTTCGCCATACAAACTTTGAATCCCCGTTCAGTATCCGGGAGGAATTTTTAGAAAATCCCTTCTGAACGGATACCTACGTCATAATAACTATCTGCATTCTAAATTTCAGCGTAATCCGAAACAATATTGATTTTTGGACTTTGTTACCCCAGTTTATCCTCTTAAGGTGGCATTTTGAAAAAGTTTGAAACTCGTATTTACATATTATTTACTTAGAAGTAAGTTGTGTGAAATATCGAATAAAATGACTATCCAAACTTTGTACCCCCGTTTCATCCCCATGAAGAGAGAAATTTTAAAAATTCTTTCTTAGCCAAAACTGACTTCTTAACCTGAGTCAAAATAACTATCTGCATGCCAAATTTCAGCGCAATCCGAAACAATATTGATTTCAGACTTTGTTGTTCCACTTCACCCTTTTAGGGGTGGAATTTCAAAAGAGCCTGAAACACGTATTTACTTACTAACTTAAGTACTTGTGTTAAGTTTCGAATAGAAAAGACTATCTAATCTTGTTTCTCCATACATAATTTGAACCCCCGTTTAATCCTCTTCAGGGGTGAATTTTGGAAAATCCTTTCTCAGAGGTAACTAACGTCGTAATAACTATCTGCATGCCAAATTTCAGCGCAATCCGAAACAAAATTGAATTTCACACTTTGTTACCCCATTTCACCCTCTTAGGGGTGGAATTTCGAAAAACCTTAAACTCGTGTTTACTTATTTATGTCCTGAAGCATTTGTGTGAAGTTTCGAATAGAAAAGACTATCTTATAATGTTTCTCCATTGAAACTTTGTACCCCCGTTTCATCCCTTTAAGGGGTGAATTTTAGAAAATCCTTTCTTAGCTGATACTTACGTCATAATAACCACCTGTATGCCAAATTTCAGCGCAAGCCGAAACAATATTGATTTACAGACTTTGTCACCCCATTTCAGCCTCTTAGGGGTGGAATTTCGAAAAAGCCCAAAACACGTATTTACTTATTTATGTACTCAAACACTTGTGTGAAGTTTCGAATATAAAAGACTATCTAATGTTGTTTCTCCATAGAAACTTTGAACCCCCGTTTCATCCCTTTAAGGGTTGAATTTTAAAAAATCCTTTCTTAGCTGATACTAACGTATATAACTACCTGTATGCCAAATTTCAGCGCAATCCAAAATAATATTGAATTTCAGACTTTGTTACCCCATTTCACCCTCTTAAGGGTGGAATTACGAAAAAACCTAAAACACGTGTTTACTTATTTAAGTCCTGAAGCACTTGTGTGAAGTTTCGAATAGAAAAGACTATCTAATAATGTTTCTCCATAGAAACTTTGAACCCCCGTTTCATCCCCTACTTGGGTGAAATTTGAAAAATCCTTTTTCAAAGGTAACTAACGTTGTAATAATTATCTACATGCCCAGTTTTAGCGCAATCCGAAAAATATTGATTTTCACACTTTGTTACCCCATTTCACCCTCTTAGTGGTGGAATATCAAAAAAACCTGAAACACGTATTTACTTATATTTTTACTGAAGCACTTGTGTGAAGTTTCGGATAGAAAAGACTATCTAATCTTGTTTCTCCATACAAACTTTGAACCCCGATTTCATCCCTTTAAGGGGTGAATTTTGAAAAATCCTTTCTTAGTACACCCCTACGTACTAAGACAAATATACCATCCAAATTTCAAGTATCTACGACCAGCGTTTAGGCTGTGCGTTGTCTGTCAGTGAGTCAGTCAGTCAGTCAGTATGTCAGGACAAAGATTCTTATAGTATTAGATTACTTTATAAGATTTTGTGAGCTGTAAACCTCGCGAGTGGGTCTTTGCAAAGCTATAACCGACCTCAATTGCCACGTTTATCATTTTCAGTAGCAAGTTTGAGTTATTTATCTCCATACCTTTAGAGATACTAATCAGATCTCGCTAAATTTTGCGATGAGGCAAAAAAGAAATATTTTTTCTAAACGGTTAATAAGTGACGGCGTTCTGATTTTTTACGTTTTCAACCCTCATTTTGAATGTTTAAAACCAATAGTCGGAATTTTTTTATTACATTCTCGTAGTTCTCAAAATTACTCTCTCAAAATTGTAGCTCACAACATTTTACGAGAAAAACCGCCAGGTTAATAAGTCCGCAATCGCCGTCGCCGAGCATTTGCTAGATTCAGGAACTAATCACTGGATTGAACTTCATGAACTTAAAATTCTCACCACTGAACGTTGCTATTACTCCCGTATTGTACGTGAAGCGGTTGAAATAAAAAAATAAATTATAAGTAAAAAATATTAAAAAAAACAAGCTTTTATCTGGGACAGTGAGCTAAAATGTTAAAAATAAATTCTAGTAAGTATTTGGCGTGTAGGTACTTACCTAATATATATATAATTTATTTTTTTATTTCAACCGAATTTATTTTTAACATTTTAGTTTATTGTCCTAGATAAAAGCTTGTTTTCAAAAATTTTTTTTTTTTATAATTTATTATTAACTTTTTTGTATGTAGGTACTACTACCTACTACCTAAGTATTTAAGAGAAGGCATGATGTTTTAAAATATTCCACGGATATTTGATGTGATTATGGGTAAAGTGCTCTTCAAGGAAAATCAATCGACTCGTAGGGGCTATGTTGCTTTATAACAGAAATGCCATGGCCACCTTACAGCTTCATCATCAGATCCTGGCTATCATTTATGTATAAAGTGCTCCCCAAGACGAATTATTTGAGCCCAAATTCACTGGGGTTACGTTATTTTATCACAGAGATGGCGTGGCCACCTTCCAGCTGCATCACCAATCGCTAATCGCTATCATCTAGGTGTAAAGTTCTCTTCAAGACAAATCAATCAAGCCCAAACTCGGTAGAGTTACGTTGATTTATCACAGAGATGCCGTGGCCACCTTACGGCTTCATCATCAGACCCTGGATATTATCCAGTTGTAAAGTTCTCTTCAAGACGAATCAATCAAGCCCAAACTCGGTAGAGTTACGTTGATTTATCACAGAGATGCTGTGGCCACCTTCCAGCTTCATCATCAGACCCTGGATATCATCTAGGCGTAAAGTTCTCTTCAAAACAAATCAATCGAGCCCAAGCTTGGTGGGGTTATGTTGTTTTATCACAGAGATGCCGTGGCCACTTTCCGTCTCCATTATCAGACCAGCTCCATGGTACCATATCATTGTATTGTCACCGAAAATACATAAGTACACCAAATTTGAGTCCAATCGGAGATCGGGAAGTGGGTCTAATTTAGCTTCCAAGATTTCACCCGAACACACATAGTTACATACATACATACATTGCAAGTTAAATAAAAGCTTGTACAAACATCCGAATTTCAACCGGGAGGATGGTTTTAGCTTGGCCGCAACTTGGGACCCAGCGATTAGCAAGTGTTCCAGTCGATGTTTAAATCAACGAAAATCTGCCGATGTCGTCAGTATTGTGTGTCGCAATTGCAACTCCGATCAAGATCAAATGAGGGTAGTTTTAAACTACTCTCATTTATAACAATGCTGATACCCATAACTGCAGTCTTCTCGTGACCACGGTCAATACAACTTGATCGAAACTGAGGTAAATAAAATAATTATTTTTAAGCGCGATAAGTCCCGTATTACAATATAATTATGTTACGAGAACAGACAGACATAATTAAAGCATTTTTGGCTAAGCTGAAGCAGAGACAATTAAAGAGTCATATTCAACTAAAACATTCAACATAAATATCTAACTGAAATATTAAACTGAAACGAGTTGGGAGCGACGGAGTCGGCAGTCGCAGCGTCGTCGAGTGAAGGCAGACTACCAACTATTTCATGTTTCAGGTGGCTGGGAGTGGAGCTCGTGGTGCGTGCGGGTGCAGTGGGTGGCAGAGCATCGCAGGTCGTTGTCCCTGGTGCACGCGCCGACTTGCTGCGTCGCTGCCTTCACTCGACGACGCTGCGACTGCCGACTCCGTCGGTTCCAACTCGTTTCAGTTTAATATTTCAGTTAGATATTTATGTTGAATGTTTTAGTTGAATATTTCAGTTGAGTGTTTCGGTTAAATATTACAGTTAAATATTTCAGTTAGATATTTTATTTATAACTATGTGTTCAAATCGCGAAAGTTTAAAGTTTACAATTAAAGAGTCAATTAATACATTAACTAATTTTTACTCAATGTTTTCCGTTTATCGAAAACGAAACGCAAAATAAAATACAACTTAGTGCCGATTTTACCAAACTCAGATAAGGTTACTAAAAGTAAAGCGTCATTTGTTCAAAGAATAACCATACATTTTTGACGTTTCCAATAATGTACACTAGAGTCTGTTGTGCAAAAAGAGAACCGTCGTGGCTTTACGATGAACTCACATTCAAAGCTAAGGAAGGAAGGTATATATATACCTACCTAGTACCACCCGACAATGATAAGAGTAGGTGCCTACCAAGGTATCACATATTGTTAGTCGTATTGCAAATGACACAGCAATGTTGTCAACGCAACAATAACAACGCACAACAACAGTCAATAGGCATGACGACAGTATCAAAAAATCGAAGATTTGATGATTTTAGGGCAAAATACATATTGAAACAATTTAAAACACTAGTTTAGTTTTGTATTAAAAAAAAAATATTAAGATGTTCAATAAAATAAAACATTAAAATACTGCAATAGGCCATTTTGATTGAAACACCAATCACAGCGCATGACGTCACGCCAATGTCCTCTTATGAGGTTTTCTTGTAAATGTTATTAAATTTTGGAAAACCCGTGTGTATTCATTGTCACAGATTATATAATAGTTAAACTAATTGGTTTAAGTTTAAACTTCGTTAAACTTAAGTTAATTACCGAAATAAAGGTTTTTTCGTGAATATGAAATGTGTTTCCACGTTACGGAAGAGGATTTCAAAATCTTTCGTCACGCCTATTAGAACCATCAACACGTGCGCCCTCAATTTCTACGAAGGGTCACTTTTTGCACAGACTCTAGGCTTAACTCTTATCTGAATTTAGTAAAATCCGCACTTAGTAGTACAGAAAAAAATACAAGTACATGCTTGCATATTCACATTCTTTTTAAGCATTACACGAATGTCATTCTTTGTGTTCTCAGATTTTATACCGCTCGGGTCTCTCAAGGGGAATACCCGATATGGGTTGGGCTAAAAAGGAAGTCGTGTTTCTTTTATTTAAAGGAAATGAATAATGACTGACAGAGCGAGAGTTACCCAAGGGTAAAGCTATGATTGTAATTGTAAAAGAAAATTAATTCTCGTCAAGTGCAAGTGTGACTTGAGTAAACAGGGTTTCACATAATCTAAAGATCTTCCATTAAGCATAGTATGCTGATTATTTTTTATTGACGGAGCGAGCGTAGCGAGGGAAGCGTCTCAGTATCGACTATTTCAAAAATGCTTTTGTCCGTATGTTTGTCTGTCTGTCTGTTCTCGCCTACAGGTCGCATTTTTCAACCGATTTTGACGAAATTTGACACACGAGATCATTGACTTATTTAACAATTTTTGTCATCGCGTTTTTTTATTGAAGGCAAAATAAGGGGGAAAAGGGAGAAGTTTGCTATAGCGTTATTAATCGACGGATTTCTGTCAAATTAGATAAGCACACTAAGAACTTTATTCTACACAAGCTGCTGTGAAAAAAAAATTAAAAGTGGGAATGGAAGGGGAAAAACGGGGGATGTTTTCTGTTACCTCATTTATCGACGGATTTCAATCAAATTTGAGAGGCACACTAAGGACTTCATTCTACATAAGATGTGAAGAAAAAAAGGGGGAGGGAAGAAGGGGGAGTGGAGGAAGGGAGTGAAGTTTTCTGTAGCGTTATAAATGGACGGATTTCATAAGGGCATGCGAGGTCTACTATTTTCATAGAACTATTAGTAATATTTATAAGCTAGCGTTAAAAGTTATCTTACATCCTATTTGTAAGTAATGGCAATAAAGCGACAATAGTTCAATAGGCTAAGACGTTGGCCTGGCGAGAGGTCATGAGTTTGATCCCGACCTATTGCACTATTGGCGTGAACCCACTCCAGACACAGAATCAGAATAGAATTGATATAACTGACTAAGTAATTTACATGCCAGGTGGTATAATATTGCACGTCAGTATACCCACATCGGGCCACACCCACAAGCATATATAGTTTAGTTGGAGGGGTTAAATAATGTGCAGCCTAAATTGCTAGTAAGCTTAAAAAAAAGATGTGATCGAGGATATTAGCAAACTAGGCCTAGAATGGAAACAGGCTCTTAAGGGTACTAAGGTGTCGGAACACACTAGTCCAAATTTTGTGATTTGGTGACAAATGTTACAGCTTGAGGGTGATACCTAGCCAGGCGGATATTATACAATGATCTATCACCATGCAGGTAGATATAAGATAAAACCTGTATCATTCCAGCTTACTTAAAGGCGTATTACACCGAACACAACCACGGTCCCTAATTAAGGGTAAGCGTGGCCCCTAATTAGGCAGTCTAACACCCTCAGTATTATTCTTCTTCTTGAGGTGCCATCTCCTACCGGAGGTCGGCTATCATTAGAGCTATTTTAACTTTAGATGCAGCAGCTCGAAACAGGGATCTGGTGCTCTGCTTGAACCAGGTTCTTAAGTTTTTGAGCCATGATGTGCGCCTTCTTCCAGGTTTCCTGCTACCTGGTATCTTTCCCTGTATTATAAGTTGTAAAAAGTCATACTTCTTATTTCGCATAATATGACCAAAGTACTGTAATTTGCGGATTTTCACAGTGTTAAGAATCTCCAGTCCCTTATTCAATATCCTCAGGACTCTTTCGTTCGACACTTTGTCCATCCACGATATTTTAAGTATTCTTCTGTACTCTTCATTTCAAATGCTTCTAGTCTTTTGCTCGTGGCTTGGGTTAAGGTCCATGACTCGACTCCGTACAGAAGAACAGAAAATACGTAGCAGCGTGCCAGCCTTACTCTGGTAGAGAGTCTGAGAGATCTATTGCAGAGTAGATGTTTTAATTTCATAAATGCGTTACGTGCCTGTTCAATACGACATTTTATCTCAATACTGTGATCGCCTTGGTCATTCACAATGCAGCCTAAGTATTTATATGAGCGAATTTTCTCCACTGTCTCGTTTCTAACGACAAGGTTTGGTATAGAAGATTGTGTTTTTCCAACAATCATGACTTCAGTATTATTACACTGCACATATAAAAGCGGACCGGATCCTCTCTTACTCCCTAATTAGAGACCCTTTCTACCTTTTTCATATTACACCTCCCTGATGAAGGAGCTAGGGACCCTGATTCAGTGTGGTGTAATACCCATTTTTCTAAGCCAAGGGTTTCCTCACGATTTTTATCTTTACCGCAGGTCTACTCTGTGAATTTGTGTATTCATTTTACGATAGAAAATTCCGTTTGTGCTCAGCGGGCTTCAAACCACGACTTGTAGTATAAAAGCCAGACCCTAACCCAATTATAGCAGAGAGTCTTTTTGTCAACGAATATGTTCATATTATAAAGGATTTTTTTTATATTAAGACAAATCTATAATTGATCAAAACTTTTTGTCGCTCAATCATTAGCATTTTGTTAAAATCCTAAAAACTTAATAAATAAGTTTAGAAGACTATAATGGTACGGCGACACCGCGGTGTCCTGCGATGTGCAGGCGCGATCTCAGTAGTTTTCAATTGTTTCCTGATCGCGTTTGGTGTGAACCAGTCGGTACAAATACTACTGCGCTATCAGATCGCCGCCTAGATCGCGCACGCAGGACGCTAAGGAGTGTCCGTACCTTTAGTAGGACGTTACGATTGTCCCTGTCAGTGTTTTTTTTCTACCTGCAAAATGTCAACTACGCGAGTTTTTTAGTTTTTTACCTCAAAATAATAAAGAAAAGAAGAGATGTTATAAGTTTCGTGTGTATATCTGTATATTTGCGTATATGTGTGTGTGTCTGTGGTATCGTAGCGCGCAAATGGATAAGCCGATTATGATTCAATTTTTTTGTTTAAAAGTTGTCTTAAACTTTTACCTCTTCTTATTATGACTTTAAATTCTTTCGTGGGGCATTCATAGTTATTTTAAAAGCGTTAAGACACGAAATGTATTAATATTTAAGCATATCAAGATTTCCTTTGCATGTAACTGTTGTTTTAATTCTAAGCCCTTTAATTACCTTGAACAAAATTGAATTTCAAGGTAAATGGGAAGTTAAAAGCTTGTATAAAACGAGTATACTATGCCAGCATTAGACAATACAGCTTACCGCTGCTGGATGGTAAAAGCAAGATAATTGCGTTCTGTAGTGCATTCGTGTGCACCATTACGCGGAGTTATTTGCAATGTCATGCTCGTTTTCTTGTTGTTTAATCCATTCGCATGCACTCGCATGCATGCATTAAGATTTTTAAAAGCAAAGTTAATAGAATGCATTTAACACTTTTAATTAAAGCATGTCGCAATTTATTTCAGCAAGACTTTTTGTGCCTTTTGTGACCAGCACAAAACAAGACCACACAGTGTCTTGTTTTGTGCTGGTCTTACATAAATAAATACTTGAAATGTTTGCACTTTTCTTTCTTCTTGACTTTTTCTTATTAAATAGGTTCGCCATACAAGAAACTTGTTTTTTAGGATTCCGTAACAAAAGGGTAAAACGCGTCTCTGAAATTAGCTTAAAGTGTGATTATAATGATTGCTATAATATCAAATAACAAAAAACTGAAATAAATTAAAGATTAAAGGGGTTCCCATACAAAAACTTATTTTTCCGGTAAATTTTTGTTGAATTACCTACACGTGAGAGTCTGACTCGCACTTGACCAGTTTTTTTTTTCATGCGTTTTTGCTAAATTAATTTATTGTAACACTAAAAGTAATAGAATACTAATAATATATACACTTAATAATTTCCCAGAATATTTAACATTATGTCGATAACTTTAGTTCTCTGGCGAATTACTTCGTTCCGAATTCGATCCCGCAGAGAAATACCGAGCATAGCTCTCTCGATAGCTCGCTTAGCGACTTCAAATTGGTGGACCAGTCGAATTGTGAGTCCACGTCTCGGCTCCGTATGTCATCACAGGTAGAACGCACTGGTTAACCGATTAGTAAACTGAAGTGGCAGTGGGCTGGTCATATCTGCCGCAGGACTGATAACCGTTGGGGTAGACTTGTCCTAAAGTGGAGACCGCGAATCGGTAAACGTAGTGTAGGATGCCCTGTGACCAGATGGAGCGACGACATTCGCAAAGCGGTGGGCAGTGACTGGAAATAAAGAGTCGAAGATCGGGCTCAGTAGCGTGACTTGGGAGAGGCCTATGTCCAGCAGTGGACTGATACCGGTGGATTATGATGATGACGATGATTGCAAAATGTAAACTGCAATACAGATATATATTCGTATATTAGTTTCAATGCAATAAAAACATTCATCTTCCAACGCCCAATCGTAAAAATGAAAAATGGCGTGATAAATTTAACGACAAAGAATAAAATTCAATTCAATATTGGTAATTGTATAAAATTATGTGGACCGTACTGTTACAGTGAGGCTAAAATGAATGTTGCCTGTGGGACCATAAATCTTTAAATATTAAAACTGGAGCGGTGACCATGGACAGTGGAGTGTAAAATAATGAAGCCTGCTACTATAAAACCCATATTGCGTCCCATTAAAGGGTTAACGGCCACTGATTTCATGATATGAGAAAAAATAAAATGTTGGCTAATAGTAGCTGTGTCTTGGTAAGTGTTTGCAATGTAGGTACTTGTATAAGCGCAGAAATCGAACCATTGTATTTTTAGGGTTCCGTACCCAAAGGGTAAAACGGGACCCTATTACTAAAACTCCGCTGTTCGTCTGTTTGTCTGTCTGTCTGTCTGTCCGTCTATCACCAGGCTGTGTCTCATGAACCGTGATAGTTAGACAGTGGAAATTTTCACAGATGATGTATTTCTGTTGCCGCTATAACAATAAATACTATAAACAGAATAAAGTTTAAAATTATAGGAGGTCATACAAGAAACGTGTTTTTTTCGGCATTTCAATATAACGCCATTAATGAACGCTTAGGTTAACGTCCATAGATGGCGTTATATTGAAATGCCGATCCCTAACACCTTTGTGTTAACTTTTACTTAGATACCGTGCGTTAGTCGTTAGATGGCGTTATAAGACATAACCACACGCCATACAACTCTGTTTAGATAAAATGTCGATAAATGATAGTGGTATTTTTTGCTCGATCTTATAAAATACTGTAGTGTGGTACGGAACCCTACGAGAGCGAGTCCGACTTGCACTTGGCCAGTTTATTTTAAGTTGTTTGAACAATCCTACTGCATATCGGTTGACAATACAGTTACTTAGCTTATGAACATTTACAAATACAGAAATAAAAAATACACAGTACAATACCTTTTCTAATAATGACACAAAAAATACGCAAAGAGGGGTACGATTATTAGAAGGTCGCGCTTAAGGACTAAGTTCAAACAACATCACAGTTGAAAGTCGCAGCGGTACTAAGCGCCAAGTGAATTAATAATGGGCACAAGGTATAAAAGAAAGTTTAACACTAAAACCTGACTTCTGAAAAATCACGTTCTAATTTCGTGCTTAAACTTTTAACCTATGAGATATAAAAATCATAAATAAATTATTCCCAATTATCGGGTGCATATTTTTTTTGAATGGAAATATATTCAATACCTAACGCAGCATTATTTATATTTTACTGAGTGAAGCTAGTCTCTGTTTCAGTTTGGCAAAAAGTGCTTTCGTATGTCCGGCTGTTCTCAGCTACAGCTACGATTAAAACATAAGTCAGGAAAAGTAACTGCGCTATAAAAATGACCCAACGAAGTTGTGTCCAAGCAGGCAGGGATAAAAGTCGTGTCAAGCGCGTTATTAGTCGGACATTTTGTCTTTGTCGTTTGACTGAACTGTCATAACAGACATTGCAGCACATGCGCGAACCAGTCCCTACTTTCGTTCCAAATTTAAATCAATCTCTAAGCCAATCAATTGTAACTTAGAAAGTTATTCTTATTTTGAATTTACGTCATTTTGGTTTGAAGGAGGGCCACTTTTTGTGTGGAATTCGTTTTGAAGTAGAGTTCCTGACTTATGATTTATTCGTAGGCTACAGGCCGCATTTCTCAACCGATAGATTTTTCTTGTCAATTCAGTTTCTGGAAATTTTAAAATAGCGGAGAATAGGGGGCTTATAACGTAAAAAATCAGAACTCCGTTATTTAATAACCGATTTGAAAATAATTATTAGTTTAAGAAATTTTATACCTAATCATCTGTTTTATAATCATTTTAGGCTTCAGAGCATCTCGAGGTTTACTAAATTATATCACTATCAAGACTTCACTGTGAGATATTATATATCAATGGCTGCGCGTCTAGTGATGTAATAAATTTCGCGACTCTGGTGGCACTGTTTGCGCAGTTTCAGAGATACTGCCATTTTTGTTGTATTTGCATGAGAAAGATGGCAGTGTCACAAGAAATCGAAAAATGATAATGAAAGTTGGTTTTTTGTAGTATAGACAGCTGACAGATATCGATCACACCAGCATATTATTTGACTACATCACTAACTGAGTACCTAGCGAAACACTATCGAGATGAAAACACATTATGTTTGCAATGCAAAGTAAGCTCTTATATGAAAACGCTGATTTAATCTTTCTTATATACAGCTACATAATTTTAATAGATTGATTTTTTTTAGCAATATACGTACTACAAATTGTTTTTAAGCGATAGTGCATTCTTTAAGGTACGGCCACACCGCAGCGTCCTGCGATCTGCTGGCGCGATCGCAGTACTTTTCAATTGTTTTCTGATCGCGTTTCGTGTGAACCAGTCGGTACAAATACTATTGCGCTATTTGATCGCCGCCTAGATCGCGCACGCAGGACGCTGCGGTGTGTCAACGTACAAATGCAAAATGGCACGGTACGTCATAGTAACGGTAGAAACTACGTAAAACAAAGAATGTTGCAGACGACCAATTCAACACTATGTTACCGCACGTCTGAGGTCAATTAAACGTAACTACCTTCGAGCATTTACCAATGGAGATGTTAACGCAAAGCGTACCCCTCTGCTGGCCATATAGCCATTTTTGGCCATATGAGCGTACGTAACTACGCTGTATTTTTAATACTGTGTGCGTGTTCCAAGCTAGTGTGCGGGATTGTTAAAGTGAGTGATTTGTGTGTGTGCAATGCGTGTTTACCTCGTCCCCCGTAAGTATCGGCAGAAAAAAACATTTGCAGATTACAACGTTAACATCTCCATTGGTATATGCTCGAAGGTAACTACACATTATTAAGGTACACGGGCCACGCCTACTTTGCACATTGTCTTGTTTTTTGCTGTTCCATGTTCAAATTCCTGACTGAAATAACATGGCCCAAATTGAAGATACCTACCTACTACTACTACTACCTACACTCTAAGCTTTCAATAGTGTATAGATCTATGTAATAGTGTTCTATGCAATTCAATTAAGCGATTCTGTAAGCCACGGCCGATGCAGTAAAGACAATGCATCCTCCATTAGTTCAGAGTGAGGAGCGAAAGCCAACAATAGCCCCGAGAACAATGTCGCGTTTTACTTAACAATAGCGACGAGATGTATTTGACTACAGTCTTGGGATCTGTAATTTTGGATTGTAGAGATTCCTTTTCACAAGTAAGGTATCTATTTTATTAAATGTAGAATATCTAATACAATAAGAATCTTTGTCCTGACATACTGACTGACTGACTGACTGACTGACTGACAGACAACGCACAGCCTAAACCGCTGGTCGTAGAGACTTTAAATTTTGAGGATGTATTTGTCTTAGTACGTAGGGGTGTACTAAGAAAGGATTTTTCAAAATTCACCCTTTAAGGGGATGAAATGGGGGTTCAAAGTTTGTATGGAGAAACAAGATTTGATAGTCTTTTCTATCCAAAACTTCACACAAGTTCTTCGGTAATAAAATAAATAAATACGTATTTCTGTTTTTTTTTAAATTCACAGCTAAGAGGGTGAAATGGGGTACCAAAATGAGAAAATAAATATTGTGTCGGATTGCGCTGAAATTTGGCATGCAGATAGTTATTACAACGTAAGTGCCCGCTGAGAAAGGATTTTCCAAAATTCACCCCTGAAGGGGATGAAACGGGGGTTCAAAGTTTGTATGGAGAAACAAGATTAGATAGTTTTATTATATTTGAATTTTAACACAAGTACTTAAGTAAGTAAATACGAGTTTCAGACTTTTTCAAAATGCCACCCTAAGAGGATAAACTGGGGTAACGAAGTCTAAAAATCAATATTGTTTCGGATTGCGCTGAAATTTAGAATGCAGATAGTTATTATGACGAAGGTATCCGCTCAGAAAGGATTTTCTAAAAATTCCTCCCGGATACGGAACGAGGATTCAAAGTTCGTATGGCGAAATAAGATGAGATAAAGTACCTGTTGTAGGATTTTTTGAAATGGGGTAGGTAACAAAGTCTGAAAATTTGGTTTTTCGGTTTTTATAAATATGAATCCCGAATTGCCTTAGTCACGCCATAACATGAAAACGGTTGAACCGATTTGGCTAATTCTTATTTAATGTCTTTTATTATAGATAGTTTTTTACAAAAGAAACGTTATAAATAAATAAAAGAAGTTTAGAACGCGGGCGAAGCCGCGGGGCACTTCTAGTTGTTCTAATATTTATTCTAATATGATACCTATTTATAATATTTACAACATTCTTTAGCAATAACCTACTGTCTTAGAATCCACGGCAATAGGGAATATGCATGATTTTTTTTAATATGTTTATTTCACTGAATACATCCATTTCACACAGTAAGAAAATTAAATAATACTGAAAGTGTTCAAATTAAGCTACAAAACATAGTTTTAGCATTGAAAAAATATGAGGTATCTAAAGCGCTGCCAAATTTTTGCGCGCTTTTATGACGTCACAGTGCACGACACGGTCTCCACAGATTAAATATTTTTAATAGAAATACTACGTATTCGTGCTACAGTGCATACTATTTCTATGAAAAAGATTTAATCTGTGGAGACCGTGTGCTGCACTGTGACGTCACTTTCTAATTGACAAGTGGTGATGTGTTTAGCTAATTTAAATTTCCCACGCTTTTTTTGCATTTTTCATATAATATTTTAACACATGTAAGATTATTTTATTTATAAAAAAATGTTTATCATACAACACGAGAACAATAATGATTCGAATATAAATGATATCAAGTAAATTTATACCACATGCATATTCCCTATTGTAGAGATGCCTTTTTTAGTAGGTAATGTTATCTGAAGAAAATATGAATAATGTATTATGAATATAACACATGTTCACTTAGGCTGAGCGCAGACTATAGACAAAAAAGTCTTAACGGTCTGTCTTAAGACAGTTTTGTCTATCACCCTGCGCACACTGCGAACAAAACTTTTTTGTCTGCGAGGATGCGACACAGAACAAAATATAGAATGGACACTTTGATCACTCCACCAACACATGTATTGTGTACCTACCTACAATTTGTCTTCTTCAGTTATACAGTAACTAGATATCTACTTTATCATTTCTAGGGTTCCGTTTCTCAAAAGGTAAAAAAAGGAACTGAGCGCTCATACAATTTAGAGGTCTAGCTTAATTGGAACCAACCTTAAAATATGTTAATAAATAAAATAGTGCTATTGAGTGATTTATTTACGTCGCGTCGTTCGCGTGTGGCGCGTCCTTGCTCAAGTTAGTTCCTCGACAGCTCAAAATCGGTAGGGAGGTGAGTAAGCCTCGATTGTTGGGGCGAACAGAGTGTCCATTCTATACGTAGTATCTGTTCTGTGTTGCATCGGTTTTGTTTGTCGGCACCGAGAACAAATAATAATACTACGTATAGAATAGACACTCTGTCCCACCCACCAATCGAGGCTTCCTCACCTCGCTACTGATTCTGGAGCTGCTGAGGAGCTAGTTTAAGCAAGGCACCACACGCGGACGGACACAGAACAATAATACTACTCACGTGAAGATTAACGTCAACTTCATACATATATGTTGGGACCAGTACACACAGGAGGTTCAAATTTACGTAGGTTCTATATTATATATAAAAACCAGCAAAATCGAGTTGAACTCGCCCACCGAGGCTTCCGTACTAACTTCTCAGACTAGTTTAAGGGACAAACTTAACTTTGTAGTTCGATTCATATAGGAAATGTATTGCAACAACTACAATTAATCATAAGTTAAATATTGTTTCTTTGAAGTGTTTCACACTTTATATTTTTGTAAATTGTTAAACAATTATTTGTTTAACAATTAATCATAAGTTTGTAAAAGTAAATTAATCGTTTTTAGGGTTCCGTATCTCAAAAGTTAAAAAAGGAATCATTATAAGATCACTTTCTTATCCGTCTGTCCGTCTGTATGTCCGTGTGTCACCACCGATTTTCTCAGGAACGGGTGGACCTAGCAAGTTAAAATTTATACCAGATACTGATGTTTATGGTCCTAATTAGATATATAAAAATCAAGATCCAGAGTCAACACGATAATAAGATATAGACATATTTAGATTTTCGCCGAAATTTGTAAGTACCTAAATTTACCTTAATTTTCGACTTTTTTATTTTTCGGATTTTTTCCATTACTTGTGCTGTAATACCTTGATTTTGACCATAGTTGACAATTCTAGGTCAACCGGAAGTACCATATAGGTTTTGGGTCGAAAACCTGTAGGGTACTTCCCGTTGACCTAGAACCATGAAATTCGACAAAGAGCAAGGTCTTACAGCACAAAAAAAGGGGAAATTTCAAAAACGAAAAAATTATTAAAGTAAATGGTGTCCCATACATACATAATTAACGCCAGTTAAGATATGCCTCTGAGTTATATGAGCGCTCATACAATTTAGGGGTCTAGCTCAATTGCACCTAATTTAAGTTTGGTGCCATAAGGTAAATATGTAACTAAAATTGTGCCTCTGTGTAATTTATTTTATTCATAGTTGACGCTAATTAAGATAGGCCTCTGAGTTATATGAGCGCTCATACAATTGAGATGTCTAGCTAACCAACCTTAAAAAATGTAAATAAATAAAATAGTGCTATTGAGTGATGTATTTTCGTCGTGTCGTTCGCGTGTGGCGCGTCCTTGCTCAAGTTAGTTCCTCGACAGCTCAAAATCGGTAGGGAGGTGAGGAAGCCTCGATTGTTGGGGCGAACAGAGTGTCCATTCTATACGTAGTATCTGTTCTGTGTTGCATCGGTTTTCTTTGTCGGCACCGAGAACAAATTTAATAATAATACTACGTATAGAATAGACACTCTGTCCCACCCACCAATCGAGGTTCCTCACCTCGCCTCTGATTCTGGAGCTGCTGAGGAGCTAGTTTAAGCAAGGTACCACACGCGGACGAAAACAGAACAATAATACTACTCACGTGAAGATTAACGTCAACTTCATACATATATGTTGGGACCAGTACACACAGGAGGTTCAAATTTACGTAGGTTCTATATTATATATAAAAACCAGCTAAATCGAGTTGAACTCGCCCGCCGAGGCTTCCGTACCAACTTCTCAGACTAGTTTAAGGGACAAACTTAACTTTGTAGTTCGATCCATAGGAAATGTATAGCAACAACTACAAATCATAAGTTTGTAAAAGTAAATTAACCGTTTTTAGGGTTCCGTGTCTCAAAAGGTAGAAAAGGAATCCTTATAAGATCACATTCTTGTCCGTCTGTCTCTCTCTCTGTGTGTCTGTCTGTCCGTCTGTCTGTCCGTCTGTCCGTGTGTCACCACTGATTTTCTCAGGAACGGGTGGACCTAGCAAGTTGAAATTTATACCTGATACTGAAGTCTATATTCCCTATTGGGTGTGTAAAAATCAAGGTCTTGAATCAACACAATAAAAAGATATGAGCAAATTTAGATTTTCGCGGAAACTTGTTAGTACCAAAATGTACCTTAATTTTCAACATTTTTTATTTTTCGGAATTTTTCCTATACTTGTGCTCTAAGACTTTGCTATAACCAAAATTGACAATGCTAGGTAAACCGGAAGTACCCTATAGGTTTTGGGTCGAAAACCTATAGGGTACTTCCCGTTGACCTAGAATCATGAAATTTGGCAAGCAGCAAGGTACAGCACAAATTATGGAAAAATTCCAAAAAATAAAAAAGGTTGAAAAATAAAAGGTGTACATACATACATAGTTTACGCCAATTAATGTAGACCTCTGAGTTATATGAGCGCTGATACAATTTAGAGATCTAGCAGAATTGGTTCGTACGGAAGCCTCGGTGGGCGAGTTCAACTCAACTTAGCCAGTTTTATTTTTAACTTTATTTTAGTTTTTAGTATTTGTTCTTAAATCCTCATAATAATACATACTTAATGAAAATGTCAAGTATCTACCTATTACTGTAAAGGAGATACAGCTTTGAGAAAGGCGGATAGACAGACGGACGGATGGACAGCGAAGTCTCAGTAGTCCCTAGGGTCCCTTTGGTTTCAGTTCTCTAAAAAATGTCTGATTTGATAAAAGTGCGTACAGACTATGTAACATGTTATTTAACTTGTGTTATATAACACGTCCACACCATGTATCCTTGTTATTCAACATTGCAACCCAAAACATTACTGTACACATTAGAATAAGAATGTTATTTAACAATTATCGTTTGTCGTTCTCGGTTAGTAAGTTAGGTTAGGTTAGTAGGCTTGGGTAACTCCGGACACATCTATATCTTCGGATATATATCCCTAAGCGAATATATACCCATCATTCCACTTCCCGAAACCTTAATACTAGTATATCCCATATATCCGGTATACCTTTATGAAACACAAAAAACAATTTGAAATCGGTTAAAAAGTAAAGCCGTAAGTGAATAGGTAATTTCTAGGCAACCTTGCCATATTATTTTGGATCACATCATCACTAACAACGAGTACAAAAACAATACAAAAACACAACAGTTACGGTCTTATAATGTTACATAATATCGGTTATGAAATGCGGATATACTTTATTTTGGATATAAGATATACTAATCATTGAAGTATTATTTATCTATTTATATGCAAAGTCTGAAACACATTTCACATGGATATACCGAACATACTAAGCAGTTATACTAAGCGGATAATATATTAAGCGGACATACTAAGCGGATATATATCCTTACATGGAATGATATACGATGTACTCACTCCTCTGTTGGATATAGTTAGCCCAAGCCTATTAAGTAGTGTACATGTGTTCCGTCGATAGACGCGGCCTCTTTGAACTTTGCCGCAAAAGGCGAAGCGGCGCTTTGTCGACTGTTTTGCGAATATTAGGCGCGGTTTATACAGAAGAGACGTGGCGAGGGCTTGTGGCGTGGCGCCAACTTTCGTTCCTACCATTTTGGCAGTATTGGCTTCTTATTTTAGCCTCTGACACGATCGGCTAACGTTTTAAAGAACCGGGCGCAATTCTCTTTAAGCCAAAAATTACTCTATATTACGCACTATAAGGTTTATATTGCGTTACTTTCACTATCTACCTCCGCGATCCATCAGCGCCCTCCAGCTAACGACCCAATACCACGAGGCGCTCCCACAGTGCACCATAGGGGAGGAAGAGGAGGGAGAAGAAGGAAGAGAACGCGAAGGGAGGGTAGACCAGAAAGCGCCGCGCCCACGGCAGCATCCACCTCGGTACCCCCCTCAATGCGACCGGCCAACTTCACACCATTCCTGCCCAAGATGCAACCACCACAAGACCCAAGGCTACTTGCACCCACAGTAACCTATGGGTCGTCTAGAGCCTTCATGGCGCACTACCCTCCACTACCCGAGCCAGCAACAAACAGACCTCGCTCAAGGTGGAGAGCCCCAAGAAGACGGCAAGCACCTGCTAGTACTCCAGCAGGAGAATCGGACACTGCGACAGAAGGGGCACCCCTGCAACACCAACCGCAACAGCCCACCACTAATACAACAGAAGTACCAAGACCAGCACAAGCACTAACAGAGACCAGACCGAGACCAGAGTCACGAGTCCACTTCGTGCCAGTAACTCAAGTTGTCACGGGTACCACCACCACAGCATCGGCAGTGACTAGACCCACACCGAGACTGGCCAGAGAGACCACCAGGAGCACCATACTATATGCAAGCAGGTGCGAGTGCTTTTGCCCAGCCACGCCCATGCTCTGCAGCAAGGTTGCCAACAGGTCCATACCCATGGGCCCCACCATACCAGCCACAAATGACAGCCGTCTTTACTCAAGCCGGATACCCCTGCTACCAAGCAGGTCAACAGCAGAGTACCTTCCTGGAACCCATCTCAGCATTGGTGTGAGCCCTGGTGGGCCTACTTGCAGCCATAGCAGCCGGACGATCTTCGGACGGCAGCTATGCGAGGACTGTCCGCACTATCCCGGTTCCAGTATGCATAGATAAGACCTCCGCATACTGTACTGGTACCCGGGCGGCATCAAGACCAAGACCGACAACTTACGCATTCTCACTTACTCGCAGGATGTTCATATCATCCTCCTGGGTGATACCAAGCTGAAGAAGACGGAACAATTTAAATTCGCCAACTACTTCGTGTACCGGCACGACGATGTCTCACCCCAAGGCCGACCATATCGTGGAACGGCTGCCTTAGTGCGGAGGGACATAGTGCACGACGTAGTTGGTGACCTACCCAATCAAATCACCAAAACCACTGCCGTTGTGGTCCAACTTGGAGGACACGATGTGAAGATATTTGGCGGATATCGGCCACCGAACTCCAACTTCGATCCTGGTGATATGAGGCGTATCTTTATGGACGCCACTCCAACCCTGCTGGCAGCGGACCTCAACGCCAAACATTTGGTGTGGGGGTCCAGAGTCATTAATCCCATCGGAAGAAAACTCCAAGAGGATACGGAGAGGAATGGTTACGAAGTAATCGGCCCAGACTCTCCTACCAACATACCATCCAATCCACGCCACAACCCGGACGTCATCGATGTAGTAGCCCACAAGAACCTGCCAGCCCCAATTCATCTGGAGGTCCTCTACGATCTGGATGAGCAGCACCTACCACTGCTCATCACGGTTGGAGCTTCGGCAGAAGCAACTCTTTGTCGGGGTACTTACACGAAGACCAATTGGCACCAGTTCCAACAACGACTGATGACGATGATAGTAGGCCGATTAACCACATCGGAGGACGTGGAGAGATGCACGGCTGTAATAACTGCCTCCATCAAAGAAGCAAAAGAAGCAGCATCTACTACTGAACCTCGAACAAGCTGGCGCGAAGAACTCCCAGGCCGCTTAACACGTTTAAGGGCAAAGAAACGTGCGATGCGTGAACTATGGGCCCGCACCCGCTGCCCAACAACAAAAGCACGACTAAATGCTATAACTGCAACGCTCGCCAATGAAGTCAAGAAGTGGAGAGGTGACGCATCTCGTATCTCGTATCGCCCAAGCCACTGAAGACGAAACCAACCTCCATGCCCTGAATAGGAGTTTGTTAAGGGCTAAGATACCAGTCTACCCACTAACGGACTCATCAGGAAGCCGGAAATTTGCCCCAGCGGAAAGAGAACTGTTGGTTGATCATTTAGAATCACAGTTTCAGCTGCATCCCGTTCCTCTCAATGCTGAACCTGTTGTCGTGCCCCACTACAACGCAGTATCCGCGGAAGTAGTCCAACTGCTGCAGACTTCGGCGCCCCCGCTGGGAGGGGATGATTTCATCTCCCCAATGGAAGTGGCACGAGCTGTACGCTATTTACAGACGAAAAAGGCACCCGGTCTAGATGAGGTGTCGAACGCGGAACTCAAGCAGATGCCGCGGAGAGGTCTGGTGTGTATAGACAGACTCTTCAACGGTATCTTAAGAACAGGATACTTTCCCGCAACGTGGAAGACAGGGAAAGTCATAGTACTACCCAAACCCGGCAAGGTCCGTCGTCTACCCTCCAGCTACCGCCCTATTACCCTGCTGTCACACCTCGCCAAGCTGTTCGAGCGATTACTGCTGCGGAGACTGCGCCCTCACTTCACCCCACGTGAGGAGCAGTTTGGTTTCCGCACGCGTCACTCCACAACGCTCCAGCTGACGAGGGTGATCCACCAGCTCACCAGTGAACTGAACCGAAATAGTAGAAGCGTCGCCGTGTTCCTGGACATCGAGAAGGCCTTCGATAGAGTGTGGCACGAAGGCCTAATCTACAAGTTATCCAGGACACCGACTCCAGCGGCGCTAATCCACATCGTCTCATCGTTCCTGAGAAACCGACAGTTCTGCGTGTCCGTCGAGGGCGCCACTTCCGGCAACCGGCAGATCGCAGCGGGAGTCTCCCAGGGGAGTTGTCTCTCACCGTACATGTACGCGGTTTACACAGACGACATACCGGTTCTGGCGGACGAACACCTTGCACCAGGAGAACGAGGAGTAACACTAGCACTTTTTGCCGACGACAGTGCGTATATAACGTCCTCTGTCAAAGCTTCTATAGCCGCCAACAGAATGCAGAAGGTTCTGGACATCCTGCCAGTCTGGCTGGACAAGTGGCGCATGGCCGTCAACGTGAGGAAGACGGCCACGCTGCTGACCAGAGCCCAAACCTATCCTGCCACCTCCACTGCAGCTCCGAGAACAAGACGTCAAGTGGGAAACGAGTACAAAGTACCTGGGCTTCTACATCGACCGGACGTTGAGGATGCGCCCGCACGTGGATCACGCAGTCCACCAAGCAAAAGCCGCTAAGGCCCTCCTCCATCCGGTCCTCCGATCGAAGCTGCCACTCAACACCAAAGTCGGCATATACAAGACGTATATACGCACGAAGATGACGTATGCTGCTCCTGCGTGGTATGCCCTATGCTCGGAAACCCAGTGCAAGCGTCTTCAGATCATTCAGAACGTCACCCTGCGGATATGCACGGGAGCCGGTCGATACGTACGCAATGACGCCAACGCCCGGGACGTGAAAATCGAGACGGTGAGGGAGTTCGTGGTCCGGTAGGCGCGCTGTCAATATGACCGTGCAGACAACGGACCACACCCTCACCTCCAGAACATTGCACCGCACCACGCCCGGCCGCCTGATGGCGCTGTATCGACCTGGCGTGCACTCCCACGCGACTTAGTCCCGGTGGATGAAAGCAGCAAAGAGGAGGAGTAGCGGTTACCACAGCAGCACAAGACCACCATGCCAAGATGGCCAACATGACCACCACGCCCAGATCTGGCCAACGACCATATCGGACCACTATAGGGCTGATTAAAGCCCGCGCGTACCCCGAGGGTAGTTGCCCCAGAGCCCAACCAAGGTAAGGAGGCTCGCCTCGAAACCCTCACACGAACCCAGAATGGGAACGAACGTCCACACTGACATCCGTCCGCGCCACGTTTCTTCTGTATAATCCGCGCCTTACCGTGTACACGTGATTCGCCGATGGAAGCGGCCCGCTTTGAATTCTGCCGAAAAGCGAAGCGGCGCTTTGACGACTGGCGATGTTATTTGAACATGTTTTATGAGTGTCCACATCATCTGAACATGTTATCTCACCATGTTATACAATACGTTATGTTACATAGTCTGTACGCACCTTAACAAATGAAATAAACGCATCCTGTTTGACGGGCACGAACAACTTGTATGGAAAAAGAAAAACTATTTATTTTATTTTAATCGACTTCAGATTAGATCGTTTAAAAACTAAATAATTTAAGATCGTTTAAAAAAACTAAAAGAAACGACTTCAAACGTCGCGCTAGTCAAAGTAGCCAGTAGACGTAGTAACTATTATATAATCAGTGCCAGCTAGGCTATTCTGTAAGCTATCTCGACAGCGGAATCCGCGGTGAGATTCGAATTTCGTGCTTTGAAATTCAATCGTATCACGTTCGCAATACGGTTGAATTTCGTAGTATAAAATTCAAATCTCACCGCGGATTCCGTTGTCGAGATAGCTACAGAATAGCCTAGCAGTAGGTAAAGTGCCAGCCAAGTAGTAAGTCGTCGAGATAAGTAAATGTGTCATAATACAAATGTTGATATATTAAAAACGGTTCGGCCGATTTCGTTAAAATTTAATTGGAACCACCTGGGAAGGGTATGTTTTGAAACAAAAAAATAATTTTCCAAATCGGTTCAGGCATCTTCGAGTAATCGGTGAACTAAAATAAAAAATAAAAAAGATTCTTACGAATTGAGAACCTCCTCCTTTTTTGTGAAGTCGGTTAAAAAGAACCGACTTCAATGCCGCGCTATTAATTTTCAGTCCCAATTTTTAGGTGTTTATCTTCATATCTCTAGAGATACTTATCAGACCTCTTTATATATATCTCCTTTCCAACAAAAAAAAATAATCAAAATCGGTTCATAAACGACGCGGTTATCCGCTAACAAACCTTAAAAATGTATATATATATATATATATATATATGTATATATTTATATATAATAAATACTAGCTGTGCCCGCGACTTCGTTCGCGTGGAATAGTGTCTTTGACAAATAAGACACATACGTATCCCAACTACACCACGCCGTACCACGCCACGCTACTCCCCCTTTCCCTCCGTCCCTCACATGCTCTCCCCTCCCCCTACCCCCTCACTTCCACCTAAACCCCCCAACCTCCCCCTCGCTTACCTACCCTCCCCCTTTGCTCCCCTACCCTCCCCCTTCCCCTCACTTCCACATCCAATCCCCTCCAGCTATTCTTCCCTCCATGTATCTCCAGAGATATGGAGATAAACACCTCAAACTTTGTACTGAAAATATAGCGCGGCATTTGAAGTCGAATGTTTTAGTTTTTTAAACGAAGTTATTCGTTTATTTTGTCTTCTCTACAAACTTTGTCTTGGCAATAACAAGTGACTACGACTCACCACTAGGCTATAATATCGTTTAAAAACTAAATAAGATCGTTTAAAAAACTAAAAAAGAACCGACTTCAATGCCGCGCTATTAATTTTCAGTACCAATTACGAGGTGTTTATCTCCATATCTCTGGAGATACTTATCAGACCTCGATAAAATTACCATGGTACCACACTTGGGATATTTCCTTTCCAACAAAAAAACAATAATGAAAATCGTTCTATAAACGACGAAGTTATCCGCGTACAAACATAAAAAAAAAACATATATACGGTCGAATTGAGAAACCTCCTCCTTTTTTGAAGTCGGTTAAAATGAACCGACTTCGATGTCACACTATTAATTTTCAGTACCAATTTTGAGGTGTTTATCTCCATATCTCTGGAGATACTAATCAGACCTCGATAAAATTACCATGGTACCACACTTAAGATATCTCCTATCCAACAAAAAAAGAATAATCAAAATCAGTTCATAAACGACGAAGTTATCCGCGAACAAACACAAAAAAAAACATATATACGGTCGAATTGAGAAACCTTTGAAGTCGGTTAAAAATGAAGCGACAAAACGAAAATAATAACACAAACATGTTTCACCGGTCGCCGCCGACGGACGCGGCCCCTTTGATTTTTGCCGAAAGGCAATGCGGCGCCTGTGGCGGCGCTATGACTGAGTGCGTGTAGTTCGCCAAGAGCGAGTCGATTTAAGGTTTGATTTCAAGTACCTAGTTAATTATATATATTTTTTTAATATTTATTTTGTTACTGATTTCTTTACATGGAGTATACATACCCCTGCAAATATGGTGGGAATTCAAAACTTTGTATATACAGATCTGATAGTATTCTCGTCTGCAATTTACGAAGCTTTTTGAAAACAAGAATTATCTTTTTAATACTTGCTGTTGACACCACTAACATAAAAATACGATAAGCCATTCAGGCTCTAGGGCGTGCCAAAGAAATATACATACATTCATACATTTATATTTATACATAATATATATACGGTTAATATATATATAATATGTATATATATATATATATATATATATTAACCCTCCTTTCGCAGTCACCCGACTGCGGAAGAAGGAGGGTTATGTTTTAAAAACAATCGTCTCGTAGCGTCGTCCGCGTGTTGCACGTGCTTGCTCAAGTTAGCTCCTCGACAGCTCAGCTAGGCTATTCTGTAAGCTATCTCGACACCGGAATCCGCGGTGAGATTCGAATTTTGTACTACGAAATTCAATCGTATCATGATCGTAATACGGTTGAATTTCGTAATACAAAATTCAAATCTCACCGTGGATTCCGCTGACGAGTTAGCTTACAGAATAGCTATACAGAATTGATAGGGAGGTGAGAAAGCCCCGATTGGTGGGTGGTACAGGGTGTCTATTCTATACGTAGTATTATTATCTGTTCTCGGTGCCGACAAAGAAAACCGATGCAACACAGAACAGATACTACGTATAGAATGGACACTCTGTTCGCCCCAACAATCGAGGCTTCCTCACCTCCTTACCGATTCTGAGCTGTCGAGGAACAAACTTGAGCAAGGACGCGCCACACGCGAACGACGCGACGAAAATAAATCACTCAATAGCACTATTTTATTTATTTACATTTTTTAAGGGTGGTTAGCTAGACATCTAAATTGTATGAGCGCTCATATAACTCAGAGGCCTATCTTAATTAGCGTCAACTATGAATAAAATAAATTACACAGAGGCACAATTTTAGTTACATATTTACCTTATGTCACCAAACTTAAGTTTGGTGCAATTGAGCTATAGCCCTAAATTGTATGAGCGCTCATATAACTCAGAGGCATATCTTAACTGGCGTTAATTATGTATGTATGGGACACCATTTATATTAATAATTTTTTCGTTTTTGAAATTTCCCCTTTTTTTGTGCTGTAAGACCTTGCTCTTTGTCGAATTTCATGGTTCTAGGTCAACGGGAAGTACCCTACAGGTTTTCGACCCAAAACCTATATGGTACTTCCGGTTGACCTAGAATTGTCAGCTATGGTCACAATCAAGGTATTACAGCACAAGTAAAGGAAAAATTCCGAAAAATAAAAAAGTCGAAAATTAAGGTAAATTTAGGTACTTACAAATTTCGGCGAAAATCTAAATATGTCTATATCTTATTATCGTGTTGACTCTGGATCTTGATTTTTATATATCTAATTAGGACCATAAACATCAGTATTTGGTATAAATTTTAACTTGCTAGGTCCACCCGTTCCTGAGAAAATCGGTGGTGACACACGGACATACAGACGGACAGACGGATAAGAAAGTGATCTTATAAGGATTCCTTTTTTACATTTTGAGATACGGAACCCTAAAAACGATTAATTTACTTATACAAACTTATGATTAATTGTTAAACAAATAATTGTTTAACAATTTACAAAAATATAAAGTGTGAAACACTTCAAAGAAACATAATATTTAACTTATGATTAATTATTGTAGTTGTTGCAATACATTTCCTGTATGGATCGAACTACAAAGATAAATTTGTCCCTTAAACTAGTCTGAGAAGTTGGTACGGAAGCCTCGGCGGGCGAGTTCAACTCGATTTAGCTGGTTTTTATATATAATATAGAACCTACGTAAATTTGAACCTCCTGTGTGTACTGGTCCCAACATATATGTATGAAGTTGACGTTAATTTTCACGTGAGTAGTATTATTGTTCTGTTGTCGTCCGCGTGTGGTGCCTTGCTTAAACTAGCTCCTCAGCAGCTCCAGAATCAGAGGCGAGGTGAGGAAGCCTCGATTGGTGGGTGGGACAGAGTGTCTATTCTATCCGTAGTATTATTATTTGTTCTCGGTGCCGACACAGAAAACTGATGCAACACAGAACAGATACTACGTATAGAATGGACACTCTGTTCGCCCCAACAATCGAGGCTTCCTCACCTCCCTACCGATTTTGAGCTGTCGAGGAACTAACTTGAGTAAGGCCGCGCCACACGCGAACGACGCGACGTAAATAAATCACTCAATAGCACTATTTTATTTATGAACATATTTTATGGTTGGTTCCAATTAAGCTAGACCTCTAAATTGTATGAGCGCTCAGTTCCTTTTTTTTAGCTTTTGAGAAACGGAACCCTAAAAATGATAAAGTAGATAAGTAGTTACTGTATAACTGAAGAAGACAAATTGTAGGTAGGTACATAATACATGTATTGGTGGAGTGATCAAAGTGTCAATTCTATATTTTGTTCTGTGTCGCATCCTCGCAGACAAAAAAGTTTTGTTCGCAGTGTGCGCAGGGTGATAGACAAAACTGTCTTGAGACAGTCTTGAGACAGTCTTAAGACTGTTTTGTCTATAGTCTGCGCTCAGCCTTACCAAAAGCAGCTCGAAAGTGATAGGTAAGCCGAAGAATAAACATAAATAGGTTTGTATAGAAATACCTGTGTATTAGGAAAAGCTAATAGTAGAAATATTATTTATTTCCTGTTTAAAGTAACGACGACTTTTTGAAAAAAAAAATTATTGATGTTGCATTAATTTCGTATGAATCAATTTATTTACTTTTTAGTATGTAAATTATTATAATTGTTAAGTACTTTAACTGTACACATTGTCACTTGTTGTTAAGTGTGTATACTTGCATATAAAGCTGAATAAGTGAATACAATTTATACAACACAACGCCTGTTGTACAGAAAAGTCATTTCGCGCAGACCTAGTAAGTACAAAGTGAAATGAAAAGACTTGAGAGTAAGTGTTGACGTCTACCTATAACTGATACAGTTGCAATCAAAATTCTAAATTAAAAGGATTTTGCACACAATTAATGAGGGTCCAGAGGCACAGCGGCATAATGATCTAAAGATAGAAATGATAATGAGGATAGCTTAAAAACTAAAACAACCGACTTCCATGCCCCGCGAGTCAGTTTCCGTCACGCTTCCGTATTCCGTTTCCCGTTCTGATTTCCTTCAGGAAAAACATTCTTCAGGAAAGAACTCCCCCCTCAACCCTTGCCATGATGTTAGGACACTGCTTAGTGTCTGTCTGGCCAGCTACCACCCTCAAAATGGAAAATCTGTCAAAAACGTCTTTTTGTTCTGGCAGCTGCCCTTTAGAGTCAATTCATATACAAAACCTAGATCTACTAGAACTTCTAGGTCTATGGGATGAGGTACGACATTCCTACCACCGGCCGACCAGTCAAGGCAAGCTTGAAGGTCTCATTTAGCCCTCACGGGAAAAAGTATATAAAAAATGCTATTATTAACTCTCTTATGGTTAACAAAAAAAAATGTATATCGTATATCGTATATTTATTCATCAAGCTTGGTTTGTACACGTAGGTACCTTAATTACTAACGCAGAGTATGTCTTAGGAATATAATAATTATAACTAAGTGGACTATGCGAGCTTGGGTCGGGTTCGAGGTTATCCTCTTTTACCCGGGCTGGGCGCGTCGGGCTACTACCCAACGGGAACGGTGCGGGTTTGATCCCTTGTTGGTCCGGTTGTTGGCCATCTTGGCTTTGTGGTTATCGTGGGCCTTCTTGGCTTTGTGGTCGTCGTGCCTATCATGGCTTTGGTTAGTTTGCCTCATCTAGCATGCCGTCTACAACCTCGTCGTTGTCCAATGTCGGCGGGACGATGTCTCGGGGGAGTGCACGCCAAGCCCTGACGTCAGGTGGTCGAGCATGGTGAGGCGCGATGTTACGCAGGTGGAGATGCGGCCCGTTGTCGGCGCGGTCGAACATTTTGCGCGCGAGTCGGACGACAAATTTCTCCACTGACTCTATGTTTAGGTCCCTCGCTATGACGTCATTTCTGACGTAGCGGCCGGCTCCTGTGCACATCCGCAGGGCGACATTTTGGACAACTTGCAGTCTTTGCTTATTTGTTTTCGAACATAATGCATACCACGATGGTGCAGCGTATGTAAGACGTGTTCGCACGTACGTCTTATAGATACCGATCTTGGTTTTCAGTGGCAACTTCGAGCTTAGGACCGGTCTCAGCATGGCTCTCGCCGCTTTTGCCTGTCTCACAGAGTGGGTGGTCTGTGGACCCATTCTCAGGGACCGGTCAATGTGGATGCCGAGGTACTTTACCGACTTTTCCCATCGGACATTCTCGCCTCGAAGTTGCAATGGAGGGGGCAGAATACGCTGTGCACCGGTAAGTAGCGCGGCTGTTTTTCCCACGTTCACAGCCATGCGCCACTTATCTAGCCATTCTGGCAGAAGGTTTAACACCCGCTGTATTCTGCTTGCGGATATGGTAGCATTTGTTGACGAGGTTAGGTATGCGCTGTCATCAGCGAAGAGCGCCAGTATGACACCCCTTTCTCCAGGTCTAAGATGCTCCTCTTCCAGGACCGGGATGTCATCTGTGTAGACGGCGTAGAGTGCCGGGGACAGGCAGCTTCCTTGCGGTACCCCCGCAACGATCGGTCTGCATCCGGAGCTGATGTTCTCGACGGACACGTAGAATTGACGATCGGCGAGGAACGACGCCACGATGCGGATCAGCGCTGGCGGCATCGTCTTCTGTACCAGCTTGTAGATGAGGCCTTCATGCCACACCCTGTCAAAAGCTTTCTCGATATCGAGGAACACGGCGACCGTTTTCCTCCCCTGGTTCAGTTCGCTCGTCACATGGTGAAGTACGCGTGTCAGCTGGAGCGTGGTGGAGTGCTGGGTGCGGAACCCATACTGCTCGTCCCTAGGGACGCAGTGTGGGCGTAGTCTCCGCAGCAGCAGTCGCTCGAACAGCTTCGCTATGTGCGGTAGCAGCGTGATGGGTCTGTAGCTGGCTGGTAGTCGTCTGTCCTTCCCTGGCTTCGGGATGACGATTACTTTGCCAGTCTTCCAGAGAGAGGGAAAGTGACCAGTTCGCAGTATGCCGTTGAAGAGTCTGGTCAGACAGACCATTCCCCTCGACGGCAACTGTTTTATTGCGGCAGTCGAGATCCCGTCTTTGCCGGGTGCCTTTCTCGCCTGCAGCCTTCTGATCGCTCTCTTCACCTCCGCTGGGGACATAAAGTCATCCCCTCCCAGCGGGGAAGCGGGGGTCTGCAGGTACTCTGTCACTTCTCTGGTTACCCTCTCGTGGTGGTCGCGGACAGCTTCTCCGGTGTTCGGTGGTACAGGGTGTAGCTGGAACTGACCTTCCAAATGGTCAGCTAGTAGCTCTGCCCTCTCTAAGGCTGAGTAGCGACGGCTACCGGTGGAGTCCAGTAGTGGGCAGACCGTCGTTTTAGCCTGGGTCAGTTGGCGGTTCAGTCGGTATAGACATGTCATGTTCTCACTTACATGTTCTATATGTTTTTCCCAGTTAGCTCCCCTCCATGAGTTAACTGCTTCTGTGAAATTTTCTGTTGCGGTGTTTAATTCGCGTTTTTCTCTCGGGCAACGTGTGCGAGCCCACAGTTCCTTGAGCCGACGTTTTTCCTCTCGCATAGTTTGGAGCCTACGAGGTAATCTTTCTTTCCATCTCATGTGGGACGTTTCCCTCGTGGCAACTCGCTGGGCGTCGGTCATTTTGCTTTCTAGTAATTCGGCACATCTTTCTATGTCTTGTGCGGTGTTTAGTGGGCCAACTCGGATGTCTGCCAGCTCCGCTCTGTAGGCTTCCCAGTCAGTTGTAAGGCTTGACCGTCTGGGTGGTATGGCTGCAGCGGTTGCTCCGAGTGTTATAAGGAGCGGGAGGTGCTGCTCGTCCAGGTCGTACAGCACCTCCACGCTTACTGGCACATGTAGCCCCTTGTGCAGCACGATGTCGATCACGTCTGGGTTGTGGTTGTTGTTGTTCGGTATGTGGGTCGGCGAGTCCGGACCAATCACAGAGTAATCGTGGTTCTCTGCGTCATTTAGTAGACGTCTGCCCGTGTCGTTGACCACTCGCGACCCCCATTCTATGTGCTTAGCGTTTAGATCTGCAGCTACTATAGTCGGGGTGTGGTCGGCGAAGATGGTTCTCAGATCTCCGGTTTCTAGCGATGGCAGCGGTGGTCTGTAGCCGGCGAATATGTTCGTCGGTCTGTTGGCTATGCTCATGGAGATACCCGTTGATCTTATCTCTTGGAAGGGGCGGTGTGGTATGTCCTCGTGGATTATATCTCTCCTTACAAGGGCAGCCGTTCCTCTATAGGCCATGCCCCGAGGAGATAATTCGTCGCGACGATATACTGCGTAGCCTGGTACTACTAGTGTCTGGTTACTACGCAGCTTGGTCTCGCCGAGTAGGATCACGTGGATTTCGTGGCTGTGTGCGATTGTACGGAGAGCGGAGGCCTTTCCTCGGACGCCCCCCGGATTCCAGTATAGGATGCGTAACTGGCCACTATCCATAGAGGTACCCGTTCAGTGCGGCCAGTCCACGCATCGCTGCAGCTCGAAGGTCGTGACCCGCTGCGATGGCAGTGAGCAGGTCCGCCAGGGCACCCAGTACGGCTTGTACGGGCTCCCGGGCGGGGCTCACCATTTGTCCCATTTGGTATTGGGGGTAGTACAGTGGTTGCGGGGGGTAAGGCCCCGCTCTGCCTAAGGGCCCCATAAGGCCCGGGGGAGGTGCGGGTGTTGGGCCCCACAGTGGTCGGCGAGCTCGGGGAGCAAAAGCACTCGACCCGAGCTGTGGGCGGGCGGCCCTCGGATGATTCAGTGGTGCATCCCACTGGACGGTCGGCATAGCCGGCGCCAGCGGGGGTCGCACTGGTCGAGGCGCGCTCACCGTGGCGGTAGTGCTCGTGACGGCTGTACGCGTCACGGGCGTGAAATGGACCCTGGGGTCCAGTTGCACGGGGCCCGAGCTAGGTGGCACGGCCTGTGCCCCCAGCCCCGGGCCTTCGGAGGGCATGAAGGGAGTCACTGGCGCTGAGGATGCGCCGGCCTCTACCTCCATACCAATCTCGCCGCCTCTGTGTCGTCTTCTGCGCGGCTGGCCGCGTCTTGAGCCGGGGCGCGATGAGGGCGCAGACGACGGTGCTGATGAGGGGGCAGACGGGGCTGATGGGGCAGGCACATTTGGCGCTAGTAGCGCGAAGTAGCCCGCGCCCCATTCGTTTACAGCAGGTGTGATTGTCGCTCGCGATGTCGTTCGAGAACCGCGAGAAGGGGCTCGGGGGGCTCCCCTTCGAGTTTGGAGCGGTGCTCTCGGTTCTACTGAGGTAGTGGTTGACGCGCGTGTCGGTCTTGCTGGTGCGTCTGTTGCTCGTAGTGCGACTGGTGGTACAGGGGTGGATGACGCCACCGGTTTCCTTTGTTTTCCCCTGCCTTTTCCGCCTCTTTTCCTGTGCCTCTTTGGCGCTTGCACTGTATGCCATTCGCCTCTGGGGGGTGGATAGTTAGCAGGGGGTTGCAGGGACCCATAGTGGGTTTGCACGGGCGGTAATAGCGGCCATGTCCAGCCCGGGAAGGGTCCCGTGTGGATAGCCCGGTTGTTTGGTGGTGGCGCCGTTGTGTACTGCGGGCGTGCCGTAGGTTGTGACGGTCTCTGGTGACGTTCTTGGGTAGGCTGGAGACTGTAAATATTCTGTGGGCCCTGTTGTGCGGCTGGCTGTGCTCGCTGTGTTCTCGCGGCTTGCGGATGCCCTGAAGTCCTCGGTCTTCCCGCAGGGATCTCTTTCTTGCACGCTTGCCGGCGGAAAGCGGGGCAAGTTCTGCTGTTGGCCGCATGTTGCCCGTCACAGTTTGCACATTTGAGTGCGTCGTCCTCGGAGCGCGGGCATTCCGACCCGAAATGCGGGCCCGCGCACTTGACACATTTTTGCGGTCTGTAGCAGTTTTTGGACGAATGACCGTACGCCTGGCATCTGTGGCACTGTGATACAGTCAGTGCTCAACCGCGCCACCGGGAGCAACGGGGACAGCGAAAACTGTGGTTCTCTGCGGTTAGTGGAGGCGATGAAATACACTCACACTAATGTACACACACACACAGAAGAACCGCAAAAAAAAAAAAAAAAAAAAAAAAAAAAATGTAAAAGAGCAACTATGCTATCCAATTTCATTCCTTACCTATTTAAGGTGTGGTAGGTACGTATCGCAGAGTTTTGAACTAAGGTTCTGAGCGATACTTTAACTTGGGGTAGTCCGTAGTTCGGCGCTCTTACAAAACTTTCAACATAGGTATGCTCATACATATTAAATTGGAATGGAAATGAATGGAGTTCTACATTGTGCGAATATGAAGTACAGCCCCTTTCATGATCAAATCTGAATAATGTATTATGCAATCCTTTTGTAATTAGAGTGTTGTTGAATCGTGTTGAGGAATTTCTGTTTCGCGTACGTTTGCCAGGAAACATGCATTATATTTTTAAGGTTTTATTGTACCTTCTTAGTATAATTTAAATTAGGTGCCTACTCTTGAATGTTAATTTTATAAAATGTGCGTCTTATATATCTTTTTATGATATAAGGTAACAGGACAAGCTAGATGCTCACATGATGGTGGGCGATGACGTCAATCGATTACAGAATATAGATGACATGCTTAAGTCTGGATAGCCAGAATTCCCTTCTGTAGTCGGGTAAAATAAGAGTTCAACACTAGTGTCTTTTCTGTAAATATTATCAAACAAATTCGCTTGTCTTACGCAAATCCGTCGTGCCTGGGCCGTTATACACGGCCCAGATATTTTTACAAATTTTATGGATGCATGTAATTTAATTTAAACTTGTTTTGCACTAAAAAGGGTACAATAAAATCTTTTTCAAAACAAATTAAAACCGACTTCATTACCACAAACAGGCACTCAAAAGCGAAAAATAAATGACTTATTATAATTATTATAAGCGCTACCCACTTATCTATTTAAAGACGGTGCCAGCCAAGGTAGTAGATAGATACTACCTACGTGTATCTACCTACTTACTACTACTACATACATAGTATCTATCTACTATCCAATAGACTTGGCTGGCACCGACTTCAAATAGGTAAGTGGGTAGCGCTTATAATAATTATATTAAGTAATTTATTTTTCGCTTTTGAGTGCCTGTTTGTGGTAATGAAGTCGGTTTTATTTTTTTTTTAAAAGATTTTATTTATACATTGTTTAAGTGAAAATAAAAATATTTAATAAGTAGATAGGTATAGTTTTCTATTGCTATAATAATACGGCACAAAGTTACCAAGTTGCTGAACCACTTGCCAAGGATTGGCACGTCGTCACTACGTGATAAGGAAACTGAATACAAATTATATTGAGATCCGTATCGAATGTATATTTATTACTATCGAGAGGAAAGTAAAATGGGATTAACTATTACGAGTCGAAAGAATTATACGATAATATAATACCGAAAGGACGTGAAAAATCCATGGCCTTAGCAATCTTTGCCCTTGGTATCCGGTTTTCAGTAGAACACCACGTAAGCTATTTTCTTCTAAGTCTGTTGTCAATAACTTTTTTTTCACATCCGGTATCACAGTGTACTAAACACACGAAATAAACAAGAAGTTAATAGGCAACCGTTTGACCACTTTCTCACCCGTTGAAAAGTGCCAATGTGGTCTAGGATAGTAGCAACCCAGGCCTAGAAAGACAGCTATTCTAAAAAGGCAGTTAGCCTTTCAAGGACAGCAGCTGTGAAACACACTATAGTTTATCAAACCAAACGAGCAATTATGCAACCTTCTCCCTTGCACAATCGTATGAAAGTGACAAAGATGCAGCGACGACTTAAATTGTCTTAGTTTTTTTTCGATAGATTTTCCAATTTGAGGCTAGTTGCTAATTAGCACTAGACATTGCCTTTTGACCACGCAAGACGGTATTTTTTTAATTTTTTTTATTTTAGATAAGCAAGCGTTTGACCACTATCTCACCTGATGTTAAGTGAAGATGTGATCGACGATGTAGCACGCTTTCCTAGAAGATACCTGTTTACTCGCGATTTGAAGACCCCCGGATTGTACTTCACAGGAAACACAGACTCTGGCAGGGAATTCCATTCCTTTGCTGTGCGTATGATAAATGTTGATGCAAAGCGCTTTGTGCGACAGAATGGAATATCAACCATGTATCGATGGCGTATATCTGTGCGTCTGGTAGTACGATGGTAAAAGGGGGATGGTGGAATTAGTTCGTGCAGTTGGAAGGCACACTCCCCGAAATGTATCCGATAAAAAACCGATAAACTGGCGACTTTGCGGCGATGCTCTAGGCTATGAAGCCTAATAAAGCCTATAACATTGATATAAGCGTCGACAGGGTTAGGATGTCGCTGGATATAAGCTTCACCAGAGGGCCACTCTAGTGAATGCGCTCATACATTTTTCAATAGGTAATGTGTATTGAATCCACGACGCCTGGATTGGATGTCGAGTGTTGTCCCAATTAAGCCAAAGAGCCCTCTTGTATTCCATAGGTATTTTCAACATCTTTTCAACCGATTTCCAAAACGAAGGATGTTTTCAATCCGTCTATTTTTTTTTGTGTGTTTGTTACGCGATAATTTCGGCAATGTTTAACCGACGCGAATGATTTTGTAATGGATATGGTACAATCTCTACGATGGTCCCATTATCATCATCATTGAGATCTGATGAGTATCTCCAGAGATATTACGGAGATGGTGAACCTGTCACTGAAAATGAACCGGTTTTGAGGTTCCATACCAAAGAAATCCTATTACTGAGACTTCGCTGTCCGTCCGTCTGTCTGTCTATCTGTCTGTCCACACTTTACAGAGCTGATGTTGAAAGTTGATGATGAGGACAGTGCAATTTATGGAGAAGAAATACTTCTAATGCTTCTACTGAAAAGTAGTGTTTTATTGATCACTCCACATATTCCAGATATGATGTGACGTGGTATTCCGTAATACGACTACAAAGAAACACGTGAGATATCTTGATAGAGAAAATCTTTTAGATTAAAAACCTCTAAATTATCCGACCCTCGAATGAATACGTCTGATATTTGCTGTAATTGGTAAAGGTACATAAATGATAAGGGTTAATGTTGCTTTGAGAAGGCGGTAAAGCTTGTAATATTCTCTGTCAAATTCATTTCATATCCTTGTGGGTGAGATTAAATTGTGACGGTTGTTTCAGATGAAACATTTTCCAGTTATGTCAGATATTATAATTAAAACAGTTGTGGTTATATATGTGGTAAACTAAAAATAAACTAATTATTAACTATTTTGTGTGTTTTTGGATGAATATGTAATATAATAGTAGTTTCCGATACTATAAGAACTGTGTTTCCGCCACCTCTAGGTCGTGACTGAAAACCAGCGCTGGGAGTGTACTATGTAGGCACTCCGCATTATGCTGCGGTCATAGTAATGCGTACTTTGTGAAAATTTGAACTGTCTGTTTTATACTTATTACAGTTTAGAAGATACAGGCCTCTGACGGACAGTCGTACAGCGAAGTCTCAATATTAGGGTTCCGTTGGTAGCCTTTGGGTGCGGATCACTTATAACAGTCTCGACCTTTTCGGCACTATGCCCATTCAATTTTTGTTTCGTTTATTTTTTTAGTATCCTCTATTCTGTGTACAGTGTTGAATAAATGTATTTTCTTTCTTTCTTTCTTACTTACTATAAATTGGTGGCTAAACTATAATTTACTAAAACGCTGAATAAATAACCGACTATTTTATGCAGTTGGTTTTATTCAGTAAGCCATATTAAGTTATAAAAATTATACACGAATATTTTTTCATTCTCGGCACACTGCTCTTAATCTAATGGGACAAGTCTATTAACGCTCGCTGGAGCAAAGTCCAACTCAGAAATATTAAACAATTCCACTTTTACGGCAGAACTTACGTTTTAGCCAAGATCCACTGCATTAGCCGTTAAAACATCACTCTGCTGCCATTGATTTATATTCCCAAGTTGCTTCTAGAGAAGACTTAATAGTGAAAAAATAATTCGTCATTTTACAAAGTATTTTTGCCTATCAGTAAAGACTGTTGCAGTGTGTTAACAACATATTCTGTATCGATATATATTTAAAATATTTTAATTAAAGAATAGTGAGCAGTAAAAAATGTAACTACAAGTCAACATTTAAATAAAGACCGAACTGAATGATTGATACACGCTCACATTGGGTAATACTTAAAAATTATTACGCTTGTAGTGTATGCATTTATCCATCTACCCTCTAATTGATACAGACAAGCACTGTCTCGTTCGCACCACGTCAGTCATACGAGAGCCACCGGCGAGAGTGGACGTGTGCCGGTCTGTGCTTGAGTGCGCGAACGAACCAGTGACCCAATATTGGCTATTGGACAAGTTTACAACGCTGAATAATTACTGATTTAAAAATATATTATTTACTGTGTTTAAAATATCAATTAAATATTTTACTTATTTTCAAATAATATAATCTTCGAGCATTTACCAATAGAGATGTTAACAAGGCGTACCCCTCTGCTGGCCATATATTGGCCATATGAGCGTGCGTAACTACGCTGTATTTTTAATACTGTGTGCGTGTTTCAAGCTAGTGTGCGGGATCGTTTAAGTAAGTGATTTGTGTGTGTGCAATGCGTGTTTACCTCGTCCCCCGTAAGTATCGGCAGAAAAAAATGTTTGCGGATTACAACGTTAACATCTCCATTGATAAATGCTTAAATTAGTTCACATCACAACACAAGATAATTTAATCACCATTTTTTATTTTATTTTTGTTTTAATGTAATTTTTCAATTAATCAAATTTATTGAAATATAATTTAATATTAAAATCTGCCGCCATAATTAATATATATATATAATATTAATAATTTTAAGGTGTTTTGGTGGCTCAGCCTTTGACAGCCAGACCATTCTAGACCCTGCGTTTTTACCATCCTCGACCACATCATCGCTTTCAACCAGGCGAGATAGTGGTCAAAATATATAAAAAAACCAGAAATTGATACAAGCGCAGTGAAAGAACGAAAATACGTCGTCCAGAATAGAACTACATTCGGTGATACACATTAGCCACGATTCGCGGCGTTATTACAAATTCATGTAAAGTTTACTAACCAATACCTAATATCTGTAGAGAGGTCATCTACAATTACCTGGTTCACCATTACAAAGATTACCTATAGGTACAGAATAATGAATAGTGCAAGTATATAGGCCAATAAATACACTTATTATACTAGTTACAAGCGGATTTCTCATGGCAAATGTTCCACTCTAAAAGGCGCTCTTAATACGCCAAAATACGCTGCTGCTGTAATGAGGGCCCGGTGGCGTAATTGGGAGAACGGTCGGCTTTGATGCCGTGGTACCGAGTTCAAACCGCAGTGCACCAATGGATTTTTCTATAGAAAAAATTATGTGCGCTTTTCACAGTGGCCCTCCGGTGAAGGAAAACATCGTTAAGAAACCAACAATCCCCGCATGGTGGTAGGACACTATCTAGTGTCCGCCTGGCCAGCTAACACCCTCCAGTTAGAAAATCTGTCACCAAACATCTAATGTGTTCCGACAGCCATCCTTGAGAGCCAGTTCCCATTCTAGGCCTTGCGTGCTTACCATCTTCGACCGCATCATCACTTACCAACAGGTGAGATAGTGGTCAAAACGCTAGACTATAAAGTATAAAAAAAGCGCTTCAACAACTACTTATATAGTCCAGCCAGTTTACTGTTCCTGACAACTTTTATATAGCCTTTATCTGTCAGCTAACTAACTGTTTGAAAGTTAAGGACCCAGTGAAACAGGCTATTACACTTGTTTCACCTCTAGAGAAATGTTTATAAAGCTTAGTACAAGGCGCGCAGAGACTTACGTGTAATCCTAAAAGGGTAATATTTCAAGCGAGCCTTTCCTCGCTGAGTGCACTCAAGTGTTTACCTCAGCTATTAACCCCATTAAACTTTCAGTGTGTTGACCACAACCACGATTACTACAAAAGGTAATACCGGATAAGCTACTACCGGATTGTAGGATAAAATATAAAAATATCTTTGAATAACCCCCCGCTCCCCCCCCCCCACACAAGAAAAAATCTTGTAGGCATCAGATCATTTCCATCTGATTTTACGAAATCAGGAACGATTTTAAAGTGAATCCGATTTTCATTTTTTTTTTCGAAAACTGCAGGTAGATTCTCTATAAATTGAATCAAGATTCCATGAACAGTTTTAGATATAATAATTATTTAGTTAAATATAAAAACTAAAACAACCAACTTCCATGCCGCGCAAGTCAGTTTCAGTAGCAAGTTTGAGGCATATATCGCCATTCTCTAAAGATACTTAGCAAATCTTGATACAATTTAAATATGACCTTGGAGATAAATCCTACCTGTAGCAAAAATAATCATTCAAATCAGTTCACAATTGCCGGATTAATTGCGTAACATACAAATTCAATAAACTGGCCAAGTGCAAGTCGGACTCGCACTCGTAGGGTTCCGTAACACAGTTAAGTATTCCATAAATATGATTTTTCGCAACTTCAAAATTAACTTTGCTTTTCATAGTGTTTGTATGAAAAACAAAGTTATCATTGCGGTCGCCATATCTCAAAAACTGCTGGCTGTATCTCGTTCAAACCAATTTTCGTTGTTAGTTTTTATTGAGATCTACAGCATATATTTTTTTTAGATTTTTTCCCGTACTTTAAAAGTTAGAGGGGGGGGGGACACACATTTTACCACTTTAGACGCGCCTATCTTTCAAATGATTGACTTTGAGAAAAAATGATTTTAGGAACCTCAATGTCATTTTTAAAGATCTATCCATAGACACCCCACATCTATAGGTTTGAAGAAAAAAAATTATTTTTGTTTCAGTTCCATGTATGGGATGCCCCCCTAAACTTTTATTTTTTTTACTTTTGTATAAAAATCGGAAAGCGGTTCACAGAATACATCTACCTACTAAGTTTCAATTCTGTAGTCCTAACAGTTTCGGAATAAAATGGCTGTGACATACGGACGGACAGACAGACAGACAGACAGACAGACATGACGAATCTATAAGGGTTCCATTTTTTGCCATTCGGCTACGGAACCCTAAAAACAAAATAACAGAAGAATAGAGCACCTCCTCCCTTTTAACCGACTTCAAAAAACGGAGGAGGTTACTTAATTTGACCGTACATATATATTTTTAAGTGTGTTTGCGGATTACTTCGACGTTTATGAACCGACTAGCTATGCCCCACGGTTTCGCTCGCATCTAGTAAACGTTTTTTGATGCTGAGGGTAGTGACAGTGATGCAGTCTAGCATTTTGTTTTGTTAATCCTCTTTGGGGCAGGAGTAAGAGGAGGAGTATTTGTATGGTTTGGAGATTTGCTTGGAGAGTTGATGTAGTCTCTTTTCCTCTAATCTCTTTTGTCTTCGTTTTGTTCTTTAATTACTATTTTATCCTTGACAAAATATCAGATATTTTCCTTTGCTCGTTCTTCCTTCATTTGGGGCAGAAGGTGTCTTTGCTGAGCTCCTTCTTGATATATATATCAGATTCCAGCTTCTTTTTATTCGCGTGAACTTCATTTCTTCTGCAGTTTGCTGTAAATGTTACAAGAATAGGGCGTCGTTTGTTGTCTTTCTTTTGTCCTAGGCGGTAAGCGTTATTTATTTCGTTTGAATAAATTTTAATATGTATGTTTTTTTTCAAGCAGTCTTATTTATGGCTTCGATACGAGATTCCTTGTGTTGTTCTTCTTTTTTAAGATTTTAACTTCAGTCTTCATGTCTTATTTTCTTCTATAAAGGCGGTTAATTTTTTGTTGATGTTTTCCACGACATTTTTGGTGACTGTTATGGTTATCGCTTTGTTTGCGCGGCCATTTCTTCCTTCATAATTTGCCAAAAAAATACATTTCTTCTTCCATTATTGGAGCAAGTAAGGAGCTGACAACACCTGTTAGGAGTTGGTAACACTAATTGGGAATGTGCAATACCATTTGGAAGCTAGCAACACCAGCCAGGAATTAGCAACACCAGTTTAGAGCTGGCAGCACTGGTTCAACGCTGGTTACACTACCGCGGTTGCGTTTGGTAGGTTGGTATCTCGAACTGTCACCCTGAAGCATGATTATGCTATTGCTATCAAACCTGTTCAACAGTATACATATCGATTAATTTGGTGATTTTATTGCACTTCGGTCTTCCATTATAATATATTCACCGCGTACATTCACCATTCCTTCTAGCGTTGATAATAGTTTTAGGTTGATAGTGTTGTCATTGACAGTTCATTATAATTATTTTCGGATAAGTAACAGCACAGATCTTTACTGTTTGACACCGAAACCGGAAATCCTATAGCTATATAAATAGATCTAATCTAAATTAGCTGAGAATTGCGTAACAACAGTATTCTAACATATAGTAACAGTTCTCAATACAATAACTATAATGTCAATTAGATCAACCGGAACCGGGTGCTAATTGGACTGGCCGCTTGATTGGTAATCGTAACTGAGTGTATTGATTTAGGATTCCACCTTATCAGCGGCTGATTGTACAAAGAATGGTGGAAAATATTGAGACAACAATGTTTGGTGTATATTTGCTTTTCAGATCGGTACATAAATAATCACTCGCTTCACGCCACTTTGTAATATAATATTGTGTTAAAAAAAATAAGGACTATTTTGAAAAAACTATCCATTTTATTTCCTTTCAACCTTATTTTCCTATTTATGGCATTGCTTTTGTGAGTCAGAGTTTAATTTGCTTGAAGTAATATCCAAAAATCGATTTAACTTTCTTTGTTTTCGTTATTTTTTTATTTATGTTTTTTATATCTTATAGGCTCGCGTTTGACCACTATCTCACCTGTTGGTAAGTGATGATGCGGTCGAAGATGGTAAACACGCTAGGCCTAGAATAAGAACTGGCTCTCAAGGATAGCTGCCTACACATTAGATGTTTGGCGACAGATTCTCTAACATGAGGGTGGTAGCTGTTTTATGATCGAGTAAAGTCGTAAATATCGTGTTTTGAACTATTAAATATTCAAGAATATTTCTTGAACTACATCATATTTTTTTTTCTGATTAAAACAAATAATATTTAATTATTTGCTGTTGAATCCAAAACTTGTCGATTTAGAATATTTAAACCTTAAATAACTCAGATGACACAAATGTTGATTGAAAGAGCTTCACAGTGATAAGATCGTTTAAAAAACTAAAAATAACCGACTTCAATGCCGCGCTATTAATTTTCAGTGCCAATTTTGTGGTCTTTATCTCCATATCTCTGAAGATACTTATCAGATCTCGATAAAATTACCATGGTACCACACTTGGGATATTTCCTTTCCAACAAAAAAAGAATAATCAATATCGGTTCATAAATCGAATGTGTAAGTCGAATTCAGAAACCTCCTTTTTTGAAGTCGGTTAATAATATACTCGGTGTACGTGAATAAACCCCCCAGTACAGCTAGTACGAATATACATTAAAATACAATTTGCATGGTATCTATGCAAAAACAATATCAATTACTAATTGTACGATCAATGTTCATAAATTAATGCGTCAGTTTTATCAGTTCAGCCTAAATTAGGCATAGAACCGTAAATTACGATCATCGATTAAATACTATCGAAAATACATTGCCATGTGTAAAACAGATACATAAAGTAATTGTGATAATAAGTATACTTGTCAGTAACACTTGTTCATGTTGCAGCCTTTCTGTAAGATAGTCAAAGATAGTGAACACGCTAGGCCTAGAATAATCTGACTCTCTTATGTTGTTTGCTGCCGGAACACCGTTCCGCAAGGTTATTGCCGAAGATTTTCACCTTGATGATGGTAAAATACTTGTTGGTAGCAATTTAGGCGGAACATAGATATAATATGCTACTAACACCTGTGGTAATATTACAACATTTGTGAATCAATGACTGCAAAGTTATTTACTTACTTTTCAGACAGGGTTTTGTAATGCATGCATGCGCTTTCATATTTAATGGCAAACAAAATATCAGGGTTTTGTTGTTAAATTAAATAACAGCTCATCCAATTTACAGACTTGCTCGAAATCTAACTCAGAACAAACATTTAAAAAAAATATATTTTATAGCTAACAGACGATGAAGATGTGATGTAAGTTAGTTTGAAGACCCAGTGGCGCAGTAAGATAATGGTTGGCTTTGACGCCAAAGTTAGCGGGTTCAAGGCCACGCCGTTCTTTATTTTTTAATACGCTTTTATTAGCTTCAGACGTATGTATGTTTGTATGTTAGTATGTAACGGAATCTTTGAACATGATTTTAACCCCCTTCAAAACGTCGGATTAACTCGAAATTTGGCATACTTATTAAGGACCGATGAAAATTCAATATTTTAAACATTTTGACCCGTTATCCTTACTAGGATAATGAGGAATACGCTTTTAAAAAAAATCGACTAAAAAATGAAAAATAAATAATAGTTTAAAATAAAATTGGCCAAGTGCGAGACAGCATCGCGTCTCTTATCGCACACTTAGGGAGGGTTCCGTACAATGCGAAACGTAACAGAGTTTCAACATCATATATTTGATTAATTGATATTACCAAGAATATTTGGTTTGGTCGCGATCTAGAAAGACGGGGCTCGTTTACTAGCGCTATCTATGTCATTTTGCCGAAACTAATTAGATAGATGGCGTTTAAAAACACGTTTTTTGTATGGGGACCCCCTTTAATTTTTAATTTTATTTTGTTTTTAGTATTTGTTGTTCTAGCGGCAACAGAAATACACCATCTGTGAAAATTTCAACTGTCTAACTATCACGGTTAATGAGCTATAGCCTGGTGACAGACGGACAGACAGACAGACAGACAGACAGACAGACGGACAGCGGAGTCTTAGTAATAGGGTTCCGTTTTACCCTTTGGGTACGGAACCCTAAAAACTAAAAAAATACGCTTTTATAGAAAATCCAACTAAAAAATAGATAAATAATTTTAATAAATTTGAATTAAAAATAGTGTAAGAAAAAATGATTTTATTGTAAAAAAAAGCGTGGGGTGCTTTTCAGGATATTATCAAAATAACCCTTCTAGTCATATCTGTTCATAAAATATTTGGAACTATTGATACCATGCACCCCACGCTTTTTTTACAATAAAATCATTTTTTCTTACACTATTTTTAATTAAAATTTATTTTCTATTTTTTAGTTGGATTTTCTATAAAAGCGTATTTTTTTAGTTTTTTTTAACTATTATTTATTTAATATAAAAATCTTACTAACAGGCAAGATAGTAGTTAATCGCTAACCTAAAACTATGTAAAATAAACCGGCCAAGTGTGAGTTGGACCCGCACACGAAGGGTTCCGAACCATTGTACAGTATTTAATTAGATCAAGCTTATATGTTGAAAAATACGTGTTTCTTGTATACACGCCTTAATTGAAGTGAAACTTCTTTAGCCGCATTGGGGTAAAATTGAAACAAATTGGGGTAAAACGGAAGTGACGTAGCATCACGGACCGAATGCAACGGATGTGACGTAAGCATCATGTTATATTCATAAACGACCTCTATTGTAGAGCAGCGTAACTACGAAGACGTATTCGCTATCATTCAGTCATTGACTCCACTTAATTCAACAGAAAACTATATTAGAACCGCTTCCGGATGTTCGATTGTACTGAAATTTGGTACACTTATTGGTAACCACATTTGACAATGTAATAATATGATACCATCAAGCTGACTTGATGATGGAGCCGGGCTGTATGGATTGGAATGCCGTAATAGCAAATGAAAGGATAGTCGAGTTTGAGCTAGAATAAATTGCTGTCATTAGCACTTTTCATTACACATGATAACGGCTTTACAAAAAGCTTGGGTAGAATAAGGTTTTAACTTTTATTTTAATGTATTTATTATACAACGCCTAAACCGTTTAAAAGGTCGCTACGCAACAATTTACGCCCGTCATCCCAACCACCTTTTTCATCAGTAAAATTAAACTTCGAACCCTCATCGGACCGTGAAATGCCTCATATTGGAAAAAGAGGCGTATAATAGATGCGCCGGGGGCTTACACAATAAATTTGGTTCGAACCGTAGCGGATAATTGGCAGGTGACCGGCGCAATTATTCAATCTGGGCATTGATGAATTTAACAGAAGCTCAGGTTTACGCAATGGTCGGTTTGGACGGATATTAGGACCCTTGGTGCTAACGATCTGTCGGGTTTTAATTAGGTGGTAAACATCCAGCGTTGGCATATTTGTTCATTACTCTTTCTAACAATCTACTAATGATTTCGATTTTTAATTAGCCCTTGTCTTCCTATTGCAACAACCCTCTGAAATACGGACAGACGGACGGAAAGCTAAGACACAGTATTATGGTTCCGTTGGTTTCTCTTTGGGGTATGGAAACCTAAAAAATGGCTACAATGACAACCTCCTTGTCCTTAGAAACTTAGCTCAGCTCAAATACAAAGACCAAAAATACCAGCTTTATAAATCCGAATACTTTCAATTGTAAGATATTAGTATGTCAAAACAATATATTGCTGTTGTGATACATACATTTTTGAAGAAAATTATTTGTTTATATTCGCATATATACCGCATTATCAGAGGGCGTGAGTTCGATCCCCACCCCACCCATTGCACTATTGACGTAAACCCACTCCAGACACAATCATATTTAGCTTAGTTGGAGGGGTTAACAAGAATACTAGTAATGTACAACCCACATAATCTTTTTAATTAATTAAACAACATTATGTACTTATATAAATACCGACCTATTATCTAGCTAAAAAAATTGAAACATTTTTCCTTCTACGAATAACCTATCGCACACATATGATTTCAGAGGTTTTTTTTATGATATATGGTAGCAAGACAAGTAAAACTTCCTAATGGTAAACGATGACGTCTAGCTATTAGAAAAAAAATATCATTCGAACCGCAAAACATTTTTATTTTATTGTAAAGATTACTCGCGATGTGGGTTGCACATTACTAGTATTCATGTTAACCCCTCCAACTAAGCTAAATACGCTTGTGTCTGGAGTGGGTTCACGTCAATAGTGCAATGGGTGGCGTGGGGATCGAACTTACGACCTCTCGATCGCCAGTCCGACGCCCTATCCATTGGGCTATTGCCGCCTAAACATTACTTTTTCACTGCCGAATAACTGGCAAAGTGGTGGTACTGCCCCAGGCGGACTAGTAGTCCTACCACTACAAAAAGAAGTCCTACTAATATATAGGTAGAGAGATTATAAAGCTATTTCATATCATCAAAATTTAGTCAGCACCTTCTACAAATTACAACGAATACCTAGACATATTAAAACGCAGTATTTCAACGAAAAATGTACTTCCATTTTTTGTCGGTACGCCCTCTCTCTCACATAATACCTCAGGCCATTTCAGCGGAGCCATGGATTAATATTAAGTTACTTAGCTCTATAAAGGGACCATGCACGTCCGGAGAATATAGCCGTAACAGCATTAATCTCGCGGGCTTACGTGTGTATTTATCACGAGGCTGACAAAGGGATGTCTCACCTTCGCGGTTTTACCCGGTATTGTGGTAAATGAAGAGTAATTGCAGGAATGAAGTCGACTCTGAAGATAAGGTTATATAAAAGAAGTTCGTTGTTACAAACGTATGAGGAAAAATTCAGGAACTGGAATTATAAAGTTACAAAATATTGTAACATAGTTTGGTTTGTCGAGTACCTAATATTGGTATAGGTATTGATTTATGTTTTAAGTTGGGTACTACTGTTCTAATCTTAAAGTTAATTTCTAACTAGCCTCATTGCATAAGTGCAATGCGTTTTGAGACTAATAGATTTCTACGTATATTTTAATATCATATAGGCTAGCGTTTGATCACTATCTCTCCTGTTGGTAAGTGATGATGCGGTCAAGGATATATTGCATGCGGATAGATAGCATGCTAGGCCTAGAATGGGAACTGGCTCTCCAGGAGAGCTACCCGAAAACATTAGATGTCTGGCGACAAATTTTCTAACTTGAGGGTGGAAGCTAGCCCGGCGAACACTAGATAATGTCCTACTACCATGAAAACGTGCAAAGTTACTGATAAAGGTAAGTAAAATCTAATCATATTAAGAGTTTTTGTAAGCTATATTGACAAGTGAGAAAGAGTAGCAAGAAGCTTGTTTGATTGACGCCTGACTAAGTATACCGAATTTCGAATTGATTATATCCATGAGATTTAATCTCATAGCCTCATCATCATCAGCCTATAATACAATATAGGCCATACAATAAAATACATAACATATAATATGAACCTCTATATCTATAACTAGCTGACCCTGCAAACGTTGTTTTGCTAAAACCCAAATATCTTACGGAACCCTATTTTTTTCCAAAATAAAATTTAGCCTATGTTACTCGTGGATACTGTGGCTTTCGGATGGTGAAAGAATTTTTAAAAATGGTCCAGTAGTTTTTGAGCCTATTCATTACAACCAAACAAACAAAGTTTTCCTCTTTATAATCTAATATATAAAATTCTCGTGTCACAGTTTTCGTTGCCATACTCCTCCGAAACGGCTTGACCAATTTTGATGAAATTTTTTGTGCTTATCCGGTATCTATGAGAATCGGCCAACATCTATTTTTCATCCCCCTAAATGTTAGGGGTAGTCCACCCCTAAATTTTTTATTTTATTTTTTAGACAAAATTTTTAATTTCTATTTTTTTAATGATACAACATACAAAAATACATACAATCCTCAATTTTCACCCTTCTACGATCAACCCTTATTTTTTAATAGCCATTTATTTATATGGCAAAACAACGTTTGCCGGGTCAGCTAGTATTAGTATAGATATGAACCTCACCTATGGAACTCATAGCATCGTCAACTAGAAATTAGTTCAATATTTTAAAATGGCTGGACGGATTCTCGTGAAGCAAAACTAAGAACACTCTTGAATAAGTAAACTGCTATAAAAAAAACTTACATCATAACCTGTTCATTCGTTAGGGAGCCACGGACACAGATACACTGGTCAAACTTATAATACTCCTATTTTTGTGTCGGGACGTAAAATTACGAAAAGTGTAAATGCATACAACATTAAAAATGATTGCAAGTCCGGTTCAGACGGTCTAAACTCAAAATGTCAAGAACTAATATCGTGAGTTTAGCTACCTCCATGTCAGAGCCGTAAAAGTTAGGCCTGGCCTATGCTGTTCTAGAAACCGAAATTCGTCATAAATAAATTTGAGCCACAGGATTTGGGACGTTGCCAATTAGACCAAGTGGCTGCAAGTCCGCTGTCCAATTTTATGAAGCACCGTTGAGATTTCGAAGGTAGAAAAATCTACGAAACGAAATTTAACTTTGAAGATTTAGGACGGGATTTGCAAATTATGTCCTTCTAGCTCCAGTGAAGAACCCAGAAAGGTGAATTGTTTTATAACTTAACGAGTCACGATCAAAGTTAAATTGCAATTTACTGTCTTCCAACATTTTATTCGGCAATATTACTTTCAAAATTTACTCGTCTCAAGTGGATTCAATTCGCGAAGGTTTTCCTCGTTATAAAAATTTGGAAGCTCATAAAAAGCAGCGCTTCATAGGAATTCTCATCTGTCACGGCTCATAAAAAGGCGTTGAGTGTTCGATTTACATAGTCGAAACCCGTGCCATACGCCTCGTCGCGTATATATTAAGCCTTTTGGTGCAGAATTTCTCTTTTTACGCCAAAAGAACAATTTTCAGTGAAAAATTCTGCAGGTGCGAGTTGAATCACGGTAGAGTTAACAACTAGAAATGTGCACTAATAATTTAAACCTGTTTTGAAACATTGTGTTACAGCTTTATTCTATTTATTATCTACTCAACTACAGGAGGGTTATGGAACGGTTTATATTGTCTGTTATGATTTTGACCGGTATGTATGTATGTATGTATGTATGTTAATCTGTTCCCTCGTAACTTCTTATCTGAACATTGGAAAAGTGAGTTCTCGTTTAAAGTTTTTTGATGGTCCGCTGGATTATATATAGGCTATGTGATGTTTTTAGGGTTCCGTAGCCGAATGGCAAAAAACGGAATTCTTATATATTCGTCATGTCTGTCCGTCCGTCCGCATGTCACAACCACTTTATTCTGAAACTATTAAGACTACACAGTTGACTATAACACTTAGTAGGCAGGTGTATACAGTAAACCGCTTAACGGTTATTATATAAAAATAAAAACATTAAATAGGCTTCCCATACATGGAACTGAAACTAAAATAAGTTTTTTTTAAACAAAAATCCTATACGTGCGGTATCTCTATAGATAGGTCTTTAAAAATGAAATTGAGGTTCCTACAACCATTTTTTAAAGTCAATAATTTGAAAGGCACGTCTAAAGTGGTAAAATGTGCCCACCCCCCTTCCCCCCTCTAAATTTTGAAGTAAGGTAGTGATAAATCTTAAAAAATATATGCTTGTACATCTCAATAAAAATGTCAACTAAAAATGCTTTGAACAACATACAGTCAGCAGTTTTTGAGTTATAGCGACCGCAAATATGACTTTGTTTTTCATACAAACTCTATGAAAAACAAAGTTCTTTTTTTGGTGGCGAAAAATTAAAGTTTTAAAATACTCTACTGTGTTACGAAATCCTACGAGTGCGAGTCCAGCTTGCACTTGGCCAGTTTATTTCAAAATATCTTACTGGCTAGCTTTTGACCGCTATCTGGGCTGGTGGTAAGCGATGATATGGTCGAAGACTTTTCGGATTTGGCGAGAAGTAAGCCTAGCTCCAATTACTCCACAAGTATATAAGCCGACTCTCTAAATGTCTAAATGACTCACTCCCGCATTGGATCTCGCTTGATATGTCCATCGTGACATTCTCTGGGTCAAGTACTGACGGATATCAGCAGTAAATTCCAATACCTACAGTAATCATAATAATATGAAGTACTTTGCACCTTTAATTAATATTCATTTTGCCCATTTAATTTGTTCGCAGAGCGAATGAAACTTTCTCTTCTTCACGCTTCAAAGGCAAAGGAACTCTAAAATGGTTCAAATACAACGAGTAAAAAAAACTTCCTCGATTATACGAGGGAATCGTGAAGTGTATTCCCAATATATCTGATTCAAATAATCGTTCCCTGGGGTAGATCCGTCATCAATATTTCAGTCAGTGTGTGAGTGACTCCTTCCCCTTTGAAGGGACTGATTGAAGTTTAGTTTTTTAGTAAACTTCATGTCATATGCGAGCAAGATGTGAAGGATACAATTTATATTTTTGAGGCTTAAAAATTAAAATTATTTGAATCTCTAAAAGAGCTGATTTCAAATGTAGCGATAGTCATTTTCAGTACCAAGAGTGAAGTGTTTATCTCCATATCTCTGAAGGTACTCATAAGATCTCGATGAAATTTTAATGGAACCACCTAGGAACCCTTTCAAACAAAATAGTTTTCCAAACCGTTAAAAACCCGACGGTGCAAAACATAAAATAAATAATAATTATAATGCTTTTTAACCAACTTCACAAAAAAGGTTTCAAATTCGACTGTTTTTTAACCGAGTTCCCAAAAAGAAAGAGGTCCTCAATTCGTCTGTTTTTTTTTTAAATTTTTTGTTTGTGTTTGTTAGGTACGCGATTACTCCGTCTATTGTGAACTGATTTGAATGATTCTTTTTTTAATCGGTAGGGTTCATTTCCGAAGTGATCCCATTGTAATTTCATCGAGATCTGATTAGTATCTCCAGACACATGGCGATAAACATCTTTTTAGGGTTCCGTACCTCAAAAGGTAAAAAAAGGAACCCTTATAAGATCACTTTCTTGTCCGTCTGTCTGTCTGTCTGTCTGTTCGTCTGTCTGTCCGTCTGTCTGTCCGTGTGTCACCACTGATTTTCTCAGGGACGGGTGGACCTAGCAAGTTGAAATATATACCTGATACTGAAGTCTATAGTCCCTATTGGGTGTATAATAACCAAGGTCTTGAGTCAACACAATAAAAAGATATGGGCAAAATTAAATTTTCGTGAAAACTTGTTAGTTCCAAAATGTACCAAAATTTTCAACTTATTTTATTTTTCGGAATTTTTCCTCTACTTGTGCTCTAAGACCTTGCTTAGAACCAACATTGACAATTCTAGGTAAACCGGAAGTACCCTATAGGTTTTGGGTCGAAAACCTATAGGGTACTTCCCGTTGACCTAGAATCATGAAATTTGGCAAGAAGCAAGGTCTTACAGCACAAATTAAGGAAAAATCCAAAAAAATAAATATGTTTAAAATTAAAGGGTTTCCCCATACAAACATAGTTTGCGCCAATTAAGGTAGACCTCTGAGTTATATGAGCGCTGATACAATTTAAAGGTCTAGTTGGTTGGTAAAGGCTTAATTGGTTGGTACGGAAGCCTCGGTGGGCGAGTTCAACTCGACTTAGCCGGCTTTTTTTAAATGGAGATAGGCAAGCATTTGACCACTATCTCACCTGGTGGGAAGTGACGATGTGATCGAGGGTGTAGCATGCTTGCCTAGAAGATACCTGTTCACTCTTGACTTGAAGAGACCCAAGCTACGCGGATAATCTCAAACTTGCATTTAAAATTGACTCGGTGTTTTTTTAGATTTTTATCTATATTCCTTGTGCCTAATTTGTCAGATCTATGGCATTAGTTATAATAATAAGAATAATGATAATATATTACCACATTCAAATAAAATACGCCCAAAGTCAAATAATATTTTTACAAAATAATAAGTATGTCTGCAAGCGCAAAGATATTAATGTGAGCTATAAATAACAAGCTTTTGTCCAAACTGTGCATGTTTCACTTAAGTTGTAGAGCAAACAGAAAATGTAATTATTATAAATGTACTCTATGTAAATGTTAGACTTAGCGAAGATAAACTTTTATTGTTTGCAAACAGAACACAATATCATGGTAATATAGAATTAAAGAGTAGAACAAAAAAGAATAAAAAAACTCTTTACTACACCCCAGTATAGACAATCAATAATTAAGATAGTTTTAAAACTAAAACAACTCAACGACGACAACGACTTCCATGTCGCGCGAGTCAGTTTCAGTAGCAAGTTTGAGACGTTTATCGTCATATCTCTGGAGATACTCATCAGATCTCGATGAAACTACAATAGGACTACCTCGAAAACAAACCCTACCGATTAAAATAAGAATAATTCAAATCGGTTCACAATTGACGGAGTAATCGCTTAACACACACACAAAAAAAAAATTACAGACGAATTGAGAAACTCCTTCTTTTTGGGAAGTCGGTTGTAAATATCAACAAACTTAATTAACTAGATTTGTAAGCTTATTAAGCGATCTTATTGCTTAGAGCTTGATGAATAGTCAGGCAATAAAAAATAAACTAGCCAAGTCAAGCCTTGAGCTTCAATTCACCCTAACGTGTCTGCTTCAACTTTGTACTTCACTTGTATTGAAAAATATTTTAAAGTTTAATATAAGAAAACTAACTACATTCAAAAGCCTCTGTAAAGTTTGGAACCTGATTCTGAAGAAACTTTGGTAAGGATCTTCAAAGGTACTAACTATTAAGTAATGGCGGAGGAGTACGCTTTGAATGTTTTGCTTTTTAACCGACTTCAAAAAAAGGAGGAGGTTTCTCAATTCGACCGTATATATATATATATATATATATATATTTTTTATGTTTGTTCGCGGATAACTTCGTCGTTTATGAACCGATTTTGATTATTATTTTTTTGTTCGAAAGGAAATATTTCAAGTGTGGTACCATGGTAATTTTATCGAGGTCTGATGAGTATCTCCAGAGATATTGAGATAAACATCTCAAAATTGGTACTGAAAATGAATAGCGTGGCATTGAAGTCGGTTCTTTTTTAGTTTTTAAACGATATTATATGTTGTTGTTTTTTAACCGACTTCAAAAAAAGGAGGAGGTTTCTCAATTCGACCGTATATATATATATAAATATATTATGTTTCTTCGCGGATAACTTCGTCGTTTATGAACCGATTTTGGTTATAATTTTTTTGTTGGAAAGGAGATATCCCAAGTGTGGTACCATGGTAATTTTATCGAGGTTTGATAAGTGCCTCCAGAGATATTGAGATAAACACCTCAAAAATGGTACTGAAAATGAATAGCGCGGCATTGAAGTCGGTTCTTTTTTAGTTTTTAAACGATATTATAATATAAAGGCACACAAGAAAAAAATGAATATACGTTTTACTTCTAGTTCTAAGCCAGAGTTCTAGGGTACTCTATTATATGTTACCTAAGAATTCTTAGATTTTACTGTATAAGTCATTGTATTGTAATGCTAATCCTCGTATGCTACCATGCCCGACCGCATCGTAACCAACAGGTTTTTTTTTACTATGGCATATCAAGCAGATTTTGTAGTGGTAGGACTTCTGCTAGTCCGCCTAGGGCGGTACCACCATTTTGCCAATTAATTTGCAGCCGTGAAAAAGGAATGTTTTTCGGTTGAAATGGCAAGGTGTCCAATGAAATTACAGGGCATGTGAGACTCAACATCTTTATGTCTCAAGGTAACAGGCGCAGTGCAGTGACATGCAAAATTCTGGCAGTTCAGAATTTTGCATGCCGCTGTATCTGTAATAGGTAGACGTCATCGCTTACCATCAGGCGAGCGTCGTGCTTGTCCTGTTAGCTTACAATATAAAAAAAAAAGCAAATGACCACCCGATGGTAATTGATGGATGGTGCGATGCGGTCTATAGTGAACCTAATTTGATTTGTATAGAAGTGAGTCTCTTGGATTGCTCTATTTATACATATTCTGTTTATTAGGACCGTTTCAATGGGCACAAATGTATTTGTTGTACAGCAGAGATGTATCTCTGCTGTAAATTGGTGAAGAATTGAGTATTCTGCAGATTCCAGGAGATGTCCTAGCATCATGCCAATGCTCCCATGTTCTTGCAATATCGTAATAGTTATAGGAGAATACTAAATTTAATATTGATTAGACCAATTCTTATAGCGTGATTATCGAGAAATAAGATCGTTTTAAAAACTAAAAATAACCGACTTCAATGCCGCGCTATTAATTTTCAGTACCAATTTCGAGGTGTTTATCTCCATATCTCTGGAGATACTTATCAAACCTCGCTAAAATTACCATGTTACCACACTTTAGATATCTCCTTTCCAACAAAAAAAAAATCAAAATCGGTTCATAACGACGAAGTTATCCGCGAACAAACATAAAAAAATATATATGTACGGTCGAATTGAGAAACCTCCTCCTTTTTTTGAAGTCGGTTAAAAAAGCTCAGTCTTAAAACGTCTGAACGAATTTTCATGAATAAAAACTAAAAACACTCTCAATTAAGACACCTACCACACAAAAACGAATTCAAATTCGGTTCATCCGCTTGGACGCTGCGATACCACAGACTGACACACATACACAGATAAACACAACAAACTTATAACAACCCTCTTTTTTGTCAGGGGTTAAAAGTAAATTAACTAGGGTTTAAAATTTCTGTCACGCTGGCAATGCTGTCACGTGCACTCCTTGACGTTGCGGTTATGGTTTCATCAAAGAAAGAGCTCCGCGACAATATCCGTTTTACAATATCCGTTAAATAATAACATCTTAGAAAACATATAATAATAAAAATCTGTATTACAATTTATAAACAAGCATTTATTTTCTATTCTATCATACAATACTGATCTCCCGCTCTTTTTCTCTGTAACCACAGAGTTTGTAGTCGATCTTCTATTTTTCACCGCTAGAGGCGCCACCCACTCGGTTAAACGCACCATGCAGGTTTTATTACAGCAAAACGCTACCATTGTTTTATGCAAAACTCTTGTCATCAAGTATAAAGGAAATAATGATTGTTATGCTCGTATTTATTCTTTTTTCTTAAGTCTAGGTTTTTTTACAATATAGATATCAAAACAACAATACAAAAATCATTATAAAAAAACCTAAACCTAGGGTGCCGCCGGTAGCGGGGCAGGGCCCAAGCTACCGGGGGTTAGGGCTGCAGAGAGAGAAACCTCCTGACGATGCGTGCCGTGTCAAGAAGCACTGCCTTCTGTATCTGGCCCTTGATCCAGCCGTCTAGCGAGAGCCTCTTGAGATGTTGGTCGAGACTCTTCGCTATTAGGCCGTTCGCAGAGACGACTATCGGTACAATTATAGTCGAGTCAACATCCCACATGGCGGTAACCTCGTGGGCCAAGTTAAGGTACTTGCTAAGCTTGTCCTTCTCGGCCTTTACGAGGTTCTCGTCATGCGGGATGGTGATGTCGACTAACACTGCCCTAATGATTATTATTATTAAGAGTTCTTGCCATTACACTTTAATAAAAAACTATAATAAGGCGTACTAGCTCAAATTCGACTGTGTTACCATTAGTAGATTATTCATAACAATAACTAAATCAGTTCACAATAATTGTTCGGTCCATATTTATAATCGTTAGATTATTGCAAGCCACATAACTGTTACTCGTCGGCAACCTACTCAACTAATTGCTGTGATATGACAACCAACTATTTATTATTATTTTTTGTACTAGGTATTTAAGACGGACACTCCGCAGCGTCCTGCGTGCGCGATCTACGCGGCGATCAGATAGCGCAGAAGTATTTGTACCGACTGGTTCGCACCTAACGCGGTCAGAAAACAATTGAAAAGTACTGAGATCGCGCCCACAGATCGCAGGACGTCGCGGTGTGGCCGTATATTTACTTAGGTAATCGTTTGACTACTATCTCACCAATTTGATTTGCTCATGTCCACCAATTTCAAGGTGTTGCACAGACAAATTCGAGGAATTTGAGTGCCACAATTGCAGGAAAATGAGAGGGCGTGGACTTGGTGATTTGGTAGTAACTGATAGAAACTATTGTATCAGTCTTTTAATATTAAATCTTCACAAACTCTTAATATGTTCAAATGTCGCTTAAAGATACTGTTTCTTTCATTATGATTTGTGTCCTGCTGTTTTATTGATTATTGTTTATTGAAGATTGTAGGTATGTTCTTGTTTTTATTTTTGTTTATAATTATATATATTTATATATATATATTATTGTTTATTGGTAGTAAGCTAGTTTATAGTTATGTTATATTAGGTAAACTTTGTGTTTTTGTTTAGTTAATTTTTTTTTCTTTACTTTAATTAGATGCACCCTGTTGTTGACAGTTTTTTAGATTCTTTCCATACTAAGGTTGTCTGGGAAAGATCGCTATTAGCGATAAGACCGCCCATTGTAACACTATAATGTAAGCTATTGTCTATGAATATTTAAGTTTTATTTGTGGTGTAACAATAAAGTTTTATCTATCTATCTATCTATCTTTTTAAAACAGAGGTATTTTGTTTTAGCCGTGTTCAACGACAACACATTACTAACCACGCAATTACACAAGCTGCCCCCCTATGTATGACCCACTTTGACAGTTGATTATGGAATGAACTAAATAACGGGGACGCAGCTATGCAAGCCGTAAAAACCCATGTCTGTCATTATTTAATTCATTTTAATCCCTATCAAATTCAGTCATAAAGGTAGCTGGTCATATATCTGCTAGTTGTCGCACATTAGACCAAATCGCACCATGGAACACTAGTACTATATCGTTTGCAAACATTTGGGTATCCACATTTTTAACTTCATCATACATAAAATGAGATCGCTCAAAAAACTAAAAAATAACCGACTTCAATGCCTCGTTATTAATTTTCAGTACCAATTTTGAGGTGTTTATCTCCATATCTCTAGAGATACTTATTAGATCTCGATAAAATTACCATGGTACTACACTTGGAATATTTCCTTTCCAATAAAAAAATAATAATCAAAATCGGTTCATAAACGACGAAGTTATCTGCAAAGAAACATATAAAATATATATATAATTATATACGATCGTATTGAGAAACTGCGTAATATTTTTGAAGTTGGTTAAAAAGTTTGGACGAAGAGTTGCTTGCGTCCCCATATTTCGAGACAGAACAATCACTTTCATAGTTGTAATCTGGCAAGTATTGGGCTAGTCTGTATCAATCTAATAACGTCCTGCATGGTGGTACTCGTAGGTCAATTTTTATTGCTTGATTGATTGATTTATTGATTTATAGTTTGTTGTAATTGTTATTGTCCGCTTGGCTAGCTACCACCCTCATGTAAGAAAATCTGTCGCTTAACATGCAATGAATTCTGACAGCTGTCTTTCAGAGCCAATTTCATCCAATTTTCGTGCTAACATTATTAAACACATCGTCACTTTCCAACAGGTCAGACAGTTGTCAAATCCCAGCATATATTTTTAAAATTGTAATGAAACGTTTGAACATAAATAAAATGAAATGGCATTTGATTCAGTCGCTTTTTGATACAATCCTATCCATATATATTCTTAATCGAACTCATAGAGAATGTATGAAGAAAACACATAATAAGCGGCAATAATAGCCCTATGAATAATAACTTACGATCGAGACGTCGTTAGTTCGATCTGCACCCATTGCACTATTGACGTGAACCCACTCCAGACACAAGCATATTTAGCTTAGTTAGAGAGGTTATCCAGAATACTAGAAACGTGCAACTAATTTTACTAGTATGCTTTATTACTTTAAAAAAATCTCCCGTTTTAACTTTCAAGCTAAAATAAAGCGTCCTATTTCGACAATGTACGATAAATCTGGCCAGGGCAGGCCAGATTCAAGGTTTCTTAATTAAACGTCTGACCCAGCTAGCTTTATCTTGATAGCCACTAATAAACCCACATAGTTTGAGGATGGAAAGGTTTTAAGGCTATGTAGAAGGCATATTATGCTGCGGAACGGCCGGTTCTAGTATAGCCGGCTCTAAAAACTCGTCGTCATATGAATAACATACTGTATATTTTAATAAGTCATTTTAAAAGAGCACATCCACCGTTGTATTGCTGTTCTTGTTTTAGATTTGTATTTGTAAAATTGATCAAAACCGGACAAGAGTGGTTTTTAGGGTTCCGTAGTCCTGACAAGGAACCCTTATAGTTTCGTCATGTCCGTCTGTCTGTCTGTCTGTCCGAGGTTTTGCTAAGAGACCGTTAATATATTTTATATTAATTAATTATTTTTTTTAAGGTAGCTCCCCTATTTGAGTTGTGGGGATGATTTTTTTTTCATCGTCTACCCCATCGTGTGGGGTGTCGTTGAATAGGTCTTTTAAAATAATTTAAGAGTCGCTAATACCATTTTTCGACTGAATGCTCCATTTACGTAATATTAAACTTTAAAGTGCAAATTTTTGTTCCAGTAGGGCGTCCACCCCCCGCCCCCTCTAAAAGCTAAACTGCTGGCATGAAAAATCTGGAAAAATTCGTGATAATAGCGCAGTTTATGAACTTTAAAGGAAAATTATAGCGGTTAAGATAACTTCATTAGTTTAGTAGTAATAGTCGTTGAACTTGGGTGTTGGATAATTTTAGCTAATACAAAATCCTTAGAATAAATCCTTTAAAGTGAAAAAGACGGAGTACCTAGTTGTTTGTTACGGGTAAAGACTTGTATTGAATAACAGGCTACTACGGAACCCTACACTGCGCGTGGCCCGACACGCACTTGGCCGGTTATTTTATTCCATTTTCGAATCCAGTAATATCATTCGGTTTTCTGTAAACCTTGGCGCACACAATCCATTATCCATTTGTATATTCCATTTCATTTGTATTCTCTCCTTTTTGGTTTTGAAATTTTGATACTTACCTAATGTATAACGATTCAGTTTAATTTACCTAAAAAAAAATACATGCATCATCATCAGCCAGTGTGAGTCCACTGCTGGACGTAGGCCTCTCCCAAGATGCACCACTGAGCCCGATCTTCGGCACTTCTTTTCCAGTTGAGCAACATGGCTAATGTTGCTGAATAATGAAATAAGGAAAATTTCAAGCATGATGATCATAATAAAAAAAGTTTTGTCAAAAACACAAAATTTTTTGCGACATTTTGACAGATTTAATTAGAAGAAAATAATGTATTAGTTAACCTTTATTATATAAGTTGCCATAGTACCAAGTTCTTTGTCATCAGCCAATGTGATTTCAATTCAATAAACGGTATCGGCGCGCTCTCCGATCACTTTCCATGGAAATGAAGCGAAACTTCTTTATTTTATTTTTAACAGAGATAAAATTGAAAGATACGGCTCTCAAATATTACGAATTTATTTGATTTGGAGAACCGCAGACATTGGATAAATTCATTGATTTACGCTTAAATTTACACATAAGACAAAACACTTATAAACTTATTATTTTGGAAATGAGTATTATTTTATAATTTTACAAAAATATTAAAATGTCATTTTAGAGTTATGTCCCCAAAGTGTGCTAATGGAACTCTATCACTGAGAATTCGCTGACCGTTCGTCCATCCGTCTAAACAAGAAACAAACTGACTTTCGCATTTATTACATTAGTGTTGATTGAGACTGAAATCTTTCTGAAGTCTTCGCATTGATAGCAATGCGTCCTGTCATCGTAAAAATGTTATAAAAGGAGATGCAGCTAGACAGTTGTTTATTTGCATCTCTTTTCTTATCGACGATTATCGCTCGAAATTCATCGCTATTCATTTAGAGAAGTTTGAAGAAGTTAGCGATTACATTATATAACGCATCGATATAAATGTAGAGACTTCCACCTCTGGTAAAAATAATGCACTTCGAGCTAAGGAGGGAGATAATCGGCTAATTTCGGCATCGTAAAGCGTCGTTTCAAAGTGCATTGTTTACCACCGGGTGCTGTAGCTACAATATAATGTTTTCTCAGACAAGAAAACTTTGAGTATTTTAGGATAATTCATTTTCGTTAATTCAATTCGTTAATTTCGTCATGAATAAGTGAATATAAGAACGTTATTCGTTCAGTCACTCTCGAAACCAGGCGCGGTATCTTTCACATTATTTTCATCAAAGTTTTCAGGAAGAATTATTCTGTTCGCGAGTAATCGCACCGGAGATGGAGGTGATATTAAAATTCGCAGAAGGAAGTTATGACGTCACTCTATCTTATTAACACTCCATATTGCAAAGTTGGTTGCGAAAATCTAATATGATTCAATTTTGTCAAATTCGATTTTTATCTAAAAATAAGGTTTAATATTTTAATGAGGGTAAATTTGTATATAGTTGGTAGAGGTTGGTGGTTGGTGGTGGTGGGTGGTGGTTGGTTGTCGGTCGTCTCGTGACCACGATCAATGCAACTTGGTCGAAACGTCGAGTTAAATAAAATTAATGTTTTAGGTGCGATAAGTCCCATATTTTCATATTTATAACTATAGTTGGTAGACTTCCACTATTCATTCGATTTCTATAATTCTTGCTTCAGCATTTAGAATAGACTTTCAGAATCGCCATAGGTTATCCTTATTAAATAAAACACTTAAAATAATAGAGCAATGGATCTCGGTGGACATCACCGTCCATTCTAGGCCTAGCGTGCTTACCATCTTCGACCGCATCAAAACTCACCAACAGATGAGATAGTCGTCAAACGCTAACCTATAAGATATTTTAAAAATATCAAAATTTAAAGCCACCCCTACCTATCTATTTATAATCTATTCATTGAGACCATTCCAATGAGCCCAATCAAGACATCTCTGCTGTAATTTGGGGAGGTGTTATTCTGCAGATTTAAGATAAGATCGTTTAAAAAACTAAAAACAACCGACTTCAATGCCACGCTATTAATTTTCAGTACCAATTTTGAGGTGTTTATCTCCATATCTCTGGATATACTCATCAAACCTCGATAAAATTAACATGGTACTACACTTGAGATATCTCCTTTCTAACAAAAAAAGAATAATCAAAATCGGTTCATAAACGACGAAGTTATCCGTGAACAAACATAAAAAAAAAAAGACATATATACGGTCGAATTGAGAAACCTCCTCCTTTTTTTAGAAGTCGGTTAAAAATGCATCAGCATCAGACAAAATGTTCTTACAATATTGTTGAAGAAAGGATGTCTAATTTAGATTTTTTTTTTGTTTTTGTTTTTTTTTTTTTTTTTTCATTTATCAAACCTATGAAAATTAATTTAATACTGACTTCAACTAGTAAAAAGCGTAGTAGCATAAGCTTGTACTATTCATTATTCTGTGGTATAAGTCTTAAAACGGCTGATCGGATTTCCATAAATCATATTTATTTAGATTCTGCGCCACAGGATATCTTAGTGCAGGATCTAGGGATCTCATTAATCGATAAGGTTAGACATAAGATATCTATTTGATATTAAGTAGTATAAACCACATCTTTCTATGCCTTGAACATCTTTTTGCTTTTTGTATTAAATACATTTCTAAGAATACTCTCGATTAAGATACCTATAAAAAATTACACAGACACACACATAATCTGTGTATCTGTGACATACTTCAAATTTATAACATTCCTGCTTTTTGCGTCGGGGGTTAAAAAGGGGGATAGTTGCGCTTTATGGATTGGCCTCAGACTAGTTGTTAATATAATTTACAGTTATACCAACACACACAATAGTAACTAAAAGCGCCATCAATGTTTCAATTATTTATGATCCCATTACGACAGGTCACGCTGATATCTCACCATAACCATTCTATCATTAATTTAAATTGAATTGTGAAGTTTACCTCGACCGACCAATTTCTGCTGACCCACATCAATACATAACTTTACTGTAACACTCCCTCAACTAGTTTATATTTCAGTTCGGAGGGAGTTAGGTCAGGGCTCGCATTAAACTGGCAAGGAATTCATTATGTGGACTTCTACTTCAATAGCGATTATGTCTATGGTTATATGAAACCTCTGGGGTAAGATCCGGTGATTAACAACAATGCGATATACCCAAATGACGGTTTGTTAGGTGTAAAGTTCAATTATATGTAAATTGAAGCGATATTGATAGGGTTTTAGTGGTCGTAATGAATGATTATTTTATGGTTTCTATTAGTAAGCATTGAATGCCGATAGTGAAACCAATTGCTTCATCGTAATGTTAATGGATTTCTGGAATTCGTACTACGTAGATTATCGGTACTAAAGTATCTATTTAAGTACCGATATAAGTTAAGTAAGTGAGTTCATCTGAATGAATTATGCAATATACATACCTAAAGCGTCTACAGTATCAGTACCTATGTACTGTGTAGATGTCGTCGAAGATGGTAAGTACGCTAGGCCTTGAATACTCTGACTCTCAAGGTCAGTATGCTACCGGAACACTGTATCGCGGCAGATTTTTCAGTTGAAGGTGGTAAGTTACTTTTTGGTAGCAAATCAGACGGGAGTTTGATATAATGCTACCTACTATAGTATATGCTACTTGTGGATGACCACCCGTGCTGGGATTGGAACCGGCGATCTTCGTAAGTAGGAGTCATTCAGATGTTTGTTGGCCTTTATGCTAACATCACTTTTGCAGCAAAATAGGGTTCGCAGTGTGAGCACATTAAGGTGCAGTCCATAAATTGGTAGGTTACTAATATTTTTTTAGGGTTTATTTTTCACGTGGTCTCAATTAAAATCATTTTCTTGCTTTTTTTGTACCCAAAGTGTATTATAATATAATTTTAGCACATTTATCCCATATAACTGTTCCCACATACTGTTTATTCGCGTTAACTCGGGAATAAACAGTAATTAATACCTTTTTACCCAGTGTTTCTCAAAATACTTATTTATATTATTTATAACACAATATTCAATAAGATTTCATCCATTCTTCCAGAATTTACACTTTCACTTCTTTATAATAAAGTAATTTTTGTATTCAAAACAATGATTTTAGTTTTTTTAGGGTTCAGTACCTCAAAAGGTACAAAAAGGAACCCTTATAAGATCACTTTCTTGTACGTCTGTCCGTCTGTCTGTCTGTCTGTCTGTCTCTCTGTCTAGCTGTCTGTCTTCCTGTCTGTCCGTGTGTCACCACTGATTTTCTCAGGAACGGGTGGACCTAGCAAGTTGAAATTTATACTTGATACTGAAGTTTATAGTCCCCATTGGATGTATAAAAACCAAGGTCTTGAGTCAACACAATAAAAAGATATCGGCAAATTAAAATTTTCGCAAAAACTTGTCAGTACCAAAATGTACCATAATTTTCTCAACGTTTTTTATTTTTCGTAATTTTCTCTTTACTTGTGCTGTAAGTCCTTGCTTTTGACCAAAATTGACAATTCTAGGTCAAACGGAAGTACCCTATAGGTTTTGGGTCGAAAACCTATAAGGTACTTCCCGTTGACCTATGAAATTTGGCAAGAAGCAAGGTCTTACAGCACAAATTAAGGAAAAAATCCAAAAAGTAAGAAAAGTTGAAAATTAATGGATGCCCCCCCCCCCCATACATACATAGTTTACGCCAATTAAGGTAGATCTCTGAGTTATATGAGCGCTGATACAATTTAGAGGTCTAACTTCATTAGTACATACCAACGTTGGTACGGAAGCCTTGGTGGGCGAGTTCAATTCGAATTGGCCGGTTTTTATGTATTATTCACGAACACAATACATATATTTATATAATAGGAACATTAGTGCTCCCAGTCAACCTCACTTGCCCGTGGCATCCTGCTGACCAACGAACGAGGCTCTGGCGACCGATAAATGGCGGTTTAACCATTTCAATATTATGGTGTGGCTAAATACTACAGGCCGGTGACGGGCAGCAGCGTCACCGAGAAGCTATGTCCTGCCATCGCCAACCCGCCTGCCGAGCAAGGCGATTAGGGCATATTCCGCCAAAAATTCGACATAGATTGTATAAATTATTAAACATTCAGACATATTTAATGCATAATTCATATTCATGTATAATTTAAACACATATTTGATGCAGCGGCACATATTATACCTCGATTCCGCAAAACAATAGTTCGTCGGAGAACATCGGTGTTGAGCACACGATGTGAACACATTCGACTGTGTATGATGTATGTACGCAAAAATTTGAATGAGTATGATAAGAGGTCCGATGTACATAATTTCAATACAAGACACAAAAATAGATTAATTCTACCTCAATTCAGGTTGTGGAAAGTTAGTGGTTCTTTTCTGGGGAACTGTATACGATTTTATAATAAACTTCCTAAAGATATTGATCAACTGTCTATAAGCAGATTTAAAACCTTTGTAAAATCCAATTTAATGAAGAAATCGTACTATACAATAAATGACTATATGAATGACAAAAATGCTTGGCCTGAATGCCCCAAGCTCCAAGATATAATATAAATTGTATGATAATAGAATTACTTATTGTACATTAAACATTTATTTAATATGAATTAAAATAAGTGACAAGCCCCATAGAGTTTCTTGGTGTTTCTTCTCTGATGGGAGTACTTCCGAAACACCAGTAGATTCAACAGTCAATCAGTTTTCATCTTTTGTTTGCAGATCTAGGGTTGCCTGTTACGACGGTATTATGCGGCTGATAGTCGGACAATCAGTTCCATTCGGATCATGATTTGTACTGCAATTAGTCTGCGTTTTATTTATCTATTATGTTTCATTATTTCACAATTTTTTGGATAAAAATTATCTGAAGTACTGAAACATGCACTGGGTTGCGGGTGCACGTAATGGTACGGTTGGCAACCCTACATTAATAAGGGGAATTAAACATGTGTTTTAAGTGTGACGTTCGACGTCTAGATGAAAGCTGAATGGCTCAATACCTTTGTTTTTTTTTTGTAAATTCAAAGCGTTATGTTTCTGTTATATCTATATTTTTTGTTGAATATGATCTATTTAATGTTATTTGACGTGTGTAAGTGCTAATTTTTAATTTGCCCATATACTGAATAAATGCTTTGACTTTGACTTTGACTTCGACTTGACAGAACGTATCTAGCGTTCGGATATGTTCTAATCGTCCCTTTTTGAAATATCTCCGTACAATTCAATTATAACTACGTATTTCTACTAAAATCGTACGAACTACACTTAGGTATTCGAATAAATTAGGTACGTATTAGTTTACTAGTAGGTACATACTATTATCTTTCCTTAGCGATAGCACTAAATTGGTAAATTGTTTTAAGTCGTTTACGGCCACCAGTCGAAATTGGCCCTTCATAGAATTTCGCCCTGAAACTAACTTACTAAAATTAATTTACTGGACTTCAGCTATTGTGCTGAATACAAAGTTTAAACTTCTCTACGGTGCTCCAACATACAAAAGATTGCAGCATCTAAGATTTAAAATATTCAAATATACTGATACTGATACACACTAATTATAGTCAATTTGTTTGTTTGTCACGCGACTACATTGACCCAATATGGTAGTATAACAAGATCCCACCAAAAACATTGTCATGTAAAATGTTGGCAAGACGAGACCATGCGGCTGGCACTGTCAACTTTTTGACAGTGCCAGCCGCATGGTCTCGTCTAGAAGCTTGGCTGTAGGTACATGAGATCTGATAACTTTTTATCAGATCTCATGTACCTACAGCCAAGCTTCTAACTCTACACGCCCTAACTGTACAAGCTCTAACTTCACAAGCTCTAAACTTTAGTCAAAATATGTGGCTTGAGGCGAACGCTTTTGTGTATGTCTGTTACTTTTTCACGCTAAAACTACTCAACCGATTGAGCTGAAATTTAGTATTTGATAGCTTAAACTGGAATAAGATACAGGGCACTTCTTATTCCGATATTTATACAGAAACGATGTCTACGTAGATAAAACTGCGGATTATTATCTTTTCTATGACTGCGGGGTACAGCTAGTTGTTACAATACAATACAATACAAAACTCTTTATTGTATACCATTCATTATAAAAATTTAACTTATATTATAAATACGTCTAAGGTTAGTATAACAATGGGCGGTCTTATCACTAAAAGTGATCTCTACCAGACAACCTTTGTATGGACAGAGAATTGTAGGAAGTAGAAGACGGTGGTGTACAATTATAAGATCTTAAAAGATGCTATACAAATTTTACAATAGAATAAATAAATAATCTTAAACAAAATTACAAATATATAATACATTCTAATATACACATATAATACACATACTATACATAAATAAAATACAAATAGATATTATATATTTTCAATAGTTTGAAAGCTAGCATAAGTTGTAGCATTGTTAGTATATTATAATAAATTGTTAATTTGTTAAAGAATTGCACCATGTTTTGAATTTATTAGTATTTTTGTCACGAATTTCTTTGATTAGTAGCAACTTTAAATTCTGCTTTACACGGCTTATAATCGAGCTTGGGCACTTGGCTGAACTATTATTATTGTAATATTAGGCGTTTAAGTTTAGTTAAGGTTGGAGGTTTCGATAGATTACTTTCCAATAGATTAACGTTGAAACTAGAACATAAGAAAACCGGTCAAATGTTAATTCAAAATGTTCATAACTCTCTCACTGAGGATCCTTTACTGCCTCGTAGTATTATTTTGACTTCAAAATTCAGATGTTGCATTGCAGAAATTTTTGATCGTAAAATATTTTAATTAGTATTCGAGACACTGTAAATTCCCGACTTCAAACGATGAAATTATGTATCAAAGATTTATACTGCTTATTAATTAACAGTTCTTATATGCTCTTTTCTTCCTATCCTTGTACTTACATTGAACGTAAGATCAAAAGTGCAACGATTACATGTAGCAGCGTGCAGAAAGTCAATATCATTGTCACCCATGGTTGGGTCATTGTTATCATTGTCACCCACTATATGGTCATTTTTGTTAGTGACCCTACATGGTCCTTCTTACCCACAGTAGGGTCATTGTTATCTTTGTCACAATGTTAGGGTCATTGTTATCATTGTCACTCACTGCAGAGTCATTGTTATCTTTCTGCATCAGGCCTTATAAATGAGGAAATGTGGCCAACAGCCAATCAGTTTGCACAGTTCTGAGTGTTTCGAAATGATGTTAGTGCTTGACAGAACTTGAAATACAGATTGAGATAGTTGTGCTAAGTGGATTGGACTAAAGCCTTGCATCTCTTCTCACTCTTGTGTCCAGTGAAATTACAGGTCATGTGAGACTTAACATCTTTACGTCTCAAGGTAACAGGCATGTGTGACATGCAGTGACATGCAAAATGCCGGTAGTCCAGAATTATGCATGCCGCTGTATTAGTAATAGGTAGACGTCATCGCTTACCATCAGGCGCCCGTCGTGGTTGTCAGGACAACCACGATCAACCACCAACAAAAGGTAACAGGTTACCTTTAAAAAAAAACTCTTAGTAATATTTTTTTATATCATTATAGGCTAACGTTTGACCACTATCTCACCTGTTGGTAAGTAATGATGTATATTTTCATACAAGCACGTTCTCATCTCGAACTGCAACATCACTTACAGGTGACTGATTCACATCGGGTGAATGATTTTACCCAATGGTAAATGTTAGGACTGAAATATAAAAAAAAACCGGCCAAGTCGAGTTGAGCTCGCCTACCGAGGCTTCCGTACCAAACTCTAAATTGTATCAGCGCTCATAAAACTCAGAGGTCTACTTTATTTGGAGTAAACTATATATGTATGTATTTTTTTCTTTATTTGTGCTGCAAGACCTTGCTTCTTGCCAAATTTCATGATTCTAGGTCAACGGGAACTACCCTATAGGTTTTCGACCCAAAACCTATAGGGTACTTCCGGTTGACCTAAAATTAACAATTTTGGTGAAAAGCAAGGTCTTACTTGTGCTGTAAAGGGAAAATTCCGAAATATAAAAAAAGTTGAAAGTTAAGGTACATTTTGGTACTAACAAGTTTTCGCGAAAATCAAAATTTGCCCAAATCTGTTTATTGGGTTGACTCAAGACCTTGGTTTTTATACACCCAATAGGGACTTTAGACTTCAGTATCAGGTATAAATTTCAAATTGCTAGGTCCACCCGTCCCTGAGAAAATCAGTGGTGTCACACGGACATACGGACAGACAGACAGACAGACAGACAGACGGACAGACAGACAGACGGACAGACAGACAGACAGACAGACAGACAGACTGACAGACAGACAGACAGACGGACAGACGGACAAGAAATCGATCTTATAAGGGTTCCTTTTTTTACCTTTTGAGGTACGGTAACCCTAAACATTAGTAAATTCATTCTTTTTTAGGGTTCCCTAGCCAAATGGCAAAAAACGGAACCCTTATAAATCCGTCATGTCTGTCTGTCTGTCCATCCGTATGTCACATCCATTTTATTCCGAAACTATTAGGACTTGAAACAGAATTGAAACTTGGTGGGCAGATAGATAGGCGCGTCTAAGGTGGTAAAATGTGTGTGTGTGTGTCCCCCCTCCCTCTAACTCAAAAGTAAGGGAGTGAAAAATCTAGAAAAAATATATTCTGTAGATCTCAATAAAATTAGTTTGAACGAGATACAGACAGCAGTGTTTCAGATATAGCGACCGCGAATAGAACTTTGACCACTATGATATGACATACTTGACATACAAACACTATGAATAACAAAGTTAATTTTTTGGTGGCGAGAAATCATAGTTATAAAATACTCTACTGTGTTACGGAACCCTACGAGTGCGAGTCCGACTTGCACTTGGCCAGTTTTATTTTATATCTGATTGCCGCGTTTGACTACTACCTGGCCAGGCTGGTGGTAAGCAATTTTTCCATCGAAAAATGTATATGCGCATTTTTCCCTCCTGTGAAGAAAGAACATCGCTAAGAAACCCCCACCCCCTACATGGTGGTAACTACTATCCGCCTAGCCAGCACGACACCGAACCAGTACGACCCTTACTTGATAGTAAACGATGACGTCTACCTAATTACAGAAACAGCGGCATGCAAAACTCTGAAGTGACACAATTTTGTATGTCACTGCACTGCGTCTGTCACCAAGACATAAAGATTTTAAGTCTCACAAGCCCTGAAATTTCACTGGAAAACTCTCTGTTTCCTGTGAATAATTACGGTATAAAAAGTATATTTTATATAATTAATTTATTTCCAAACACAATAAAGTTTTAACAACACAAAATATGGTGCTATTTTGCTTATCGTCGTAACGGAAGTCGTTGTAAAACTGCCATAATGGGGGTGATTCAAGCCTACGCTCAATGGGCTTAACGACAACAACTGTCTAATAATTTCACATAATAGACACCCTTAATAAAATAATACGCTATCTCACTCAACGAGCGCGTATATTCCAATTACTCTTTTTTGAATATTCTTTTTGGAAGATCTTTTGTCTGACCAAAATGCTCCACTCAGTTTTAAGAGGATTTTAAGAAATGTAAAGTTTTACCTTGCTAATAAAAATCACGATTCGGTTTGCTTTAGTTACTTGAGCATAAGAAAACACAATTGTCCAGCACCTCGTATCACTGCCGTATGCCATTTCAACATAAACGCGATACAATCTTAAATATTATTATTATTATTTAATCGCAATAAAAAGCAAAACGTTATTTTATACCAATAAGAATTTTATTAATTAAGGTAACTCGCATGCTTGTCTTTGCCAAACATAATGCATCAAATCCAATGTGACAATAACAAACACTAAATCATTATTGAATCAGTTGCTGATGGTATAAAGCTCTGTCAATCAACATTTAGTGTGATAGAGTTATTTAAGTTATGTGTAAGATTCATAATTTTATTTTCACAAACAGTCGCCCATGTTTATCCTTATGCTATAAAGTATCTACTTGTTATATTTCAGTAAGATCGGATCGTCTATTATGGCGTGAATAGGTTACAAACAGACAGAGTGACATATATACAAACGTTTTTAACCAAATACTATGTTTCTTTGAAGTGTCTCACACTTTATATTTTTGTAAATTGTTAAACACAATCCAAAATTTCATCGTACCAACGGGACTCGAACCCGCACCCACCGGATTACACGTCCAGGTGCTCTGCCAATTAAGCCACGGTTAATTTTGGATTATGTTTAACAATTTACAAAAATATAAAGTGTGAGACACTTCAAAGAAACATAATATTTGATTTACGCAGTGCAACATCTCTCGTCGGATTTGAAAACTGTAATGATTTCTTCCGAATGATTAACTTACGTAATAATTAGTCATAGATGGCGCCACCAATGCATAATTGGGTTAACAAAATGCAATCCACTAATTTCGTCCTATTGATGTATCGAACCGTGGCTTAATTGGCAGAGCACCTGGACGTGTAATCCGGTGGGTGCGGGTTCGAGTCCCGTTGGTACGATGAAATTTTGGATTGTGTTTAACAATTTACGTTTTTAACCAACTTCACAAAAAGGAGGAGGTTCTCAATTCGTCGTTTTTTTATGTAAGTTCACCGAGATCGACTCGAAGATGACTGAACCGATTTTGACAAAATGTTGACGAAATCGGCCGAGCCGTTTTAATATATTAAATTTTATAACATTAATTACGATGCATTCACTTATCTCGACGACATACTACTAACTACTAGAACAGATTATATGATAGTTACTATGTCTACTGGCTACTTTGACTAGCGCGACGTCTGAAGTCGGTTCTTTTACTTTTTTATACGATCTTAAATTATTTGTAATATTATTCTGGATTGTATAACATATAACGTAACGTATATTTAGGTTTCTATTGAAAGGATATATCGTTTCTTAAGATCACGAAGTAGACACGAGTAAGTAGTCTACTAGGCGAAACTTGTAGGCCATCCACGTAGTAACCGACTGAAGGCGAATAAATTCTACGATCTGTGGTTGGAAACCTTCCAAAAAGATGTCGGCGTCCGTTTGCAGGATAAACAAGGTAAGACATCTAGCTAGATGCAGAACACTAAGGGCCTACAACAACGTTAAATACATTTTTATTTAAATCTCACAATACCATACAGATGATAATTTAAGATCATTTAAAAAATTAAAAGAACTGACTTCAAATGCCGCGCTTTTAATTTTCAGTAACAAGTTTGAGGTGTTTATCCTCATATCTCTGGAGATACTGAACGTATTTCGATGAAATTTAAATGTGACCACTTGTGATCCTATCAATCGAACAAAAAAACCCAAATCGTTACACGCGTCTTCGAGTAATCAGAGAATACATAAAAAAAGAATTTGAAGAATTGAGAAAAGGTTCTCAATTCGTTGAATTATTTTTTATGTAGTTTTTGAAGTTGGTTAAATAGACTACTTTGCGGTGTTCAAGCAGCACTTATCTCTATATTTCTGAATTGGACCACAGGCCCCAATTACTTTTAGTTTAATCTTACTGCCAGGAAGAAAATTATGCTGTTCTGTTGTAGAATAGTAGCATCTCCCTCTCGTCTTCGATGTTTTGTTGAATTAGACCTTTAACGAAATCTTAGACATAAGGTGCTACTGTTTTTGTGCTCCACTATTGGTGCGTTTTCCACCTTTGCAATATTAAGTCAAGATTGTTTTAGACTTGTGGTACAGCCACTGATAGAAGGCTGTGTACGATGCGCTGCGTCGATACAGATCGTATATTTTGTTTTAGATGGGAAAGTTCAGTTGCCTTCCGCTGCCAGATTACTGAAAAGGCAATGTGTTTCAGAGACTTAGGGCCAGTTTCACCGGTTCATGATAAAGTGACAGATTATCTGACATAAAACGCCATGTAAAAGCTGCCAAAAATCTGTCAGATATGTCCCTAAGGGCTATCAGGGATAGGTTAGGTGAAACTGGCCCTTAATTGCAAAAATGATGACTTAACTGCAACCTTTTCAACAGAGCTGTCTATATTTACTACCTGCTTTTCATATAAAATGTAATGGAACTATAATGCTAATTATAAAACTATCCCTTTCGTACAAAATAAACCTTTAATATTTTTATAATAAATTGGTGAACGGATTCTGGAGAAGACGTGATCTACAATATTCACAGAAAGAAATAATCTTTTTTTATTCGTTTTTAACCTTTACAAGTCAAAAGATTGTCAGTAGAAGATTTTACCTATATTACTCGTTTAGTTACGAAACCGGACTGCTTTGTCTATGATTCGCAGAATACCTAATTTAGGATCGTTCAAAATACGAAAACTAAAACGACTACAAACTGTAGATACTCATAATCAGATCTCGATGGATGTAGAATACACTCTATCTCACGACTAAAAAAAATAATTTTTGAATAAAAAAGAATTTTGAAAACTCCGGTCCACAAATGACACAAAAATCGGTGACTACATAGACATAAAAAAATTACATACGATCGAATTGAAACCGTCCTCATATTTGAAGTCGGTTCAAAATCAAAATAAATAAGCTTGTCCACTGGACTCCGTCCAAAAATCAGCTGATTCATTGGCCTGAAAACCAACATTTCAGGCTGGTCGGTCATGTGAAAAGATATTCCTTGGGCTTCGATTTTGGCATATGAAAATTCTCTTTTGTGATTCGTGATTTTTGATATTTGAATGTGCCAATAAACGAATGATCTTAACTACTTAAAAATCGAATGGAAAGTTTTATATATTTTTACTACGAATAAATAGACTTATTATTTATTCTTAGTATTGTTACATATACAATTATATTATTGATCTTGTGCAAGATATAATTATTACAACAACTTACTTAATAAACATCCAGTAAAGCGAACTTCAAACGGACTGTTTTCGTTGCCAATTTACACCTAAAAGCAATTTGTGACTGGCTCCTGTTAGTTGGTGAGGAGTTAAGTATTCTGTAGATTTCAGAAAATGCTACAGCATCAGGATACTTACCATAAGTAAGAGGATACTGACTAAATGTTGGATTAATCCTACCTATATAAGTTGATATCATAGCGTCATCAACTATAATAAAACATTAAATTAAAAAATCAAAAAACCCGACTGCGCAAAAAGTGGTGTTAAAGACACATTAATCCCCATTCGTTAAGCCATTAATGTGTCCCGACTGTTAAAGTCTCTTTATTCCATATAACAATGTATAATTTATTTTATGAGTGTATCGACCGAGAAAGAATTTAAATGGTATAGTTTTTTGATATCCCTAAACAGAAGTCTAAACTACTAGACTTACTTGTTTTTTTCTTTTCAGTTCGTTTTTTAACACTTCACTTTTTGCGCAGTCGGGTTTTTTGATTTTTTAATTTAATGTTTTATTTTACACTTTTTAGTTAAGTAAAGGACGGCAAATTCCGTAATCTGAACTAAAAACCGAAATGCGTGAAATAGATAGGGTATTGCTTTTTAAGCTTACTTACTTTACAGTTGTACTATTAAACGACTATACCAAAAGGAAGAGGTTGTTTGTTACCTCAGAACTCCATCAATTCTTAACCGATTTGGAAAATTCTTTTTTTGTTTGAGTTAATATGATTTTCGTTTGGTCTCATCGTAATTTTATTGAGATCTGATAAGTAACTTCAGAGATAAGCACCGCAAATTTGTTACTGAAAGTGACTAACGTGGCATGTAAAATCGTTTTTTTTTTCGATTTGTACGATCATTAATTATTTGTTATAAATATATTTGGAATCTCCATTTTAAGACCTTTAATTCGATACAACACTCGATAGGTTTTGAAAAAAAAAATTTTTTTGAACCCCAAATTTTGGCGTCTGAAATCCGCCATTTTGAATTTTTCAATTTTTTATGTTTTTGTTGACACTCGCGCTAGCATGGCGAATCTATTGACGTGCCAATTATCAAAATCGGCTAACGCGTTTGGTCTCTAGTGTGCCACAAATGAACAAACATACATACATACATACATATATAGACTGATAAACACATTACCTCTCCTTTGCGTCGCGCAGTCGGGTAAAAAAGCTCATAGTCTTAATCGTTTATAAAAATGAATCTCGGAATCTCGAAATTCATGTTTTCAATAATCAACTTTTTCGATAATCAACTTAAAATATGACTTCCCGACATCTATTGGCGAGTAGAAGTAGCTTTAGTGTTATTTTACTTAGTTGGTGTTAGAAGTACGTTATATATTCGTTAGATGGCGTTCGGAACCCTCCGTGTGCGGGACAAAGTCTGACTCGCACTAGGCCAGTTTTATTTTTATGTATTTACCGACCACCGATTACTCGAAAATGCCTGAACTGATTTGGATAATTCTGCTTTTGTTTTAAAAGATACCTTCCCAGGTGGTCCCAATTAAATTTTAACGTAATCGGCTGAGCCGTTTTTAATATATCAACATTTGTATAACGATGCATTTTTATATACCTTGACGACAATCATGTTACTGCCTACTGGCACAGATTATATAATAGTTACTATGTTTACTGCCATGATAAATTCAGTTTAAATTGATACAATCTAAAATGTTTCAAACTCAACGCGTCGAGTGATTTCACTCGCTACTCATTCCTGCGATATAGTGGGTTTAAAGGATATTGATAGTTTGTTTAAATTGCGGTGAATCCTTTTAAAAGATAATAGTTGTTTCAACTGGAATTATTTCGACTGGGGATCACAATAAATAAGATGTACTTTAAGTCGATAAACTATTTTTTAAATACATTGACGGACTCATAAACCGCATCAAAGTTCAGTATTACTTTTGAATTAATTCAATGGTCCTTTCCAGTATACAAACATATACTTAAGGATATGATATTATGCTATTATGAAATTAACTAAACCAAACTATAGGTTTCAATTTAATATTGCATAAAAAGTTTGAATAATTGTTAAAATGGTTATTTCAAAGGCGTCTTGAACATTGACGCAGTTTATGACTCCGTCAGTGTATTTATGTCATAAGATACATAAACTTCTAAGAATAATGAGTGTACGGAGTACATTATTTTACTTTATTTTTACAACTTTGCATGTTTCACAATTACTTACATTAACATTACACATTACATGTGTACATACTTTGAGTACGTTTTGACGAGCCGCGACAGACACACGTGGAGAAATGAGAATCACCTTACGTTTTATTGTAATTTGTATCTAATAAAATCTACTTAAATCTTTTACTATTTGAACTTATTATTACTACTACTTTACGGTCTTGACTGGGATCATACAGCAGTTATGGCTGGTTTCTAAGGTACATTTATTGAGAGTATAACAACTGAATCAAAAGTTATTGCGTAGATAAACTCTCAATAGATGCAAATTGAAGTTAGGTTTTCTTTCTATTTTAATGTGTAACTATGTTCCCCATTTTTTTCCATTACACAAAAACTAAGGTTAAAATATAAACTACTTGATATGTAATCAAGCTTCATTTACTTACTTTCAAAAGTTGTTTGCACCATAACAATATTAAAATATAATCTGTATATTAGGCAAGTATAATTTAAAAACAAAGCTCCATTCTCAGTCAAACACTTTCACATGTATAATTAAAGCACAAATAAAAAACGTCGGTGTATCTGAGTATCATCAAAGCTGCAGGTAGGATAAAAAAAATACATAAAAGCAAAAAGATTGCGCTCGGATGCCAAACATTTTTGTGCCGTATCGGGGCAAACGACCAAATTGCCTGAGGTTCCCAAGGGCTATATCCAAAATAACTGTGTTCTTTCATCAAAATACCACACCATACAAAGTAAAGGACTCATCAAAGGATGGAATGACGTTGAAGTGTTAATAGCTGATGCATATCTACATTTTGGTGAGGAAGCCTCCAGTATACCGGCTTTTGTTACAAAAAGCTTTTAGAAGCTTGCTAGTTCGGTAAATGAACTTTCAATCAGTGTACGGCGAATATTTTGAACTGAGATTGAATAAGATTGTATTAGACTATACGCCTTGATTTCGTTATATAGTCCCCGTCACGAGAAGCTATAAATTATGTAAACAAGTGTTCAGGAGTTCACAACATTTGGACCAACAAAAAAAATGAATTTGTGAAAATAAATTCGAAACTCGAATGACGCGTTTATTTCAAAATGGCGTCCCGATAGTTTACAATCCCTGCGTCCGGTACCAAGAAACACAAACGATAGCGCTTTGCGTCGTTAAAATATGATCCGACTAAATTAAATAGGTTGTTACTTTCATATAACCCGTCTATATTTCGTGTCGATTGAATATGGTCAATTTAATATTATCTCGCAGTATAAAATGTTTACTTAGTAAAAGATGTTTGCTTACATAATTTATAGCTTCTCGTGACGGGGACTATAGATAGTTGTGTAAGCAATAATTTAAAATCGTTTAAAAAACGAACAAAACCTGTCCGCCTGTCAAATACCGCCCTAGTTATTCGCAGTAGCAAGTTTGAGGTGTTTATGTTTATATAAAAAAAAATGAACTGTCCCATCAAAAGGATAATGGCATGTAATTGGTCAATAAGTGTCTCCTGACCAAAAACCGACGCTTAATGATAGTTTTGCCGTGTGAAGCAAAACAGTACGACTATAAAATGCCGCGCAGATCGTGTTGTTGGCAATAACTTTGTGAATAACTAGCTGACCCTGCAAACGTTGTTTTGCTAAAACCCAAATATCTTACGGAACCCTATTTTTTTTCCAAAATAAAATTTAGCCTATGTTACTCGTGGATACTGTGGCTTTCGAATGGTGAAAGAATTTTTAAAAACGGTCCTGTAGTTTTTGAGCCTATTCATTACAACCAAACAAACAAAGTTTTCCTCTTTATAATATTAGTATAGATAAGTAAAAAACTGACGCATTTTTATAGGGATCGCCTGCTAAGTACTCAAATTACCAAAATTTACCATGGATCCACGGTTTTTTAGGCGTTCGTAGTCAGCAAGAAAACTTTGTAGTTTCATGATGTCCTTCTATCTGTCCGTCTCTCCGTTCGTCTGTCTGACTTTCCAATGCTTAGGTTAGATACTATTTTGGTAGATTAGATTTATTTGAGATTTGAGATCTTTTACAAAGCGTTAAAAACAGACTTTATTTCGATGGGCAGGACTCCGAGATCAATTAAGTCAGGTCAGGCAGGCAGTTCAAGAGCTACGCATCTATAATTTACTAGCTGGCCCGGCGAACTTCGTACCACCTAACAGACAACGAATGTCGTGTTACCTTTTAGATTAACTTAATTTAGGCTTTTATGAACGTAATACAATGAATACAAAAGAGATATTAAGGTCAGTAATGTATTATGACACTTTGATTATCAAGTAAATAAAAAATTTGTGGCAATACAGAAATAGAATAAAAATGCAACAATCAAGTACTTTAACCGCGTGTCAGCAAGACATGATGCAATGAAACAATGTTATTTTTGTTATAGATAAGTTATTAACTGATTGTAATATTATATAGTTTAAATTGATTGTTAAAATATAATCACCAGTATTTAATTTTAATTCTGAATAAGTATATAATACTTAATGAATAACTGTCTAATTTTTTTTGCCTTATGGATAAGACTGTATACATACGACATTCATAACTTGGCTATCACATTCTTGCATATCTCTGTATTTACCTACATTCTGACAAAATATAAAATTGATTAGGCATTGATTATTATTGTCTCGATTGCTTGTAAGCATACATTTTTTTAAAGTTTCATTATGTCTTCACACTATTAGTGTACTAAGCCAGTGTCAAAAATTAAAAAAAATCTAGTTTTTATCAATTTTGGTCGTAGAGATGGGTCAGTCACATTTCAGCTCAGTTTTCAAGTAAAAGTCTAGTCTAAGTCATACCTTCAGTAAAGATGAGGTGTTTACTGAAGATTTTTAGTGGAATTTTGGTGAGAATGCAAATAGCATGTTTTTCTCCATTGTGCTGTTTTCCTACACACGCACACATTCACAAAATAAAAAAAATATAAAATAAAAATTCACCAAAATAAATAGTATCTTATGTCCGTCTCCTGGCTCTAAGCTACCTCCTCACCAATTTTCAGCCATATCGGTAAAGCCGTTCTTGAGTTATAAATAGTGTAACTAACACGACTTTCTTTTATATATATTATATATTTATATATATTTTATTATATATTTTATTATATATTTTATATATTTGTAGGCATATGGTAATCGAAAATCATCCGAGACAACTGAGATTTTATAAATCAAACAATACGGCATGCTAATTTTACCAGTGGCGCCATCTAGTTTTGTCAGTGGTGTTGTGCCTATAGTACCACAGAAAAGATACTGGTCCTAAGGAACAGTACTAAGTTTGAGGTGTTTATCTCTATATTTCTAGACATACTTATCAGATCTCCATAAAATAACAATGAATATAACGAAAAGTTATAATCTCTCAAACAAATCAATAAAAGTTTAAAAAAACTAAAAAACACGCTTTTTATAGAAAACCGAACTAAAAAATAGAAAATAAATTTTAGTAAGCTAAAATTAAGAATAGTGTTAAAAATTTCAATAAATAAAAATTATTATAAAAAACAACGTGAGGTGCATTGTGTCAATAGTTATAAATATTTTATTGACAGATATGAGTAGAGTGATTATCATTTTGATAATATCTTAAAAGCACCCCACGCTTGTTTTAAATTATTTTTTTTTATTCACACTATTATTAATTTTTATTTATTGAAATTTATTTTCTATATTTTAATTCGCTTTCTATAAAAAGCGTGTTTTTTAATTTTTTTAAACTATTATTTATTTTTTCTACTTTTTAGTTGAAAAATGGAATATTTTTTTATCAAATTAGTGTATTGTCATCGGTCCTCGATAAATCTACAAAGTTTGAACGAAATCTGACCGTTTAAATTGGGTCAAATCGCGCCCAAAGAAGTCGGTTACAAACATACAGGTGAAGCTAATAAAAAGCTATAAGAAATAGGAATTCTAATGTATTAAGAATAAGTAATTTTTACAGGCATGAGAAATTCTTCCTTTTTTGTGAAGGTGGTTGAAATTAAGTAAGCATGGCATATACATATATATTTAGATACATATCAAAGACGCCGAAAATATGGTGATAAAATATTGAAAATAAACGCACCTAAACTACACAAACTAACAAACATTTACACTCATACATAGACTGCTAAAACCGTTACTTTTTCATGCAGCTTTGCCATAGTTAAGAAATATATATACACTGCACTACACAGTCATGTTATATACTTTCAATCATCAATATTTGTATAATAGAAAAAAAAAGTATTTCCCTAAGAAACCCCATTAAAGAACATTTAAAAATATCTGTTGGAACTGTTAATGAACAAAAGGTTGAGAACGGTGTAACTCTAGATAAAGGCGGGTGCTCCAACAGAGAGAACTTTTCAATATCGCTCCGCTACATATTTTAGTGGGAAGACTTGTGTAACTTGTCGAACTTATCTCGAGTTGGGCCAGAGATGTTCTCATAGAGATAACATATCGATATGATTAAAGGTATTCTTTTATACAAATACTAGCGAATACCTCGCGTGTGTGAGGCTAAATTTTAGTGTCATTTTGACACTTTGATTTTTTGACCATCTTAGCATTTTTGCCTCTATAATGAGACCAGTTTGGGGCACATCGGTTAGATGATATCAAAGTCTATAACAGGCATAGGTAGAATTTTTTTTAAATTAAAATGATTTATAGATTATATCTAAGCCAGTGTAGTTGTGTGTGCAATGTTCTGCTTACCTTAATAATTAAAGTCGATGCTCTATTGCCTTGTATAAAACTAAAAATGTATAGATATTGCAAATTAATTAATTATGTCGGCTTGTAAGTGGTTAAACTTTACAAAAATTACGTTGATTAAATATGATCAGTCTTCTAACACTTCAAAGAAATTTAATTAAAGTACAACGGATGATCGAACGATACCAAAAAAAGTGGAAATAAACTGGCCAAGTTCAAGTCGGACTTGCACTCGTAGGGTTCCGATTCCGTACCACACAACAATATTTTATAAAATCGAGCAAAAAATGCTGAAAGAAATCACGTTTCTTGTAATAAATTGATAAATCGATATAGCTTAATTGATAAATCGATAGCTAGGTTTTCATTTTCAGAAAATGTTGTTTTATCCCTGTTTTCAGGTAATGAAAAACTCCTACAATATAATTAGAATATGAAGGTAAATTTCGCCATTGCTACAATCGTTACGATAGCTCAGTGGGAGATCGATAGGATGGCGATCAGCTAGGCGATTCTGTAAGCTATCTCGACAGCGGAATCCGCGGTGAGATTTGAATTTCGTATTACGAAATTCAACCGTATTACGAACGTGAAACTTACAGAAAATAGCCTAGCAGAAGGACCCCGGTTCGAGTTCAGACGAGATGATTAATTTTTCCAAGTTTGTTTTATTGTAAGAAGACTATTATTGGGACCCAAAAATGACATAAAACACGATTTACCAAAATAAAAATAAATTGCGAGCAAAGCACGGTCATCCATATATTATTATATTATATTACCGTGTCGATTCCAAACAATAGTTATAACAGGAGCCGCGTGCTTATTCAGTACAACGCCATCTTACGAACACTACGCCAACTAAGTGAAAGTTGACACATAGGTAATTAATATAATTAATAGAGTCAAACATTCATAGCATTTTTTCAAGCAACATTAATGAGATGGCGTTATAGTATAATATCGTTTAAAAACTAAAAAACAACCGACTTCAATGCCGCGCTATTCATTTTCAGTACCAATTTTGAGATGTTTATCTCAATATCTCTGGAGATACTTATTATACCTCGATAAAATTACCATGGTACCGCACTTGGGATATCTCCTTTCGAACAAAAAAAGAATAATCGAAATCGGTTCATAAACGACGAAGTTATCCGCGAACAAACATAAAAAAAAAAAAAATATATATATATACGGTCGAATTGAGAAACCTCCTCCTTTTTTTGAAGTCGGTTAAAAATGCCGAAAAACACGTTTCTTGTATGGAGACCCCCTTAATTTTAAACTTTATTCTGTTTTTAGTATTTGTTGTTATAGCGCCAACAGAAATAAATCATCTGTGAAAATTTCAATTGTCTAACTATCACGGTTTATGAGAAACAGCCTGGTGACAGACGGACAGACAGACAAAAAGACAGACAGACAGACGGACAGTGGAGTCTCAGTAATAGGGTTCCGTTGGTACCCTTTGGGTTCGGAACCCTAAAAACGCGCAAAATCATGATTACTTTTACTTTTTTTGTATTTTCATCTACTAAAAATATGGGTTGTCACAGATGGCTTTTTGTATAATATGAAGCGGCAAACAACACAACAGCAAGCGGCTGGAGCATTTTGTTTTTTTTTTTTTTAAAGATTACTCGCAATGTGGGTTGCTCATTACTAGTATTCTTGTTAACCCCTCCAACTAAGCTAAATATGCTTGTGTCTGGAGTGGGTTCACGTCAATAGTGCAATGGGTGGGGTGGGGACCGAACCCACGACCTCTCGATCGCCAGTCCGACACCTTATCCATTGGGCTATTGCCGCATTATATCGATTTGCCGCCTGACATGCTATAAAAAAGTCGTAGATTATGTAGTTTACATTATTGTTATTGTAATGCACAGATTTAACAACAATTAAATGATTTTCACCAATCAATAGGAATCTCACTAAACTCTACTACATTTCTTAAAATAAAATGCTAACGATACTTGCAGTAGACTTCGTGTATAACATTCCTAACGTTACGATTATGTGCCTATTGCTAAATATACCTACATGAAAACTCGAAAATATCTTAGAGAAGATTTATCGTATTTACGTTTTATCGATATTAGTATCGATAAACCGTCAACACTACTTTACGCTACCTTTCGACTTCACAACGGACTGAAGTTAGGTAGAACCCCTTCTAAATCTTTAGAAATAAACTCCACTTATCCGCAATGTACTCGCGAATGAAATTTATGGGACAATCTGAAGACCCTTTCTGGCTTCGCTGTCTAGAGCTTTTTCTGTCCATCATCAATTCACATGGACCTTATGAAAATAAAAATGATTACGAGATTTCTAAGCATTTTATAATTATTAATCCTAGCATCAAATGGTTGTCTAGAATATCGTTATTTAGCGATAAGACCGCCGTTTGCTGTAAGTACCGTTTTCGCTTTGATGTGCAAATAAAGTGTTGGTATTCATTCGCTCATACATTCATGTTTGAGTCTATCAAATATTTGTTACTCTTTTGTAGTTGTCACAAACATAATATTCTAAAAACAAGATTAGCCTATTGCACTGAAACAAAAGCCATGATCATTGTGATCTAAGAATATGTAATCGTCCTCAGTGAAAAGCATTGACATTTCAGTTGCAAAAGCACCTCGAATTCAAACTAAAACTGCTACAGAGAAACCATTTTAGAATTTTACAGCGAAAAAAGTAGCGATAAAAATTCACTCCCGCATCACGATTTACGAGTACCTTCCAAGTAACAATCTCAATTATTCGAAACCTCTAATTTAGTACTGGCAACTTTTAATTTATTCGCTGAAGGGAGCTTTGATTGCAGACTGTTTCTCGTTTTGGTATTCTGTAATCGAGGTGCGAAGAAGTTTTTTTCCACTGCTGCTTCAGTTTGAATTTTTTTGTTTGGATTTTTTTTTTTAAATACTTTATAGGCTAGCGTTTGACCACTATCTCACCTGTTGGTAAGTGATGATGCGGTCGAAGATGGTAAGCACGCTAGGCCTAGAATGGGAACTGGCTCTCAAGGATAGCTGCCGGAACACATTAGATGTTTGGTGACATATTTTCTAACTTGAGGGTGGTTGCTGGCCAGGCGGACACTAGATAGTGTCCTACCACTATGGTTGTTGGTTTTTTAACGATGTTTTCCTTCACCGGAGGGCCAATGTGAGAAGCACACATAAATTTTTCGATAGAAAAATCCATTGGTGCACGGCGGTTTGAACTCGGCTCCACGGCATCAACGCCGACCGTTCTCCCAATTACGCCACCGGGCCCTCATGTTATGGCAGACAAGCTACTACTAACTAACTAGCGACATGTTTTTTTCCGGTGAGTTATTTGACTTATTTAGCTTAATTAAAGGAGAATAAAATTAGTAAAGTTGCGCTTAGAGTATTTTATTTCGTTAGCTGGGCGCTACAATGTGCTATCGAATCAATTGCACCGATCTAAAATAGAATCCAATCTTTTAATTGAACTCATAGTTATCTGCATATCAGTAACAACGTGTAGTAATCGTCCATAGACTGACAAAGGCTCAAACGTTGATCTATTGTGATCTTTTGTTCCGATTCAAACTGTAATTGTTTTGAATAATCATCATAATCATTATCAGCCCGTATCAGTCCATTGCTGCTGGACTCCTGCCTACCCCTAAGACACGCCACTGAGCATTGTTGTGAGTTTTTTTTAATGCATTGTGGTAACAATAATGAATCTGCTCTTCCACATCAATATTTTAATTCGGACAAAGCCATGGATAGGCCTAGGCTTTCTAGATAGTCGACCTAATTTTTTTCCTGGATTGCGAGCATTGTCAACCTAAATAGCCCGGGAACCCCCAGCAATTACAGTTTTCTTAGGTAGGTACCTACCTATAAAAACCCTACAGTAAGTATTTAATAATTAACTTCTTTACAATGAAATTGCCGATTTCGATACTGGCTGGCTAATGTAGAAATCGATTTCATTGCACCTTCGCACCTTGATTGCCAGCTTTTTTGATGAGCGCAGTTAATGCGTAAGAATCTAGTATTTATGGAATACAAACAAAAGAGAGATAGAAAAAGAACATTAAAGATGTGAACGAAACGTGTCGGAGTAATCGCAATACATAACTCGTGTACAGCCATTTTAAATAATTTTAAAAGAAAGTTATATATAATTTGGGAACTCAATCCTCTTTGATCATATTAAATTACAATTATAAAAAATGCCATCTGTCGTAATTTGGAGACAAACTTTAAAACACGTTACTCGAAAGGCCAGGTCTTGGCAGCTAGTCGTTTACTAAAAACTACATAGATGGCGCTTAACATAGCTTAGCTAACATAGGTTTTCGTTACGTTGTAAAGATGGCGCACCAGGTTCTAAAGATTTCAGCGCCATCTGTGAACTTATTTGGATAACAACTTAAATGTTTAGGGCCAAACGTCTTTGGCTTATTATGTACCTAATTCCTGTAAAAGTTTAATCTGTGTTTGGGATAGATGGTATCTTGTCTCTTAGTATATTTTTTAGAAATAAAAATAAACAATAAAGTTATTTTTGACTTGTTCATTTGAAAAAAAAAAAAAACATTTTTGGAATATTTTACTGAGTTTCACTGGCTTAAATTGTATACCTACAAATTTTTATAACACAAGTATTGATATTTACGGCTGGGTAGGTTAGATAAATAATACATTGTTCTATGCATTTTTTCTAAACCTTTATTAAAAAAACTAGCCGCGCCTCGCGGTTTTACCCGCGTAGTACCCGTACCCGTAAGAATACGGAGATAAAATATAATCTATGTAACTTGCTGATAATGTAGCTTTCCATAAGTGAAAGAATTTTTGGAATTGGTGTTTGAAAGAAGTTTTGGAGTTAAATTGTAACAAACAAAAAATCAAACCTTTATTCTTTATAATATTAGTTTAGATGTACCCTCTTACATCACTACTAGAATTCCCAGTGGTATTTATAAGATTTTTTACTAAAAAGGCTAGTAGAATGTAACGCCTAAACTGCAGAAAAGTCAGGTCTGTCTGGGATAATGCAACGATATCTTAGTTTTATTTTAGTGTTATTGCGGTATCACCTCCGAGAACCACCTGCGCTTGATGCCATCGTAACATACGGGAGCATTTTGCAGTCACATTTCTTTTTACAAGCTTTTATTTAACTTGCAATGTATGTATGTATGTAACTATGTATGTTCGGGTGGAATCTTGGAAGCTAAATTAGACCCACTTCCCGATGTCCGATTGGACTCAAATTTGGTGTACTTATGTATCTTCGGTGACAATACAATGATATAGTACCATGGAGCTGGTTTGATGATGGAGACGGAAAGTGGCCACGGCATCTCTGTGATAAAACAACATAACCCCACCGAAATTGGGCTCGATTGATTTGTCTTGAAGAGAACTTTTTACCTAGATAATATCCAGGGTCTGATGATGAAGCTGGAAGGTGGCTACGGCATCTCTGTGATAAATCAATGTAACTCTACCGAGTTTGGTCTCGATTGATTCGTCTTGAAGAGAACTTTACACATAGATGATATTTAGCGACTGGTGATGAAGCTGGAAGGTGGCCACGGCATCTCTGTGATAAAATAACGTAACCCCATTGAAATTGGGCTCAAATGATTCGTCTTGAGGAGCACTTTACACTTAAATGATAGCCAGGATCTGATGATGAAGCTGTAAGAGGGCCATGACATTTCTGTTATAAAGCAACATAGCCCCACCGGGTCGATTTTCCGCGAAGAGCAGTTTACCCATAATCACATCAAATATCCGTGGAATATTTTAAAAAATCATGCCTTCTCTGAAATACTTAGGTAGTAGGTAGGTAGTTGGTATATATACCTATCTACTAAAAAGTTAAAAATAAATTTTAAATAAAAAATATTTTTAACAACAAGCTTTTATCTGGGAAAATGAACTAAAATGTTAAAAATAAATTCTAGTAAGTATTTGGCGTGTAGGTATATATATAGGTGTGCCTATATTTTTAAAAGCTTGAGGCACTGAAGTATGGTAATTACCTAGCCTGAAAAACGGGTGTTTCAAGCTTTTAAGAATATAGGTAAGTACCTACACGCCAAATACTTACTAGAATTTATTTTGACCATTTTATTTCATTGTCCCAGATAAAAGCTTGTTTTTAAAAATATTTTTTATTTATAATTTATTTAATACTGATGACACGAATATATCATCACTTTCTAATCTGCTTAGACGAATTCGCCATGCTTCTTGGCTGGGTTTGAAAGACGGTACTGAGTCGAGACAACTGTACGGCTACCGGCTATTAAACTAACTCCGATTCGGAAATTGCCTCACTTCGAGTCCGATCTTTACAATTCACAGAATCAAAATCAGAATAATTTACGTGCTAACCATCGACCGCATCATCACTTACCAACAGGTGAGATAGTGGTCAAACTATAAGATAAATAAAAAAAATTGATATACTGAATTAATTTACGTTCAGTGATTTTATTCGGAAAGGTGTCCGCGACCAAACAGCTCACGGATTACCCAATAATTGCAATTCAAAGTGAGGTTTCGGAAGAAGTGTCTATCCGATATTTACCAGGAATTTAGGACCTGTTTTACAGGTTCATACCTAATAGCCCTATTAGATATTTGTCTAGATTTTGACACATTTTATATGGCGTCATCTGTCAGACTATCTGTCACTTTTTCATGAACCGGTAAGTGGCACTTATTTTCAACCAACTTCAAAAAGAAAGAGGTTCTCATTTCGTCTGTATGTTTTTTTTTGTTTTTTGATGTTACGCGATTACTCTGTCAATTGTGAACCGATTCGAATGATTCTTTTTGTATATATATAATCTTTTTGTGATCGGCGGATCTACGTTTTCGATGTGGTCCCATTGTATTTTCATTGAGATATGATGACAAACATCTCAAACTTGCTACTAAAATTGACTCGCGGGGCATTGAAGTCTGTTGTTTTAGCTTTTAAACTATCTTAATTATTTTTATACATTGATGACGCATAATAACCGATCCAGCAGATTTTATTTTAAATGTCGTGAAACTCTTTCCGTGTGTTTTCATAACAAAATCCAGATCTTGTGTGTTTCAGTGCAGCTTTGTCCACGCACTCAAGAACGTAAACCTTGGATTTTGCGTCTTTTCCGTGTGTAACATTTCTTCCTTAGCGTTTTATTTTCACAGACTCTATGATAAATAGATATTAAGAAACAGTTTATTGAAGACCTTAGTATATAAACAATGCCAACATATACAAACTTAGTATGTTTGTGTATTGTAGATAACACTTAAATAAACACAATATATGAAAAGACATTATGTACAATTATTTAACATTTGTGTTTAACAATTTACAAAAATATAAAGTGTGTAACACTTCAAAGAAACATAATATTTGATTTTACGCAGTGCAACATCTCGTCGGATTTAAAAACTGTAATGATTTCTTCCGAATGATTAACTTACGTAATAAGTAGTCATAGATAGCGCCACCAATGCATAATTGGGTTAACAAATGCATTCCACAAAATTCGTCGTAACGATACATCGCACTGTGGCTTAATTGGCAAAGCACCGGAACATGTTATTCCGGAGTTTGCGGGTTCAAGTCCCGTCGGTACGATGAAATTTTGCATTGTGTGTAACACTTCAAAGAAACATAATATTTGATTTTACGCAGTGCAACATCTCTCGTCGGATTTGAAAACTGTAATGATTTCTTCCGAATGATTAACTTACGTAGTAAGTAGTCATAGATGGCGCCACCAATGCAATAATTGGGTTAACAATTGCAATCCACTAATTTCGCAGTAACGATACATCGCACTGTGGCTTAGTTGGCATAGCACCGGAACATGTTATTCCGGAGGTTGCGGGTTCAAGTCCCGTCGGTATGATGAAATTTTGGATTGTGTTTAACAATTTACAAAAGTAAAAAGTGTGTAACACTTCAAAGAAACATAATATCATATTAAATTTATTTATACATTTATACATTTAATATTTAAATGTACTGTACGTAAATACAAAGTAATCTTGTCCTTATTATATTACAATATAATTTATAATCGTACAAACCGAAAAAACCGACTTCAGATGCCGCGATAGTCAAAGTACTGGATAATAATAATCATGTCATCTAAGTATACAAATTTCTTATATTGTTTATCTCCATATCTTTGGAGATAATTGTCATAGCTCAATCAAATTTGAATGAAACCAAACGCAAGTTATAATAACTCAAACAAAAAAAAATTTCAAATCGGTTAGGATTTGACGGAGTTCTGAGGTAAAAACATTTAAAAAAACAGTCGAATTGAAAACCTCCTCCTTTTTTGTGAAATCGGTTAAAAAGAAGTTTAATCGAGTATAATTCAATTAACCTTCATAAAAGCCGGCAGCGTTGTCGCGCTGACTGGCGAAGGCCATCCTTTGCAAAGTACGAGATGCAACGGGCATCTTCAGCCGTTTCTACAATCTAACGGCCTAAGCCTTTGAATATAATTTTAATCAGCGCCTCAACAGCCCATTGTCTCCATGGATATAGGTACAATATAATAATGGAACGACTGGCTATAATAGTGCATAGGCAGGGAATGTTATTGGAAACAAAAGCTCTGCGGAACTTTGTTGTTATGTGCATGGTGACTCGGAAACATACCTGGGGCCTTATTCAGTATGACTATTTTAAAGTCTTACCGTGCCGTGTTACGTTATCTCCGCGTTATGGTATTCTCTGTGCCAATTAAAACGCGGTAGGGTAAGGTTATGAGCGCGTTTTGAACTGTCAAAATATCGTGACATATGAGGACGTGTAACGCGCGCGTTTTGTATAATTTACCTATCGTGTGGCATACAGAATACATTTTTTCAATAACGTAACGTGGCGCGTTAAGGAACGCGTTATCTCATTGGTCATACAGAATAAGGCCCCTGTATAGTAACGATAACTCAGTGCGTGATGGCCAATTAATTGGTATCAACCATGAAACTAGTCAAAGCGAAATTCATACACCTAACATCCAAAACAGAAAGCAACCGCCACACGCAGAGTCTTTGAATATTTGTCATATATTTTTGTACAATATTTATTTAGCCACAAGAAAATGTTCGGATTCATAAACAGCTTACGTGATACAGCGGTGGTTTAGTGTTTTTTTTTAAATATATATCTTGTAGGCTGGCGTTTGATTACTATTTTGTCTGGTGGTAACCGATGATGCGATCGAAGATGGTGAACACGGTAGATCTAGAATACTCTGACTCTCAAGGGATGTGGGCTGCCGGAACACCGTAAGGTTACGGCGGCAGATTTTACACCTTGATGGTGTTAAGCTTATTATTTTAACACGTAAACGTTTGGATGTATAGATACTTAATCGCGCAACAATGACTAAAGACGACTAAAGATTTAGATGAAATTTGGTAGACAATCAATTGATATGCTGGATTAACGGTATATTTCCGCAAACGCCCACAAGCAGGGTTGTGCGGCATTCGGATTTTTTCCTCTGTCGGCACTGGCTACGCTACTCGGTACTACGCTACTTCGTGCTACGCTACTACGTGCTACAGTGTTCTACTACATCTACGAGTTGTATCTGTGTAGCGGTGGGCCGCTCAACAAAATATAAATTCTCAAATATTTTTAATTTTAAAATATGATAAATGTTAAGGGTTCTTTGTGTATGCTTGTCATTTACGTTCATCTAAACATTCTAACTTACTTTTATTCTCCATGATTCTAACATTTAGCTTTTACAGTTTTGATGATGATAAACATTGACAGTTACTTTTTTTTTGACATTCGCATCTACTGTTTTAAATTGAAAATTGTTTAATATTCGAAAGAAATATACTCCCAAGAATTGGAACCATTGTCGATTCATCGAGTCTGATGTGTACCTCCAGAGATATGAAAGGAAAACATTTCAAACTTAAATAAAATTAACAACGACTTTCTACTGAAAGAAAATTACTAGCGTGGAATTTAAAGTAATATATTTTCGTTTTAAAAATGATTTCAAAATTTTGAAGTCGGTTAAAAATCAAAATCACCGCGTGAATTTGTAAGCAGTAAAGTTAGTACGAAGCTAATAATTACATAATTTATTAATTATTTGTAGTTTTTATTTTAATTATTAGTCATAGTTAATATTTTAGTTTAATTAGTTATTAGGGTTCCGTACCCAAAGGGTAAAACGGGACCCTATTACGTCCGTTAAGTCCGTCTGTCTGTCTGTCTGTCTGTCTGTCTGTCCGTCTGTAACCAGGCTGTATCTCATGAACCGTGATAGTTAGACAGTTGAAATTTTCACAGATGATGTATTTCTGTTGCCGCTATAACAACAAATACTAAAAACAGAATAAAGTTAAAAATACAAGAAATGTGTTTATCGGCATTTCACGCCATCTATGAACGCTTCGTTAGGTAAACGTCCCATAGATGGCGCTATATTGAAATGTCGATCCCTAATACATTTGTTAGACGTTAGATGGCGTTATAAGAAATAAAATGTTTATTAATTATTATTTTTTGCTGGCGAAAAATGATAGTGGTATTTTTTGCTCGATCTTATAAAGTATTGTAGTGTGGTACGGAACCCTACGAGTGCGAGTCCGACTTGCACTTGGCCAGTTTATTTAAATTGTTTTGACTATTGCGTTATGTTAATAAATATTTAATCCATATAATTAAATACATACATAGATATAATTACGCCTTTTTCCCATTAGGGTAGGTAGGCACGGACTACTTCTTTCCACGTACAATAATCCTGACATACCTCTTTCGCTTCTTCCATTTTCATGATCGCCTTCATATATGCTCGCCGGTTATAAGTACTTTTTACTTGGCATTTCTAGCTAAGAATTAGGTTATCATTAATTACTCACTATCCATAACCATATCGAAAATTTACAACTGAAATCATAAACTGACTTGAAAGGAGTATTAATCAACGGTCCCTCCTTCGGGCCATTCCCTTCGAGCACGAACAAAGGTTTTCTAAGACAATGTCCTCTTTGTACGACAATTGTTTCACTTGTTGACATAGTTCGCGATATGACGATATTTGCTTACAGTATTTCTAAAGATTCTTAAACATAAATGAGTTTCCTTGAAACAGCCTAGAACAAAGTTTTGCACACGGAATTTTAATGAGCGGCTTTACTTTATTAGAAAGTCTTTACATTTTTTCATAATATTGTCGTCGTCACTGAATATTTGTATTAAAATATTTTATGGTTTGTATGTTACATATAATTATATTTGTAAGTATGATAATTTTATTTTTTCATAGGTGTATCTTTATATTCATTTAATATTATTTTCAACCGACTTCCCAAAGGAAGGAGGATCTCAATTCGTTTGTATGTTTTTTTGTGTGTATGTTATGCGATTACTCAGTCAATTGTGAAAAGATTCGAATGATAATTTTTGTAATCGGTAGGGTACGTTTTTGAAGTGGTTCTATTGTAATTTCATCGAGATCTGATTAGTATCTCCAGAGATATGATGATAAACGTCTCAAACTTGCTACTGAAATTGACTCGCGGGGCATTGAAGTCGGTTGTTTTAGTTTTTAACCTTATCTTAATTATGTTAGTAAAATGTGTAGTATGTATATTATAATATGGTTCTTATTTTACTTAATTATTATAATTATTGTTTTATCTCCCCTATAATGTCACACCACCGATCTTGCTCAACACGCATATCCCTTTCTCTATCGAAAGGTTGACTGGAGGAGATTGCTTTTAGCGATAAGTCAGCTTATTGTTCTGTAGTTTCAAATAAGTAACGTACCAACACTATTGTAAAACCTAATAGATTATTTTGATTATTATATTAAATACCAAACTTTTATGGACAATATCACCGATTCCAGATAGTGCTATCTTTTCTGACAGATTTATGACGACTTTTATTATGGCGTCATATGTCAGATAACTATTTGTAACTTATCGTGAACCGGTGATAATAGACCTTAAACTATAAGTTATACAATTCACACAAATAAAGCGCCAAGAGTTTTGCCAACAGATCATAAAATACTACTTTTTGAATTTTTGCACAGAAAGTTCAGAGCTCTCAGTACAAGTTTTATTATATTCACAACCAATAATTCAAAATTGCGACTATTATCGTAGGTAAACGATATTTTTGCCTACATCACCTGCGTATTAGAGAAACATTCCTAATCAAAACTTGAGCAATAGTTTCTATGTATTTAGTATTTGCCGTCCACACAACAATAACGGCGCGTCCGCTGGGGCGAACAAAGACCTATCATCCATCACCGGAGCCGCTTTGCACAGGATCCAATCGCGTGTGTTTGTCCTGCATGTTTGTCCGACATCTAGATTGGTCGTGTAAACTTCATTTAGGACGCCATTATTGCATTGGAATTACGTAGTAGTAATTACTGTTTGATGTGCCCTTATTTAACGAATCGTAGATAATTGTATTATTCTCAATGATATAATGCATGGCCTAATTTCTTTTTCATGGGGTTTATTTTTAATCTTGCAACGCAATTATTTTTTTATTTCAAACTCTTGATGGCAATCTTAGTTCATTTATTTTAAATATTTTCTTATAAAAATAAATGCTACACACATTTTTTTTAACTACTATAAAACTTTTTTAATTGTTTAGTTCCTCATCAAAATCCACCACAGATAATAGAAAGAAGAAGAATAGATAAAAGAAAACGCAGAAAATATAGAAACTATCAATGATTACACTTTGCTTAATGTGATTAAAGACAAACTACTGAATTGGGCATAGAAATATTCAAAAGTTATTAATACTGAAATACAAAATTAATACCACACACAAGGTTAATTAATAAAATAATGATGATAATTATATTTAGATTGAAACTCGATAATTTTATACAATTTTGCCTTTCTCCTAATTAATTAAGATTTATGTTCCCTCCCAGGGTCTACAAAGAATTGTAAATTTTATTTTATACTTTGTAAATACTTTTATAGCTGCAATAAAATACCGAATAATAATTATTCGGTATTACTTATCAGAATTCTAAACAACAACTTGTTTTTCTCTTTTTTGTTTAACGCAGTCGGGTGTTTTAGTTTTATTTTTAGCATTTTATTTTTTATTTTTTGTGTAACTATTATAATCTAATACCAACTTAAAAAAGCAGAATGTCTCTATTCCCAAATTTTTATGCTCCAAATTTGTCTGTATGAAAACAAGCCTAGTATAAAATATTCACAAGCAGCGGGAAATTTGTTCGACCGAATTCCTGGGAGAGCGAATGTGGAATTTATTGGACACCTTCCGTTTCAATTTGCGAGCTACGGTGAAGATGGTGTCATTCCACCGGGACCCTGGCTAGTGATGTCGCAAGAAAACGGGAATCCATACCGTGATTTTGAGCCTTTTTTTAAACTTTTAAAATTTTATTTTCAGCTTCTCATCGCCATATGAATTAATGTTCGAATTAAACATGTTTTTAACCCCGCATGCAAAGAGTTGTGTGTTATAAATGTTAAATTTGTATTTCTGAGCTATATCAGCATGGTACCAAACGGACGAACCGATTCAGAAAATTTTCCAAGAAAATCATTTCAGCCGCAAACGGCTGACCAAAATCAGGTCCGATGGTTAAATATCATTTTGATATTTTCTATTCAGTCGATGGATTTCTTCAATTTGCGATTAAAGTGTTATATTAAGCACCAATGTTACCTTTTCCTGGTAATAGGAATAAAATATCTGCCAGATTTATGACAACTATTATGTGGCGACAAATGTCCGATTGGTATCTGAAACTTTATCAAAATCGGTTAAGCTGAGCCTAAGTAGTATAAGTATACTTGTATTGACATTGCGTAAATTTCCATAAAGTAAGCGCACGGTATTACATATTGAACAGCACTGACTTTACCGAAAAGGCCCAGCCAAATACCAGTTTTGAGTATCTGACCCTGAGCGTAGAATTACCATGTTACAGCCAAGATGAATTCCATCTAAAATTGCAGGTCACTGTGCCACTATTGGGTGTATTTCGGTATGCTGCCCAGAATTGGGTGCTTGTGTAAGTTTATTTTACTTGAAGGGAGGGTTTTATATTGTGTTACAAGTCAATGTTTAATTTAAGCTATGGAGATTTAATTCTGAGTCTGAACAGTTCAATGGTACATTTGGGTCTTGAAGTGGTAATATTGCATTTTTTTCCATATAAGGGTTACAGAACAGATGACTAAAACACGATAGAAGTTTCATACGTTCACCTTTAAAGTTATTCTTTTTCTAATTTATTTTCATGTATATAGTATACAGTAAATGGTGTTTTGGTGTCGGTCTATCGGGGTATTATGTAATGAGTTTTTAAAGTCTATCATTTATTATCAGCCCATTTTCGTTCACTGCTGGACATAGGCCTCTCCTAAGGTACGCCTGAGCTGTCTATACATTTAATTCCAAAATCTAAATTTCCTATGAATTGACTAAATGCTTTTGCCTATCTGGTATGAAAAAAAAAACATTATAACATTAGGTTTACGAGTACTCGTATTTAAAAGTTCTGTTCTAATTATTACCTTCGCATTTTTACAGTAAATAATTAAGATAGTTTAAAAACTTAAAAAAAACTACTTCAATGCCCCGCGAGTCAATTTTAGTAGCAAATTTAAGATGTTTATCATCATATCTCTGGAGATACTTATCAGATCTCGATAAAATTACAATGAGACCACCTCGAAATCGTACCCTACCGATTTAAAAAGAATCATTCGAATATGTTCAGAATTGGCGAAGTAATCGCGTAACATACACACAAAATGAAATAATGAATCCACGTAGTTTTACAAAATATTTTAAAATATTTGTTGAATTCTTGACAGTGTATTTTAAATGTTAAATACCTTTTAACAAATAGGTTTAATGTATCCGCTATCAATCTGCCGCTATCTCGAAACTTCACTAATTGGTTAGTTAATGAAAATCCGTTTAAACTGAATAATGGAACCGGATATTACGGACGAAAATGACGACTACAACTGAATTTAAAATTTCTAGAAATAATTACAACATTTTCGTGAGTTTTTTTTATAAAAACTGTGACTTTTGCTTATAATCCAGTATGGCTGGTTTTATTTGTATTTATTGTTTAAACATTGTGTTTTGAAGCGCTTTATCGGCATTTTAAATTTTATATTTATAGTTATAGTGAGTTCGAATCATTATTAAAAATAAACTGGCCAAGTGCAAGTCGGACTCGCACTAGTAGGGTTCCGTACCACACTACAGTATTTTATAAGATCGAGCAAAAAATACCATTATCATTTTTCGCCAGCAAAAAAATAATAATTAATAAACATTTTATTTCTTACTAGCAGACCGCCCCGGCTTCGCACGGGTAGAACATATATGCCTACAAAATTTGCATCAGTTTGTTGCATCAAATATAAAATATTAACATATTTAACAATCATCGTCATATTTTAACCAATTTACACAAAACCTTAACAAATTATGCACCTAAACCTTCCTCATAAACACTCTGGCTATTGGTAAAAACCGCATGATAATCCGTTCAGTAGCTATTGAGATTATTGCAAACAGACAGACAGACGCAGTGATGGACTTTGTTATATAATACTTACGTAGTGATATTGGACGTCCCTTTGGCGTACAGGATAGTTACCCTGATTCTGACCCGACGGTCGTTGGTTCTAATCCTAGCTATATACCTACCAATGAAAGTTTTATGTACATTCATGAATCATGGGTTTTCGTACAGAGGTAGTGGGATCATGGAATCAAAATCAATCAAATCATGGGATCAAAGAAGGGGTATTTATACGTTTAACGTGTGTATCTGTGTCTGTCTGTAGCATCTTAGCACCCAACCAGATGAACCGATTTTGATTTTATTATTGATAATTCGAAAATCTTCTTATTCAACGATATTGTAAGAACATGGAAGCATTGACCTGATGCTGGGACCTGTACTCTACAGAATACTAAAATCCACACCAACTTACAGCTCAGATTTTAAATGTCGTGTTTAGAGTCATTGGAATGCTTTTATTGAAAAGATTATACATAGATCAGTCGGGGTGGTTTATATATAGATCATAACTATATTATACAATAGAATTTTATACAGTAAAAATATATTATTGTACTATATTGACTTCAAATTGATTGAGATCGGTAGGGATCTACAGCATCGCTAAGCTTATAATAATATTTTCTTAGTAACTATGACGTAATCTGTGGTTTCACGGCAGATATTTTATTAATTTTGCGATGCGTGTATGTGAAATCTGTGATATCTTCTAGACTTTTCATTTGAATTATATACTGTAAAGGACAATTTTAATCTTTAATATGTGGCCAAGCTAATTAACGTAATTATTTGAATAAGGATTAATACTATATACTTGAAAATAGCCTTGGAAGTTATGTAATATTTTTTAACAACAAATTAAAGATTAAAATGGTTACTGTGAGTCAACCTTAAGAGATAGACATATACTGTCGCGGAGTTTTTTGCAGGTCTTATTAAGTTGTACAACTTTTTCATAAAAAATATTCTTCCATCTATTTTCAATTGAGCAGCGTTCGTAAGAAACGTGTTTTTTCGACCATTTTTTTGTCGACTTAGGTTGCAAATTAGGTCTCCACGGATGTACCTTTGATTTAAACGGGATTATATATAACATATTTTCATTCCGAAAGTCCATTCTATATATTAGTGAAAGAATTTTTTAAATCGGTCCAGTAGTTTTTGAGCCAAATCATTACAAACATACAAAAATACAAATGTTCTCTCTTTATAATATTAGTATAGATAACGCCATCGAACGTCCAACATAGGAGTTAGGGATCGACATTTCAATATAACGCCATCTATGGGACGTTTACTTAACTAAGCGTACATAGATGGCGTGAAATGCCGAAAAAAACACGTTTCTTTTATGGGGACCCTCTATTATTTTTAACTTTATTCTGTTTTAAGTATTTGTATTATAGCGGCAACAGAAATACATCATCTGCGAACATTTCAACTGTCTAACTATCACGGTTCATGAGATACAGCCTGGTGACAGACGGACAGACAGACAGACAGACGGACAGCGGAGTCTTAGTAATAGGGTCCTTGAGGTGTTCATCTTCATATCTTCATTCATCTGAATATACTCATCAGATATTGATACAGTCTATGAAATAAGGACCTTGAGATATTATAACTACTTTCTCATTAAAAATTCATTCCAAATAGGTTGACAATTGCCTGAGAAATCAAGTAACATAAACAAAATCAATATACGAGAATATCATCTTTTTCGGAAGTTAGTAAAAATTAGAAAGGTTTTTAATCGTAATGCGTGAACGTGAGCGGTTATGAATAACAGTGCAGCTTAAACCTTAATAGTTGTTTATAACTTTGCACCCTTCTTTTTAACCGACTTAAAAAAAGGAGGAGGTTTCTCTATTCGACCGTATATATATTATGTTTGTTCCCAGATAACTTCGTCGTTTATGAACCGATTTTGATTATTCTTTTTTGGTTAGAAAGGAGATATTCAAACGTGGTACGATAGTAATTTTATTGAGGTTTGATAAGTACCTCCAGAGATATGGAGATAAACACCTCAAAATTACTACTGAAAATTAATAGCGCGGCATTGAAGTCGGTTCTTTTTTAGTTTTTAAACGATCTTATTTTGTAAGAAAGAAGATATCCCAAGTATAGTACCATTGTAATTTCATCAATATCCGATAAGTATCTCCAGAGATATGTTAATAAACGTCACACACTTGCAACTGTAACTGACTCGCGCCGCTTAGAATTCGGTTGTTTTAGTTTTGAAACAACCTTATAGTTTGTATCTTCACTTAACATCAGGTGACATAGTAATCAAGTGCATATCTGTCTGAAATAAAATAAAACATACCAGTATAAAATACATCGTTAAAAAAAACTAAAAAAAAGTCGTCGTCAAATTTATTTTTTTAATTTTTTTTATTTAACTTTTATTTAGGGGCTTTTGGCTAGAAATAGCTATGGCAGCCCCGTATTAGCTTACAAAGTAAATAATTGTACCTAACAGACGAACGCTCTACAACCACCCTGTGTACACATAGATAGAGCATTCTAGCCGCGTCTGACGATGGATCAGATAGAATGCTCTGAAGCACTAGTCATTTTCAGTAAAAGTTAAACAAACCTTTTAGTTATATATTTGCAGGCATATGAACTTCAACCGCCATAATTAACTTGTTTATTAGATTACTACCTGCACCCCGCGACTTTGCCCACGTTGAATAACTATGATCTATTCTACTTTACTTACTAGTGATATCGTGAAGATGTCCCAAACAAACCAACAAATATTGAAACGGACTTTGAGAAAAGGTAAAATTTTCCGCAGGTGGCTAGAGCAATATATCGATTCATCAATGTTCCGCCTGACTTGCTACCGAAATAGTAGCGTACCATTACTAACATCTAGGCGAAAATCTGACAGCATAACCTTACAATGTTCCAACTGCACACAGCCCTTATTGAGAGTCGGCCTAGCGAGTTCACCATCTTCGACTTCATCACTATCGCTTACTACCATATATATACATACCATATATATACCATATATATACGCATATACAAAAATAAAAGCAGAAGTAAAAACTTGAACATTAACATTGTGCATTTGGTCTACTCTCCCTCCGTCTTACCAATTTTCGATCAGGTAACGTGTCCTGACGCGAGGTCCTGACGCGAGTTTCATTAACATTTTTTACCCGTCCCAAAAAGTTCACAACGCCACTAAAATAGTTTTCACTTCAGAAACAAAAATGAATTACTATTATTTATGTTGTTAGTAATGATGTTGATTTTGTGGTATGATGTAGATTCAATTACTAACATCAATTAAACAACTTTGCCGAGGGCAAACATTCACAGAATCATTATGTTCAGTGATTTGAAGTTTAACTGCCGCCATAATCGTGGCCAGTAGTTAAATATAATGTCCATTTTACGGGTGCTTAAAAGCTATTGTTATGGTGACTAGTATTGCCGTATATGCACCGATTATCATAAAATTGGACTCGTTCGATTTTTTCGGTGATTTAAGGGTACCACAAAAGGAAAAAAATATAATCAGTCAAATTATATACCTAATAATTTAATTATAGGATTACTTTGCCAAGACCCTTATTCTTAGGAACGCGTAGAGATATCAAGTTGAAACTTATATCAAATGTTCAGGTCTACGGTTCTTTTAGCTGTGGATAAAATAAGCTTGTAAGCTTTGAGTATTCAGCCAAAGCTTGTAAGCCAACGCGATCAAAAGATATCAACCATTTATGATACATTTTTTTGCGATTTGATAAATCAATAAAATCTGTAGTGTACTTCCCGTTAACCTAGAATCATGAAATTTGACAAGAAGCAAGGTCTTAGAAAAAAGAAAACGAATTTACTATATATTACATAAACATATTATTTGCGATTGATGCATTAAACGTCTCGACACGTTCACGGATCGAACAGCAAAGTTAAGTTTGTCCTTTGACCTAGTTTGACAAGTTTGTACAGAATCATTGGTGCGCGAGTATAACTCGCACTTGGCCGATTTTTTTATAAGTAGGCACATTTTGGATTTTGGATATGGGACCGTAATGAAAGCTACTTCTTTCTTTTTGTAGTTACAGGAAAAAAACTGAAGAGACATTATTTTTATTATGTTAAAAAACGGGAAATGCACATGATTAACACGATAGAGTGATAGACATATGTCATTCAGTTTCAGCCTTACCAGGAAGCCTTTATTAGGATTTCTTAAAATCAACGTGAATTTTAATAAATAGGACTCGCCTTTATTAATAATACATTTTGAGCTACATTTTTAAAGAACATTGTAAAAAAATGTATCCAATCAAATACATAACATGTATAGAAATCCAATTATCGCAACGTAGCTCTTCTTCCGCAAATAATGGTGATATGTAATGTAAAACCAACTTGGTAAATATATTTAGTTCCTATTTTTGAGAGCAATCAACTTTGTGAAATAAATTGGCCAAGTACAGGTTGGACTCGCACTCGTAGAGTTCTGTAATATAGCACAAACAAAATATACAAAAAAAATGTTTCTTGTATGGAGGACCCCTTTTAATTTTTCATTTAATTTATTCATGTTTTTTTATCAGTCCACTGCTGGACGTAGGCCTCCCCCAAGACATGCCACTGAGCCCGATCTTCGGCTCTCTGTTTCCAGTCACTGCCCACCGCTTTGCGAATGTCGTCGCGCCACCTAGTCACAGGGCGTCCTACGCTACGTTTGCCGATTTGTAGTCTTAACTCTAGAACCAGTCTGCTCCAACGGTTATCGGTCCTACGGCAGATATGACCAGCCCACTGCCACTTCAGTTTGCTAATCCGCTGAGCTATGTCGACCACTTTAGTTCTCTGGTGACATACTTCGTTCCGGATTCGATCCCGCAGAGAAACACTGAGCATAGCTCTTTCCATAGCTCGCTGAACGATTTTAAGTTGTCTGAAAGCTTACGTCCAGCTGTGGACTGATACCGGCTGATAATGATGATGATGATATTTTTTTTTTATAGCAACCGCGATTATTCATACTGTGAGCAGATTTAAATTCTAAAAGGCAACAAGACAAGCACGACGCTCACCTGACGGTAAGCGATGACGTCCACCCATAACAGATACAGCAGAATTCTGGACAACCGGAATTTTGCATATAAACGAACTGCATCTGTTACCTATTAAATATTATATATTACCTATTTATTCGATGGTCCAATAGCTATTTATACGATGGCCGTTGGTGCTAGCAACAATTTTGACTTTAATTTCCTATTTCACTGCATGTTATTGTATCGATTGCGGTGTGCACAACGTTGGTTCTGTAATTGACAACCAGTTTTTATGGTGTTCACGTGAATACACACGATGGTATTGTAAAGCCTGCAATACATGTTGGCCGAGCTACAGCCAACGCGAGCGTAGGCAAATCGATGCAAGGCAAGTGCTACCGTCTAGGCGTTCGGCAAGTCTACGCAAACTATTGCAAGCGGCCAATGTAGACGAGTTTTCTGTGAAGCTGCCCACACGTTGGTAGCCGTCAGTTTGTGACTTTGATTTGTGCAGAAAAACTGACAGGGCTCCGAAGTGAAGCGAGTGGCCGCGAGCGACGAGTGGTGACAAGTTACTGCAAATGACCTCTATATACGTTGGCGCTTGTATTCACTCGGCCAGCTAGGCGAGCGACACCAAGCAATGGCAAGGCAAGGCAAACATGACGTCTAGACGTTGGTATTGGCTCTCGCTCGGCAGCGTTTTTTTTTTTTTTTTTTTTTTTTTTACTTGGGGAAACCCGGTCGGGTACCACTTCATTGTGGGGTCAATGAAGTGGTTATGTCCGACTCCAACGGACTAAAACCCCAAGGTGCTCCCTCTCGACACCGAGTAAAGAGAGAGCCAAGAAAACGTCGTGACATTTTAGACAGATTCAAGATTTATATCAAGTTACATATTTTGTTAATTATTTAATTCATGGTGAAAAGAAGTAAGGTCAATGGTAATTTTAAGCGTAGTTATACTGGTGGTCTATGTATAATATCCAACAGGCCAGATACTACCCACAAGTTGGGAAACCTTTTGTCAATTATAATAGCGTACTAGTTATTCCCCGTGGGAATATCGAGTTAAAAACCTTCCTCCCATATGTATTTTTCCAGGGTCTAGGCTATCTACAATTCTATATAACAAATTTCAGTTCAATCAGTTGAGTAATTTTAGCGTGAAGAGGTATCAAACATACACACTTAAACTTTTACCTTTATAATATTAATAACTAGCTGACCCGGCGAACTTCGTACCACCTAACAGACAATAAATGTCGTGTTACCTTTTATATGAACTTAATTTAGGCTTTTATGAACGTAATACAATGAATACAAAATAGATATTAAGTTTAGTAATGTATTATGGCATTTTGATTATCAAGTAAATAATCAAAGTTGTGGCAATACAGAAATAAAATAAAAATACAACAATCAAGTACTTTAAACGCGTGTCAGCAAGACATGATACAATAAAACAATGTTATTATTGTTATAGATAAGTTATTAACTTGAAATTAGTTCGATTGAGTTTAATTTTAATTGTAAAAATATAATCACCAGTATTTAAATTTAATTCTGAATAAGTATAGGTACTTACTTCATTAATAACTGTCTAATATTTTTTGCCTTATGGATAAGACTGTATACATACGGCATTCATAAATTGGCTATCACATTCTTGCATATCTCTGTATTTACCATACATACATACATACATTCTGACAAAATATAAAATTGATTATATAGGCATTGATTATGATTATTATTGTCTTGATGGCTTGTAATCATATTTCTTTTTAAGTTTCATTATGTCTCCACACGATGAGTGTATTTAGCCAGTGTCAAGTATTATTATTATTTATTTTTTTAAATTCTCTATAGTCAAGCGTTTGACCACTACCTCACCTGATGTTAAGTGACGATGTGGTCGACGATGTAGCACGCTTGGCTAGAAGATACCTATTCACACGCGACTTGCAGACCCCTAGATGGTACCTTTCCGGAAACACAGACTCAGGCAAGGAGTTCCAATCCCTGGCGGTACGTATGATAAATGTGGAAGCAAATCGCTTCGTTCGGATTGATGGAATATCCATCATGTAGCGGTGGCGTGTATCAGTACGTCTGGTTGTCCGATTGAAAAAAGGTGATGGGGGAATAAGTTCGTGCAGTTAGGAGGCACACTCTCCGAAATGTATCCGATAAAAAACCGATAAACAAGCAACTCTGCGGAGATGCTCTAAGCTTTGGAGTCTTCTGTTAATGAGCTCGTCATTGTTGATTAGCCTCTTAGCTCTTCGCTCAATTGCCTCCAACGCCTCTAGTTGGTATTTAGCCGAACCGTCCCAGAGGTGAGAACAGTACTCCATACATGATCGGACTTTTGCTTGATAAAGATTGAGCATCTGTCCAGGTGTGAAGTACTGCCTCACTTTCGCTAGAACACCAAGCTTTTTGGAGGCTACTTGTGCTTTTGATTCGATATACGAACCAAAATTCAACGTTGGAGTAAAGGAAATGCCAAGGAGCTCAAGGTGGTTAGTTATGGCACGGATACATTTCGGAAAGTAGGAGTCAGATGGAACTGACTCCGTTTTGCGGAGAAAAGACACGCCTGGATCTTAGTCGCATTGAAACTGACAAGGTTGGCTTCGCCCCATTCGGAGACTGCCTTCAGAGACAGATTCAAGCGCTCGACCATCGCCTCTCGAAGACACTGGATATCTGCAGAGAGTACCGATCCTTGAGGAACCCCGGCATTGATTGCCAAAAGGTCGGACGAGCAGCCTTCAACGGCTACTCGAATTGACCGGTTACTCAAAAAATCCGATATCCATGCACAGAGACCAGTGGGCAGTCCATACGATGGAAGCTTGCTTAGTAAGCTGTCGTGCCAAATCCTATCAAAGGCTTTCGAGATATCGAGAGAGACAGCAATGGCTTCTCCGTGCTTCTCGATGGCCTCGCTCCAGATGTGCGTGGCATACGCTAGAAGATCCCCAATGGATCGATTTCGGCGAAATCCGTATTGTATGGTCGCTGAGGAGGTCGTTCGCTTCTAGGTATGCCAGGAGCCTGTTGTTCAGTACACGTTCCATAGTCTTGCAGAGTATGGATGTAACCGAGGTTGGCCTGTAGTTGACAGGGTCAGCACAACTGCCTTTTTTGGGCACGGGCTGCACGTTAGCTTGCTTCCACGAGTTTGGTACTCGTCCAGTTGTCATCGATAGACGAAAGAGGCGTGTTAGTACAGGAGCTAATTCAGGTGCACAGGTTTTCAGTACTATGGCTGGAATTCCATCAGGCCTTGTTGGCCAGGCCTTGGCCACTGGCTTTGTTCACGTCAAGATACTGCAACGTTTTATGGACCTCCGTTTGACGAATGCGTATTTCCGACATGTGTGTCTTGCATCCCGGTAGACTGGATGGTACAGCGCCAGCAGAATCTAAATGCGAATTTTCTGCAAAATGAGTAGCAAACAAGTTTGCCTTCTCTTTAGCAGTGTGCGCCAGGGTTCCGTCGGGTTTCAGCGGTGGAGGAAATGAAGAGCGGCAGAAGTTCGATTCAACTTGTTTAGCCAGGGACCAAAATGCTTTACTCCCAGCTGGGTGCGAAGCTAATTACCGGCCAATGTGGTCAAAACGAGCCTTCTGTAGGGCTTTTTTACAGGACTTGGCGGCTTTATTGTAGGCTTTCTTCTTCGCGCTTATGTCCCTGGCTTTGCGGTTTCGAGCATTAGCCCATGCCAGGTATGCTTCTTGCTTAAGTGCCTCAGCGCGTCGGCAGTCGATCCTGAACCATGGTTGAGCTTTGCCAGGTATTGATACGTCGGAGAATGGAATGTAGTATTCCATCCCTTGACGTAGCACATCTACCACGGCATCCGCGCAGACCGAAGGATCGTCGGAAAAAAAGCATACACGTCACCAAGGATAAGACGCAAAGAACGAGCGCATCTCATACCAATCTGCTGAATTGTATCGCCACACCCGCCGAGTGCCTCTAGGGCTGAGATCGGGCGGGGAGTAGACTGATACAGATTTCACTAGACAATGGTCGGAGCTACCTAGTGGTGATGATACCAACACTGAGTAGCAGTCTGGATCAGTCGTCAGCAGAAGGTCCAAGCAATTAGCCGTATGCCCGTCAACATCAGGAACCCGTGTTGCTTCTTGGACTAGCTGGGTGAGATTTAACGCTAGAGCAAGCTTTCGCGTCTCTCTCCCAGCATAGTCAGTGAACCAATTGAACGGACGGGTACTTGTGTTGAGCGGCATCCGCCGCCTCACTTAGATACTCAGTGAGCCTGGTCGTCTCCTGATCTCCGTTGTGCGACCGATAGACACAGGCATAGATAATTTTCTCTAAGCCTGTGTCCACCAGTACCCATAGCACGGAAAAATGGGGGTCTTCAAGATTCCGGAGACGCCGACAACAGATATCGTCACGGGCGTACACGCACACACCTGAACGTGGTTTTAAATTGTGCTCCAGGGTAAAACCTGGGTATGAGAGGAACGCCACGTCAGATGGACACCGTATCTGCGTCTCCGTGAGAAATAAGAGCGCTGGTTTTTCGGTTTCTAGATGGTGGTGGACCGCAACGAGATTTGAGTGCAGCCCATGGATGTTCGTGAGGTGCACTTTCAAGGAGAGGGAGTGCATCCGCTGTTTAACCGTGCTCTTTTTCTTTGACCTTTTTATGTTAGTGGAGTGTTATAAGGTTGGAAGACGGTAGTAGAACGCCTCGTTCTACTACCGTCTTTATTATGTATCAACGCTTTATTATATATTATATTAAAATTCTTCAAGTTTTATCAAAATTGATATCGTCGTAGAGATGAGTTAAAGTCACATTTCAGCTCAGTTTTCAAGAAAAAGTCTAGTCTAAGTCATACCTTCAGTAAAGATGTGGTGTTTACTGAAGATTTTCAGTGGAATTTTGGTAAGAACGCAAATAGCATGTTTTACAACATTGTGCTGTTTCTTTACACTCGCACACATTCACCGGCACTTAATGCGTAATAATCCACATTTATTACACATTAACACACGGAAGAACACCAGTTTTAGGAAAAAATACAATGAGATCACGCACGCTTTTCCACGTTCCCGCCAAAAACTCGTAAGCATACATTTCTGAACGCTTGATTGTCAAACATGCGTATGTTTGACAATCAATAAATATGTCATACAATTGTCATTACTGACTTGAAATCACAAAAACTTGAAGAATTTTTGTACTTGACACTGGCTAAATACACTAATCGTGTGGAGCAATTACCCTTATTAATTTGCGGTTTACCGTATCGACGGGATAAACAGTTGAACATCAAATGATTGGCAGTTTTTCAACCCAGGAACATTTTGGCAAAATAATTTGTCTTATATATTTTGTTTAGGTCAATTATTCATTGTTTTTAATACTTATTATCTATTCCTGACAAAGACAAATTCATAAATACAAAAATCATAAAAATTGGTCCAGCCGTTCTTGAGTTATAAGTGAATAACTAACACGACTTTATTTTATATATATAGAAAACAAATAATTTATTCACAAAAAGCTTAGGCTTATAACAACATTGTAAATGGTTCACCTGGAACCTAAACTAGGCTAGAGACCCGTGTGATAGGCTCCAGGCCTCTTCCGTCTGATGACTACAGATTCAGATTGCCATTCGTTGATTGATACAGTGGATGGGATTTTATATAATACTATTAATAACTATAATATTATTAAATTTAATACAATGAATTCGAAATTATTGTGTTTATGAATTATTCTAAAATACTATTAATACTGGTAGCTGCATTATATTTAGTAACAAATATTATGCGTTACATTATTTTATTATTATAATTAACAAATATAATTACAATATAATTAATATATTATCATAAATACAATTATTACATATATAATTATAATATATATATATTAGTAGTATGTTCCGATCTTAGAAACGATAACTATCCTTGAGAATCAGCTAGGCTATTCTGTAAGCTATCTCGACAGCGGAATCCGCGGTGAGATTCGAATATCGTACTACGAAATTCAATCGTATCACGTTCGTAATACGGTTGAATTTCGTAATATGAAATTCAGATCTCACCGCGGATTCCGCTGTCGAGATAGCTTACAGAATAGCCTAGCTGGGGAGGAAGTCTCTTCATTAATAGCGATGCCGTCCTGTCATCGTAAACGTCTTATAAAAGGAAATGCAGCTAGGCAGTTGAATATTTGCTTCTCTTTTCTTCGCTCAAAATTTATCGCTATTAATGTAAAGACTACCGGTCTATAGCCCGGCAATCTCGTGCGCGACCGTCCCGCGGGGTGACAGACGGTGGCGGGGACGAGGTAGCGCGTCATTCTAGCACACGGCTACACACGCTTCCCTTCCCCGCTACACACCGGCTACCCGCTGACATCTTGGTACCTCGTCCCCGCCACCGTCTGTCACCCCGCGGGACGGTCGCTCACGAGGTTGCCGGGCTATAGTTTCCCATTTTGCGCTCTACAATTTTCGATTCACACAGTCATTACCTTCATACATATAGGTGAAATAGTGGTCAAATGCCAGTTAGTAAAGATATTATTTTCTTTGAGAGGAAGGTAGATAATTTGAGTTAAATATATAATACCACGATGATGATATAAAATCACTTTTCGAGATAAACGAAGAATGCTTCAGACTTTTTTGAAGACCATTAATTACCTGCAGGAAAAAAATCTAATCAAAAATGTACATTACAGAAAAATATTTCAAAAAATCTTTTCAATACTTATAAAAAAATATAATTTGATAGAAAAATCAATATCATCTTATTATATTGTACGATATTTTCTTATTTTTCTTTCTTCAGGCTATTATTCCCAAATTATTTGTAGTCAGCCCTTCTTAGTAATTCTGCGCCACGTCGCACGATTGTGGGTTGTCTCATCTGTTGCATTCAAAGCTTTTAGTTCGTTCTGTATTGTCTTCACCCAGAGAACTGGGAGTCGACCGTGGCCTCTCCTTCCTTCTTCGATGTTTAGCTCGGATTTTGTAATATGATCATCATTCCGTTTCATCACATGTTGTACGATATATCTCTCAAATTGATACAGTTGATACTCTATTGCCCGTTTGCATTTTCTAAATATTCGTCTAGGATATTCAAAGTACGTTTTGTGAGTACTTTTAGTACGTTATGGTGAATTTGTGGCACTCTAACCATATACATTCTGTAATGAGCTTGACAATTTATGATAATACATTTTATAATTAAAATAACCAATAAGACTCGATAAGATGGTTTAAAAAAAAAAATAACGGCTTCAAATGGCACTCCCTATCATTTTTAGTAGCAAGTTTTAGGTTTATCTCTATATCTCTGGAGATTCCATTCAGATCAGATGAATTTTCAATATAACTATCTCAGGAGCATAAGCATTTCTATAAAAACTAATTATTATGAACATCGGCTACAACTGACATAGAAATCAGTGAACATAGACAAAAAAACATACGAATAAACTGAGAGACTGTTTACTCCTTTTTGAAGTTGATTAAATATACTTACTCACAATGTGGTCTGAATAAATTATGTCAATGCACGTTTGGTGAACAATTATTTTTATCGAAAATATAATTCTGATTAATTACATAAAACTTAACGAATCACCCTCTAGTGGCAGTTAATGACGTCATTGTAGTGGAGGCAGCTGAGGGCGCCAAAGATAGAATGTTTATAACTAAAATTGTTGAAAAACGTATTATATAGATTTGTAAACTTCAATCTTTTGCGATTTAAACAGATAGACGATCACTGCAACTTGGTCAAAACGGAGAGTTATATAAAATAATGTTTAGTGCGATAAGTCCCGTATTTTAATATTTATGACTATATAGTACAAAGTTTGAGGAGTTTATCTGCATATCTCTGGAGATACTTATCAAATATCGATAAAACTACAAAGGGACCAAACGGCATACATATCTCTCAAACAAAAAAATAATTTAGATCGGTTAATAAATGACGGAGTTCTGAGCTAACAAACAAAAACAAAATATATAGGCAAACTTTCCTTTAAGTGAAGTCGGTTATTAGTGTTTACTAAGGCTTTCTGATTCAAACCTGTGTGTGACCATCTAAAAGCAACAAAATTATGCCACACAAATTATACGCGTACTATTTATCAGGAATATTTTGGTGCCTGTTGATATTTCCAGACCTTTGATTTAGTTTTTCCGTCATGTTTGTGTACCTACATTCAGTAGGTATATTTGTGGAGATTTATCCTTATTTTAAGCACGGTAAATATAACCGTGTTTTAGGGCTTTGTATTCTAAAAGAAAAAAAAAACTGGCCAAGTGCGAGTCAGACCTTTGTTCTCGGCTCCATAGAATGTTAGTAGCGCACAAATTAAAATAATGTTAGTCTTTAATTATATATCAATAATATATCAATAATTATATCAGAGAAATTTAGAGAAACATTTTCATCATCATTACGTTTCAATAGGTTTTGTATGGTTAAATTCAGAAATAGTGTACGATACAGAAATACAGAGGACCGTTCTTGCTCCGGTCATCTCTGGTTCCCTAGTGACCATTCTCTTCTCGGAAACGCCATTATTTATCGGCGTATCGCGCCAGCCACTCGCCCGATGATCCTGGTAACTTATAGGCCCCATTCGTCGTGCAGTGTGTCCATTTACTAAAGGGTTTGTGGAGGATAGCTGTTCTTTTTACCCGACTGCAGAGAAACCCAAAAGAAGGTTGTTTGACCCATATGTATGTATGTGTGTTCGTTTTTAGGGTTCCGTACCTCAATAGGTAAAAAAAGGAACCCTTATAAGATCACTTTCTTGTCCGTATGTCTGTCTCTCTGTCTGTCTGTCTGTCCGTCTGGCTGTCTGTCCGTTTGTCACCACCGATTTTCTCAGGAACGGGTAGACCTAGCAAGTTGAAATTTATACCTGATACTGAGGTCTATAGTCCCTATTAGGTGTATAAAAATCAAGGTCCTGAGTCAACACCGGAAAAAGATATGGGCAAATTTAGAATTTCGCGACAACTTGTAAGTACCAAAATTTACCTTAATTTTACACTTGCTATGTATGGGGGCACCCTTTAAATTTCAACTTTTTTATTTTTTCCTTAATTTGTGCTGTAAGTACCCTATAGGTTTTCGACCCAAAACCTATAGGGCACTTCCGGTTGACCTAGAATTGTCAATTTTGGTCAAAAGCAAGGTCTTACAGCACAAATTAAGGAAAAAATAAAAAAGTTGAAATTTAAAGGGCCCCCATACATAGCAAGTGTAAAATTAAGGTAAATTTTGGTACTTACAAGTTGTCGCGAAATTCTAAATTTGCCCATATCTTTTTATGGTGTTGACTCAGGACCTTGATTTTTATACACCTAATAGGGACTATAGACCTCAGTAGCAGTAGTTAACGCCAATTAAAGTAGACCTCTGAGTTATATGAAAGCTGATATTTAGAGGTCTAGCTTAATTGGTTCTTACCAACGTTGGTACGGAAGCCTCGGTGGGGGAGTTCAACTCAACTTGGCCGGTTTTATTATTATTTAATTATATAGCTTCTATGGTTTACCTCCATTTAGCCAGCTAGTAGGCACTTTCAGCAAGATTTATTTATTTTTTGTGCATAATTCGTATTTTATGGTTGTTCCAAATTCAAAATATTATTATTCACCGAGTGAGTAAAAGTGCGTTTTATTCACTGTTATCAATGAATAAAGTGCTCTTTTTTATTTGCAATGGTGAAAATGTTATTTTTTCTAGACCCTCAAAGTGTATAAAGTTTTTAAAAGCATGTACGAAAATATATGCAATCTAATAAGGTTGACAATAGTTTGTGAGTGACAAATCGTAGAAATTGGTAATGTTTGCACCACCGTCAGGTTTTTAGATTTTTTTATTATTATTTAATGAACTTGCTAACCATGACTTTTAAAGTGCGAAAGTTCTATTGTGTAGTGTATATCTAATGTTTTTACCTACCGATGTAAAAAATCATAATGCCATTATATGGACAATTTTAATGAGAAGTGATTTTCTTTTCAGAATAACAAAAGAGTATATGTATTAACACTCTCAAATTGGCGCAAAAATACATTTAAATTAATTACTTTGAATTCATCGGTTAAAAAGACTACCCAACACAATAATTCATTTTAGCGCTGATGTCATTAAACATAAATTGGAAATCATATTCAGCACCTCTACTACTTGTATTACTCATCGAAACTCGAATGCCATTTAAATTAACTTTTCAGCAGGTTCAGTTTCTAGATTCAAAAGTACTTCCTAACAAAATTTTATAAAAAGTCTGATACAATTCATTACCTTCCAAAAACTTGCCACACAGCCTTTGAGAGTCAAAGTATTATAGTAGGCCTAGCGTGTTTACAATCTTCGACCACATCATCGCTTACCACCAGGCGAGATAGTGGTCCAACGCTATAAGATATAAAAAAAACTGAGCCTGTACTGAGCTTTGTCACACCCGATTTGAATGGATGTTCAAGTAGAAAATCAACAGATTGCCTTCAAAACAAGGAACATTGTAATTTCTATCTTGTAGTCGTCTAAAAGCTTTAAATATTTAATATTGAATACCAATAAGTAGCTAACTACTATTAAGTGAAAAACTCGTCCTCAATAACCTTACGATATTCCGGCATCACAGCTTCTAAGAGTCAGACCATTCTAGGCTGTATTTTAGACCGGGCGTGTTCACCATTTTGCCACTACCATTATTTGAGTACAGAATCATAAAACTATCAAGCATCAGAGCGGCTAACAAATTAAGCGTACCTACATTTTTTAAGCTTACTAGTAATGTGGGTTTTGCAATACTAGTATTCTAGTCTACCTCTCCAACGAAACTAAATATGCTTGTATCTGGAGTGGGTTCACGTTAATAGTGCAATGGGTGAAATCACAACCGAAATCACAACCTCTCGATCGGCAAGCCGACACCTGGGCTATTTATGCTTTTTAATTAATTATGCGTCGGACTCGCACACAACATTAGTACGCGTAAAGGCCATTAAGCGTCAACCGCATCTAAATCATAAGTACTTAGTAACCACTGCTAAATTAATAACCAGTCTTTTCATGTCAAGAATTAGGCGTGTACAGAGAAAAGCCCTTAGCGAAGCCTTGCCACACACATGGTTTTATTATAAGCACCACTAAATAATGTTGAGTTTGTGTGTGTGTTTAGTTTAATGTAGCAAGTGATTTGAGAGGTTTCAGAGATACAAGTAAAGTGTATGTTGCCTTATGTTTATAAGAGATCACAGTATGATAACAACGCGCTTTAGATATCTGTATATGATCTGAATAACCTAAAATTATATACATGATAATGAATACAAACATAAAATTTACGCCTTTTTCCCGTTGGTGTAGGCAGAGACTACTTCTATCCCCATGCTGCGAACCTGACATACCTCTTTCGCTTTTTAGGGTTCCGTAGTCCTGACAAGGAACCCTTATAGTTTCGTCATGTCTGTCTGTCTGTCTGTCCGAGGTTTTGCTAAGAGTCCGTTAATACCAGAAAGCTGTAATGTTTTAGGAGTATGTATATAAATTACGCCGACAAAGTGGTGAAATAAAATTTTGTAAAATATTTTTTTTTAGGGTAGCTTCCCTACATGAGAATAGGGGATGAATTTTTTTTTCGTCGTTTACCCCATCGTGTGGGGTATCGTTGAATAGGTCTTTTAAAATGACTTAAGGTTTGCTGATACCATTTTTCGCTTGAATGCTCCAGTTACGAAATATTGAACAAATATTGAACTTTAAAGTGCAAATTTTTGTTCCAGTAGGGCGTCCCCCCTCCCCCTCTAAAAGCTAAACTGCTAGCTTGAAAAATCTGGAAAAAATCGTGATACTAGTGAATTTTATGAAAATTATAGCGGTTAAGATACCTTTATTAGTTTAGCAGTAATAGTCGTTGAACTTGGGTGTTGGATAATTATGTACCTAATACAAAATCCTTAGAATAAATCCTTTAAAGTGACAAAGGCGAAGTACCTAGTTGCTTGTTTATAACGAGTAAAGACTTGCATTGAATAACGGGCTACTACGGAACCCTACACTGCGCGTGGCCCGACACGCACTTGGCCGGTTATTCCACTTTCATGAACGGCTTCAAACATGCCGGTGGCCGGATAATACATGATAATGTTTTTTTTAATATAAGGTAACAGGACAAGCACGACGCTTGCCTGATAGTAAGCGATGACGTCTACCTATTACAGATACAATTCTGGACTGCCAGAATTTTGCATGTCACTCCACTGCGCCTGTTACCTTGAGACATAAAGCTGTTGAGGCTCACATGCCCTGTAATTTCACTAGACACCTTGCCATTTCAACCGAAAAACATTCTTATTTCACGGCTGGAAATTAATTGGCAAAGTGGTCATATTTTCGATTATTCGGAAACAATTCTTGTAACTTCTTGATAAGTTATTCAAATCATACAAAATAAAATCAAATACTCAAAATTAAAAATGTCCAATACAAATTCGAATACTATTAATACATACTATTAGACCACACTGCGGCGTCCTGCGGGCGCGATCTCAGTACTTTTTAATTGTTTACTGATCGCGTTCGGTGTGAACCAGTCGGTACAAATACTACTGCGCTATGTGATCGCCGCCTAGATCGAGCACGCAAGATGCTGCGGTGTGTCCGTACCTTTACACTTACGGTTTACTCGAATACAATAAACTCCCTTGAGACTAGCAATTCCTCAACGACAAAACTAAGAGTTTATGCAAAAAATCTAGAATCTAGAGAGTAAAATCTGAATAAAGTGATTATGGTGTCGTTGCACGCAATTAATATTGTGAGTAAGCAGTTATTGTTAAAAACTTTCTTCTGAACAACAAAGTTAAAATGTCAACAAAGCGTTTACACTCTTGCAGTATAAAATAAAAATAGCTACCTACTACAAAATAATAATAGAATGATGTGTAGAAAAGTTTTTTTCACTAGCATCAGAATAAAGTGTACGCCAGTCCACAAAATGTTCAACCCCCGACGCCAACAGAAGGGGTATTATAAGTTTGAAGTGTGTATCTGTGTATGTGTGTGTATGTCTGTGGCATTGTAGTGCCCAAACGGATGAACCGATTAAGATTTAGTTTTTCTTGGTTTAATAGGTGTTTTGATCGAGAGTGTTCTTAGCTTTGATTCATTATAATCCGTTCTGCAGTTTTACAACAATCAGATTTTTTCTAGTTGATGGTGCTATGAAAAACATTCATAGGTCTGACAAAATTCGCTATTCTTTTACTTTTACGATATTGTAAGAACATGGTAGAATTGACCTGATGCTGAGATGCTGAGTACATTATGCAGATTCCAGATGTCTCAGGCTGAGACATCTGGAATCTGCATCTGCATAATATACTCAACTCTTCACCAACTTATAGCGGAGATGTCGAGTTTGGGCTCATCTAAATGTTTCAATGAACATAATATTATACATACATAGATCAGTAGGGGGTGGCTCTAAATTTTGAATTTAAGTATTATCTAAATTAATGCCTTATTAAAAGCTGATCAAAACCATGCTTAAGTACTAAATAAAAATTTAATAAAATTTAATAAAAAAAATTAAATACTAAATAAATATTTAAAAACTAACTTCTGAAATATACACGATTCGTTACCTGTAAACAGTGTAAACGATCTTCGCGGACAAAGTACGAAAAGATTAAAAGTCTTGTCCCGGCGCACGCTTCATTAAAACCTTTCCTGGTACACCGGGTATAGAAAATTAAGCCGCAAAGTTGAAATTTTAATGAAGCATTATTCTCTCGCTAACTTAATAGCGTACAGTGATTAAAATTGTTGTTGAAAGACGGGGATGCGAAAATGCTTTGCGAGGAGAACAGTGCAAAATGTAGGTTTTATAATTTTATAAAAGTTATTTTAATTTTAAGTTCAATGGGGCTCGAAATGAGATTTTTAATTGTTTTATAATGACTCGTATTCGGTGTTTGTTAATTTTTTATGATTATTATATTTATTTGTTGTGTTTGAACGCAAACAGCTCAATACCTAGATTTAGATAATTCTGTAGTTTTAAATACTTTTATATACATTTTAAAAATAGTATCCATGGATGTTGTTTAAATGTATGCACCTAAAACTATCTGCGTAGATATTGAAAAAGACATGTAGACTTTAGCCTATGAGAAGCACGTAACTCTTCTATAGTAAAGTTCTGAATATGAATTCAAAAATTGTACCATAATGGCAGAGTTTATGCGTATATAACTTTGAAAAGTTTAATATGATTCAGGCTTCTTAGCAAAATAATGCTATAAAGTAACTTTTTACCTATTACAGTACACTTTGGATCTACCGATCGATGGTATGCGTTTCTTTAAGTTGTGTTTCACTATTTCACTTTTTTATTTTTTTAATATAAAAATTGTCTAAAGTACACACAGTTACATGTATGGTTGGTTTTAACCTAATTTAATTATTTTTTTTTATATTATGTCGTAAACGATTGGATGACAGCTGAATGGTTCATTACTTTTGGGTTTTTATTCTAATTCAAAGCGTTATCAATCAATCGAATCATAATTAATTCTATTTTGACTGGATTATTTGCTATGTTTACTTGATAATTGGTTATGATTTATTTTATGATTTTGACGTGTATATGTGCGTATATTAATACTGCCTACATACTGAATAAATGCTTTGATTCTTTGACCAAAGATTTCTTAGTTCGATTCTTATCATTGTTTATGGAGACCGCGCTAGGGTGCATGTGCAGTTGGTTACGGAGTCATTGTTATGTTAGTTTAGGTTTGCTTACTTTGGTTTTTATTTGATTAGGTAACCTATTGCAATTTTTTTTAATATCTTATAGAATTTAATATCTTATAGAATAGGAACTGGCTCTCAAGGATTGCTGCCGGAACACATAAGATGTTTGGCGACAGATTTTCTAACTTGGGGGTGGTAGCTGGCCAGGCGGACACTAGATAGTGTCCTACCACCATGCAGGGGTTGTTGGTTTCTTAACGATGTTTTTCTTTCACCGGAGGGCCACTGTGAGAAGCGCACATAATTTTTTCTATAGAAAAATCCAATGGTGCACGGCGGTTTGAACTCGGTACCTCTGGCATAAAAGCCAACCGTTCTCTCGAATACGCCACCGGGCCCTCAAAATCCATGAGTATAGATAAAGTAGTATATAAAACTGCACATAATTGGGTATTAAAACACGAGTGTGTGTTTAAAAACCGAGTCGTAGGCGAGGTTTTAATAGTACCATACGAGTGTTCTTCTGTTAAAGATACTATATTTTTACGTAGCCTTAGTTAAAAAATAAATTAGGAATTATTCTTCGGGAGTGCCGGCAGAAGTGCAAACTTGAAAATTAACGTTGTGCATTTGGTCTACTCTCCCTCCGTCTTACGAATGTTTATCAGGTCACGTGTCCTGGGGTGGAAGTCTCTACATAAATAGCGATTAATTTCGACCGATAATCGTCGATAAGAAAAGAGATGCAGATAACAACTGTCTAGCTGCATCTCATTCTAGCAGACGTTTGCTATGATAAGACGCATCGCTATCGAGGTAGAGACTTCCACCCCTGGCGCGAGTTGAAAATTTTTTACCCATCCCAAAAAGTTCACAACGCCGCTAGATAAGTTTTCACTTCAACAATATCCATAGGTATATTGTATCTTCGACCAAATCATTACTTACTAATACAGGTGAGATAGTGGTCAACTCAAACTATCGTAAATAACCGGCCAAGTGCGTGTCGGGCCACGCGCAGTGTAGGGTTCCGTAGTAGCCTGTTATTCAATGCAAGTCTTTACCCGTTATAAACAAGCAACTAGGTACTACGTCTTTGTCACTTTATAGGATTTATTGTAAGAATTTTGTATTTGGTACATAATTATCCAACACCCAAGTTCAACGACTATTACTGCTAAACTTATAAAGTTATCTTAACCGCTATAGTTTTCCTTTAAAGTTCATGAAATGCGCTATTATCACGAATTTCCCCAGATTTTTCAAGCTAGCAGTTTAGGGGGGGGGACGCCCTACTGGAACAAAAATTTGCACTATAAAGTTTAATATATGTATGTATATGGCTCTATATATATATATATGTATATATATGGCTCTGTATATGGCTCTCGTTTACTAGCTAGAGCCCAACGTCTTGTACAGAGGGTGCAAAATGCATGTGCAAGATTTTGTTTCAACATTCCTACCAGAAGTCATGTGACACCCTTTCTAAACAAAATCTATACCCTTAAAATGAAATCGCGTCGTAAACTTCACCTTGCCTCTCTACTCTTTGGTGTCATTAATTTTAAAGAACCCATATATTTATACGACAAGCTCAATTGGATTTCTCAGAGGAGATCATGCTCTCTTAGGTATGTCTCCCAACAGCTTTCCACACCGCATCACCGTTCAGCCAACTTTCGTGGCTCTTTCCGCTACTCCGCTAGCAAGTGCTGGAACAACATTCCACCACCAATTAGAAACATAAAAACCTTAAGTTTATTTAAACACAAATTAAAACAGTACTTGGCCGAGCAGCGGAAACATGGTGATATAAATAAAGATATGTCGTTTATATAACATATTAATCAGTAGCATCATAATAATTAGTATAGTAGTATGTAGAAATATGACATTTTGTCCATTAAACTATTTCCCTTCTCTTGCCATAAACCAAAGATTATATATAGATAGATTGCATTTGTATCCAGCATTTATATGTGTTTATTTTATTTTTTTTTTTTTTTTTTTTCTTTTTCTTTCTTTAGTAATTAGTTAGGAGGTTTAATATTGTTTAAAACTGTATATATATTGTATGCATATATATTTTTTATTTACTAATATGTATTGTATATTTATTATACTACATTATATATAATATTTAATATATATATATATATATATATGTTTTCGCGCTAGTCCAACACCCGCAGGCTTAGCTGAAAACCAGCGTCTAGGTGTGCAACCCCAGACATATGTGCTGAGTTAAGCCTTTTTGGCACCTCACCTCATTTTTATCTGTTTTATGTTCTTGTTTTTTGTATGTTTACTTTATTATAATATTTAGTGTTTTTTTGAATTTGTTATCATGTGAGTTATTGCCAAATAAACGATTTTCTTCTTCTTCTTCTTAATATTTCGTAAATGAAGCATTCAATCGTAAAATGGTATTAGCAACTCTGAAGTGATTTTAAAATACCTATTCAACGATACCCCATGCGATGGGATAGACGACGAAAAAAAAAATTCATGCCCACTTCACATGTAGGGGAGCTACCCTAAAAATAAATATTTTTCAAAATTTTATTCTACCACTTTGTCGGCGTAATTGATATACATACCCTTACAAAATTACAGCTTTCTAGTATTAACGGTCTCTTAGCAAAACCTCGGACAGACAGACAGACAGACAGACAGACAGACAGACATACAGACAGACAGACAGACAGACAGACAGACAGACAGACAGACAGACAGACAGACAGACAGACAGACAGACAGACAGACAGACAGACAGACGGATATGACGAAATTATAAGGGTTCCTTGTCAGGACTACGGGACCCTAAAAAGGCAGACGGATTCGTGCCGAACACCCGAGTGACCGCAAGTTCAGTAATACTAAATGCTTGAGTAATACGCTTCCGCGCTAAGTTTGCTGCCAAGCGGCAGCAGGGTTGGAGGACGCTTCCGTGCAGCATTACTTCGCAGCGTTGCCTACGTAGTTATCATGCCGTATTGACTATGCCGGACTGAGCGCGGAAACTTATTACTCAAGAATTTAGTATTACTGAACTTGCGGTCACTCGGGTGTTTGGCACGAATCTGTCAAAAAATAAATATCCGTTTAAACAATACGTTGGTCGCGCTATGCAGTAAGCAAAATGCCATAGAAGATAAATGAGGCAATGTTGCAAGCACAGAAGTCACTATTGCTAATGCCGCTTTTACCCTAATGGACGGCTGGCCCATTATTCCTAACGGCAAAACTGGACTGTGAAACTTTATTTTTCAAATTAATCTCTCCATCATACATGATGAACGGTAGGTAATTGCTACTACGAACTTGTTAGTACAGTCTTGTAACGTAATTTGAATATTATATTACAAAAAAAGTATCGAGTTTAAAATTATTAAATTTAGTGCTTACCTTGTCGCTGTCTCTTTTTAACCGACTTCAAAAAAAATCAGGAGGTTTCTCAATTCGACCGTATATATATTTTTTTTTTTTTTATGTTTGTTCGCGGATAACTTCGTCGTTTATGAACCGATTTCGATTATTCTTTTTTTGTTCGAAAGGAGATATCCCAAGTGTGGTACCATGGTAATTTTATTGAGGTATGATAAGTATCTCCAGAGATATTGAGATAAACATCTCAAAATTGGTACTGAAAATGAATAGCGCGGCATTGAAGTCGGTTGTTTTTTAGTTTTTAAACGATATTATATTATTTAAAATAAAACTGAAATTATTTCATTAAATTATCTACGAACACTTCTGTTTCTAGAAAAATAAGTTTTATACTTATTGTAACAAATGATCGCGTGTAACAATATGGTGGCAAATTTGTTTAGGGTGGCATCTACCCATTGATAGGTCGATGTAATTGGTGGAAACTAGCGCTAATTGTTTTATTTTGTGCTATTCAAACTGTTACAAGGGAAAAACTTTTGACTTATTTGGATATAAATTTACAAATAATAATCAATAGAAGTAATAATACATTTGTGATGAGGCATTAGCGGGTGCCGTTAACCTCATCCCATAGACCAGCAATCTGACATCAGTCATCTCAAATCAATACATATTATACACATCATATAGTTTTGCATATCTCTCCTCCCACAGATTATAGTTAGTAAATAAACAGTGTAAGAAGCCTCTTGATGTTTTGGCTTCGGCTCCGTCAATGCCTTATAAGTTACAAAGGATCGGGCGTATTACGACCCGAGATATGTATAGTAGTAGTAATAATAAATGGGTTTTTTTTTCTCTTATAGATGCAAATAAAAATTTTTATACATAATAAACTCGGTATATAAAATACTCGTATACAGATAAAATGCTTTTAAAAATATCATAACCATGTTGAAATAAAACCTAAGTTTTACCACATTTTACTAAAGCTGTTAGTTTATTTTTAAAATTAAAAGAAAACAGTCAATCCTAATTAAGTTTTTATTTCTTTGTCAAAAAACTAATTGGGTTGCTCGTAACAACCAGCTTGGCATGCATTGAAGGCGAAGCGAAACAGCTCCCAGGATATTAATGTAAAATTAATACCACTGTTGGTGCCGCAAAGCCAATGCTTTCTTACGCAACACGATATGAATGACAATGAGCGGATTGACTATCTTGGCCCTATCTATTTGTGAAAGCTTGAAGTTTGATCACGTCGCGTAAAAACTTTTACAGCTCGTTTTGTTCTTTAACTATTTGTGTATATTTTGATTTCAATTAATATTTTATTCTTGAGTCGGATATATCTCAGGTCCTTTAGTAAATTTTACCAAGATCTCCTCGGCTACACTTACATTGATTTGGATTACACTGAAAATTGTTCACGTGACGTATGGAGTAGGTTATTAATTAATTATACAATTACGATAATGTTTTTGGTACGTACAAACATAATTGGATTGAATTGAATACATCATTTATTAGCACAATGTACATCATCATCATAATCAGCCGGTATCAGTCCACTGATGGACATATTAGGCCTCTCACAAGACAAGCCACTGAGCTCGATTTTCGGCTCTTTGTTTCCAGTCACTGCCCACCGCTTTGCGAATGTACATATGTATGCGTAGTATATATGCATGCATAATGTATGAATGCGGTTGTGGTAAATCGTTTCATTAAGTCCGAAAACGTATATGAAAGTATCATGTATCGGCCATGAATAGAGTGGAGATTTCCATAGAGGTTGGAACTCAGACGCGTATCTTACGGCTCAAAGCAAAGCTGCCTTTGATGTTTTAAAAAGCCACTTGAATGCTGTCGCCCACACAATGCAACGTATCTGGATAGCTCAGTCGGGATCTCTATAGTTCTTTGATAGACAAGAGAGATTTAGTAACAGAACCTTACAATACTGTGCTACATGCGGGTAAAATTTGAGATACTTCAATTTACGATTGAATAGTTTTTACAGGACGATGTAATATTTGTCATTTAAGGGGAGGGGTGTCTTTTTTTTATAAGAATCTGTATGCCTGTCTGTCCATCCATCCTTCATAATAGTTAAAGTTGATTTTTCAGGGTCTATTGATCCAGAAAACCGTAACATTTGTGCTGAGACTGGTCTGTTTCAGCACCTTCAAATACAATACTCTTCTACAATTTTAAGATTGTGTAAACTTAATATTAGGTTCATTATTAGTTATTTTTTAAAGTAAATTTATTGCTGAATAAACAATTTTTCTTTCTTTCTTTCTTTACTTTAACTTCAGAAAATGCAGTGATTGACTGGCATTATTAAATGGAGCCTGTCTCTCCTCCCAAATATGCTGAAAAGGCGTTTTTGACGTAAAAACTAGTTGAAAGATTTCTGCTACTGCACGGTAATAATTATTATATATCGTAGCCACTGAATGAGACTGTCCCGACTAGTACTACTAAATAATTATTATATACCGTAATAATTATTATATACACGGTAATAAATATTATATACCGTAGCCACTGAATGAGACTGTCCCGACTTGTACCACTAAATAATAATTATATACCGTAATAATTATTATATACACGGTAATAATTATTATGTACCGTAGCCACTGAATGAGACTGTCCCGACTTGTACCACTAAATAATTATTATATACCGTAATAATTATTACATACACGGTAATAATTATTATATACCGTAGCCACTGAATGAGACTGTCCCGACTTGTACCACTAAATAATTATTATATACCGTAATAATTATTATATACCGTAATAATTATTATATACACGGTAATAATTATTATATACCGTAGCCACTGAATAAGACTGTCCCGACTTGTACCACTAAATGCGGAAGACGCGGAGGCGATACATAAATGTATGTTTTTTGTTCGCCGCTAAAATAATACCGGGAAAGTTAATCTGGCTATATGACACAAAGTACAATACAAAAGGCAAAGTGTTGTTTTAAATGTATGTATGGTTGGTTCGAACCCACTTTAATAAATTCTTTTAATAGTCTGACGTAAACGATTGGATGACAGCTGAATGGTTCATTACTTTCGTTTTTTTTTTAAATTTAAAGCGTTAAAATTCTGCTTTTGTTATGTTTACGTGATAATTGGTTATGATTTATTTTATGATTTTGACTTGTATATGTGCGTATATTAATACTGCCTACATACTGAATAAATGCTTTGATTTTTTGATTCTTGAAATAAAATATACCACAATCAAAAAATATATTAAAATAGTGTTTAAATAATAACGTTTAGCACGTTATTATTTAAACATTTATTATTTAAACGAATTGAAAAATGAAAAAAGAAACAACGGCGTTATGGAGAGGTCAAAAGTGCCCTTAGTGTTTTGAGAAAAGGATGATGCTACCAACATAGTGAATATTAATTTAAAAAAGTTGATATAAGCAAAATGATGAGTATAATATGAGCGCCAATGGCGTAAAGTATTATACCTAAGCAAACATAGTTCATACCTTAAACTATCGTTACAAGAAAGGAAACTAAAGCTCTTGTGAAGAAGCTCTCGGAAGCATAATTCATAATAATGGATACTTCAGCTTAACTCAGATGTTTTTGTGAACGTGTAATTTTTCACTCCAATATAATAGCATGCTTCTAGCCAAAGATAAGACGAATTGTAGCTCTAAGCTGGAACAATCTATTTATAATCTTTATTCTTAGCGAATTTCTAAAGTTTGTGACATTTGCAGTAAAAAGCTTTGCAAGTGAAAATCTTGCCGGTTTGGTGCTGTTGATTGTACGTAATACCTCTTATTATTGTTATATACCGGCTGTAATTCACGTACCTTTAGTCGAATTTTCTGGACTAAATTGACTCGTATTACCTCTTTGTAATGCTTTACATCAGCGATGGTGACCGCTCAACATGAATCGTGAGTATGTTACGAGCTTATATTAGTTTGAATGTATGTATGTGTCTGTGGGCCAAATCTTGGAAGCTAAAGGTACGGCCACACCGCGGTGTGCTGCGATCTGCGGGCGCGATCTCAGTACTTTTTAACTGTTTTGTGATCGCGTTTGGTGTGAACCAGTCGGTACAAATGCTACTGCGCTATCTGATCACCAACTAGATCGCGCACGCAGGACGCTGTGGTGTGTCCGTACCTTAAGAGCTTTTATTTATCTTGCCGTGTTAGTTTGAATCTATGTTTATTTCTGTAGGCTAAATCTTGGAAACTAAGTTAGAACCATATCCTGACGTTCGATTGAATTCAGAGAGACGTCACCAGTTCAAAACAAGCACAAGTTTTCGTCTGCAAATGGAACGAGCATATTGTTCCGCCTGAATTGCTAGCAAAAAGTAGCTTACCACAAAAGCTTACATCATGGAGAAAATCTCCCGTCATAACCTTATTGTATTCTGGCAGCACACAGAGTCTGAGTATTCTAGTCCTACCGTGTTCATCATCCTCGACTACATCATCGCTCACGACCAGGTGAGGTAGGTCAAACGCTAGCCTATAAGGTATAAATAAAAAATACATACATACACGCCTTTTTCCCGTTGGGGTAGGCAGAGACTACTTCTTTCCACATGCTACGATCCTGACATACCTCCTTCGCTTCTTTCACTTTCATGAGCGCCTTCATACATGCTCGCCGGTTATAGGTACTTTTGACTTGGCCTTTTTTTAAAACGTCTCCAATCTGGTCGTAATACGTAAAAAATAAATAAAAAATATTAACCTCTAATTTTGAAGGCCCGGTGGCGTAATCGGGAGAACGGTTGGCTTTGATGCCAGAGGTATCGAGTTCAAACCGCCGTGCACCAATGGAGATTTCTATCGAAAAAATTATGTGCGCTTTTCATAGTGGCCCTCCGGTGAAGGAAAAACAGTTAAGAAACCAATAACCCCCGCATGGTGGCAGGACACTATCTAGTGTCCGCCTGGCCAGCTACCACCCCCAAGTTAGAAAATCTGTCGCCAAACATCTAATGTGTTCCGGCAGCTATCCTTGAGAGCTGGTTCCCATTCTAGGCCTAGCATGCTTACCATCTTCGACCGCATCATCACTTACCAACAGGTGAGATAGTAGTCAAACGCTAACCTATAAGATATTAAAAAAAAGTTCAAAATCAAGGGGCGTTATAAGTTTGACATGTGTATCTGTGTATGTGTGTGTCTGTCTGTGGCATTGTAGAACATATTAGTTTCTTTACTCAAGCGATCGTACCGCCCGAACGGATGAGCTTATTTAGATTTATTTTTTTGAAGACTTTTGAAGACCATTTGAATACTGAGCATTTTTTACATGATGACGCTATGAAATAAACTTTTGAAGTTCCAATCAATTCGAAATTCAGTATGCTCTTAATTCAACGATATTGTAAGAACTTGGTAGCTTAAACTACGACATCTCTTGGAATATACAGAATACTCAACTCCTCGCCAACTTACAGCAGAGATGTCGAGTTTGGGCTCATCGGAATGGTCTCAATAAACAAAATTATGAATAGATACCGGTCGGGAATTACCGGATATCACTTGAATCAGGTGTCGTGCCGGTAGAGGGATTAAAGCATTTTTAGAACCACAGCAGCATTAATACATTTCCTGCATGGATATCTGGAGAAAATAGCTTTGAGCGACAGGACTGCTTTTTAATACAAGTTTTATCATTGCGCTGTTCAAAAATGAATGTTTTTCTATGTCTGACAAAAATTAGTAACATAGCTGTGCATAGGGACAGGTATAACTACATGGGGGAGACCTTTGCCCAACAAGTTAGGAAAAAAAACTTAATTTTGTTAATTATACATTACTAGCTGGCCCGGCGAACTTTGTACAACCTAACAGACAATGAACGTCGTGTTGACTTTTTAGATAAATTATTCAATTTTTTAATTAATTAATGTAGGCCTTAATTTTAGGCGTTTATAACCGCAATACAATGAATAAAAAAGAGATATTAAGTCTAGTAATGTATTATGGCAATACAGAAGTAGAATAAAAATACAATAATCAAGTACTTCAACCGCGTGTCAGCAAGACAATTGAATTAAATAATGTTATTATTGTTATGGATAAGTTATTAACTTGACATTAGATCGATTGAATTTAATTTTAATTGTAAATAATTTATAAGTAAAAAATATTTTTAAAAACAAGCTTTTATCTGGGACAATGAATTAAAATGTTAAAAATAAATTCTAGTAAGTATTTGGTGTGTAGGTACTTACCTATATTCTTAAAAGCTTGAGGCACTACCCGTTTTTCAGGCTAGGTAATTACTATACTTCAGTGCCTCAAGCTTTTAAAAATATAGGTAAGTACCTACTCTACCGCCAAATACTTACCAGAATTTATTTTTAACATTTTTGTTCATTGTCCCAGATAAAAGCTTGTTTTAAAAAATATTTTTTACTTATAATTTATTTTTAACTTTTTAGTAGGTAGGTATAGATACCGACTACCTACCTACTAGGTACCAAAGTATTTAAGAGAAGGCATGATGTTTTAAAATATTCCGACTCGACTATTCCTATTCGACGCGGTGGGGCTATGTTGCTGTACAACAGAAATCATGGCCACCCTACAGCTTCATCATCAGATCCTGGCTATCATTTACGTGTAAAGTGCTCCTCAAGACGAATCATTTGAGCCCAAACTCGGTAGAGTTACGTTGATTTTTCACAGAGATGCCGTGGCCACCTTCCAGCTTCATCATCAGACCCTGGATATCATCTAAGTGAAAAGTTCTCTTCAAGACGAATCAATCGAGCCCAAACTCAGTAGGGTTATGTCGATTTATCACAGAGACGCCGTGGCCACCTTCCAGCTTCATCAACAGACCCTGGATATCATCTAGGTGAAAAGTACTCTTCAAGACGAATAAATCGAGCACAAACTCGGTGGGTTTATGTTGATTTATCACAGAGATGCCGTGGCCACCTTCCGTCTCCATCATCAGACCAGCTTCATGGTACCATATTATTGTATTGTCACCGAAGATACATAAGTACACCAAATTTGAGTCTAATCGGACATTGGGAAGTGGGTCTAATTTAGCTTCCAAGATTCCACCCGAACAAACATAGTGACATACATACATTGCAAGTTAAATAAAAGCTTGTAAAATATAATCACCAGTATTTAATTTTAATTCTGAATAAGTAAACTTACTTAATGGATAACTGTCTAATATTTTTTGGCCTTATGGATAAGACTGTATACAGCACTCATGAATTGGCTATCACATTCTTGCATATCTCTATATTTACCTACATTCTGCCAAATAAAACTGATTAGGCATTGATTATTATTCTCTTTTTGCTTGCAAGCATACATTTCAGAACGCACGCATATTTGACAATCAATAAATATGTCATACAATTGTCATTACTGACAGTATTTAAAATCTATTAACATTTTTAAAATCTCCATGACTTTATTTCACAAAAACTTGATAAATCATAAATCACAAAAAAAAATTATACTTGACACTGGCTTAATACACTAATCGTGCGGAGCGATAACTCTTATTAATTTGCGGTTTACCGTATCGACGGAATAAACAATTGAACATCAAATGATTGACGGGTACGAAACCCAGGTACATTTGGGTCCAAAAATACTAAAATCATAAAAATTGATCCAGCCGTTCTTGAGTTATAGGTGAAGTAACACGACTTTCTTTTATATATAAAGATTATGTATATTATGTATATTAAACATGTTTTGTGATGGGAATGGCATGGAATGGTAATTCAAAATCTAACGTAACGTTACATTTGAAGTGTTTATACTGATTAGGTCAACTACTTAGGTTATAGACTAAGCTAAGCTATAACTAAGCTCTCATATTCAAGAATATTGGGACAAGTAAGAAGTTTCCCGTTTGAATCTCAGCCAACACAGCCTACTAATATCATCCCATTTATTCTAATCATGCAGAGAATTCCCTCAGGAGCCGTGTAAACAGTGCTCTGGATAACTTCGGTAGATAAAAGTTAATTATTGCAATTAATCAAAACTCGGAGTTATTAAGGTTAAAATATTGGCAAAGTTTTAATAGTTTTTACCGCATTTGACTTAGTGACTTTATAATTGAGTTTGAACAATTAACTGTTGCCAAAATTAAAGTACCTCAACATTTTTGATATGCACGTATAACTAACTATACATTTCCTCTAGATAAGCATTTTTTTTATGGTTCCGTACCTAAAAGCTGTGATAAAAAATTACCTGTTATGATTTTTCATATAAGTATGAAAAATCTATTAATATAATATATATAATATATATAATAATAATAAATATAATAATATAATCCCGCAGGGGCGGCTTTGTGGCGAGCCGACGGTGAGTGGCGACACCGCGGACCCCTATCCCGTGAGGGCTAAATGAGACCCTCTGACCCCCGGCTTGCCTTGACCGGCCGGCCGGTGGTGGGAATCGCAAGAGCTAAGACCAAAGCTCCAGGGTGGAAGTGTTAAAGGCATAAAGCCGCTAGTAGCGTTTAGTGAAAGTGCAGCACACCTCTCAACACCCTTAGCTATCCACGCCAATGTTGCCCCTCGGCGCCGACATAACGGTCCGCCTTTATGGGGGGTCCATTCAGTGTATAGCTGGTCACCACTCGCCTTAATATTTTGAAATGAGGCATAATTGGCGGGTGCCGTACCTCATCCCATAGACCAGAAAACAGTCATCAAGCAGCACACATTCATAGCCATAATAAATTATAGTACCATCTTTTTATAGTTTTTCATGTCTCCATCCACAAATCATATTTTTATTTAATTTAATATTGTAAAGGGCCTCTTGACGTTGGCTTCGGCTCCGTCAATGCCTTCCAAAGGACCGGGCGATTTGCAGCCCGTGATGTGAATTGAATATAATAATAAAAATAATAATCCCGCAGGGGCGGCTTTGTGGCGAGCCGACGGTGAGTGGCGACACCGCGTACCCCTATCCCGTGAGGGCTAAATGAGACCCTCTGACCCCCGGCTTGCCTTGACCGGCCGGCCGGTGGTAGGAATCGCAAGAGCTAAGACCTAAGCTCCAGGGTGGAAGTGTTAAAGGCATAAAGCCGCTAGTAGCGTTTAGTGAAAGTGCAGCACACCTCTCAACACCCTTAGCTATCCGTGCCAATGTTGCCCCTCGGCGCCGATATAACGGTCCGCCTTTATGGGGGGCCCATTCAGTGTATAGCGAGTCACCACCCGCCTTAATATTTTGAAATGAGGCATAATTGGCGGGTGCCGTACCTCATCCCATAGACCAGAAAACAAACATCAAGCAGCACATATTCATAGCCATAATAAATTAATGTACCATCTTTTTATAGTTTTTCATCTCTCCATTCACAAATCATATTTAATTTCATTTAATAACGTAAAGGGCCTCTTGACGTTAGCTTCAGCTCCGTCAATGACTTCCAAAGGACCGGGCGATTTGCAGCCCGTGATGTGAATTGAATAAAGAGTATAATAATAATAATAATAAACCTCCGCCCGCCGCATCATCTCCGAGCACATCGTCGGGAGACGAGTTTGTCACTCCCCCTGAGGGCAGCTCGTCGAGTGATGACGACGGGCCTACGCCGCCGCCGCCGCCACCACCATCTACGCGACGACGAGGACGGCCACCGCTACCGGCACGCTTGGGGCCTGTGGGGCATTCTGCTCCGCGCCCGGCCCTCGCTACCGGTGGTGTAGCGCGTCGCATGCGATGGACCCAGTCTTTAAATGAGAACTGCATGCGCGCCTACTACGGGGCTACAGAGGGAGGAACTAACCTGACCGCGTACCGCGATAGGATACTACCTCTGTTTCAGGCCCTTGAACCAGCCGTCACCGTTACCGCACAACGACTATCGGATCAGGTGCGGGCCATCCAGCGGCTCAAGCTGTTGGACGACTCTGCGCTTGATCGGCTGCGTCTGGAGGCGTTACCTATTATTCCTACTACTTCTGCTTTAGCGCGGGACCCGCCCAGTGTGTCGTCGACGCAGGGGCCGACAGGCTCGGCTTCGACGTCTGCCCCGGCGGATGCCGCGCTAGACGCAGACGATTGTACGAATACTAACGTAAGTACCCAGACTAATGAGCATTTGAGGAGGGCTTTGGAAGACGCGATTTTGGAGTATCGCACTACTCCTGACTCTAGGCCGCGACTACCACGTTTGCCAATGAATAAACGTAACCTGGCGTTAATCGGAGCCCTAAACGTTTTGCTAGTCCCATATATGCAGACTAGTGAAACATTAGTTGATACACACTCGATTCTTTACTGCGCGGCTATAGCGGCGTGTCGCGTTGTTCGCGTCAAGTTTCCGGATACTGACCGAATACCGCGACGCCCCGCTATCCCTGCGTGGCAAGAACGAATCGAGTGTCGCATCAATATGTTTAGGACTCTTATTGCGAAGTTGATCTGCTTCAGAGGGGGTAATCATCGCCCCCGAGTCATGCGTTTCGTGAATCAGGCCTTTGCTGGGACCGGGATTAGACCCCGGGACTACATGACTTGTGTCACGGAACGCATTGACTTTATGAAGCAGAAAGTTTATGCATTGGCAAACCGTATTCGTCGCTATAGAGCGCGTGTAGATCGCTATTATCAAAATCGCCTCTTCCAAAGTGACCAAAGGAAGGTATACCGAGGTTGGGAAGGAACCAATCAACGTGTGAATGAGGAGCAGTGTCCGGATACTACTACCATGAATAACTTCTGGCGTAGTATCTGGTCGGTGCCCGTCGAACACACGGAGGGCGATTGGATGAGCGTCGTTGAGCGCGCGTGTGAGCCTATCGAATCCATGGGGGCTATTAGTATTAGCCCCGAAGACGTTAGTTGTGCGATCCGTACGGCCCAGAACTGGAAAATTCCAGGACCGGACGGATTACACAACTTTTGGATAAAGTGGATTCGATGCTCACACGACTGCTTAGCGGCGCAATTCCAACAAGCCCTCGAGGTTGGTTCCTTGCCAACATTCATGACAACCGGTGTCACCTTCCTGCTCCACAAGTCCGGTAGTACCACGGAACCGAAGAACTATAGACCCATTACATGCTTGCCAACGCTGTACAAGCTTCTTACATCTATTCTGAGGTTAAAAATTAATTCGCACATTGTTGCGCACAATATTTTGGCCCCCTCTCAGAATGGATGTAAGGTTGGGTCCCGTGGTACTAAGGAGCTCCTCCTCATCGACACGGCCATTTGCCAACAAGTCCGGCGGAACAAAGGTGCTCTCTCCACCGCCTGGATTGACTACAAGAAGGCCTATGATTCAGTGCCTCATACCTGGCTGGAGAGGATCTTGGAGTTGTATAAAATTGATACAACTCTGAGGTCTTTTCTAGGTTCTTGTATGAGGCAGTGGACCACAGTCCTTCGTCAACCGGGTGGTTGGGACAGTCTCTCTGGTCCGCAGGACTTTATAAGGATTGAGCGAGGCATCTTCCAGGGTGACAGTCTGAGTCCGTTGTGGTTCTGTCTAGCCCTAAATCCTCTAAGCACATTATTAGAGGATTCAGGGCTAGACTATCGGCTTAGGAGAGAGGGTGAAGTCATTTCACACTTGCTGTACATGGATGACCTCAAACTTTTTGCACCGAAGCGCCATGATTTGATGGAGTTACTGAAAGTCACTGAGACTTTCATCAACGCCATCAACATGGAGTTCGGTGTAGATAAGTGCGCGGTCATGCACGTGCAGCGGGGGAAAGTTGTTAATTCAATGAATTTACAACTTTCTGATACAATGAGTTTCAGATCTCTCTCCGAAGCCGACACCTATAAATACCTTGGTATGTCAGAGTCATTGGGTATCGAGAGTGGGGGGATAAAACAGTCGGTGAAGGAACGTTTCTTCGGTCGCCTGACAAAAGTACTTAACAGTCTTTTGTCAGGAGGCAACAAGGTACGTGCCTTCAACGGCTGGGTTATGCCCCTACTTATATACACCTTTGGCATACTAAGGTGGACTCAGACTGAACTAGACGCCCTGGATAGAAAAGTTCGAAAGCAATTGACATCACATCGCATGCTTCACCCACGCTCGTCTGTTATGAGACTGTATATCCCACGGAAATGGGGTGGTCGAGGCTTTTTAAATGCCAAGACACTCCACAACCGTGAGGTATGCAGTCTCCGGGAATATTTCCTAAACAACGAGTGTGGGATGCATTGCGATGTGGTGTCAATTGACAAGACTTTCACCCCTCTGTCCTTAGACAAAGAGAACTGGCGCAAGCCTCAGGTGCTGAGCACCGAGGACCACAAGGACGTATGGAAGAGCAAGGAGCTGCATGGCCGGTTCTATCGAGTCTTAACGGGACCCGATGTGGACCTGCTCGCGTCGGTGAACTGGCTACGATCGGGGACCTCTTTGGGGAAACCGAAGGTTTTGTTTGTGCAATTGCGGACGAAGTTATCAAGACGAACAACTACCGGAAATATATTATGAAGGACGGTACGGTCGACATATGTCGGGCATGCCGCCGTCCCGGAGAGTCACTCAGACATATCATTTCCGGTTGTTCTCATCTTGCTAACTCCGAGTACTTGCACAGACATAACCTCGTAGCCAGGATCATCCACCAGCAACTTGCTCTTCAATACGGCCTTGTCGAGTCTGAGGTGCCGTACTATAAGTACGCACCTGCGCCAGTTCTTGAAAATGGTCATGCTTTGCTCTATTGGGACCGATCGGTTATCACGGACAGGACTATTGTCGCCAATAAACCTGATATCGTGATAGTCGACCGGTCCCAGCGGCGGGCAGTGTTAGTTGACATCACCATCCCGCATGACGAGAACCTCGTGAAGGCTGAAAAGGACAAGATCAGCAAGTACCTTGACTTGTCTTTCGAGGTTACCGCCATGTGGGATGTTGATTCGACTAGCATTGTCCCAATAGTCGTTTCTGCGAACGGCCTAATAGCGAAGAGTCTCGACCAACATCTCAAGAGACTCTCGCTAGACGGCTGGATCAAGGGCCAGATACAGAAGGCGGTACTTCTTGACACGGCACGCATCGTCAGGAGGTTCCTCTCTCTGCAGCCCTAACCACCGGTAGCTTGGGCCCTGCCCCGCTGCTGGCGGCACTCTAGGTTTAGGTTTTTTTATAGTATTGTTTATTTTATAATGATTTTTGTATTGTTGTTTTGATATCTATATTGTAAAAAAACCTAGACTTAAGAAAAAAGAATAAATACGAGCATAATAATAATAAAAAAATAAAAAAAAATTTACACCGCTCAGACGAGACGTCTTTTAGAATTTTTTTTTTCTTTTATATTACTTTTATTTGTGAATTTTGCTATTTCAACCTTGATTATACCATAAAAACAGTAAATACAATAAACAAATAATCTTACATCAAGAAAATAGTGTTCAAAATTCAGTATACATTTAATTTAATCTACATCGTTTTTCTCATTTGACGTATCATGTCATATATCAAAAAACCCAAAATAATGTGCAAGCAAAATAACTACGATAAAAGTGATAAAAAATGATAACGAGATCTCGAAGATGTCTAGCGGAGACAAGAAGCGCGCACCCACCACCTTCGCCCGCCGCATCATCTCCGAGCACATCGTCGGGAGACGAGTTTGTCACTCCCCCTGAGGGCAGCTCGTCGAGTGATGACGACGGGCCTACGCCGCCGCCGCCGCCACCACCATCTACGCGACGACGAGGACGGCCACCGCTACCGGCACGCTTGGGGCCTGTGGGGCATTCTGCTCCGCGCCCGGCCCTCGCTACCGGTGGTGTAGCGCGTCGCATGCGATGGACCCAGTCTTTAAATGAGAACTGCATGCGCGCCTACTACGGGGCTACAGAGGGAGGAACTAACCTGACCGCGTACCGCGATAGGATACTACCTCTGTTTCAGGCCCTTGAACCAGCCGTCACCGTTACCGCACAACGACTATCGGATCAGGTGCGGGCCATCCAGCGGCTCAAGCTGTTGGACGACTCTGCGCTTGATCGGCTGCGTCTGGAGGCGTTACCTATTATTCCTACTACTTCTGCTTTAGCGTGGGACCCGCCCAGTGTGTCGTCGACGCAGGGGCCGACAGGCTCGGCTTCGACGTCTGCCCCGGCGGATGCCGCGCTAGACGCAGACGATTGTACGAATACTAACGTAAGTACCCAGACTAATGAGCATTTGAGGAGGGCTTTGGAAGACGCAATTTTGGAGTATCGCACTACTCCTGACTCTAGGCCGCGACTACCACGTTTGCCAATAAATAAACGTAACCTGGCGTTAATGGGAGCCCTAAACGTTTTGCTAGTCCCATATATGCAGACTAGTGAAACATTAGTTGATACACACTCGATTCTTTACTGCGCGGCTATAGCGGCGTGTCGCGTTGTTCGCGTCAAGTTTCCGGATACTGACCGAATACCGCGACGCCCCGCTATCCCTACGTGGCAAGAACGAATCGAGTGTCGCATCAATATGTTTAGGACTCTTATTGCGAAGTTGATCTGCTTCAGAGGGGGTAATCATCGCCCCCGAGTCATGAGTTTCGTGAATCAGGCCTTTGCTGGGACCGGGATTAGACCCCGGGACTACATGACTTGTGTCACGGAACGCATTGACTTTCTGAAGCAGAAAGTTTATGCATTGGCAAACCGTATTCGTCGCTATAGAGCGCGTGTAGATCGCTATTATCAAAATCGCCTCTTCCAAAGTGACCAAAGGAAGGTATACCGAGGTTGGGAAGGAACCAATCAACGTGTGAATGAGGAGCAGTGTCCGGATACTACTACCATGAATAACTTCTGGCGTAGTATCTGGTCGGTGCCCGTCGAACACACGGAGGGCGATTGGATGAGCATCGTTGAGCGCGCGTGTGAGCCTATCGAATCCATGGGGGCTATTAGTATAAGCCCCGAAGACGTTAGTTGTGCGATCCGTACGGCCCAGAACTGGAAAAGTCCAGGACCGGACGGATTACACAACTTTTGGATAAAGTGGATTCGATGCTCACACGACTGCTTAGCGGCGCAATTCCAACAAGCCCTCGAGGTTGGTTCCTTGCCAACATTCATGACAACCGGTGTCACCTTCCTGCTCCACAAGTCCGGTAGTACCACGGAACCGAAGAACTATAGACCCATTACATGCTTGCCAACGCTGTACAAGCTTCTTACATCTATTCTGAGGTTAAAAATTAATTCGCACATTGTTGCGCACAATATTTTGGCCCCCTCTCAGAATGGATGTAAGGTTGGGTCCCGTGGTACTAAGGAGCTCCTCCTCATCGACACGGCCATTTGCCAACAAGTCCGGCGGAACAAAGGTGCTCTCTCCACCGCCTGGATTGACTACAAGAAGGCCTATGATTCAGTGCCTCATACCTGGCTGGAGAGGATCTTGGAGTTGTATAAAATTGATACAACTCTGAGGTCTTTTCTAGGTTCTTGTATGAGGCAGTGGACCACAGTCTTTCGTCAACCGGGTGGTTGGGACAGTCTTTCTGGTCCGCAGGACTTTATAAGGATTGAGCGAGGCATCTTCCAGGGTGACAGTCTGAGTCCGTTGTGGTTCTGTCTAGCCCTAAATCCTCTAAGCACATTTTTAGAGGATTCAGGGCTAGACTATCGGCTTAGGAGAGAGGGTGAAGTCATTTCACACTTGCTGTACATGGATGACCTCAAACTTTTTGCACCGAAGCACCATGATTTGATGGAGTTACTGAAAGTCACTGAGACTTTCAGCAACGCCATCAACATGGAGTTCGGTGTAGATAAGTGCGCGGTCATGCACGTGCAGCGGGGGAAAGTTGTGAATTCAATGAATTTACAACTTTCTGATACAATGAGTTTCAGATCTCTCTCCGAAGCCGACACTTATAAATACCTTGGTATGTCAGAGTCATTAGGTATCGAGAGTGGGGGGATAAAACAGTCGGTGAAGGAGCGTTTCTATGGTCGCTTGACAAAGGTACTTAACAGTCTTTTGTCAGGAGGCAACAAGGTGCGTGCCTTCAATGGCTGGGTTATGCCCCTACTTATATACACCTTTGGCATACTAAGGTGGACTCAGACCGAGTTAGACGCCCTGGACAGAAAGGTTCGACAACAACTGACGTCACATCGCATGCTCCACCCACGCTCGTCTGTTATGAGACTGTATATTCCACGGAAATGGGGTGGTCGAGGTTTTTTGAATGCCAAGACTCTCCATAACCGTGAAGTATGCCGTCTCCGGGAATATTTCTTTAACAACGAGTGTGGGATGCATCGTGATGTGGTAGCAGTTGACAGGACCTTAACGCCTCTCTCCTTAGGCAAAGAGAACTGGCGCAAACCTCAGGTGCTGAGCACCGAAGACCGCAAGGACGTATGGAAGAGCAAGGAGCTGCACGGCAGATTCTATCGGGCCTTAACAGGGCCCGATGTGAATTTGGTCGCATCGGTGAACTGGCTACGATTCGGGGACCTCTTTGGGGAAACCGAAGGTTTTGTTTGTGCAATTGCTGACGAAGTTATCAAGACGAACAACTACCGGAAATATATCATGAAGGACGGTACGGTCGACATTTGTCGGGCATGCCGCCGTCCCGGAGAGTCACTCAGGCATATCATTTCCGGTTGTTCTCATCTTGCTAACGGCGAGTACTTGCACAGACATAACCTCGTAGCCAGGATCATCCACCAGCAACTTGCTCTTCAATACGGCCTTGTCGAGTCCGAGGTACCGTACTATAAGTACGCACCTGCGCCAGTTCTCAAAAATGGTGGTGCTTTGCTCTATTGGGACCGATCTATTATCACGAACAGGACTATTGTCGCCAATAAACCTGATATCGTGATAGTCGACCGGTCCCAGCGGCGGGCAGTGTTAGTCGACATCACCATCCCGCATGACGAGAACCTCGTGAAGGCTGAAAAGGACAAGCTTAGCAAGTACCTTGACTTTTCTTACGAGGTTACCGCCATGTGGGATGTTGACTCGACTAGTATTGTCCCGATAGTCGTGTCAGCAAACGGCCTAATAGCGAAGAGTCTCGACCAACATCTCAAGAGACTCTCGTTAGACGGCTGGATCAAGGGCCAGATACAGAAGGCGGTACTTCTTGACACGGCACGCATCGTCAAGAGATTCCTCTCTCTGCAGCCCTAACCACCGGTAGCTTGGGCCCTGCCCCGCTACCGGCGGCACTCTAGGTTTAGGTTTTTTATAATGTTTTATGTTTTTATATTTGTTTTGTTTATTATTTTTATATGAAATATTGTAAAAATCCTAAACTTAAGAAAAATGAATAAATAATGTGAATAATAATATATAATCTATTAAATATAATTTTACTTCCGTAACCAAAAATAAAAAAACGCACGGTGTGTGTTTTCAGCAGCGAACGAGTTACATAGCTTTTAGGTACGGAACTAGCTGCGCACCGAAGCTTTGCCCGCGTTGAATCTACAACTTTCGCTTGAATCATTCTATCTATTGATGAAAACCGCATTCGCATCTTCGACCGCATCATCACTTACCAAACAGGTGAGATAGTGGTCAAACGCTAGTCTATAATATATAAAAAAGAATCCGTTGCGTAGTTTAGAAGACCTAAGCGTAAAGATGGTGGAAGCAACTTTGTTTTATACTATGTAAATATAAGATGCAGGCAAGCGTTTGACCACTAATTCATCTTGCGATTGACGATATAGCTTGCTTACATAGAAGACACTTATGCTCACTCGCGATTTGGAGACTCCACCGGGTTAAGTGTTGTAGTTAACGAGAAACAAAGACCGGCAAGGAATTCCATTCCTTAGTTGTACATATGATGAATATTGAAGCAAAATGTTTCCTTCTAGTAGATGGAACGTCTACCATAAAGCGATGACACACATCGGTACGCCTGAATGTCCGAATGAAAGCATAAAAATAAAATAAAATAAAATAATTATTTAAAGACGTACAAATTTTACTTCCTTAATTGTGATCCATACTACACTAGGAATTTAGATTATCCATTAGTGGTAGGAGCATATTAAATCGATGTTGCGCCTGACTTGCTACAAAAAAAGTAGCTCACCACCATCAAGGAGAAAATCTGCCGACATATCCTTACAGTGTTCCGGCGGCACCCAGCCCTCGAAAATCAGAGTATTCTAGGCCTAGCGTGTTCACCATCTCATTTTCCACCAGGCCCCCAAGACAAAATCTAACTTGTTTCCATTCATTTCATTCATTCATTCAAGGTGGCCATAGCCCAATGGATAAGGTGTTAGACTGGCGATCGAGAGGTCGTGAGTTCGATCCTCACCCCACCCATTGCACTATTGACGTATAAGACTAGCATAAGCATATTTAGCTCAGTTGGAGGGGTTTAACAAGAATACTAGTAATATGCAATCCACATTGCGAGTAATCTTTAAATAAAAAAAATTAAAAAATTGCATTCTAATGCAAGTTCAAAATTTAGAATGATATTTATGTTTCCACAATAAAGTTATCATTAAGAATGGAAACAGAAATTGGATTTTGTCCAGGGGTCCTGGTAAGATAATGCTCAAACGCTAAATAACAGGATATAAATAAACTGGCCAAGTGCAAGTCGGACTCGCACAGTAGGGTTCCGTACCATACTACAGTATTTTATAAGATCGAGCAAAAAATACCACCATCGTTTTGCGCCAGCAAAAAATAATAATTAATAAACATTTTATTTCTTATAACGCCATCTAACGTCTAACAATATATTAGGGATATATAGGGATATATTAGGGATATATATTCTATATTAGGGATCGATATTTCAATATAACGCCATCTATGGGACGTTTACCTAACTAAGCGTTCATAGATGGCGTAAAATGACGAATAAAGCACGTTTCTTGTATGGGGACCTTCTATTATTTTGAACTGTATTCTGTTTTTAGTATTTGTTGTTATAGCGGCAACAGAAATACATCATCTGTGAAAATTTCAACTGTCTAACTATCACGGGTCATGAGATACAGCCTGGTGACAGACGGACAGACAGACAGACAGACAGGCAGACAGACAGACAGACAGACTGACAGACAGACAGACGGACAGCGGAGTCATAGTAATAGGGTCCCGTTTTACCCTTTGGGTACGGAACCCTAAAAAAAGATAATGATGATTTCGTTTTGCAATAAACACTTTCACACTAAAGTTAAACACTTTGTTATCATTATTTTAGGTATTTTAGCAAATAATTATACCATCCATAACAAGCCTTCTTCGCGCTAATATGATTAAAGGAGGTTAATCTCCTAAATAATTAAGCCTTTATTAAAAGACGGTACGTAACATTCAGGATATCTTACATTGTCTTGGCTCTGCACAAAACATGAGTAATCCTTCCTTTGTATTACGATCGTGGTGGTAAGTGTATTCTCACATTAAATGCAAGGTTGCTCCAGCTCTCTGCGATAATTAGAATTATAACTTCTAACACTAGCAAACTGTTAAACAGTTGTCTGTTATATGACAAACTGTTATGACAGTTGTCTGTTATATGACAAACTGTTATGACAGTTGTCTGTTATATGACAAACTGTTATGACAGTTGTCTGTTATATGACAAACTGGTAAGACAATTATTATTATAGGTTAGGTTAGGTTAGGTTTTTATTTTATTATTATTTTATTTTATTTTCTTTATTTTTCAACCGACTTTCAAAACAGAGAAGGTTCTCTATTCGTCTGTATGTTTTATGTGTGTATGTACGTTACGCGATTTCTCTGCCAATTTGTAAACCGATTCAAATGGTTTTTTTTTGTGGGTACTTGGAAACATTTTAACGGTGGTTTCATTGTAATCTGATGATCATCACCAGAGATATAGAGGTACTTAACCATGTCATGTAGGTCACTGAAAATGAACCGATTTTAATAATTATTCTTGAATAGATGTGATTAAAATGCTTGCCTATAGTAAATGTTATCAAAATCTGATAAGTATCTCCAGATTGTTCTAAATAAATATTCAATCAAATCCCGGCGTCCCAATTTTACCATCGCACCTATCGCCATAGACAACACGCTTATCCACATAATATTATCATCGAGACTTGGAATTCGCACACATCTCGACTCAAGCGGACATTTCTCCCCTATACTTGTTAAATGTGGGACGAGCTCCCGTCTGCTGTTTTCCTGCAGAGCCTGCAAATACCTGTACGCGTTCCTGAGAAAAAGGGTTGACAGACGGACAGACAGAGGGGACAGATGGACAACAAAGTGATACTATAAAATTCTATTAATTTCCGTCTGAGAGGAAACCTAAAAAAATCTCTTCCCATCACCAAAAGATTTCACTTAAATCCTCCACCAGAAGAATCTGAATTTAAACACAAAAACCACGTCTTTAATTAGTAGCTTTGAATTTTTTTCAAAGCAATGCTGTATTGTACTACCCCGCCTACGTTCAACCTCCTAGAAGGCGAGTGTTTGTAACTGCCTACTTTAAGGTGTAAAAGCGAATCAGAACGTTTGAAGTCTCACCAGCCGCTAGGGAGGGCTGTTGACTCGTGCCAGACGCACTTACCAAGTACCACTTAAGAACATCAAAGGCGATGAAAGATAAGTGGAATGTAGGTACGGCTAGCAATGCAGCAATTGCAAATTATATGTGGTAACTGAAAGTATCGAACATAACAATAACAAAGAAACCAAAAGTTTTATTTCTTCTACCAAGCAATACTTTTGTGTCAGATGCGTACAGGGCACTATTTGAAGAGGCATTTTAAGCCTAAACTCCATAGAAATCATTGTTATTTTATGAGATAAAAATGTAGCAGTATAAGCCAGCAGCTACTACTATGCAGTCTGCTATTATATATTCTGTGTCTGCATTGATGTTTGGAAGTTGGTTGCAGTCTTTACTATGTATTTAGTGTTGCTTTATGGGAGGACTGGTGGATAACTCCAACTCCACCCGATTTGGGGCTGTGGCCTCTAGAGGGGCTGACACCGTCGGGGCCGCGGACAAGTGTGCAAGCGTTCCCGTAGCCCCGGCACTAGAGTGCTAGGAACACCATGGAGTTTTTAAGTCGGTTAGAGTCCGACATAACCTTTTCATTACCCCCGCAATGAAGTGCGTTGCTTGAGCGCTTATAGTTTTAACTGACCTCACAAAATGGAGGAGGTTCTCAATTCGTCAGAATCTTTTTTAGGGTTCCAAACCCAAAGGGTACCAACGGAACCCTGTTACTGAGACTCCGCTGTCCGTCTGTCTGTCTGTTTGTCTGTTTGTCTGTCTGTCCGTCTGTCACCAGGCTGTATCTCATGAACCGTGATAGTTAGACGGTTGAAATTTTCACAGATGATGTATTTCTGTTGCCGCTATAACAACAAATACTAAGAACAGAACAAAGTTAAAAATTAAAGAAAAGTTTTAAAAAAGTTTTTTACGATAGCGCAGCGCCATCTAGCTAGCATCAAAGATAGCGCTATCGTCTTTACCTTAATATGAAACTCGAAAGCGGCTCCAACGATTAAATAAAATTTAGTATACTTACAGGGGATTTCAGGGGCGATAAATCGATCTAGCTAGGAATCATTTTCAGAAAATGTTGTTTTATTCGTGTTTTCAATAATCAACTTTATTGACAATCAACTTAATATATTACTCTTCCCGACATCTATTGCCGAGTAGAAGTAGCTTTAGTGTTACTGTGTGGGTAAAGCAGTTAGTGGCTCTCAATTAAAACAAATAGTATTATTATTCGTCAATAGATGTCGGGAAGAGTCATATTTGTCTGTTTAAGTGGCAAAAAATACCGAGCAAAGCTCGGTCAACCACATATTTAATAATATTAATTACTACTATTACTATTAGTAGTATTACTATTACTACTATATAATACTATTCTACCTTTGTTTTAACGTTTACTCAGTTTTATTTTGTGTAAGTATGTCTACCAATTACTCGAAGACGCCTGAACCGATTTGAAAAATTGTTTTTTTTACTTGATAGGGTGCTTCAGTTGTGGTCCCATTTAAATTTAATCGATACATATTTTCAGAATCTCCAGAGATATGGAGACCACCACCTTGAATTTAGTGCTGAAAATTACTAGTGCAACGTTTGAAGTTGTTGTTTTTAGGGTTCCGTACCCAAAGGGTAAAACGGGACCCTATTACTAAGACTCCACTGTCCGTCCGTCTGTCTGTCTGTCTTTCTGTCCGTCTGTCACCAGGCTGTATCTCATGAACCGTGATAGTTAGACAGTTGAAATTTTCACAGATGGCGATGACACGGATTTTCACAGAGATGTATTTCTGTTGCCGCTAAAACAACAAATACTAAGAACAGAATAAAGTTAAAATAATAGAGAGTCCCCGTACAAGAAACGTGTTTTTTTCGGCATTTCACGCCATCTATGAACGCTTAGTTAGGTAAACGTCCCATAAATGTCGTTATATTGAAATATCGATCCCTAACACCTTTGTTAGACGTAAGATATAAGAAATAAAATGTTTATTAATCATTATTTTTTGCTGGCGAAAAATGATAGTGGTATTTTTTGCTCGATCTTATAAAAGACTATAGTATGGTACGGAATCCTACTAGTGCGAGTCCGACTTGCACTTGGCCAGTTTATTTAGAAAGCTTTCGTTCTATTACCTGACCTGTGCCTTACTTGTTCTGTGCTTAAATCAAATAAGTATTTTAATATTTCAGTTCACTAGGTTATCGCTACCCAAAAATAATCAAGCCATATTTTACACCCCAGTCGAATATTTTTGAGATCGATCTCGAAAGCTTATCCTAACATCTTTTTGCTTTGAAATTTTAAGGACGCTGAGAACCTACTAAGTGGCACTTGGTAACATGAAAGGAATCGGTCCTCTCCACATACAAAGAACCGTGAGTGTTATGGCGATATTTTCATTTTGATCTAAATTTGGACAACCGAGCAAGGACGTTGGTGAACATTTCCTGTAGGAAAAAACTTTTTCAACAGACTTCCAAAGAGGAGGCAGTTATCAATTGGTTTGTATGTATTTTTTGCAAATAAAAATAATCAGCAATACAAACTTATCATTGACATAGAAAAATTCACCTAACCCTGTACTTTTCTCATAGAAATTGAATTTTGTATTTGAAATTCTGGACGCTATATAGGTGTTTTTTTATATAAATAGACGGCGCTCCGGAAGTTCTCCCAGGACCTGTAACAGAAAAATTAAATTAGTAGTATTTTAGTGTATTTTTGGTAGATTTTTCAAAACTTTACATAGGAAATTATGTTTTTTATAGGTTTTTCGACTATAATAGACACAAATAGCAACTTTTGTTTACGGAAATCACTGCTAAGGGTGTAACAACATCCCCGGAAATAATCCGCCCTCTTACGGAGCGTCCCACAAAAAGCAAAAACTTCAACAAACAAAAAAATAACCGATTTGCATGATTATTTTGGTTACAAGTAGGGTTCATCTCCAAAGTGGTCCCATTTAAATTTTATCGAGATCTGATAAGTATCTTCAGAGATATGATGATAAATGTCTAAAACTTGCTGTGATGACATACGGGGCTGAGACGTGGACACTCGAGTGGTCCACTAATTTAAAGTCACTCAGTGAGCTATGGAGAAAGCTATGCTCAGCGTTTCTCAGCGAATCCGGAACGAAGTAATTCGCCAGAGAACTAAAGTGATTAACATAGCTCAACGGATTAGCAAACTGAAGTGGCAGTGAGCTGGTCATACCTGCCGTAGGACCGATAACCGTTGGGGCAGACTGGTTCTAGAGTGGAGACCGCGAATCGGCAAACGTAGCGTAGAACGTCCTGTGACCAGGTGGAGCGACGATATACGCAAAGCGGTGGGCAGAGACTGGAAAAAAAGAGCCGAAGATCGGGCTCAGTGGCGCTTTTTGGGAGAGTCCAATATCCAGCAGTGGATTGATACCGGCTGATTATGATGATGACAATGATGAATTTACTTGTAGTAGTTTGTAATACTGTTTATCGGACAAAATTATTCTAATCCGTTTCATACTGAAGCTGAACTATGTGTTTTTTTATGTCGATCAAATGTCACGTACAAAAGTGTATTCAAATAGAAAAGCTTGTTTATATAATATATAATCTATAATATTATTATAGAAAAGCAATTTAAATGTAAAGTATACAAGAGTTGTACATACTTAGATTTCGACTACGAGTGATTTCAATGTAAACCATGTTAGTAGGAAAATCAATTTTATCTCGGACCAAGTAGATTATTCGTGTAGTCTGGGTTTAAAAAAAGGATTAAGTTTTCTTTATGTAACACTAGCTGCGCCTTGCGACTTTGCCCGCGTTTAATCCTAGTAACACACCTTCTTCTTGAGTCACTCTATACATTTATGAAAACTGCAATAAAATCCGTTGCTTAGTTTAAAAGATCTAAGCGTTATAGACAGCGGGAGCAACTTTGTTTTATTCTATGTAAAGATGACGTAGTCCGTAAAAGTACGTTTCCCAAAACTCCAAAGTATCAAAATGACGTTGGCAAGGGTTGTTATAAAAATATTTCTTCTTCCTAAAACCTATAGCCATATTCTCAGAGCGTAATGGAATTTTAATGAGAATTTCCGCTATTCCGTTGTAATTTTCCTTTTTTCTTCCCCGCTGAAATAAAAGAGGGCATTTATTGGAATCGATAACAAACCGTTCGACTGACAGAGATAATGTCGGCAATGAAGTCGTGACCTTATTTTTATCGATCAAGAATTCGTTGATAATAGACTTTTATGAGTGAAAACCTTCGGGGATTACGCTGAAGTTATTTTCGAAGTAAAAATTAATCTTCAATTTTATGTTACTGAAGATATTTTGGAATTTTTCGCTGAAGAATATTATTTAAATTCTATAAATTTTTTTTTCATCGTAGTTGAGATGAAGAAATGTTGTGCTATATTTTCTGATTAGTTACTGCCTGTCGCTCTAATACACATAGCTCGCACGTAATGCATAAAAAAGAAAGAAACAAAGAAGAAAGAAAATATGTCTATTTTGCATCAAATACAATTAACTAATCACTAACTTATATATTAATTTAACAAATGTTATTTAGTGCAAAATTGGACCGAACTCAGCATAATTTTGGTCATGACTGACATGACCAACGCTGGTCTTCTGTTGGGACCCTAAAGTGACATCACGGATGTTCTCACTTCTGACACACGCTACATACGATCTACATTGTATATAAAATAACATATAAAAAACAATAAACGCATATATGTTTGTGGATAGCATTTTTTATCAGAATTAAAAAAGAGGTGATTCTCAATTCAATTGTATTTTTCATTTGTTAAACTCCGTCGTTTTAAAACCGATCGCAAAAATATTATATAAATAAATAAATATATAAGAGTTTTTACGAACGCGTCGCAAGAACTTGTTAGTTAATTAGCATCGTTTCTCTTGCCATCTTGCGATTTTATATATGACACTACTTGCTGTTACCATTTTAGTTTTTCTGAGGCAGCATGTACGGAGACAATCCGTAAATTCCGTGAATCCCTAAAAAAGTAATTTGTTTCCAGAGGTATAACAGAAATGCTGCCATTGTACGATAGCTTTTGTAGACATGTTGATGTTACATTTAGGCGATTCTCACGCTGCACCACATTACGCAGCGTAGCGCGGAATTGCGTGGTCTTACGTTGTTTGCAAATATCTGTGTTTGTATAGAAAACACGCGTAGTATAGTATACTGTACACGTATTCACGCGCAGTGTTGCAGATCATGCGCCTACATGTGGAGAAACACGCACCTACGCGCGTGTTTTCAAGAAATCAATTCAAACGTTTGCATGCGGACGCAGATCTGCACTCACGCACGGAGACGTGTGGCTCCGCCGCCACGCACCTCGCAGCGTGGCACGAGGCAGTGTGTGTATCGCCTTAAAAATAAAAGATTTTCAAATTAGATATTAAATTCTTATTACCCACGACGGCACGGAGACTGTTTATGCGTTTGGGGTGAGAGGTTTTTTTGGTGGGTAGGTGTGAAAGTGTAAACACCTTTTATCACAGTGCTCTTGTTTAATTTAAATAAAAATACAATAGTCAACAATTTGTAGTATATAAATAAATAATATGAAATTATAACACTGCATACCTGCCATCCTGTGTTATCCACTCCAATAATCACTTATTCAAGATATTATTTGCACTTCAGTTTTTTTTGTACTATCACTGTACCTACATAGACAACAAACTTGAACATGGACGCCGCTAATTTCAAGCAGACACTGGATGACCTCATGACAACATTCTACAACAGAATGGACAGCTTCGAAGGCAAACTTCAGAAGACACCGCCAGCTGATAACGATGAAACACTGGCAGCAGAGTTTGCTACATTTAAACAGTTTGTAGTCACATGCCTTAGAGCATTACAGAGTCAAATTGAGTGCCTTGCTAGAGAGACAGACCAGCCAGAAAATACTTCTCATACATGGTGTAGCTGAGGGTGCAAATGAAGACACAGCATCTGTGGTGGTCACTACAGTCACCAAGCAGCTAGGACAGGCCTCATTTACAGCAGGTGACATCAACCGATGCCACAGGATGGGACGTGCAGGTGGTTCGGATAAGCCAAGGCCCATTCTGTGCAAGTTTCGAGACTGCACACTACGAGATACCATCTGGGCCGCGAAGTCGAACTTGAAAGGCACGGGTACTACCATCTCGGAGTTCTTGACCAAGTCCTGTCATTCGACCTTCATGGCAGCCCGACAACGCTTCGGCGTCTCCAAATGTTGGACCCGGGAAGGTTACGTGTACGTCCTCGGTTCTGATGGTTCCCGCCACCGAGTAATCTGTGAAGCAGACCTCGATGAAATAGCGAAGGTGGCTCCAAAAACATCATCAAGGGCGGCAAAGGCAGTCGTAGCATCCAGCAGGCAGAAGCGCGCTGCAGCCAAGAAGTAGTGAGCCATAAGTATTGTATTCTCTTGGTAGTGAGCATTCATTATTATATAAATGTACATCTGTCTCGCCGACTGGGTTGAGGTAGTTTGTAAAACAATTTTATAATCTCTGGTGGAAGGTAGTTCAGTGTGGCTTACTTATTTCATTTTGGGGCTTTGTTTTACAAATTACAATTACGTGTAGAATCAAAACTTTTCCTTCTAATCTGTTCTGTTTACAAAATTGACTACTTACCACAGATTACTATATGACTGACTTGACAAGTTGACACTGACATTTCTATTATATCACTGTTGTTTTTTTTTTTTTTCATTTAAATACTTTTATTTACTACACACGTTGTGAGTATTCAGCCAGTGATATAGCCAAGATATTTTATTTACTTTCCATCGTACTTAATTTTTATTACCGATCTAAGCGTAAATTTCCTTCGATAACTTCTTTATAGTTAATCTACAAAAACGTTTAGTTATTGCAGTTAGGGAGTAAGTTAACCCAGTCGGACCAAATATAATTTAAGTTTTTGCCTAGTTCTCTTGTTCCTTTTTTTATATATATATTTTATTTGTAACTTTGTTTTGTTGTTGCACGACTTTTTTTTTCTCGTTATTTTATTGCATTTAGTAAATTAGTACAAATAGTGTAAAATCTTGACTTGATTAAGTAATATTTTATTAAACGAATCTCTTAAACCGCACAGCTGGCAGGTGGACAGGTGTTTTGATAGTGAAATAAATACCTATATATAATATATATATAAATTTATGATTATTGTTATTATATCTATATGAGTAGATATTTTTATAGTTGTATTTTCAGTAGATCATTATTATGAGTGATAATAGTGAATATTATAGCGAGTGTGATGAGTTTGTTTCACCATTTTCTACTTTGTCTAATAGTAGTTGTGACAGCTTCAGTAGTTTTCCAAATCTATCGCATACGATAGACTCACTACTATTGGATGCTTCAAAAAATTTTAATGTATTCCATATTAACGCCCAAAGCATTCCGGCTCATTTTACTGATATGTTGGCATCGTTTGAGCATAATTGTATACACGCTATTTTAGTCTCAGAATCCTGGTTAAAGCCCTGTCTCCCTTCGACGCTGTATTCTCTTCCAGGGTTCGAATTAATTCGTAATGATCGTACTGGTAGTGGTGGTGGCGGTGTTGCCATATATATCCGATCACACTTACAATACTCCGTGCTTAATATGTCAACTCAGCCTCCTCCCCTGAATGCCGGTGAACATATTTTCTTTGAGGTCACTTTCTCTCACTCTAAACTTCTTCTCGGCGTGTATTACTGTCCCTCTCTTCGCATCAATTTTATTTAGCTCTCTTGAAAATCTTTTAGAAAATTATTGTCCTTCTTATGAGCAATTATTATGAACAACTTATGAAATTATCCTGGATACCACAAATTGCAGAAACCAGTCGCAAGATGTTTGCTTCCGCCTCTTCCCTCAGAAGACTCCGGAATGTTTTACCTATAACCACTAAAGTTGCGCTTGCACAATCTCTATTACTTCCAATACTCGATTATGCCGATGCCGCGTATCCAGACTTAACCGAGGAACAGCTCAATAAACTAGAACGCCTTCAAAATTTCTGTATCCGCTTCACATATGGTCTGCAAATATTCGACCACATTTCCGAATTTCGAAAAAAGCTGAACTGGTTACCCATGCGTCTGCGCCGGAATGCTCTACTACTATACTCTGTCCTTTTCATTCCTTCTACTCCTCCTTACCTTAAACTACGTTTTCAATTCTTGCATAACTCACACTCCCTATTCTTACGCTCCGCTGAAAACTTAGTTTTAAAGATTCCTTTTCATTCTTCTGAATATTTTGCCAATTCCTTTGCAGCACAAGCTGCACGACTCTGGAACGACTTACCTTTGGACATACGAAGAGCCAAATCATTAGCAATTTTTAAAAACAAGTTGAAAACTCATTATCTCTCACTTGTGTAACTATACATAAACTGGCATTTAAACTATTGAAAGTATAATGTATTATTATTTATTTGTTGGTATATATTGTAATGTATGTATTGTATTGATATAGAGTATGTTTTATATGTGTAGTATATTTGTTTGAGTTATTTATATTATTCTACCATTTAATGTTGTACATATACTTATTATTGTACACCACCGTCTTATTCTTCTTGTATATCTGTCCATACAAAGGTTGTCTGGTAGAGATCGCTAATAGTGATAAGACCGCCCATTGTAATACCACATACACATAATTTTTTATTTTTGTTATAGATATGTACCTAATTGGTTTGCAATAAAGAGTTTTTGTATTGTATTGTATTGATGTTTGTTTGTGTGCAAATCCATGTTGCTATTTTTCTCCAAAACTATTAGTCTGATTTTGCTGCAGTTTTCAGTTATGGTTTCGTGTGTAATTGGTGCATGTTTTAAGATAGTAGGATAAACAGTAGCGAGTATAATAGTCGTTAGTATATAATTATATTCAGATTCATTCTAAAATTAAGAAAAAAATCCTTGTTCATATTCATACTATTTCTGTAAAATAATTCCCATGATGAACTCAACCTTTTGTGTCAGGGTTTCGTACCCATAGGGTACCCACGGGACCCTATACTGAGACTCCGCTGCCAGTCCGTCCGATCGCGTGTCTAAATGTCTTCTATCTATCCTATCTATGGAAATAAGTAGATACACACAATTTTCACAAAGAGGGTAAATATTAAAGCCACTATGAGGACAAATAATGAAATCAAAATCAAATAAAAAATTAAAGGGATCCCCATCCAAGAAGCATGTTTCTTTTGGCACTTTTTTGCTTGTAGTATTAAATATTATACGCTACGGCACCTTTCGTGTGTGAGTCAAACTCGCATTTGGCTGGTTAATTACCACCCACATCACTACCCAAAACAAATACGTTTAGTACGGTCATGTACGGTTGAAGATCGCCGAAGGAATAGTCAAATGGAAAGGGAAAGCCGCACAAATTCGCATCACAGCGATTCAAATCGCAGTTTTCTGCAATGCGATCTCCTGAATGTATCATATACAATTTAAACTTTATTGATTAGAAAACAAACTTTTAATAATTATAAAAGGCATTGCCAAATAATAATAAAAATCAGTATCTATCATAAAACGTGTAAGTCTGTTTGTATATGCAATTTTACACTAGCTACGCGACTTTGCCAGCTTTCACAATAAACGGCTGGACCAATTTGGCTCTACTCGTAATTTGCATATAGGTAGCCAGTAGAGTAATAAACATAGGTCATCGGGTCTGTTTAATTCAAAATTGAAATACAAGAGTTCAAATTATATGAAAAGCTTCACTGCTGTCGCGGCGAGATAAAATGAATCAACAAAAAACTCCCAAGAAGTAGAAAGTAGAAAAGTGTTAACATAAACTGGGCCAGTGGTTTAACTTACCAACGAATGAATAAAAAAGTATACAGATGGGACAGTCTTGATGCGTCAAGTTACTGGATGGAGCACTTATTTTTACCCGATTACGCGATGCAAGAGGGTGTTACCTATATATTTAACTGCATAATGTATTTATGTGTGTATTTATGTTTGTTCCATTGTGACAATCTAGAGATCACGATTTTGATGATTCTTATGCAACGCAAAATAAAAAAGTTAATATGTAGTTATTATCAAAATTCAATTTGGCATAAGGAAATGAAATATCTATTAACTATGTTCAAGTGAGGTGTGTCTTTGAATATGTATTTTACAGGCATTTTTTACCAACAACGGAACGGAGACTGTATATGCGTTTGGGGTGAGAGGATGTTTGTATGTTTGTTTGTTTGTGTGTTCAAATCCATGTTGCCATTTTTCTCCATAATTACTAGTCCGATTTTGATAGAGTTTTCAGTTGTGGGTTCGAGTGTAATTGTTGCATATTTTTAGATAGGTTTTACAGTGACAACTCACCAGGGGGCGCTGCAGTAATCATTTGTTGGTGCAAATCGATGTTGCCATTTTTCTTCAAAACAACTAGTCCGATTTTGATAAAGTTTTCAGTTATGGGTTTGATATTGATTGGTGCATGTTCTTAAATATGTGTTACGGTGTCAACTCACCAGGGGGCGCTGCAGTTGCATTTGTTTGTGCAAATCCATGTTGCCATTTTTCCCCAAAACTAGTTCGATTTTGTCTGTAAATGTTTCGTAATTAATCAGTGGTGGTTCTTAGATAGTTGTTATGACGTTAATTTTCAAAGGACATTGTCGTGGGTGTTTATTCAAAATTTTAATTTTAAGACTTGAATTTAGTATTTTTAATCCTTTCTCATTTTACATTATACAATTTAGGATCTACAACGATTTAAAGTTAATTATTTCTCTGACTGCGGCGAAGCCCAAAAAGAGTAATTATGTGTTTGATCTGTTCGTATTTTTTAAAATATTTTATAGGCTAGCGTTTAACCACTATCTCATCAGAGAGAAAGATTTTCCAACTTGAGGGTGGTAGCTGGCCAGGCTTACACTAGATAGTGTCCTACCACCATGCGGGGATTGGGCGATACTTAACGATGTTTTTATTAATCGGAGAGCCACTATAACGTGGGTTTTAATAGAAAAATCATTGGTGCACGGCGGGTATTTAAACCCACTACTTCTGGTGTTAAAGCTGACCTTGCTCCCGCTACGCCACTGAACCCTCTAATAATCATGCGGCAATTTAGCGAAATATTAAAATTGGCGAGTAGCAGAGTAAGTATATATGTCTAGGTATGGTAACAATGAGTAAACTCATTTCGATATAAATTTTTTACTTCGTCGCATAATTTTTATTCTATGTCTCAGGCTTACCGTAATGAACAATGTCTTATCTCAACGCAGCAGACGGCAATCTCGCAAGCTACAAAGTTTGATGAGCTTTTTAGAGTATAATTTAAGCCGTTTAGTCAACGAAGTGTCATTTAAATATTCAATTGTTTTTTAACGTAGGTCAAAATAAAAGTCGACTGTAATTTTACTAAAAATAACTGCAAGAGAAAGTTTTACACCCAAGTGTATTAACAATTATTAACAAGAAAATATTCTACTTTTATTGTATGCAACCCCTAAGTTTCTGTTTGTATTCTTCTTTTCAACCGACTTCCCAAAAGAGGAGGTTCTCGATTTGTCTGTATGTATTTATTTTAATTTTTTTTGTGTGTATGTTACGCAATTACTCCGTCAATTGTGAACCGATTCGAATGATTCGTTTTTTAATCCGTAGGGTTTGTAATTTCATCGAGATCTAATAAGTGTCTCCAGAGATATGACAATAAACGTCTTAAACTTGCTACTGAAGCTGATTCGCGGGGCATGGATGTCAGTTGCTTTAGTTTTTAAATCATAAATGTTAATAAATGTAATCTTAATTATCCTTGCCAAGGACGTGTCTGGAAGAAATTTGTCTATGTGATAAGACCGCCGATTTTATTGCCTCATTATTCTACTGTTTTACTTTTTTTACATAGTATGTACGATTTTTATTTTATTTTAGTGATCAATAAAGAGTTTTTGTATTTATATCGTATTGTATACCTGCTGTCATACTCATTATAACTTATTAGTTAGTAAAAGCTACGTAGTATATCAAGTATACACATAAGAGAACGTTCTAAAAAAAAATTTTCAGCCGCAGTTGAGAAAAACTATCGTATTCAGCAAGTTTGGATTTCTTTAGCAAAATAAGTGAATCGTTGCTATCTATTCAATTGCTTTGCCTAGAGGTCCCAAGCCCAGCTGCGATTCAGTAAGCTCAAAAGAAAATGTAAGTAGGAAATAACACATTTTATTGATTTCGTTACCATAAATAGATGCGCACTTGTCACGTAGCCAAAACCTCATGGGGGTACCTTCTTCAAATTTGACTTGGGGCTATGGGATTCAATTTCGCTACTTTGATGTTAAAATACATTTTAATGGTGGAAAATTTTTGTTCTTGTCTTGTTATTTTTATTACATATTCCATGATCAATTTAGTTAAATAATAAAAAATAAGTTACTCGTATTAACTAAGACGCGACAACTGAAAAGTCTCGCTCCTATTTCAGAAATTATTCATATTTATCGAGTGCATGCAGCAAAGCAGTGAGCAAGTAACAGCTAGCTATGTTATATTTTGAAATGTACTTATTAAATCTTTTTATTTGATACCTAATAATAAATTATTTTTTTTATTTCATGACTATGTCCTTTATATCATCGCTCCATCTAGCTGGAGGGTGTCCTACACTACGTTTGCTGAGCCGTGATATCGACTCTAAAACACGTCGACCAGTGGTTATCGGTTCTCCGAGGTTCTCCGACAAATGTATGATATACGCCAGCTTGCTGACAGCGGCACAGATTATATAATAGTTGCAGCGGTTGGAAACAAAAAACTGAAGATCGAGTTCAGTGTGCCATAAGTGAGACCTATGTCCAGCAGTGAAGAAAGAGGGCGGTATATTAAATTTGATGTGACATCACATAGCCTATAACTATTTGTCAATTAAGAACTTTCCAACGATACCTCATTTGTCAAATTATACTAATTTAAGATCGTTCATAAAAAACTAAAAGAGCCGACTTCAAACGTCGCGCTAGTCAAACTATCCAGTATCATGTCATCGATTCAAATGCATCGTAATACAAATGTTGATATATTAAAAACTGCTAAACCGATCTTGTTAAAATTTAAATAGAACATGGAAAAGGTACCCTTTGACACAAAAAATAATTTTCCAAATCGGTTCAGGCATCTTTGAGTAATCGGTGAACTTACATTAAAAAAACATTCCGAGTAATTAAGAACCTCCTACTTTTTTGTGAAGTCGGTTTAAATATAAGGAATAAAGAAGTTATGAGGAAACAGATGAACATACAAACATACCGGTCAAAATCATAACCCTCCTGCGATCAGGTAAAAACCACACGTAAACATGTCCAATGCCTGAATGCTCCGCAGACACAATGGCAAGATCAAAACAATGTTCTTATTCGCAGAAATTGGTAAGGAAAATCTGAAATCACTAGCCAGCATGTGTCAATAAATTTTACACTCATGTCATGTTCAAATGGATCCTAACTAGCTACTTCGATACAAACCATTGCAATCCAACTCACTGCATTAAAGAACTCGACAATGTCACTACGCATACTCTTTGTCTTTATGGTCATATTTTTAGTATACAATAAAAACGCAGATTCATATAAAACGTTTGCCGAAGTTCAAAAAAATTTGAAGAAAATGGATAATGAGAATTTATCCCCTTCGGAGAAATTTATGGGGCGAGCGATAGATTTTGTGTATTCGAACAAGACAATTATGAATCTCATCGCCCGAGAATTGTGGAATGTTGGATCAGTGGCGATCGACAAAATTGTTAAAGTGAAAGAAGTTCCAGGTAAGTTAAGATATGATAATATTTTATCTATCTAGACCTGGTTGAAGTTCTTTGAATTTTTTTCGTATTTCTTCTATTTGACAAGTGATCATTCATAGTTATTAGCAGTCAGTCCACTGTTGGAAGTAGGCCTCTCCTATGGCACGCCACTGAGCTCGATCTTCAGCTCTTTGTTCCAAACCTCTGCCAGTTGAGTTGCGTATATCATCGCTTCACCTAGCTGGGGGGCGTCCTTGATTTCATTAACCGAGCCGTAATTTCGACTCTAGATATATGTCTATCGTCTATCCCAACGGTTCTACGACAGATGTGTGACCATCCCACTGCCACTTGAGTTTCCTAATCCTATAAGCTATGTCGATAACTTTGGAACTCTCTTGACTGAGACTTGAGACTTGACGATGTTTCGAAGTGATCAATGCTGTATTCTTCTGCGGGGATCCTTCTTGTTGCAATTGTTTCTACTCCATTCTAAGGTTTTCCCAAGGTAGACATACTCTTAAACAACTTCGTGAGGTACTCAGTTAAAGGCAATTGATTCTGGAATAGCAATACATGATAATTAAACCACCTTGCGAAGCGGTATCGCAAGCGCTTGCCGTTGCTTTCAATTTGCGAGTCGGACTCGTAAGGTTTCGTACTACTTTTCAACCTACTTTCAAAAGGAGGAGGTTCTCAATTCGTCTGTAAGTTTTTTTTGTGTGTATGTTACGCGATTGCTCCGTCAATTGTGAACCGATTTTAATGTTTTTTTTTTGTAATCGGTAGGGTACGTTTCTGAGGTAGTCCCATTGTAATTTCATAGAAATGTGATAAGTATCTTTAGATATATGCCGATAAACGTCTCAAACTTGCTACTGAAACTGACTCGCGAAGCATGGAAGCCGGTTCTTTTAGTTGTTTTTAAACTATCCATATCAATATTAATTGATGTTATAGCAACCATAGTAATATGAGCAAATTAAAGGTCTCTATCTAATTACGGATTTCAAGATCAAGCAAAACACGCTTGATAAAACATGTTTATTGTATTTTTTTTTAAATAAAAGATTTTCTCGCAAAGTGGGGTTGCATATATTATTACTAGTATTTTTGTTAACCCCTCCAACTAAGCTAAATATGCTTGTGTCTGGACTGGGTTCACGTCAATAGTGCAATAGGTGGGGTGGGGATCGAACTCACGACCTCTCGATCGCCAGTCCGACACCTTATCCATTGGGCTATTGCCACCTTTTTATAAAGATTCCGACGAATTAAAAATCTCCTCCTCTTAAAAGAGACATTAAAACGTTGAAATGAAAAACAACATTAAAATGTTGACTAAAAATACAATATATTTAGAAAATTAATGTACATAATTAAATTTATTTCAGATAAGATCAACAAGCCCACCATGTCACGCAGCTAACCTAAAACAATAACTTTATATAAACTGAACAAATAAAAACTATATTTTTAAGGTGAAACTTTTATTACATCCCCTCAAATTTTTTCATCCATCTATAGCATGTATCGCACGACATCCATGTCACATTACAGCCGGTGCTGATTGGTGGATATGATATTTTTTTATCTTATTGGCTAGCGTTTGACCCACAGAGATATTAATACAATACATCACGGGCTGCAAATCACCCGGTCCTTTTGAAGGCATTGACGGAGCCGAAGCCAACGTCAAGAGGCCCTTTACAATATTAAATTAAATAAAAATATGAATTGTGGATGGAGAGATGAAAAATTATAAAAAGATGGTACATTAATTTATTATGGCTATGAATGTGTGCTGCTTGATGTCTGTTTTATGGTCTATGAGGGTCTATGGGTTGAGGTACGGTACCCGCCACTTATGCCTCATTTCAAAATATATATATTAATATTATTATTAATATTTCTGTGGTTTGACTCAATCTCACCTGTTGGTAAGTTATTATGCGGTCGAAAATGCTGGCACTCTAAGCCTAGAATGGGAATTTATCACATTTAGGACAACCTGTGATTTGCGGACGCTTCCGCAGCCATATTTGTATATTTGTATAAATAATGTGTCATTTCAACTACTGACATAGTAGCTAGGTACCATAGCTACACATAAACAATAAGATCGTTTAAATAAAACATTAAATTAATCCCCATCCGTTAAGCCATTACTGTGTCCCGACTGTTAAAGTCTCTACATTCCATATAACAAAGTATAATTTATTTTATGAGTGTAACGACCGAGAAAGAATTTAAATGGTATACTTTTTTGATATCCCTAAACAGAAGTCTAAACTACTAGACTTACTTGTTTTTTTCTTTTCAGTTCGTTTTTCAACACTTCACTCTTTGCGCAGTCGGGTTTTTAGATTTTTTAATTTAATGTTTTATTTTACACTTTTTAGTTAAGTAAAGGACGGCAAATTCCGTAATCATCATTTCATTTAGAGAGTTGATGTCATGTGGATTATTGAGTCGTTTCCGGGGATCTAAACTACTTATTACTAGTCCATCTAAAGATCTAACCCGGCTCAATGCTACATAGGCTTGACCTTACGCAAAAATGCGTGAACTTAAGTCGATCACAGCTTTGTCCAAGGTAGTACCTATATTATTATAGTACCTTGTAATTTATGGACAGTTACACCCCAACATAATATCAACGGTAACATCTTCAGCTCTATTTTACCCTGTCCACGAAGTGTGTCGAATTCTGTACATGATGGTTCAATTCGGACTCCTACTCCAGAGACGTTGTTTTTGATACCTTTGTCGTCAAATTCACAGCCTGTGGCAGTTCTCCGGGTTCCAACTGGTCCCTCCGAAGAGCTGGCCACTCAATTGTTCTTATGATTCCCATTGCTTAACTTGTTACTGAAAGTGACTAACGCGGCATGTAAAATCGTTTTTTTTTCGATTTGTACGATCATAAATTATTTGTTATAAATATATTTTGAATCTCCATTTTAAGACCTTTAATTCGATACCCCACTCGATAGGTTTTGAAAAAAAAAATTTTTTTTGAACCCCAAATTTTGGCGTCTGAAATCCGCAATTTTGAATTTTTCATTTTTTTATGTTTTTGTTGACACTCGCGCTAGCATGGCGAATCTATTGACGTGCCAATTATCAAAATCGGCCCACGCGTTTGGTCTCTAGTGTGCCACAAAGGAACAAACATACATACATACATACATACATATATAGACTGATAAACACATTACCTCTCCTTTGCGTCGCGCAGTCGGGTAAAAACTAAAAAGAAACGACTTCAATGCCGCGCTATTAATTTTCAGTACCAATTTTGAGGTGTTTATCTCCATATCTCTGGAGATACTTATCAGACCTCGATAAAATTACCATGGTTCCACACTTGATATATCTCCTTGGAAAACCTCCTCCTTTTTTTGAAGTCGGTTAAAAAGTGTCACTTGGATCGTGGTATTAAAAACCACACCACAAATGTTTAAACGACTTCATAAAAAAAGTAGACAAGTGCAAGTCGGACTTGCAATCGTAGGGTTCCGTAACACAGTAGAGTATTCTATAATTATGATTTTTCGCAACCAAAAAATTAACTTTGTTTTTCATAGTGTTTGTATGAAAAACAAAGTTATGTTTGTGGTCGCTATATCTCAAAAACTGCTTACTGTATCTCGTTCAGACTAATTTTTGTTAAAAGTTTTTATTGAGCTCTACAGAATATATTTTTTGTAGATTTTTCACTCCCTTACTTTAAAAGTTAGAGGGGGGGAGGGGCACACATTTTACCACTTTAGACGCGATCTTTTAAATGATTGACTTTGAAAAAAATATATTTTAGGAACCTCAATGTCGTTTTTAAAGACCTATCCATAAACACCCCACAAGTATAGGTTTGAAGATTTTTTTTTTGTTTCAGTTTCATGTATGGGATGGGGGGCCCTTAAACTTTTATATTTTTGTATAAAAATCGGAAAGCGGTTTTCAGAACACATCTACCTACTAAGTTTTAATTCTGTAGTCTTCATAGTTTCGGAATAAAATGGCTGTGACATACAGACGGATAGACAGACAGACAGGACGAAATTATAAGGGTTCCAATTTTTGTCATTCGGCTACGGAACCCTAAAAAGGAGGACGTTCTCAATTCGACTGTTTTTACGTTTTTTATTACGTTGTTTTTACGTTTGTTACCTCAGACCTCCGTCAAATCTTGACCGATTTCAAAATTTTTTTCATTTGAGAGATTATCATTTTATCGAGGTACGACAATTATCTCCGGAGATATAGAGATAAACATATCAAACACATTACATGCCTTGACGACATATGCATTTGTATACCTTGACGACATAATACTTCTGGCTGTTATGACTATCGCGGCATGTGTAAACGTAAATCTTAAACTATATTATATATTATTCGTTTTTGTAATCCATACATCCATTGCATTTTACCACATACTTTACATATAAGTAACAAAAGTCACAAATAAGTAAAACTATTTATTAACCAATCCAAACAAAGTCGGTTAAAAATAGGTAGTGGTTCATTTCCCTTGGTCACGGCATTATATACGTGAACGGCTGGACCGATTTTGCTTATTATTATTGTGTTTTGTTTGGTAATTGCCAGGAGAAATTTCTTATGAAAGAAAAGTTTAAAATAGATGAAAATAGTTTGTAATTCGGGCGAAGCACTGTAATAAAATAGATATGGAATAGATGATAATAGAATATAGGGATAAGAAAGTCTTTAAGGCCCTTTTATGTCTATATTCTTGACATATCATCAACCGGTCCCAAGATGCGCCACTGAGCCCGATCATTGGCTCTTCTTTTCCAGTCACTGCCATGGGGCCTTGGCTTTGTGTGTGACTTTCCCTCTTTGGGAGGGATATGCCCTAATGGCCACGCTGGGCAGGCAGGGTTGGTGATCGCAGGACGTAGCTTCTCGCACCGGTAACGCTACTGCCCGTCACAAGCCTGTAGTATTTAGCTACGCCATAATTTTGAAATGGGTATACCGTCATTTGTCGGTCGCCAGAGCCTCGTTAGTTGGTCAGCAGGATGCAGCACGGGCAGGTGAGGTTTGCTGGGAGCACTGAGATGGTATTTTGATTGTATACTTAACTGCTATCTCACTTGATGTAATGTGAAGATGCGGTCTAAGATGGAATCGTGTTTCACTTGAATTGAAAGACGGCACTGAAACTTGCCGCTAGACAAGACTTCCTTCCTGGCTAGGACCTAGCATCTTGCTGGAACACGTCAAACTAATTGGCGACAAATCTATGTCCGGTGGGTGATTCGAGCCACGGCCGCAACTTAATACTAGTGGTAACTCATTACCAGTACTATCCAAGGATAACTTGTGGGATAGATTAAGTTTTTTTTTTATAGTATATCATATAAGTCACATATATCGACCACTATTTCACCTGGTGGTAAGCGTTGATGTTGTCGAAGATGGTGAACACGATAGGCCTAGAATGGTCTATGTGCTGTCGCAACACAATAAGGTTATGGCGGCCGATTTTCTCCTTATTGGTGGTAGGCTACTTTTTGGTAGCTGAAAAAGTAGCTTACAACCATCGAGGAGAAAATATGCTGCTATAAACTTACAAAGTTCCGGCAGCACACAGCTCTTGAGAGTCAGAGTATTCTAGGTCTAGCATGTTCAGCATCTTCAACCAAATCATCGATTACCAACAGGCGAGATAGTAGTCAAAAAACTCTAGCCTATAATATATTTAAAAAAAAACAACGGGTTGCACTCCTGGAGTGCCGGCATAAGTGACAACTTGAACACGTCATTTTTGAATATTTTAAAATGACACCTCGTGCAAGCGGCCTGCGCTCCGTCTTACGAATTTTTGATCAGGACACGTTACCTGACGCGAGTTTAACATTTTTTACCCAACCCAAGAAAAGCGCACAACGCCGCTAAAGAAGTTTTCACTTCAAAAAACATCTAAATAAAGTCTTACCTATTGGTACAACAATTATTGCAATTTTTCTTTAGCTATTCAGTTTGTTTATTTTTGAGGCATAATAATATTGGGTTCAATTTTTTAAAGATTCAAGTTACTACGGTGCGGTAACTACATTCACACATCGAAGAAATCTCCGATAGAATTCGGGTAGTAAGACAAACTAATAAAACACACTCTAACTAAAAACGTATCTTCGTTACCAAGCCCAACTCTATTGGACTAGTCAAAACGAATCATATGAACCCTAACTCGGGAGGTTGTCGATTTCCACCTAGTTTGAGAACACACTTATCATAACCCGAACAAATAAAGGAAAGATCCAATTTCAAAACCCATCATTGTTACCGAAACAAAGACAATTTAACAGCGGAACATCAACATCGTCAACAATCGTAAAAGAAAACATCAGCAACCAGAAACATCAAAATGAACTGCTCATCCTTCAGCGAAGTCAGATCTAACTAACAAGTAAAGATGTACGACGGCAAGGGTTTCAGAAAAAGTGCAGTGTTAGTCATTCTATTCTTTATTATAGTATGTTATTCAAAGAGACCTAATATTAGAGATAGCTTGAAGTTTCCGAAAAGAGACTACAGGCCTTCAAAGTGGCTATCGAATAGTGCCATGGATGTCTGGTATGGCAACAAGACCGTCATAAATGTGGTTGGGAGAGAATTTTTAGACGTAGTTCATAAGTTAGTCAACCGACCCAGTAAGTAAAAAATCTATTTAATTTCTTTTCGTGGTGATATTTAACCAAACAGGCTTTATCAGTTTTCTACGTTTATCCCACATAAGTGGGGTCAGTGCAACTTGTCATTCTCTAACCTTTAGCTTTATCCACTCTTATTTCTGTTTTCTATATTCTGTATTCTCTAACATTGGGTTTAATTTGTTACGCATAATTTTTGACATAATTTACATTACTATATTTTTTTCAATTTTTACGTATAATCATGCATAAAAATGGTAGCATAACCATTGAGCAGCATAATATTTAAAAGGATAATAATATTATAAATGCATAACTGTAGTTGAAAATAAATGTTTAGGCATTTTTTTTTAATAGCACTTATATATTTGCGTTGGGTCATAATTATTATATAACTTTTTTACGTAAGTTAAACATGCCAAACAAAATTCGGTGTTATAATTATGCCATAAAAATTATGCGTAACCTATTGTACCAAAGTTAATTAGGAATATAAAATGATGCGATTAAGGGGATTCCCAAATAATTACATTTTATTAACTGTAAATTGCTTTTCAATTCACGTCTCACTCCTTCTCATGACATTTAACTTAACCTATACTCACAGCAATATTATACCTTAATATTAATATGTCTGTGCCTATATTATTACTTTCTAAATTTTCTGAAAAAATGTTTATATACCGACATCAAAAACATTGCTTTAAAATAAAAGGATTTTTGCAATAAACGTCTAAATAAAACTTTTAATTTTCCATTTGTTTCAGCCCGAAATGTTCGAGATACAAATTTAACAAGATCGTGGCCCGGTACAGATCAGTTTAAAAGTAATGTTTCAGATAGTGTTAACTTAACGATTTAATGTATATTTAAGATGGGAATTTAACGTGACTTACGCGATGTCGATATAGCGATCGACATATGTTTCGGCCTCATCCGTCCTCAGTGCGAGGCTGAACCCGTCGGCGAGCGCCCCGCACTCAAGATCCTGAAGAAGGCCTCCTGAGGTCGAAACATATGTCGATCGCTATATCGACATCGCGTAAGTCACGTTAAATTCCCGTCTTAAATCTATAAGTTTAAAATAAACGTGAGTTTTTATAATAACAAAGATTTAATGTATGTTAAAAAAAAAGCGTTTTAGTATAATTTAAATGAAAAGGAAATTATTGTTTTATTTTAAGTGCATCAATATTTCGTGGGAATGCTTCGGTAACACAAGTCCAGTGGTTCTTGTGTTTATATGTAAGAGTAAATTCAATGGACATATATCTATCTATATAAAACACAAAATATGTTTCTAAGAATGTCCGTTTTGTCTGTTAGACTTTGAAACTATGCAAGTGATGTGCCCCAAACCAGTTTTATTAGAAAGGCAATAATGCGAAGATAGTTATAGACCAATAAAACAATGCATTAGGCACATTCGATCACAATTTATTTTTAGCAAAAGAGCACACGCCGGGTATACGCTAGTTAATTTTATATAAATCAAGCAATTAAATGTCTAAACCTACTGTTATTAATAATCACAAACAATAAACTGGCCAAGTGCAAGTCGGACTCGCACTCGTAGGGTTCCGTACCACACTACAGTATTTTATAAGATCGGGCAAAAAATACCACTATCATTTTTCGCCAGCAAAAAATAATAATTAATAAACATTTTTATTTCTTATAACGCCATCTAACGTCTAACAAAGGTGTAAGGGATCGACATTTCAATATAACGCCATCAATGCGACGTTTACCTAACTAAGCGTTCATAGATGGCTTACATTGAAATGCCGAAAAAAACACGTTTCTTGTATTATTTTTAACTTTATTCCGTTTTTAGTATTTGTTTTTATAGCGGCAACAGAAATAGATCATCTGTGAAAATTTCAACTGTGTAACTATCACGGTTCATGAGATACAGCCTGGTGACAGACGGACAGACAGACAGACAGACGGACAGCGGAGTCTTAGTAATAGGGTCCCGTTTTACCCTTTGGGTATGGAACACTAAAAATGAGAGGAAACTGTTTTTTACCCGACTGCGAAAGAAGGAGGTTTATGTTTTTCGAGTGTATGTATGTATATTTCTTCGAGGCACGCCCTATAGCCTAAACGGCTTATCGTATTGTTATGTGAGTGGTGTCAATAGATTCGCCTTAGTCTTGAGAGTGACACTGGGTACATCAAAATTAATATAAATTAAACAACAAAATTAAAGATTTTTGGTGCTAAAAAGTAATTTTATTTTTTTTTAAATTGAAAACTTTATTTTTTTTAAATAAAGATTCAAAAATACATCGAATGTGCTATTGTTATTGGAGTTCGGGATAGAGTTATAATATTAATAGACTCAATTTTCATCACGCAGTCGCGTTTATTTAAAATTTTAGTAAAACTGTCAGTAAAACTAAAGTTTTCAATTTTCTTGCGAGTTTTACAATAAGTACAATGTTTTCAATGAATACAAAGTTTCATACAAAACTACAAAACATATAATTATATAACCTTTTCACCCACATAGGGAAAGAATTTCCGAAAATCCCTTCGCAGTGTGCACGTCATACATAAAAAAAATTGGCGTCTTCAATTTCAAGCTTTTAGACCCCCAGTGGTTTTGGCTCTGCGTTGATATACCAGTCAGTCAATCTTGCCCCTTGCCTTTTATAAAATGTTTACTCTCAATAAACCTTTTTGATTATATTTTCCTTCCTTTATGATAATTTTGACTGCGTCAAAATTATCAAATTCGACCGAATTAAGGTACGACCACACCGCGGCGTCCTGCGTGTGCGATCTAGATGGCGAATACGGCGATCAGATAGCGCAGTAGTATTTGTACCGACTGGTTCACACCAACCGCGATCTACGGCGATCAGAAAACGATTGAAAATCAGATCGCGAACGTGCACGCGGACGCACGGCGCCGCGGTGTGGTCGTATCTTTATCACCCTATATCTTGTATAGCAAAATAATTTAAGATCGTTTAAAAAAAAAGAACCGACTTCAAACGTCGCGCTAGTCAAAGTAGCCAGTAGACGTAGTAACTATTAAATAATCTATGCCAGTAGTTATTAGCATGTCGTCAAGGTATATAAATGCATTGTAACACAAATGTTGATATATTAAAAACGGCTTGGCCGATTTTGTTAAAATTTAAGAACCACCACAAATCGGTTCAGGCATCTTCGAGTAATCAGTGAAAATACATAAAAAATGAAAAAATATTCCGACGAATTGAGAACCTCCTATTTTGTAAAATAGATTAACAAGAAAATAAAACCGGATTCTTGGTTTATATTCACAAGAATACTAACACAACTACAAAGTTGATGGATAAAAAAAAAAATTATAGCAAACAAATTCTTTAAAACTGTTGATAAAAACTAATACGCCGCTTTCAAATGCAATTCTGATTTTATTTATAGGTAAAGCCTGCGGCATAATTCTTCTCGTTTTCTATAGGGTTCCCACGATAAACACAATTATTTTTTATAATAAACCTTTTTCTCTCTACTCACAAAATATAAATATTGATCATTATATGTATACCATTATTGTATTATATTGCATATCATAATTTTATCTAGTTATCTCCAACTGTGGAGATAACTAGATAAAATTATTATGAAAACTATCTTTGTGAGAGACTGGAAATTTAAATACAAACCTAAAACGTAAGTCCAAAAAATAAACTGGACTAAACAAAAGTAGTACGCTCATATTTTTTTGAATGTTTTTTTTTTGTGATTTGGACCAATTTACTTAAAATTTGCAATAAATTTTCTTCATCTAGAACAAAATATTTATTTTATTTTTTTCTTTAGTCAAACAGGACAAACAAATTTAACGTAGTCAACAAATTTAAATTAGGCAAACAAATTGGACGTAATCTTAATATTATATGGACGTGCGATAGGGACGACAGAAACTCAGACCAATTTTACCAACAAAATGTTGCCTAAACTAGGGTTTCGTATTCCCCTATTTTCTCCTTGAAAACTGATCCAATCAAATTATTTTTTATACAAACTTTCTGCAAATAGGTACATCCGTGCTCCTATTATTATTTTTTTGTTTTTAAACCCTTTAAAATTTGTCTGGTAGCCGTTTAGATCAGAGCAGTAAACTATGTAATTTTTCAGGTTTTTTAATGTTATATTTATTTTTGCAATTAGTGGTCAAAAAAATTAAATGACAGGGGCGTAGCTACAGCAGACCTTAATTTTTAGGGTTCCGAACCCAAAGGGTACCAACGGAACCCTATTACTGAGACTCCGCTGTCCGTCTGTCTGTCTGTCTGTCTGTCTGTCTGTCTGCCTGTCTGTCTGTCTCTCTATCTGTCTGTCCGTCTGTCATCAGGCTGTATCTCGTGAACCGTGATAGTTAGACGGTTGAAACTTTCACAGATTATGTATTTCTGTTGCCGCTATAACAACAAATACTAAAAACAGAACAAAGTTAAACATTAAAGGGAAAATACAAAAAACGTGTTTTTACTATAGTGCCATCTATGAACGATTATAATAACCTTAATAATAAATAATATTAATTACCTACCTTTGTGTTAACGTTCACTTAGCTGGTGTTAGAAGTTCATTAGACATTCGTTAGATGGCGTTGTAGTTAATAAGCATGTTTGGTATTGACACGGTAATATAGTACAATATTATACTTATATATTATTATACTGTGGTTTGGAACCCTCCGTGTGCGAGACAAAAGTCTGACTCGCACTTGGCCAGTTTTATTATGTATAAAATTTTGCTCTTGAAGCATTTTCCAGGGAAGAAACAGGGGCATACCTTTTTATGGAAAATGCACACCGCGTTTCTTCTAAATGTTTGGAAGCAGCTGCTTCCAGCATTTTACCTTTAGTGGGAAACCAATATATATTTTTTAAACATCGGTTTCTAATAATTTATCGCCAACCCTATCACTAAAAGAATATTGAATCAGCTCCGGCGTTTCAGTAGTCGCGCGCCATTTGCGCCTTGGAGAAAATGTAGTACTACTTGCGATTTTAAATTAGCAGTTGCAAAATTTTAAAATAGAAACATCTCTTTTAGCAGAAAAACATTGAATACTGTTCTAAATTGCGTGACGTTTTAATGTTGCAGTGTATAAAGTTGTTATACATAAAAATATAGTAAAATCGCAGAAAAACTGAACCTTAATTTTTTTTAAATATCTTATAGGCTAGCGTTTGACCACTATCTCACCTGTTGATAAGTGATGCGGTCAAAGATGGTAAGCACGCTAGGCCTAGAATGGGAACTGGCTCTCAAGGATAGCTGCCGGAACACATTAGATGTTGGCGACAGATTTTCTAACTTGGGGGTAGCTGGCCAGGCGGACACTAGATAATGTCCTACCACCATGCATATTTTTACATAAAATATTTTTTAGACAAAATAGTGCTCTACCTGTTAAACAACAGTTTTTAGAATTTTTGTCTGTTTGTAGTTGTCAATTCGTCTGGTCGTATGTTTGTCTGTTTGTCTTTCAGTAATATAATTAACGAGAATTGCTGAACTGTATTATTTAGCATCACATAAGTACGAGTACCTAGTTAGAAACAAAACAATTCTACAGGTGGTAAGAGCATTAAGTAAGCACCTGACTTGCTACCAAATAATTTGGATAGTTTAAAAACTAAAACAACTGACTTCCATGCCCCGTGAGTCAGTTTCACTAGCAAGTTTGAGACGTTTATCGTCGAATCTCTAAGATAATTATCAGATCTCGATAAAATTGCAATGGGACCACCTTGGAAATATACCCTACCGATTAAAAATACAGTCATTCGAATCGATTCACAATTGACGGAGTAATCGCGTAACATACAAACAAAATAAAACTGGCCAAGTGCGAGTCAGACTTTTGTCCCGCACATGGAGGGTTCCGAATTTCCGAAGTCCGAACGCCACGAACTTCTAACACCAACTAAGTAAATATTAAATAAACACAAAGGTAATTAATATAATTAAATATCTGGAAGACCGAGTGTTCGTACGACTAACTTTCTACTGATTCTAGCTAATTGAAGCTCTTTAAGTACTAAAATTGAAGATTATGTTATTTATTACTGTACACTGCATTTTCTTCAAATAAACCTTATCTAAGTATACAAATCGACCGAGGCCCACAAATTAACAAATGAAACGCTTGCGCGTGCTAATTTTTCCTGTGCTGCCATCTAGCTGCGTCGAGGTCGGTCGTCGAATTTCGTATCGTATCGTAAAAAACACGTTTTTTGTTTTAAACCCTTTAATTTTTAACTTTGTTCTGTTCTTAGTATTTGTTGTTACAGCGGCAACAGAAATACATCATCTGTGAAAATTTCCACAGTATAACTATCACGGTTCATGAGATACAGCCTGGTGACAGACGGACAGACAGACAGACAGACAGACAGACAGACAGACAGACAGACAGACAGACAGACAGACAGACAGACAGACAGACAGACAGACAAACAGACAGACAGACAGACAGACAGACAGACAGACAGACGGACAGCGGAGTCTCAGTAATAGGGTTCCGTTGGTACCCTTTGGGTTCGGAACCCTATAAAGCAACATACAGACGAATTGAGAACCACCTCCTTTTTTGTGAAGTCGGTTAAAAATAACTTACCACCATCAAGGAGAAAATCCGCCGCCATAACCTTACGGTTTTCTGGCAGCACACAGCCCTTAAGAGTCAAACCATTCTAGGCTGAGCATGTTCACCATCTTTGACCACGTCTTCGCTTACCACCAGGCAAGATAGTAGTCAAACGCTATGTTCTGTGTTTGTAAATACAAGATCAATGCAAATTTTTAATACATCTAAAATATAAAACTCTTAAACACATTTCCTGTACTTTGTTAAACTCTATTCAAAGCGCAAAATTATCGCATAACTTTTATCTAGGTGTAAGATCCGCTGGAATATCCGAAGCGGTAGGTAGCTAATTTGCATTTCATGAATATTAACTAGAAAATGTTCTGTGACCGATATCAAAGTCTCGATGGGTAATCCTACCGACTGAGTAAATATGGGATAAAGATTTTGTAACAATTGACTTTAATTGTCATTAATGTAGAGTTATTGAATATTCTTAGGAATGTTTACAGCCGACTTCCATAAAGAAGGAGGTTCTCAATTCCTCTGTATATTTTTTTTAATGTATGTGTGTAATCGCGTAGATTACTCAATTCAATCAGTCATTGTAAATCGATTCAAGTGATTATTTTTTTAATTGGGTAGGGTACATCCGAGGTGGTCCCATTGTAATTTTATCCAGATCTGATTAGTATCTTCAGAGATATGACGATAAACGTCTCAAACTTGCTACTGAAACTGACTCGCGGGGCATGGAAGTCGGTTGTTTTGAATTATTGAAATTATGCATAAGTAACTATATAGTCCAAATAATAAAGCCCAAAATACTTGAATAATATATTTTTTAATACAATTTGTGCATTTTGTACCAGCTTTTTGAAGATTTTAAGTAGTCGGTATTATAGTTTGAGGAATTGTTTATATGTATAATAAAACCTTTCAAATTTGTCTGGTAGCCGTTTAGATCAGATCATCAAATTTTGCACTAGAAGTATTTTCCAGGGAGGAAACAGGTGAATACATTTTTATGGAAAAATCCACCCCGCGTTCCCTCTAAAGATAAAATGCTTTTATAGTTATATTTATACATTAATTTTAATTATGTCGATGCTTTTTTATGTGCATTATGAAATTTTGTTCTTGAAAAATAAATTGTTTTAGGTATAAAATATATTAAAAATTGTTCTTTTGTAAAAGTTTATTTTTATTTCCGTCTATTTTTAACCGAATTCACAAAAAAGGAGGAGGTTCTCAATTCGTCTGTATGTTTTTTTTTGTGAGTATGTTACGCGATTACTCCGACAATTGTGAAAGGATTCAAATGATTCTTTTTAAATAGGTAGGGCACGTTTCCGAGGTGGTCCCATTTTAATTTTATCGAGATCTGATTAGTATCTTCAGAGATATGGAGATAAATATCTCAAACATAGGAAAATGTACTGGTTTTAGAAGAAGAGTCCCAAGAAGATTATACACAATGGAGGTTGCTATTGCATATACTTTTGAAGACTAAAAAATATGACCTTTGAATAATGTTTTTACATCTTTCTTCACGTTGACTTTGGTTTTTAACCCTCGACGCAAAACAAAGGAGTGTTATAAGTTTGACGTGTGCATCTGTGTATCTGTGTGTCTGTCATCGTGGCATCGTAGCGCCCAAACGGATGAACCGATTTTGATTTAGTTTGTTTTGTTTGATAGATGTCTTCGTCGAGAGTTTTCTTAGCTTTATTGCATGAAAATCTGTTCAGCCGTTTAAATATTATCAGCTCTTTATTGCTTAAAAAAACTACGATAGCAACTCGTAAGCTCGTAGTCCTTTGACCGCGGACGTCAACAAATCAAAATGGCGCTGTCGCAGTATCTTGTTACTTCAATGATATTGCAAAAATATGGTAAGCTTGATCTTATTCTGAGACATCTCCTTGGAATGGTCGCAATGTACAAAGTTAAACATATGCTTTGATTATAAACTCGGATTACATATACAAATCAGTCGGGAGTGATTTTAATTTTTTTAATTTATGTATTATTGACAGATATTCTTACGGTAAGCGAGATAGAAACAAAGGTGAGGAGAATTAATTTGTCTTCACAGGAATGTTCTACCAGGCAAAGTCTTGTTAATGTGCAAAGTTTTTGAGCATACCTAATATTTTTTGACATGACATGACGTTTGGCGAAGATGGCGGCCATATCAGTCCCACCCGCGACACTGCATACATAAATAACTCAGAATTATGAACGTACTTTGTACCAACAAACACTGCAAAAAAAAATTATAAGCATAATACCACAGATTATATAATAGTTACTACGTAAATAATACTTTTCGTTGTAAGGTTGGCTACACAGTGCTTTCATAATTCGGGTAATAACAATGTAAGGAAGTGCCAACTCTTATAACGTAGTAGAGTGATTCAGACTGTGTGGGCTATATGGCGGCAATTAATGTAAATAATCGCAAATAATACTTTTTAATATTCATTTTGGAATACAACTAGTCCGTGTTATAAAAGTATTTAGAATTATTGTAATAAAATAGACAATTAATTATCGTGTGTGTCAGACGCTTTTATTGCACAGGGCCATTTTGGACATTGTCTTTTGATACCTTGATAACATCATTATTACTAGTGAATATTTTCCCTAGCGCGGCATTTTAGGGTTCCGAACCCAAAGGGTACCAAATGAACACTTTCTGAGACTTTGTTGTCCGTTCGTCCGTCCGTTCGTCCGTGTGTTTATATGTGTGCACTTTACAGATGTACCTTCTTAACCGTAATAGGCACATACTTGAAATTTTCACAAAATAAATATCCGTCAGTGTATAACGGCCCAGACACGAAATTTTGTAGATAGATACTACCTACATGTATCTATCTACTATCCAATAGACTTGGCTGGCACCGACTGCAAATAGATAAGTGGGTAGCGCTTATGATGATTATATTAAGTAATTTATTTTTCGCTTTTGAGTGCCTGTTTGTAGTAATGAAGTCGGTTTTATTTTTTTTGAAAAAGATTTTATCCGTCTTATTTTTTCTTCCCTGCCGTTCGCCGATGTGCGCTGGTGTTATCGGTAAGCGATGTCAATTGTGTGTGTGCGTTATTCGATCTGAGTGCGTAGTTTCGCACGGTATGGTTATCTAAACCATTGCCGTGCTTTTGGTGTTCCGTGATATCAATGGTAAGAGTGCAGTGACTTCTAAAATTGTAGCAGTACAAAGTTTTTCGTACTTCAGTATCTTCATTTTTAGGGTTCCGTACCCAAAGGGTAAAACGGGATCCTATTACTAAGACTACGCTGTCCGTCTGTCTGTCTATCTGTCCGTCTGTCACCAGGCCGTATCTCATGAACCGTGATAATTAGACAGTTGAAATTTTCACAGATGATGTATTTCTGTTGCCGCTATAACAACAAATACTAAAAACAGAATAAAGTTAAAAATAATAGAGGTTCCTCATACAAGAAACATGTTTTTTTCGGCATTTCACGCCATCTATGAACGCTTAGTTAGGTAAACGTCCCATAGATTTCGTTATATTGAAATGTCGATCCTTAATACCTTTGTTAGACGTTAGATGGCGTCATAAGAAACAAAATGTTTAATAATTATTATTTTTTGCTGGCGAAAAATGATAGTGGTATTCTTTGCTCGATCTTATAAAATACTGTAGTGTGGTACGGAACCCTACGAGTGCGAGTCCGACTTGCACTTGGACAGTTTATTTAAATAAACTATCAGATACCTTATTATAAAATACTACTTGTTTATTTTGTTAGATAAAATGCAAAATGTTCTATGTTTAATATAATGATCTTATCTGCCTATACAATGTATAGAACAAAGTCCAAAATACTGTTTTCTTGAAAAGAAATATGAGCTTCATTTATAAGATAGGCCTAAATTAATAGCTCTTAAACCGAAAGAACAATACCAAACAATACACATTTTTCTCAAGAAACTCGAACGGCTAAAGAAAACTCATGATACAGAACAACTTAAATAAACCTCTTAAGAAAACTTGCATCATTTCTCAATCCACTTTTAAAACAATTTTACCTTATGCCATGGTTGATTTTTTTTTAAATCTTATAGTCTAGCGTTTGACTACTGTCTTGCCTGGTGCTAAGCCATAATGTGGTCGAAGATGGTGAACACGCTAAGCCTAGAATATTCTACCAATCGAGCGCTGTATTGGAAGTATTCATTTTAGTTTTTTGGTGAACATTTTTAGGGTTCCGTACCCAAAGGGTAAAACGGGACCCTATTACTAAGACTCTGCTGTCCGTCTGTCTGTCTGTCTGTCTGTCTGTGTGTCTGTCTGTCTGTCTGTGTGTCTGTCTGTCTGTCTGTCTGTCTGTCTGTCTGTCTGTGTGTCTGTCTGTCTGTCTGTCTGTCCGTCTGTCACCAGGCTATAGCTCATTAACCGTGATAGTTAGACAGTTGACATTTTCACAGATGGTGTATTTCTTCTGCCGCTAGAACAACAAATACTAAAAACAAAATAAAGTTAAAAATTAAAGGGGGGACCCCCTTCCAAAGAACGTGTTTTTAAACGCCATCTATCTAATTAGTTTTGGCAAAATGGCATATATGGCGCTAGTAAACGAGCCCCGTCTTTCTAGATCGCGAACAAACCAAATATTCTTGGTAATATCAATTAATCAAATATATGAGGTTGAAACTCTGTTATGTTTCGTATTGTACGGAACACTCCCTAAGTGTGCGATAAGAGACGCGATGCTGACTCGCACTTAGCCAGTTTTATTTAATTAGATTATGTTTTAAGAAATAAATATGTTTTTACATGTATGTATGTTTTTATGTGTATGTTGTTAACGTTTGACCAATAGTTCGCCTGGTGGTAAACTATGATGTAGTCTAAAATGGTGAACACGCTAGGCCTGAAATACTCTAAAACAAATACTCTCCCTCTAAAGCTATTACCACACTGCGGCGTCCTGCGTCCGTGTGCGCGTTCGCGATCTGATTTTCAATCGTTTTCTGATCGCCGTAGATCGCGTTTGGTGTGAACCAGTCGGTAACTCACATTCTTCTGTGAGCGCTATATTTGACGTTATATCCGTCGAACGTAGAACTATTTTTATAAGTTAATTATAATATTTTATGCTGTGATTTTATGTCTGCAAGAGAGTCTCACAATAATGTAAGCAAGACCCAAGGCACAATTTCGGCAATATAGAGCACTCTCGACAACCAACAGAAAATTACTTCTAGTCGCTCGCGGGCGTTTGAAATCGATCCTTTTTGACTGGCTTCACTAAGATCGACCAAAATGCTCAGTATAATAAAAATAAATATTTTGCTGACTCTGAGAGTATTTTATATCTATTTGATAATAAAGGAACCACCCTATCTGACCCCAATGGTCGAGTGGTTAGTCACACTGACTTCGACAACGGAGATCGTGGGTTCGATTCTACATGCGAAAAGTCTCAGTACAATTATTGTTGATTATACAAAGATATCAATCAGGTGATGATGTGGTTGAATATTTAGCACGCCTGCCTAGAAGATAACTATTCTGTGCCGGCAAGGAATTTCATTCCTTGGCAGTGCGTATGACGGATAATGTAGAAGCAAATCGCTTTGTGCGTAATGATAATATACCTACTACAACCAGTATTTTTTATATATATTTTTTTTTACCACTATCTTGCCTGGTGGCGATGATGTGGTCGAAGATGGTGATCACGCTAAGCATAAAATGGTCATTAATTAAACGAAATGTATAGTGAATAAGCAGTTCCCGACGCATTGTTCTTCAAACACCTTGGTCCTCACAGTCGCAAATGACGCGTACAATATTATTTTCGCCGTCAAGATAGGCATCTATGTAAATATTATCTCAAAAATATACAAATTCTGTAGTAAACTTATTGCTGGCATAAAATTCTATTTGCAATTTGGTATTTTCACTTTCCCGAGTGACGCGTACTATACGAATGGTATGAAAATTTAAGAATGTCTCCCGTTGCCTTTTCCCTTAGGATATGACCGAATACTTGATGTGCACATGGCAGAAGATATAGGAATGCTAGAACTGGTAATTTATTTTTGTATCGTGATTCAATACAAACGAAAGATTAATTAAATTTGTCATTATTTGTATAGTTTTGTTATTTTACAAAGTTTCAAGTAAGGTAAAATATAGCATATATAGCAAAGTTAAATTATAGCATTTTTTCCGTAACTATAGTGTTGCTAGCAACATTTGATACAAAATTGAACCAAACTATAATACTATTGTATCGATACTATCAATGCTTTATAATGCCATAATTGCATAGCTACTCAAAACCGAAAGTTATTGCGCGTGGACGATCTTACCTTGTAGACGGTCTTCCCAATGTTGATCTGAAATGCATTGAAGGAATAAAAAGTTTCATACAAACTTAAAGCCTCTGTTTCACTCCCTCAGAAGATGAATTTCTGAAAAGTCTTCTTGAACTACGTCATATAACAAAATAAAATTTGCCAAGTGCGAGTCAGACTTTTGTCCCGCACACGGAGGGTTCCGAACCGAACACCAACTAAGTAAATGTTAAAATAAAGGTAGAATAGTATTATATAGTAGTAATAGTAATAGTAGTAATTAATATTATTAAATATCTGGTTGACCGAGCTTTGATCGATATTTTTTGCCACTTAAACAGACAAATATGACTCTTCCCGACATCTATTGACGAATAATAATACTATTTTTTTTTAATTAAGAGCTACACACAGTTGTTACTGTGTGGGTAAAGCAGTTAGCTACAGCTACTTCTACTCGCCAATAGATGTCGGGAGGAGTAATATTTTAAGTTGATTATCAATAAAGTTGATTATTGAAAACACGAATAAAACTACATTTTCTGAAAATGATTCCTAGCTAGATTATCGATTTATCGCCCCCGAAATCCCCTGTATACTAAATTTTATTTAATCGTTGGAGCTGCTTCCGAGATTCAGATTAAGGTAAAGACGATAGCGCCATCTTTAATGATTATCTAGATAGCGCGGCGCTATCGTAAAAAACTTTTTTAAAACTTTTCTTTAATTTATAACTTTGTTCTGTTCTTAGTATTTGTTGTTATAGCGGCAACAGAAATACATCATCTGTGAAAATTTCAACCGTATAACTATCACGGTTCATGAGATACAGCCTGGTGACAGACGGACAGACAGACAGACAGACAGGCAGACAGACAGACAGACAGACAGACAGACAGACAGATAGACGGACAGCGGAGTCTCAGTAATAGGGTTCCGTTGGTACCCTTTGGGTTCGGAACCCTAAAAACATGCTAATATAGAATTTAATAAGATAACTCACAGTCTTAAAATGTCTAAATAGATTTTCATAAATCAAAGCTAAGATCACTCCTGACGAAGTCACTTATCATATGAAAAATACTAAATCTAAATTGGTTTAGTTTGTTCGCTACGATGCCACAGACACATACACACATAACAGATACACAAATACATACGTCAAACTTATAACACCCCTCTTTTTGTGTCGGGGTTTCAAAACTACTAAAGTTTTCTTAGATTAACTACTACAGCTGTACAAATCCATCAACAAAATTAAGATTATCTAGTGTGTGTACATCCCCGATACAATTTCGATATACGACACATCGGGTGCTGTATTTACGATCGCATTTTTACTCGAGTGTTTATGTGTGATTACCTTGCTCTCGTAAACCCCTGCTTTCACCTTGATGTATTCGGTACTGTTGCTCATTTTTCTTGATTTGCTGAAGAGATGGTTACTACATGAATACCAAGATACGAGTATGTTTATCCGTTTTTTAATGATAATTTTATGTAGCAAACAAACTAACGGCCCCCCTGATGAGAAATAGTCACCGTCGCCTATGAACACTTACACCCCTATGTGTGTCACTCATGCGTTGCCGACCTGTCAAAATTCTTTTAACGCCTCTTTTTAACCAACTTCATAAAAAGGAGGAGGTTTCTCAATTCGACCGTATCTATGTTTTTTTTTTATGTTTGTTCGCAGATAACTTCGTCGTTTATGAACCGATTTTGATTATTCTTTTTTTGTTGGAAAGGAGATATCACAAGTGTGGTACCATGTTAATTTTATCGAGGTCTCTCTATTAGTATCTCCAGAGATATGGAGATAAACATCTCAAAATTGGTACTGAAAACTAATAACGCGGCATTTATGTCGGTTCTCTTTTAGTTTTTTAAACGATATTATATAACTCAATTTTATAGCTCTGCGGGAAAGCAGCAGACTGCAGCTCGTTCCCCATTTTATAAGTATACGGGAGAAATGACCACTTGAATCGGGATGTGTGCTAAGTCTAAGTCGCGGTAATAATTATGTGGATGAGCGTGTTGTCTATGGAGAGTGAGATGCCATGGTAAAATCGAGACGCTGGGATAAAAATTTAATAGTTCTTCAGAACACTCCCCGTTATAAAAGCGGTAGAAGATACAAAGGGACCCGATATCTCTAGTAATGCTCCGAGGTTCAATGTTGGAGGTCGTCAAAAATTCTGACAGCTCTACGCTGTGTCGCATCTAGTAATTTGCCTAGGGCATTTTTTTAACAATAATTCATAACTTGTGAGATCACTATCACTGATTAAGCCCGATAAGCGAGCGTTTAGTAACTACCAACGGGTAAGGTTGGTAGTATTAGGCTTATATCAATTTATATCGTTTAGAAAACTAAAGCAACCGACTTCATATACCAATCAATTAATTTTCTGCGGCAAGTTTGTATATATCTCCATATTACTGGCGATGCTGATAAAATCTTTATACAATTTAATAAAAGACCTTACTTGAGACATATCCTACTGTACCTGTACCATTACATAATGGTGTTCAATAAAACGTTTTCTTTTCATCGTTTTATGTTTAGTTTACAGAATTCTAAAAAAATAATAGGTTAGGTACCGTAGGGCGCACCACCTGCAACTCACGATACCCGGTACGGTCACAATATAAAGTTGACATAATATGAAAATAATTAAACAGAGTTCGATGTCACCGCATGGCTGGCTTATTAATATTCATGAAGCGCTGGGAGTGTACCAAATGACCGGCTTCCAAGGGATTAGTTATCGGAATTCCTTAATTTCACAGAAATTAGATCGGACAATACCAAACGCTTGTTTGGGATAATTGAACTTTAAAACTAATGTTTTTGGGGTTCCGTACTCAAAGGGTGCTAACGGAACCCTATTACAGAGACTTCGCTGTCTAACCGTCCATCCGTCCGTCTTTCCATCTGTCTGTCCACCTTTCAAAGATGTTAGGGCACTGTTTAGTGCCTATCAGGCTAGCTAGTCAAATTGGGGAGCACTCTAAAGACTTTTTAAAAACTAATTAAAATCAAAATTAAAATACGTGTTGCCGATCTAGAGGCTTTAATATTAATGAATTAAATCTAGTTACAATACCTCTTAGCTAAGCTTAAGTCTACTTACATCTCTTGGAATACTTGCTCAGCATTACAAGAAATGCATCAGCTTTTGCTGAGCAAGCTGTCTCAGTCTAACACTGAAGGGTGAGGGGTAACCATAACTCCTCCATCCCTAAGAGCGAAATTATCGGAATTATCGATTTGAGAAGTTTTCCGATAATTTTGCACAATTTTCATGATATTTAAACGATAAAAATGCAATAAAGTTACAATTAAACATATGATGACAAGGCCTAAGGTAATATAAAATAAAACACTGATTTTAGAGTCTGTTTCCCTGTCAATAGCACTATTCAATATTTCACTATTCTGTAACGCGTATGACATATGCTTCACTTCATCCAGGTTGACCGCGTGCATGTTAAGTGCGCGTGCACTTGATAGACTCACGTTACGCAGTGACGGTAGGTTAATCATAGGAATTGGAGTTAAGTAGTTCGTCTCAATGTAGGTACGATGTGAACGCATCCAAATTCCATGGATTTCTAACTTGCAGGGCTCGTCGAGAGTTACGAGATAGGATCCGAATACAGGGTGCTTACTTATTTCGTTGTTACACTGTTGAGTTATAGTTGTCCTTAGTCTTGTATATAGTATCCAGTTTGCAGGATCGACCTTTTGCACCTTAACCTCTTCAATGTTAATCTGATGTTGCAAACAACAGGTAAGATTGTTGCTAAAATTCATAAGTTGCTGCACACAAGTGACTCCAGGATTCATAGGTATCTCCTCATCAGTGCACAGGAACTGGTTTCTAGCGGCGAGAGAGCGACATGGTTTCGAGACCGGTAGGTATTTTATTCCTTTCGCCAAAAGGTAAGGGTACTTAGGAAATATGGATAGGGTTCTATTTTCGGTTTCATTGAATATAGGTAAGGAATATATTTTAAAATAATTATAGGTACTATTATCTGTAAGAGGAATTTCCATAATGAACGTGACTCGGTTTCTCTTAACATATGATTTTACACAAATATTTTGTTCTAATTTTACCAAATTTTCTTCAGTAGGTGAATACATTAGGTTTTCAGAATTAGATATGAGTTTCAAATGAGTTAATAGCTCAGTAGAGTTTATAATAGACATATGTAATATAGAGTTCTTACTTAATGCTAGAGCGGTTTCAATTTCGCTTAGCCTAATGTAAATGGTACGAAAACTGCTTATAAGAATGTTAAATAAACCTAAAATGTATGTGGCATATACCCAATTGTCCTCCTTTGCAGCTAAATCTATTAACATTACTTCAATTCTTTTTAAACGATCATTAAACATTGCTGAATTATTAGTCATAGTTTCTGTAATATTTATAAAACTACTAAACATTTTGGAGACCAATGTAAGTTTCTTAGATATAATTGTTTGATCATATTTTAACTCAGTAGTCAATTTATCATATTTTAAAGCGTCAGCATGATCGAGGTTGCCTGTGATAATTTTAATTATAGAGCCCAGTGGATTAACCAGACCTCTCCTAAAGCGTTGTTGCGGAAAGAGTTGCCTATATTTATCTGTAGTTAAGTCACGTATGAACTCTGTATGCATTCTTATATTTAGAAATTCCTTATGATATGGCTTTTTCCAATCGATTAATTCGCTTAGTTGGTTTAAACTATTAACTATGTAATTTAAATCCTTATAAATCGTTTCTAAGTTTATGACCTTGATTATTGTCCAATGATCGATTTGAACATATGCTTGACCTTCCTTTATTGGTAGTATGCCTGGGTTTCCCTCAAGAGCCTGAAGATGAAGGGCCTGCGCCGGCATCCCTATCATGAGCAGAATGCACCACCTGTGGAGGGCGTTTAATGTTTATAATGGGCGCTTTTGTATTTCTTTCACCTATCTTGATCGGAACTATATTCCTTTCAACCTGATCTACTACTTCTGCTTTAGTATACCTTGGCTTGTCTTTACTTTTTCTTTTATTGACTCCTTTTACAAACACGGTTTTTCCTATTGGAAATTCCATTTCCACTTCACCACCTCTCTTTTCTCTAGCCTTTTCTTTGTTAATTGCCATCTTTTCAGCTAAGTGTTTGTATAAACATTTAGTACGCTTTTCATGATCTTTGACTAACTGTTGCATGTACATCTTTTCAAAATCTATATTATAAGGACTATTTGTATCCGTGTGTCCAAAAACTATTTCGAACGGTGTTAAGCCGGTAACGGAATGTATGGTATGATTATAAGCCATGACCGAGTATGTCATGACTGAGGCCGCGTCTGTACACCTTTTTTCGTATTTCGCCAATCTATAAATTTCGGTAATAGTCGAATGGAAACGCTCTATAAGTCCCATCGAGTTGGGGTTGTTGATGGTGCCTATATGTAGTTCAATTTTGTGTAAGCTTAAGAACTCCTTCATCAACTCGTTATTAAATTCCATTCCTGGGTCTGAGCTTATCTTTTTTGGAATTCCGTAAAACGAAAAGTATTTCATAAGTGCTCTTATTACTTCAGGTGTTGATTTATTGGATACTTCAACAGCCTGTCCTAACTTGCTAAATGAGTCGATGAGCGTCAAATAATATTTACCTTCTATTGAAAAGAGATCGATAAATATCTCTTGGAACGGAGCATCTTGCGTCTGAGTCAATTGAATAACCGGTTTGATGGGCTTTCGATCATATTTCATTTTACTGCAAGCTTCGCACGCGTTAATAATCGCTGTAACCGTTTCTTGCATTTTATCCCAACAGTAACTTCTACGAAGCCTAGTTAAAGTTTCTTTAATGCCGCGATGACAAGTCTTACCCTCATGATACTTTAATACTATGGCCTTTTGTTCATGCTCTTCCTTCACGAATACTACACGTTTAGTACACTCATACAGTTGTACCATATCTTTCTTGAACAGCTGAATAACGATGTTACTAAATTGTCTACGGTGTTCGTCCTCTTCGAAATAAATAAAATATTTAATCTTTGGTCTAATGTATTTTTTTAGGAATTCTTTGATAAGTTCAGGGTTGTTTGTAGGTAGAAATGCTTCTAAAATTTTATGTCTATCTCGAGAAATGTCCTTGACATTTAACTCATTTCTGAACCATGAAAATACTAGTATTTGATTTGGTTTAGTGTCGATAGCCTCTTGCAAAATTGGTATCCCCGTGGATTCCATATCTATAGCTGAGTGAATAGTTTCGGATCTACTGCTTCCTGAAGCGGAAGGTATTACAGGTTTTTCAAAATCAGATATTCGTTCTGTATTTGAGAACGTTGACGCATCAGAAATAGACTCGTTCCCTGCGGAATCCGTACTGCTATCCGAGATAGTCACGGTTGCTATCTTGTAAGTATCGTCTTCGTGTGCTATTGGTTTTTTTGTTGTGATCTGTCCTATAGTTTTAACTACATCATTTAAATGTTCCTGAAGTCTCTGTTCCCTATCGTCTACGTTAACCATCATCGAACTTCCTTCATCATCTGAATTTAAGGCGTTAATTTTTATTCTTGATAGAGCATCTGCGTTGGTGTTTTGCTTGCCATTTTTATAAATGATTTCGAAATCGAAATCCTGTAGGCGTAACCTCCAACGGGTAAGTTTACTGTTTGGATCTTTCAAGGAGTTAAGCCACGCTAAGGGGCGATGATCAGTATAAATGTAAAACTTTCGACCGTACAAATATGGTCTGAAATGTTTTGTTGCCCAGATGATTGCAAGTAATTCCCGTTCTATCGTGCTATAGCGTGTTTCGGTATCACTTAACGTACGGCTGGCGTACGCTATAGGTTTGTCGCTTCCTATTTGGCCTTGAGACAAGACGGCGCCTAAGGCTACATTTGAGGCGTCGGTAGTTAGCACGAATGGTTTTTCATAGTCGGGGTATTGTAACAATGGGGCGTTCGTCAAGAGTTCTTTGCATTTGTTGAAAGCGTCAATGTACTTTTGGTCAATAATAATTTTGTTTCTTTTCTTTAAACAAGATGTCAGTGGTTGCGTTATTCTGGCGAAGTCAGGTATGAATCGGCGATAATATCCTACTAGTCCAAGAAAGCTTTTGATGTCAGTTGTAGTTTTAGGTAATGGGAAATTCAGTACAGCATTAATTTTGTCATCGTTGGGTTTGAGTCCGTCTTTTGTAATAGTGTGACCTAGGTAAAGTACTTCCTTTCTTAAAAACTCGGATTTATCAAGTTGAACTTTCAGATTAGTTTGTCGGAGTCGGTCAAAAATTAGTCTTAGTTTCTGCAGGTGTTCGTCTAGGCTGGATGAAAATATTATGACGTCATCCAGATACACCATGCAGTGCAGTCCTTGTAGTCCTCTTAGTACATTGTCCATAGTGCGTTGAAAAGTTGCGGGTGCGGTCTTAAGTCCAAATGGCATTCTGAGGAACTCAAAATGACCATTTTGTGTACTAAAAGCTGTCTTTTGTCTGTCTTGTTTTTCGACTTCAATTTGGTGATAGCCACTGGCTAAATCTATCGTGCTGAAGTATGTACTTTTACCTAACTTGTCGAATAAGTCGTTAATGTTCGGTAAGGGATATTTGTCATCTATCGTTATGTCATTAAGTCGCCTGTAGTCAATTACCATACGAAATTTCACTTCACCGGATGCATCTGTCTTTTTAGGCACTAAGTGCACGGGTGCATTCCATGGAGAGTGTGATTCCTGTATGACGTTGTCTTGTAATAGTTTATGCACTTGGTTATTTATTTCATCGGCTTGTACCGGTGCTTGTCTGTAAGGTTTGACAAAAATCGGGTCTTCATTTTTCGTTCGAATTCTATGTTTAACTTGGTTGGTAAAACTGAGAGGCAGTTGGTCACAGTGAAAAATGTCCTTGTACTCTTGGCACAGTCTGTATATTTTGTTGTGTTCCTCGTCATTAGTATGGTCTAGTCGGAGTTTATTTAAATTTTCCTCAAGTAACTTGTCGGTCTGTATGTCTGTCGTGTCTGTAGTAAAGTTTAAGTCACATTTAGTATTCAAATGTTTAGTTACCGCTATAGGTTGTGTTATGGTCAACGCTAGGCGTTTTTCTGAAGTATTCTGTATAACAGTTGAGGCGTATCCATTTATACAGTTTACTAACGCGCTTGGCGTGCGGATGCCAGGTCCAAACTCTATAAAATCAATTATAGCTTCTCCCGAATATTGGTCGGTAGGTAACTTCACGCGCTGTTCACAGCGTGGGTTTAACTCAATAACATAATCCAGATTGTTATTAACAATTGGAATGCAAGTGGTTTTTGTTTTTAACACCAGGTTCTTAAGGTCTATAATTGCATCCAACTGTTGTAAGAGGTCATTACCTATAAGTCCGTCATAACGAGAATCAACATCATACAAGTAAAACTTGTGGTACTCACTACTTTTGAATGTTGGTAGAAGTGGTATCACAATGACCTCGTTGTGTCTACTAGATGCGTGCGTACTGACAACTTCGAATGGTTCTTGCTGAATATTTTCTTTAAATATTTGGTAAGCCTTTTGAGGGCTCAAGAACGACCTTGTACTACCAGTATCTATCATCATTTTTGAGTTGATTTCGGGTATATAGATATAGGGTAATTTGAGATTAGGGTCACAATTTAACTCTATAATTTCTTGTTTTTGGTCGAGGCACGCATAGGAAAATTTTCAACTGCTTGACCTTGAGAAGAATCTGTTTGAGTTGGCATATACGTCATGTCTTCATTTTGTCCGTCATAAGCTGAAGCTGAAGGCATCGAGTTAGAGTCATCATAACTACCTAAGTCATAACCGTAAGCGTCGTTGTCGTATGCGTCATATTCGTAGTCGTCACAAGTATCCTGATCCTGATAACACTGTACTACGTCACCGTTATCATTCAAGGTTAGCTCGTTAAGTCTAAAACCTTGAGGTCTAGGCGGGGCTGTTCTCATCGTTACATCTGTCGATTGAAAGTTTGGTTTGTTAACCTGAGGAGGCCTGTAACCAAATTGCTGTGTTCCAAAATTTGGTTTATAACCGAATTGTTGCGGGTTGTTTCCGAATTGGGGGCGGTAGCCCTGTTGTGGCTGATAACCTAATTGCGGGCGGTAACCGAACTGTGGCGGTTGATAGCCTAGCTGAGGACGGTACCCGAAATTTTGTGGTTGACCTTGAGCCAATTGGGGCATCCTATATGGTCTTGGTTGAACACCAAAATTAAATTTGGGTGCCGCATTGTTATTAGCAAACGGAACACCAAATCTAAACCCAGTGGGTTGCTGACTCGGCTGTGGATTACCACCAAACTTAAAACCTTGACCCTGAATTGCCGGTAATAAGGGTCGTTGCACACTACCACTACCAAAGATACGATTCCGCATGTTATACTGATCGTGGAAGTTTACTTCCTCCAGTACTGTACTAAGTGCATTCTCCAAGGTCGAAGTGGATTTAAGTCTCACTATCCTAACCATATTTTCAGGCAAATTGTATAAGAACACATTCAAGGACATGTTATTATATATTGCAATTTTAGCTCGTTTTAAATCCACATCATTTAATAGATTAACTTTTGAAATTAATAATGATCGAACAGATTGAATTCTGTTACAAAAATCTAAGTAACTTTCCCCGGATTTTATTTTTAATGATTCTAATTCAATACTAATACACTGTTCACTACGCGGATCTCCAAAGTGCTGTTCGAGCAGTTCTTTTAACTCGGACCAAGACGCAACATCATCACGCTCCGATAATAGCGCAGATGCGTTATCCGTGAGGCGACTAGTTATCGCATGATACACATATAAATTTTGAGCCTCATTGCCTCTATACCTGGTAATTACATATTCACTTTTTCGCAAAAATAGATTTAATTGTCTCTTATCTCCTCCAAATAAGGGGATCAGACGTAACATTTCATTCGGAATAGCTACGATTTCTTCTGCCATTTTTAGGTAGAGTAATTAGCAAGTCAGAGATTACACACAAGTAAATTCACACACAATAAAATATAGCGTAATACACACACAAATATAATATAGACACAGCTTATAAAGTCAATAAACAATAATTAATTAATATACACAATTTTTGTAAAAGTTGTAGAAATTTAATAGAAATATTGTCTATTTAATACATTTATTTTATTCCTAACAAAAGTTTTATTCACCAGATTAGTAATTAAGATCTATATAGAGACCAAATTTTATGATTATACACTATTCTATAATTATTACAGATTAATAATTTTCTGTATTCTCTACATTACACTACTCTATGCTATATGTATCAGCTTACACTGATAAGAAGGCACGGTAGAGTTTAATACCGAGAAACCAGTCACGTTATAATGAGCGAAGATCTATCTCAATAATAACACAATATGAAAATGAAAAATATGGGAAGGAAAATTAGGATGGCGAAAATTTCACTCACCAACCGGTCGCTCCCATACTCAGCTCTCTTAGAGTCCCTTTGACGAATTTGTTTTGGTTCGAGGATTTGCCTTGCAGCTATTCGCGCCGTAATCACGGAAAAGGTAAATTTGGATACCTAAAATCACGAAAAGACGGCACAGCCTTTAATAGCAAATCCTACCGGCTGCGCCAGTCAAATTGGGGAGCACTCTAAAGACTTTTTAAAAACTAATTAAAATCAAAATTAAAATACGTGTTGCCGATCTAGAGGCTTTAATATTAATGAATTAAATCTAGTTACAATACCTCTTAGCTAAGCTTAAGTCTACTTACATCTCTTGGAATACTTGCTCAGCATTACAAGAAATGCATCAGCTTTTGCTGAGCAAGCTGTCTCAGTCTAACACTGAAGGGTGAGGGGTAACCATAACTAGCTACCAAGCTACCTGTTGGGAAATTTCTCGCTAAACATATTCTTTCATTAAATTTTGTCGCCAACAATTCCACATTATTATTATATCGATGTTCCGCCTGATTTGCTACCAAAAAGTAGTTTACCACAATCAATGAGAAAATCTGTCACCATAACCTTACGATAGATACCTTGCCCTAAAGATTCAAAATTTTCTAGGGCTAACGTATTCACCATCTTTGACCACATCATTGCTTAACATCAGGCCAGATCACTATCTGGACAAGAGGACGTTATTTCCTTGAAACTGTTTACTAACACTAACCAACACTCTGTACCCTAAGTACGAGTTTTTTATCAACCGACTTCCAAAGAGAAGAAGGTCTTCAATTCGTCTGTATGTTTTTTTTTAAATTTATTTATTTCTTTGTATGTATATTGCGCGATTACTCCTTCAATTATAAACTGATTCGAATGATTATTTATTTAATCTGTAGGGAACGTTTTCGAAGTGGTCCCATTGTAATTTCATCGAGATATGATATGTATCTCCAGAGATGTAACGATAAATGTATCAAACTTGCTACTGAAATTGACACGCGGGGCATAAAAGTTCTTTTAGTTTTCTACTATCTTTTGACAGATCTCACACAATTTTTGACTTATTCTGGCTCCCTGATTGGTCTAGATTTATTGAAGTGTAAAAACCACTGGAGGCGCTGTACTGTTTTTCGTACTAAATTGTTCGATACACGATATCGACTTTGGTATAAACTCAAAGTAAGGATACTGAGGATAGTGGTCAAACGCTAGCCCATGAGATGCAAAAAAATTACATACGAAACTTATTTCACCCAACGCAAACAAAAACGACATGAAAAAAGCTAACATAAATGAGAGCAAACCTTAAAAAAATACAAGGAAGTTAATTGTTATACCGTGTAACCTGGATCCGGACGACATTTTTCTTGTCTTTTCTCCTCCATTTGAATATTTTTTAGAAGAATTATGAACTCTTGCTTTATGAGCCCAAATAAAAACATGAATATGTAAAATGTTGTTTACGTCGTAAGTATGAAAAGGCATTATTTCAAGTGTTTAAGTCATTATTTTGAGGTCAAGCATTACGCTTTTTCATATTCATTACAAAATTTTGAAAACTTGACATAAGAAAGGATGCCACCCACTTTTAAGAACCAATTAACACGTCATTATTTTAAGTTATTTTAAATCTAATAAAATGAATATTAAATACCGTTATTTTAATCCCATATAAAAAAAAGACAATAATTTTTCCTGATATTCGTGAATGACAACATTATTTTTAAATGGGTACATAAATATGAGATAGGGGTATAACTGGGGTATCGGTATTATGCCACACACAATCTTTCAAAATAACAAAAAAGTTTAAAATTAAGGGAGCTACAACCAGCAATATGAAGATAATTAAAAACAAAATCTAATAGTGAAATGCCAAAAAAAAACACTTTTTTGTATGTGGACCTCCATAAATTTTTAACTTAATTCTGCTTTTAGTATTTGTTGTTATAGCGGCAGCATAAATACATCATCTGTGAAAATGTCCTGCCAGTTATTACCTATGGAGCCGAAACGTAGACACTTACGGTAGGGGTAGTCAGCAAGTTTAAAGTCGCTCAACGAGCCATAGCTATCGCTGCGAGCTATGCTTGAAGTTTCTCTAATGGATAAAATCAGAAATAATGTAATCCGATAGAGAACCAGAGTAGCTGATAGAGCTTGCAAAATAAGTAAACTGAAGTGGCAATGGGCTGGCCACAGCGTACGTAAGACCGATAACCGATGGGGTAGACGAGTCCTTGAGTGGAGACCACGTATAGGCAAGCGTAGCGTAGGACGCCCCCAGGCCAGGTTGAGTGACGACCTGCGAAAGGCGACTGGAAGCGACTGGATACGGAAAGCTGAAGATTGAGCCACGTGGCATTCCTTAGGAGAGACCTACGTATAGCAGTGTACTGGTATAGGCTGATGATGATGATGAAAATGTGAACTGTCTAACTATCACGATTTCTGAGATATAGCGGTGACAGACAGACAGTAATAGGGTCCCGTTTTAACCATTGGCATAGAATAAAGACAACAATTGAGTACGGGACCCTAAAAACAAAAACTTGAATTAAATTTAAACCACTTCCGGTTGGACTTAAATTTAATAAACTTGTGTTAGAAGATTTCCATCTACCCTCACGCTGCGACTGGGCTCGATAGTAGCGGGTATCAGATTCAGTCTTCGTGTAGCCGTCGTACGGTTCGGACGTAATGGTTATGTTGTTAGCTTAGAAACATTATTTAATTGTTATTATGTTGAGGTTCTGTGGCATTATATAGCTGTGGGTATTGTGATAGTGTTTATTGTTATTATGTTGAGGTTCTGTGGTATTAGATAACTGTGGATATTGTGATAATGTTAATTTATTAGCCTTTTTCACTTCTGTTTTCTAAGATCAGAAGTGGGATAGGTCCACGTGCACTTTACGCGTATAAGCCGTCTCTGAAATTTGCCTTGATCTATTCAAAGTAACAGTTTTGAATAAATTAAGGTGCAACAATGTTTTTGAATCGAAGTGATACTGAGATCTGGTTTTTCGGGAATATTCGTCAGTTAAAGTGTAAATTAGACGTTTGTCTGGGTATTCAGGGTATGTGATATTTTTTAAAGATAAAAAAATACCTCGGAAAAGTAATTTCGTTGAATTTTTCTTTGCAATAAAGGGTAGTTTGCCAGGGTTCTTATCTGGTAGTGTTTGCCACCGCGTCCGAATACGAAACGCCATGTGTAATTGCCGTTGCTCATAATGATTTGATTTCTCTGTAGTTGTAAGCTGTTTTGGTGTGCTACTACCGTACAACATAGCTGATAATGCTCGTCAGCAAGTAAACGCGGCGGACAGGATTATTCGATTATTGTTGGTGTGGATACAGGTATGATTACAATGTTACTTTTGTTTCGTTACTCAAATATGCGAAGAGGTTGACTGTGTTAAATAATTGGGCAAGCCTCTCTTCTCGTCAAACTTACCACACCCTCTGCCCTCGGTCTCTGTCGCACACCGTCCGCTGTTCGAATCGCATGCCATTGCCAGTGGCATGCGAGACTCCACTCAACGACCGTCAACGGCCCCACCACTTGGCCCATTAGGCCCACGACGCAGGTACACAATATGCACCCCTCTATAACAGAGGAATGCGGCACGCGCTCTCCTCAGCAACGCTCCACATCCTCTGTCCCTCTAAAGACAGGTGTGCGAAGGGCAGATACACCTACTTGCACACCGTCCACCGTCCGGCTCGCATGACGAAAGCATGCGAGCAGCCCTCTTGCAGCCGTTACCGGCCCCGCCACTAAGTGCGAGCATTATGCTCAGACCCACCACCGGGCGGCTCCCACCATCGAGCCCGCCCTGCCCCCTCACACTGTGCCCTCTGCTAAATATCAGAGGGACACGCGGAGGAGCCCCTCACATCGGAACTTCGCTATCGGTCGACCACTTAACCCAGTTGAGTGGGAAAAGCTGTCGGCCGATACCCAGGGTACACCACGAGGAGGTGTTCCGACCCGCACCCCCAACCTTTTTTTTTTGGCCCAGGAAAATCCTTTATACCACTCGCCCGGGGGAGCGAATAGTTATTTGGGACTCGCTGCCTGAAGGGCAACGCACTAAAAACCTGGGGTGAGCCGTCATCCACCTTGGTGGTGCAAGATGGGGTTACGCTAGCATTCACCAACTTTTTTAAAGATTTAATTGCAAGTAATTGTCTACCTAAAAACGCAAAAGCGTAGTCAAATCATTGTGCGACAACCTATAATAGGTCGTGTTATTTGTATTTGCTGTTACACCCACAAGGCGACATTGTTATTACTCTGCAGTGATAGGGTTGTTTGCCGTGTTTGGTGCGATTAAGAATCGTTTTCAAATATAAGAAATGCTGGTTGATCAGTAGGGTAATGGAATTTAGTTCAGTCGAGAGTGTTAACCGACGTCAGGGAAACTGATTAAAATCAAGACCATTGATGTTTGTCAGATCTAACTTATAAGTGTCCTTCCTGGTTAGTCTGACATATCTACCATGTAAGGTTGTTCTTACCGTGAAATAGCGGGTATAACAAAAAGATTTTGAGGACTTAGAATGCTATAACTCTTTGAGTTAGATGTTTTCGTATTACGAAAATAAAAAGCACAATAAGGTCAATATTAATTTATTTTGAATCTACTTCTTACATAAGATACAAAGTGAAGCCGAATATTAAGTAACTATACTGTTTCAGTGTATACTCGACCATAGTTTTGAATTTATTGCCGTAGCATTGAGTAGTTAATGTTTGAGGGTTATATTGAACTATCCGTCTCACTCTTAACCCCTTAGTTATTCACGCGGTGCTCGCGAACGCATTAAGTCAGTCAAATCAAAAAGTTTACAGGCGCAGTGCAGTGATGTTCATAAGTTTTAAGTGCCACAGTATTTGCTATAGGGCGACTATCGTCATGCCGACAAACGAGCGCTGTACATGGGCTGTTATCTACATTATATTAGTGTTATTTGTCAATACGTAGACAGTTATTATGGTACGATCCCAGTTTAGACCGTGCAGTAGTAGTAGTAATAATAAGTTGAAATACTTAGTAAAAGTTTTGAGTAACATTTATTAGACACAAATTACAATAAATGTAAGGCGATTTCATTCATCCGCGTGTGTCTGTAACGTACTCGCGGTAGGTTATTGTGAAATATGCTAAGTTGCAAAAATAAGGAATGTGAGTAAGTGTTCCGTACAATTATTATGTTATCGTGACGAACGGAACTAGTCCGTACCTACATGCTTCCTGACAACGTACAGAGTTTGGTGTACGAATTTAAATTTAAAAAAAGTTTAGTTACTTCGAAATCTTGTGACATTATTCATTTTTGCGGTATTGTTGTAAGTACTTCATGACATGAGCAGTTTAGTTCTGGAAGTAAACTGATGGCGTTGTTTCGATGGTCAGGTTGGGCCGAACGAAGGAAACTTGAATCTGGGGAAATATAAGAATTCAGCGGCAAGCTTAAGGTGAGGTGATAGAAACAGTAAGCAAGTTACTTACTACTTATGATGCAAACTGTTATTTTAGTTTGATTTTATTTCTATTACTTACGAAGCGTTGTTTAACACTGGTGAACCATTTTAATAGCCCCAACATTGCGGCTATTCTGAGCACCGACATTGTGGCAACTTGTTACTTTTATTTTGTATTTTTAACCGACTTCACAAAAAAGAAGGAGGTTCTCAATTCGTCTGTATGTTTTTTTTTGTTTTTTTTTTTATTTTTTTTTGTGTGTATGTTACGCAATTTTTCCATCAATTGTGAACGGATTCAAATGATTCTTTTTTTAATAGGTAGGATACGTTTCCGAGGTGGTCCCATTTTAATTTTATCGAAATCTGATTAGTATCACCAGAGATATAGAGATAAATACCTCAAACATAGGAGAATGTACTAGTTTTAGTAGAAGAGTACCAAAGAGATTATACACAATGGAGGTTGCTATTGCATATAAGATATTCTTACGGTAACTTTGAGCGAGATGGAAATAAAGGTGGGGATATTTTTTTTTAATATCTTATAGGCAAGCGTTTGACCACTATCTCACCTGTTGCTAAGTGATGATGCGGTTGAAGATAGAGAAGTGGACTAGAATGGGAACTGGCTCTCAAGGATAGCTGCCGGAACACATTAGATGTTTGGCGACAGATTTTCTGACTTGAGGGTGGTAGCTGGCCAGGCGGACACTAGATATGTTCTACCACCATGCGGGGGTTATTGGTTTCTTAACGAGGTTTTCCTTCAACGGAGGGCCACTGTGAGAAGCGCACATATATTTTTCTATAGAAAAATTCATTGGTGCACGGCGGTTTGAACTCGGTACCACGGCATCAAAGCCGACCGTTCTCCCAATTACGCCACCGGGCCCTCAATAAATAATTATATATTAATAATGATAATAAATAATTATATATAAATATAAATAATTTGTCTTCACAGGAATGTTCTACCGGGCAAAGTCTTGTTAGGGTGCAAACTTTTTTAAACATACCTAACATTTTTTGACATGACATGACATTTGGCGAAGATGGCGGCCATTTCAGTCCCGCGACACTGCATACATAATTAAATAACTCAGAATTATGAACGTACTTTGTACCAATCAACACAGCAAAAAAAAATTATAAGCATAAAACCACATATTATATAATAGTTACTACGTAAATAATACTTTCCGTTGTTAGGTTGGCTACACAGTGCTTTCATAATTCGGGTATCCACAATATAGGGAAGTGCCTCTTATAACGTAGTAGAGTGATTCAATACTCTGTTGGCCATATGGCGGCAATTAATGTTAATAATCGCAAATAATACTTTTTAATATTCATTTTGGAATACAACTAGTCCGTGTTATAAAAGTATTTGGAACTATTGTAATAAAATAGACAATTAATTATCGTGCGTGTCAGATGCTTTAATTGTACAGGGCCATTTTGGACATTGTCCTTTGATACCTTGATGACATCATTATTACTAGTGAATATTTTCACTTTAGCGCGGCATTTAAAGTCAATTTTTTTAGGGTTCCGAACCCAAAGGCTACCAAATGAACACTTTCTGAGACTTTGTTGTCTGTTCGTCCGTCCGTCCGTCCGTGTGTCTATATGTGCGCACTTTACAGATCTGTATCTTCTTAACCGTTATAGGTACATACTTGAAATTTTCAAAAAATATATATCCGTCAGTGTATAACGGCCCAGACACAAAATTTAATAGATGCATGTAATTTCATTTAAACCTTTTTTGCACTAAAATGGGTAAAATAAGTTATTTTTCAAAAAAAAAAAAAACCGACTTCATAACCACAAAAAGGCACTCAAAAGCGAAAAATAATTTACTTAAAATAATTATAAGCGTTACCCACTTCTCTATTTGAAGTCGGTGCCAGCCAAGTCTATTGGATATTAGATAGATACTATGTATGTAGTAGAAGTAAGTAGGTACATGTAGGTTAGTAAGTAGGTAGATACATGTAGGTATTATCTATCTACTACGTATTAGACTTGGCTGGCACCGACTTCAAATAGAGAAGTGGGTAACGCTTATAATAATTTTTAGTAAATTATTTTTCGCTTTTGAGTGCCTTTTTGTGGTTATGAAGTCGGTTTTATTTTTTTTGAAAAATAACTTATGTATGGTGACTATTGAGTGTTTATTTTGAGTAGTTATTTTGTACCCCGACATTGTGGTACTTGCAGCCCCGACATTGTGGCTATCTCGTGCCTCGACAATTTGGTACTCGTGCCTCGACATTTTAGTACTCGAGGCGTGCTGGTACGCGCTCCCCGCAGCGCGACTGCGCGCCGTCCGAGGTGTGCTGGTGCGCGCTCCCCGCTGCGCGACTGCGCGCCCTCCGAGGCGTGCTGATGCGCGCTCCCCGCAGCACGACTGCGCGCAGTCCGAGGTGTGCTGGTGCGCGCTCCCCGCAGCGCGACTGCGCGCCCTCCGAGGCGTGCTGATGCGCGCTCCCCGCAGCACGACTGCGCGCAGTCCGAGGTGTGCTGGTGCGCGCTCCCCGCAGCGCGACTGCGCGCCCTCCGAGGCGTGCTGATGCGCGCTCCCCGCAGCACGACTGCGCGCAGTCCGAGGTGTGCTGGTGCGCGCTCCCCGCAGCGCGACTGCGCGCCCTCCGAGGCGTGCTGGTGCGCGCTCCCCGCAGCGCGACTGCGCGCCGTCCGAGGTGTGCTGGTGAGCGCTCCCCGCAGCGCGACCGCGCGCCGTCCGAGACGTGCTGGTGCGCGCTCTCCTCAACATGAAAATCGCGCCACTGCGCGAGTACGCGCCATGCTGTGCGTGCTCGTTGCACGATGGTGCTCGCATGCCGAGCTTCATGCTGAGCTCCACGCTGGGTAGCGCGATGCTGTCGTCGGTTGCGCCACTGCCCGAGGACGCGCATGGTGCTGAACACTGCACCGAGCTTGACCTGCAGTTATTGATCGCGCCACTGTGCGGTTATGCGCGTGATGCCACGCTAGGTTGAGGAAATTGATGCAGGTGCTGATGCCAGGTGGAAACCAGGTGGCTAACGAAGCGGTCGAGGACGTCCCGCTGTCAAGAGAGGCCGTGTTAGAAGATTTCCATCTACCCTCACGCTGCGACTGGGCTCGATAGTATAAAAGCGGACAGCGAGCGGGTATCAGATTCAGTCTTCGTGTAGCCGTCGTACGGTTCGGACGTAATGGTTATGTTGTTAGCTTAGACACATTATGTAATTGTTATTATGTTGAGGTGCTGTGGCATTATATAGCTGTGAGTATTGTGATAGTGTTTATTGTTATTACGTTGAGGTTCCGTGGTATTATATAACTGTGGGTATTGTGATAGTGTTTATTTTTTTAGCCTTTTTCACTTCTGGTTTCTAAGACTTGCATATCATAACAATGCAATGATTATGGTACTATCAAGCTGACCTGATGATGGAGCCGGGCTGTTGGGACTGGAACTCTGTAATGGCCGTCGAATTTGGGCTAGTATGTATTTTTATCATTAGAACTTTTCATTATCGTGTTAAAATCTTCACAAAATTTTTGTGTTTAAAACGTAGAAACTTTTTTGGGATGGGTAAAAAATGTTGAACTCGCGTCAGGACCTTAGGTCAGGACACGTGACCTGATAAAAAATTCGTGAGACAGAGGGAGAGTAGACCAAATTTACAACGTTAATGTTCAGTTTTCACTTCTGCCGGCACAACCCGTTGTTTTTTATTGCAATTATTAATGTTTTTTTTAATAAAATAAATTAAAACCAGGTACGGCCTCACCGCGGCGTGCTGCGTGCGCGATCTAGGCAGCGATCAGATAGCGCAGTAGTATTTGTGCCGACTGGTTCACACCAAACGCAATAATGGCGATCAGAACACGATTTAAAATCAGATCACGAACGCGCACGCGGACGCAGGACGCCGCGGTGTAGTCGTACCTGGTTTTAATTTATTTTACTTTAAAAAGAACATTAATGAATGAAATAAAAAACAACGGGTTGCACTCCGAGACTGTCGGCAGAAGTGAAAACTTGAACATTAAATTTGTGAATTTGGTCTACTCACCCTCTGTCTTACGAATTTTTAATCAGGTCACGTGTTCTGACGCGAGGTCCTGACGCGAGTTTAACATTTTTTACCCATCCCAAAAAGTTCACAACGCCGCTAAAGAAGTTTTCACTTAAAAAATTAATTAATTATATAATTGTTAATACGTGAATTCCTTTTGCGGTAATTTTTCATGTTGTCTGTGTAAAAATACAAAGCTATAAAAATTTAACCCATTTAGCATTTTAGTTGTAAGATATCTTTCAGGAAAGCTACACGACATTATCCGACCCAGTGAATACTAACGAACGCATTCACATGCTTGTTAGCTAGTTCATTTGAGGATTCTTTTGAGTCATACGGCTTTGTTCCCTACAAAAATATAACGCAGAAATACTTTCAATACAACGTTCAGAATTATTTTTAGTTTATCAACTGATTGCCGTAAATATTAGTACACTTTTAAGTGATTAGTAATATCAGTACATTAGTATACGAGACAATATGTTCGAAATTGTAAACCACCCCCGACTGATCTATGTATAATCTAATATTATGTTTCATTGAAGTGTTACACAGTTTATATTTTTGTAAATCGTTAAACACAATCCAAAATTTCATCGTACCGACGGGACTTGAACCCGCAACCTCCTGGATAACAAGTCCAGGTGCTCTGCCAATTAAGCCACGGTTCGACCTATCGATACGACGAAATTAGTCGATTGCATTTTTACCCAATTATGGCATTGGTTGCATTTGCACTTTGCATGTACTATATGTATAATCTGTTCATTATTCCAATGATCCCAAACATGACATCTCTGTTATAAGTTAATGGTAAGGAGCAGAATATTCTGGAGATGCCAGGAGATGCCCTAGTATCAGGTCAATGACACCATGTTCTAACAATATCATTGAAGTAAGAGGATATCGAATTTCAAATTGATCAGACCGATGAAAGTTGATCTCATAGCGTCATGAGCTAGAAAACAGCTAGCAGTCTTCAAACTGTTGAACGGATTTTCATGAATCAAAGGTAAAAACTCTACCGATGAAGGTACAGACACACCACAGCGTCCGCGTGCGCGATCAAGACGGCGATTAGATAGCGCAGTAGTATAACCGACTGGTTTACACCAAACGCGATCAGAAAACAATTGAAAAGTACTGAGATCGCGCCCGTAGATCGCAGGACGCCGCTGTGTGGCCGTACTTTTTGACACCTATCAAACAAAAAAAAACTAAATCACAATCGGTTCAGCCGTTTGGGCACTACGATGCCGCGGACAGACACACGGATACACACGTCAATTTTATGACACTCCTTCTTTTTGCGCGGGGTTTAAAAATATCTTCTATTTTCATACACAAACTATTCTTTCAATAAGCTGCTGTCAGATACTAAAAATGGCACTTTTATAAAGACGGTGTTATAAACTGGTCACGAGGAGCTGTCGACTTTTGAATAAGAATATTTCTTTCGTTTTCTCGCAGATGCATTTGTGACGTGGACTAAGATGCAAGCAAAATGCAACAACGTCAAATCGGATTAGTTTTTTTATTTTATTTTAAGTCATTACATTGCATAAATTGAACCGTAAAATAGGAATGTTTTTCGCTTTTAATGGCAAAGTGTTTAGTGAAATTGCAGGTTATATAAAGAACTAAGTCTTTACGTTTCGTGGTTACAGTGGTGCAGTGACATGCCAAATGATGGCTATCCAGAATGTTGTATACCACTGTATCTGCAATAGGTAGACGTCATCTATTACCATCATGCAAGCGTCGTGCTTGTCATATAAGCTTCTATCATTAAATAACCGGCCAAGTGCGTGTCCGTAGTAGCCCGTTATTCAATGCAAGTCTTTACCCGTTATAAACAAGCAACTAGGTAGGTACTTCGCCTTTGTCACTTTAAAGGATTTATTCTAAGGATTTTGTTTTTGGTACAAAATTATTCAACACCCAAGTTCAACGACTATTACTGCTGAACTAATAAAGTTATCTTAACCGCTATAATTTTCCTTTAAAGTTCATGAAATGCGCTATTATCACGAATTTTTCCAGATTTTTCAAGCCAGCAGTTTAGCTTTTAGAGGGGGGTGGGGGGGTGGACGCCCTACTGGAACAAAAATTTGCACTTTAAAGTAAATTATTTCGTAAATGGAGCATTCAATCGAAAAATGATATTAGCAACCTTTAAGTCAATTTAAAAGACCTATTCAAAGATATCCCACACGATGGGGTAGACAACGAAAAAAAAATTCATCCCCACTTCTCATGTAGGGAGGCTATCCTAAAAAAAAAATACTTTGAAAAATTTTTTTTCTTCACTTTGTCGGCGTAATTTATATACATACTCCTACGAAATTACAGTTTTCTAGTATTAACGGTCTCTTAACAAAACCTCGGACAGACAGACAGACAGATAGACGGACATGAGAAAAACTATAAGGGTTCCTTGTCAGGACTACAGAACCCTAAAAATGCGCTAAACATCACAAATATCGAAAAGATTTGAAAAAACAAAATATACAAACTGACTTTTGCATTTATAATATTGATGTTGATAAAACAACATTGGAATCATGATTGGCAGTCATTATTTACATACATATATACATATATAGTAAAAGTAACTTTTACTCCGAAGACTACGACTGGTTATTTAATTTATTGGTTTTTTCATTTAGTTGACATTCGATTTTTTTTTCTTTTCCAAAACTGATGACTTTTCTTGAATTATTTAATTATTATTTAACTATAGATTTTCATTTTAGTTGACAGATACCTAATCAATTATTATTTATTCTAGTTCTGGATGGTATTTTCTTTATTTATTGCCTGACATTTTATTGTGCAAAGTGTGTAAAATGTTTTTAATATGTTATTGATTTAGTTTTATTGAATGAAATTTGTAAGTGTACCTTGCTAAAATTTCCCATACAATGCATATTGTTATTTGGAAATAAATGAATGAATGAACTATATCACAGAGCGCAGCGAGTTACTGTGTAGAAATACGACCTTTTGATGGCATATGCCAGCGGTATCTGTCGCATGGCGCTAGACTCTACGCATGAAATTTAGGGCAGTATTCATCAAGATTTAGATGGGTGCATAGCGGTGGATTAGACACAAGTTATTTTATTAATGTCACACATATACAATAGATAACGCAAATGCGTGTACTTCCCGTGTCGGAACCCCGATCAAACGTCAAGGTTGGCCGCCTCTACTTAAAGTCTACGCATGTCTATTTTTGCAGCCGGACGGCCGCGAAAACTATAAAAATGCCTCGTTGCATGATAATTCACTGCAATAGTCCAAAAATTTCGAGCCCCCAAAGGCAAGAACATATTTCCTATAACTTTTTCCGTTACTACATTTCGGCTATGCTGTCACAGAATGTATTGAAAAGTTGACACGCTTAGTTTCAATACATACCGTGATATTTGCGTTATATATCTGTGATTAATGTATTGGTTTGAATGACTATGCGTTCGCGAATACTGTAAGACCTCATAGTGTTTATTGTGAATATGGGGGTTTGACTCCTGAAGTTAACCGCTGCCACTTGCACTTTGCATCACAGCATTAACATAACGCGCCGTGGCCAGGTGTGGGAATAACTGAGTCGTCGCAATGCGGTGGGCGGATCTTATATTCATATTATTGTTGCAACTCAGCTACTTTGAAATTCGAAAATCAAATTCTGATTTTATTTTCCTTTAAACTGGCGCTTTTATATTCGTTTATCCGGTTGATTGACTGACCAGTTGGTGTAATGGTAAGAGTGCCTGTCCACGAAACTGAAGGTTCTTTGTGTGATCCAAAAACAATTGTTCCGAGTCTGGGTGTAATTTGTGTGCATTATTTGTATGTTTATAATGTACCGGGTTTCCTAGTGCGGGAGTTAAAAAAAAGAAAAGATTACATTATTGGCCTAGCATTTCACCATCTTCAACCACACCATCGCTTACCACCAGGCGAGATATGGGCCACACGCCGGCATATAAGATATTAAATAAAACTGGCCAAGTGCGAGTCAGACTTTTTCCCGCACACGGAGGGTTCCGAACGCCATCTATCGAATTTCCTACGAACTTCTAACACCAACTAAGTAAACGTTAACACAAAGATAGAAGAATAGTTTCAATTCAATTCAATTCAATTCAATTCAATTTATTCACACACAATAAGCATTACAAAATACAATATGACTTAAATTATTGACATAGTGTATGAAGCTTATAGTATTATATAGTAGTAATAGTAATAGTACTAATAGTAATTGTAGTAATTAATATTATTAAATATCTGGTTGAACGAGCTTTGCTCGGTATTTTTTGCCACTTAAACAGACAAATATGACTCTTCCCGACATCTATTGACGAATAATAATACAATTTTTTTTTATTGAGAGCAACTAACTGCTTTACTGATACAGTACTTCTACTCGCCAATAGATGTCGGGGAGAGTCATATTTTAAGTTGATTATCAATAAAGTTGATGATTGAAAACACGAATAAAACAACATTTTCTGAAAATGACTCCTAGCTAGATCGATTTATCGCCCCCAACATCCCCTGTAGGTATACTAAATTTTATTTAATCGTTGGAGCCGCTTCCGAGATTCAAATTAAGGTAAAGATGATAGCGCCATCTTAGCAACTACATAGGTGGCGCTGCGCTAACGTAAAAATCTTTTTTTTAACTTTTCTTTAATTTTTAACTTTGTTGTGATTTTAGTATTTGTTGTTATAGCGGCAACAGAAATACATCATCTGTGAAAATTTCAACCGTCTAACTATCACGGTTCATGAGATACAGCCTGGTGACAGACGGACAGACAGACAGACAGACAGACAGACAGACAGACGGACAGCGGAGTCTCAGTAATAGGGTTCCGTTGGTACCCTTTGGGTTCGGAACCCTAAAAAGTGGATCCAATCCACTTGATAGGTTGATAAAAAATAAATAACACATTGTAATATTAATATGGCGTGCATTTTAAATATTGAATCGTGACTTTCTAAATTGTAATAAAATACTTAGAGGAGATCTGTAAATGTACGTGCAGAATAACGTGATCACCTTGCGGAGCAATCTATTGTATAGTATAGCTGTAGTCAATCGCATGACTATTTGAATGTTTTCACTAACAAATACAAACAGTAGTAACAGATCGCAACCACAACGACCGCCGCCACATGATTATCTTGTTTGCCTGCGCGTACTAGGTTAGGCACATTCTTCATTTAATTTACGTTCCCAAAACTTAGTCAATAAAATAATCTAAATAAAATTAAACTACTTTGGTGACTCCCATAAAATAAACAATTTCAAATTGGACCGCATGCCAACCAGTAGAGCGCAATCCAACAAACAATCTGGTATTAATTAAGAAAATACACCCATTAAACTCGGTATTCCTTTAATGAATTGCTCCCTTATTCGAAACCTGGCTATAAATAACCGTGACGACGTTACAACTGTTGCAACAATTTGGTGTATCTTGCCAGAATAGTTTTAATTTTCGCTGGGTTACTTTGGAGGAAATGCGGCATTCCTCGATTTAGCTCGATGTTGCAGTAAACTGAAGTTGAGTAAGGCAGTTAACAAATATTCATATTAGAGCTAGACTTCTAATAACAAGTTTTTGTTTAACTTGTAATGCGTATAAGGGTATAAGGAAAAAGCAAACAACAAAGGAAACTGCTTCAATGCTTCCAGCCAATATTACTTACCCGTGGTACATCCTGATGTGTTACCTTTTCTTTACTCATGTGGTCTAACGAGTGAGGCTCTAGCAATTGACAATTGACAGTAAATCTATTCAAGTCATCAACTAGTCATGGGAAAAACTAGTTAATAGAATGTTCACCACAATAACGACTTCAGTCCCGGTCATCTCGGTATTTTTAAAAGACTTCACAATAAAGGAGGAGGTTCTCAATTCGACTGTTTTTTTTTTGATACCTCAGTACTCCGTCAAATCTTAACAGGTTTGAAAAATTATTTTTTTGTTTGAGATATTATGCCTCCCGTTCGGTAGCATTCAAATTTTATCGAGATCTGACAATTATCTCCGGAGACACAGAGATAAACAATATCAGAAAATTTGTATACTTTGATGACATGATTATAATTAGCCAGTACTTCGACTATCGCGGTATGTGAAGTCGGTTTTTTGCGTTTTGTACGCTCATAAATTATTAAGAACTAGCTATGCCCGCGACTTCGTCCGCGTAGCATAGTGTCTTTGGGTAGCATTAACAAATATGACACATACGTTTCCCAACTACACCGCGCCGTACCACGCCACGCTAATCCCCCTTCCCTCCTCCCTTCACATACCCTCCCCTCCCCTCATTTTCACCTCCCCTCCCCTCGTCTCCCCTTCCCCTTCTCCTTCCCTTCACTCCCACATCCCCTTCCCTCCAGCTTTCCTCCCCCTACCCTCCCCCTTCCACAACCCTCCCCCCTCACAAACTTTGAATGTCATATTTATTTATATCGAGCTTCTAGCTTTAAAAATGACGATACTTCCATACAACTTTCATCCCCCCATTCAACCCCTTACAACCCACTTTTCGCATTAAAAAGTAGCCTATGTCCTTTCTCAGGCTCTAGACTATCTGTGCACCAAATTTTATTTCAATAATTTCAGTAGTTTTGGCGTGAAAGCCAAACAAACAGACAGATAGAGTTACTTTCGCATTTATAATATTAGTAAGGATAAAAAAATACAGAGATGGCGCTAGCGTAGATTTTAGTAGCTCTCCTTTAAAAATTGCCTAAATGTATGAGATCCTGCATCGCGTAAACGATATTTTCCGCGACATTGAAACCGATGCACTTGCTTCGTGATTAGACATCTCAAAAGTTGAACTCGTTTAAAAACCGTTTTCTCTTTATAATATTAGTCTGGATATGGCACATGGCAGCAGCTACTTAGAAATCTCTGGTATGGCGACAAGGGTAGCGTTTTTTGTGATCAAGCTCACCTATAGAAATAGCTTTAAGGTTATTCAAATATACGCACTGACTTTGGCAAACTCATATGATAAATGATCAAGTGGAGGAAATGCATGAGGATATTGTTAAGGCCTTGAACACTATACAAACCTCATGACAACGTGTCAACGTTAACGTTGAAGGTTGAAAGAATCTTAATGCCAAAGTGGGACTTCAAGCCTGTTGTGAAATGGTAGTAGGAGCACACCGATTTAAGAGCAAAAATATAGACGACAAGTTTTTGATAAACTTCCACGTATACTTTGATCACGGATTTTTATTTTAAGAAAGAATTGCGGTAGAAATGAATATATCAAAGCGTCATCACTATGACCAAAAATAAGAACCAATAACCGGCCAAGTGCGTGTAGGGCCACGCACAGTGTGGGGTTCCGTAGTAGCCCGGTATTCAATGCAAGTCTTTACTCGTTATAAACAAGCAACTAGGTACACCGTCTTTGTCACTTTAAAGGATTTATTCTAAGGATTTTGTATTTGGTACAAAATTATCCAACACCTAAGTTCAACGACTATTACTGCTAAACTAATAAAGTTATCTTAACCGCTATAATTTTTCTGAAAAGTTCATGAAATGCGCTATTATCACGAATTTTTCCAGATTTTTCAAGCCAGCAGTTTAGCTTTTAGGAAGGGGGGAGGGGACGCCTTACTGGAACAAAAATGTGCACTTTAAAGTTTAATATTTCGTAAATGGAGCATTCAATCGAAAAATGGTATTAGCAATTTTTAAGTTTTTTTAAAAGACCTATTCAACGATACACGAACACGATGGGGTAGACGATGAAAAAAAAAATTCATCCCCACATCTCATATAGGTAGTGTAGGTCATATGGGTAGTAGTACCGTAAAAAAAATATTTTTCCAAATTTTATTTCACTACTTTGTCGGCGTCATTTATTTACATACCCGCACAAAATTACAGCTTTCTAGTATTAACGGTCTCTTAGCAAAATCTCAGACAGACAGACAGACAGACAGACATGACGAAACTATAAGGGTTCCTTGTCAGGACTACGGAACCCTAAAAACACATATAGGAAACGTGCTTTCTCCGGAATTTTATGCTCGATCTTACTAAATAATCTGTGCTGGGGTACAGAACCCTACGTGTCCAAATCTCACTTCCACTTAGCTGTTTTATTTAATATTACCGGCATTTTTTAATGTTAGCTACTGTTTAAAGTTGTAAAGTTTGCGCTGTGACAATAACACAGTTTGAATCGACCGGAATTTTTATGTCGTGCCAAAAAAGTTCTTATTGGTGGAATTCTATTCATTTGTTAGTCCAATGGAAGCACTCCGGATATTGAGTTAGAGTTGTACAAAATCGTTAAGAATAGTTTCGATTTATATTCAATTTGGGCAAGTAATTAATTTCAAGTCCCCTTCATGTTCAAGCATACAGAAAGAATACAGATTTACAGATAAGAATTAAGTATCTCAATATTTCGTACATAAACATTAGAAAATCGCTTCAGAATATGCAATAAGATTATTTAGAAATTGTTTAACACTTTATTGTCAACCGACTCCCAAAAAGAAGGATGTTCTCAATGCGTCAGTATGTTATTTTTTTGTGTGTGTGTGTTACGCGATTACTCTGTCAATTGTAAACCGATTCGAATGATTGTTTTTGTAATCAGTAGGATACGTTTTCGATGTAGTCCCATTGTAATTTCATTGAGATCTGATAAGTATCTCCAGAGATATGACGATAAACGTCCCAAACTTGCAACTGAAATTGACTCGCGGGGCATTGAAGTCGGTTGTTTTAGTTTTTAAACTATCTTAATTATTTTCAAATGTGTTTTACTACATTGCAAAACATTAATAACATGGACACATTACGTTGCATTGTATTTTAAAACTTTAGTTTTCATACACAGAAAACTATGCGTTCAAAACAAGCAACTCCATTCGACTGACAATTTTACTAAGTATATCGTCTTCTCCACCGAATAAAATTGTAACCGCAAAATGCAAACTTTACAGGAAAAATAAAAAACGTATTTATTGTCATAGCTCATGACGAAGAAAGAGTTATCAATAATTTTTTAATTGAAATTTTTGCTATTTTTTGTTTTTTGTACACATGTAAGTTTCATGATCATAAGTTATTTTATTTATTTGTAGTTATTTACAATAACGCATGTTTCCAAAAATAAGCTAAAGTTTGATGTATGGTAATGAGTGGTTACGGTTTTATTCCCTCAAAATGTATCAATAAATAGTCTTGCTACATACAGTTACGACCTTATTCTGTATTGATTTCAACTAATTAACTTTTATTGCAATACACCAGTACCATTTTATTTGCGTAAGTTAAGGCAAACATTATTTTGGTTTTGGTCTGTACGAGTATGTACGCGTTATGCGCAAAAGTTTGTGAGTATGAATATTTGTTGGATAGAATGTTGGATAGAATGTTTGTTACTATGTATTTATAGATTTCCATAACAGTAACATAATGTTACAGATATTGTGAACAGAACCGGAACAAAATTGTAAACGCGCGTTACCGAATAGGTTTTTTTTTTTTTTTTAACCGACTTCAAAAAAAGGAGGAAGTTTCTCAATTCGACCGTATATATCTATTTTTTTTTTTTTTTTATGTTTGTTCGGGGATAACTTCGTCATTTATGCACCGATTTTGATTATTCTTTTTTTGTTCGAAAGGAGATATCCCAAGTGTGGTACCATGGTAATTTTATCGAGGTCTGATAAGTATCTCCAGAGATTATGTTTCTTTAAAGTGTCACACACTTTATATTTTTGTAAATTGTTAAACACAATCCAAAATTTCGTCGTATCGATGGATCGAACCGTGGTTTAATTGGCAGAGCACCTGGACGTGTAATCCAGGGGGTGCGGGTTCGAGTCCCGTCGGTACGATGAAATTTTGGATTGTGTTTAACAATTTATCTCCAGAGATATTGAGATAAACATCTCAAAATTGGTACTGAAAATGAACATTGAAGTCGGTTCTTTTTTAGTTTTTAAACGATATTATTATACTTTATAGGCTAGCGTTTGACCACTATCTCACCTGTTGGTAAGTGATGATGCGGTCGAAGATGGTAAGCACGTTAGGCCTAGAATGGGAACTGGCTCTCATGGATAGCTGCCGGAACACATTAGATGTTTGGTGACAGATTTTCTAACTTGAGGGTGGTAGCTGGCCAGGCGGACACTAGATAGTGTCCTACCACCATGCGGGGGTTGTTGGTTTTTTAACGATGTTTTCCTTCACTGTGAGAAGCGCACATAAACTTTTCTATAGAAAAATCCATTGGTGCACGGCGGTTAGAACTCGGTACCACGGCATCAAAGCCGATCGTTCTCCCGATTACGCCACCGGGGCCTCAAAGGTAATATGACATTTGATCTGTATAACACTAGTGTTCGTGTACAATATTTGTTTTTAATTTCCGTCGAATAAAACTTAAATAACTGGCCAAGTGCAAGTCGGACTCACACTCGTAGGGTTCCGTAACACAGTAGAGTATTTTATACCTATAATATTTCGCCAGCAAAAAATAACTTTGTTTTTCATAGGGTTTGTATGAAGAACAAAGTTATGTTTGGGGTTGCTATATTAAAAAAAACTACTTTCTTTATAAGTTTTTAATGAGATCTACAGCATAATTTTTTATTTTATTTTTCACTCCCTTACTTTATCAATTTTATTTTTAAAAACCTATTTATGGACCTGCATGCCTGCAAAACCTGCAAAAACATTCATAAAACCTATGCGGGTTTGATGAAAAAAAATGTTTTTAATTTCAGTTCCATGTATGGGGAGTTAATCGCCCCTTTATCGTTTTATTTTATTTATTTTGGTATAAATATCGTGTAGCAGTTTACAGAATACCTACTAACCTACCAACTTTTAACTCTGTAGTCTTAATAGTTTCAGAATAAAATGGCTGTGCTATTAGGACAGACAGACATGACGGAAGGATTCAGTTTTTTTTCCATTCGGTTACGGAACCCTAAAAATGGAATAACTTCACCAAAAATAATAAAAATTGTTAAAAGAAAATAAGTAGGTGTATATGGCCACAGAATAATGAATAGTAAATGGCCTATAATTTCAGAAAATGCACGTAAATGATTTTACGAGTGGGCGCGACGATATGAAGATTATTTTCTTGACCGACTTTGAACTAAAATGTGTAGTTTTTAGGGTTCCGTACCAAAAGGGTAAAACTGGACCCTATTACTAAGACTCCGCTGTCTGTCTGTCTGTCTGTCTGTCCGTCTGTCACCAGGCTGTATCTCATGAATAGAATCTCGTGATAGTTGACAGTTGAAATTTTCACAGATGATGTGTTTCTGTTGCCACTCTAACAACAAATACTAAAAACAGAATGAACTTAAAAATAATAGAGGGTCCCCATACAAGAAACGTGTTTTTTTCGGCATTTCACGCCATCTATGAACGCTTAGTTAGGTAAACGTCCCATAGATGGCGTTATATTGAAATGTCGATCTTTAACACCTTTTTAGACGTTAGATGGCGTTATAAGAAATAAAATGTTTATTAGCTATTATCTTTTGCTGGCGAAAAATGATAGTGGTATTTTTTGCTCGATGTTATAAAATACTGTAGTGTGTTACGGAACCCTACTAGTGCGAGTCCGACTTGCACTTGGCCAGTTTATTTTAGATCCCTTTTGTTTAGATCTGATGGATTTCAAGAAAAAAAACTTAAATTGCAAATAAACATGACTCGCGCGCTATTTTCAAATATTGTAACGATGGTATAGGAACGCAAAATCAACTTAAAATATGTAATACCTTTTAAATATTACGAAAACGGCGCAGTTCCAGTAGAAAGAACAGCGCCCATCAACTGAATTAGTAAACTCCAATTTGATAATTGTTTTTCTTCTATAACATTTCCAAGTTTGAAAACTTTGTTAAACTCTTTTCTTTCAGTTTAGAAAGCTTTTTAGGTGAGGCATGCCATCTGCAGAAAATTAATGACGTATTTTTCATGGGTCTTCCTGGTTAGAAGGATTTAAATGGTTCGTGATAATATTTTCAATACCGTAATATTTTTCGACCCGGATTCCTTGGTTTGCTTAGCATATAATTATGGGGCCCAATAGTACTTGATTAGTACTAGATATCTAGATCTAAGAACTTTAAATATGCATGATTTTTTTAAATATGTTTATTTCACTGAATACATCCATTTAACACGGTAAAAAATTAAATAATACTGAAAGTGTTCAAATTAAGCTACAAAATATAGTTTTAGCATTGAAAAATATGAGGTATCTAAAACGGTGTCAAATTTTCGCGCGCCTTTGTGACGTCACAGTGCACGACACGGTCTCCACAGAATAAATATTTTTTAAAGAAATACTACATATTCCTAATACAGTGCATACTATTTCTATGAAAAAGATTTAATCTGTGGAGACCGTGTGCTGCATTGTGACGTCACTTTCTAATTGACAAGCGGTGAAGTGTTTAGAAAAAAAAAAAAAATAGTTTAAAAACTAAAAAAATACGCTTTTATAGAAAATCCAACTAAAAAATAGAAAATAAATTTTAATAAATTTGAATTAAAAATAGTGTAAGAAAAAATGATTTTATTGTAAAAAAAACGTGGGGTGCATGGTATTAATAGTTCCAAATATTTTATGAACAGATATGACTAGAAGAGTTATTTTGATAATATCCTGAAAAGCACCCCACGCTTTTTTTACAATAAAATCATTTTTTCTTACACTATTTTTAATTCAAATTTATAAAAAATTTTTTTCTATTTTTTAGTTGGATTTTCTATAAAAGCGTATTTTTTAGTTTTTTTAAACTATTATTTATTATTCATTTTTAGTCGAATTTTTTTAATAGCGTATTTTTTAGTTTTTTTAAACTATTATTTTTTATGTCCGATAAATGGGTAAATTGATTGCCTGGTGCCTTCCGTGGATGAGATGGGCGGTTCTCAGGTTCCCTCTCCGAAAATTTTATCATAAGCACAGTCGGTAACTTATCCGAGAAATAGGTGATCGGCGCGGCTGGTAGTTTCCTTTATTGGTTTTGACGCAGATCTCCGGGTCTCAGGAAAACAAAAAATTTGCTAATCCTGATTATCCTAGTAAGGATAACGGGTCAAAATGTTTAAAATATTGAATTGTCATCGGTCCTTAATAAGTATGCCAAATTTCGAGTTAATCCGACGTTTTGAAGGGGGTTAAAATCATGTTCAAAGATTCCGTTACATACTAACATACAAACATACATACGTCTGAAGCTAATAAAAGCGTATTAATATTTTATTTATAAAAAAATGTTTAACATACAACACCAGAACAATAATGATTCGAAAATAAATGATTTCAAGTAAATTTATACCACATGCATAATCCCTATTATGGAAGCAATAAAGTATTGAGTATTGAGTATTACATATACAAGTCTCTAAAATGTAATTGACAAAATTCTTTAACCTGCGTAATCCTTGTAGAAAATTGTTTTATAGTTTAGTTGAAGTACAGTTTTTATGATTGTAAAACTGTGGTTGAAGTCTATAGAGATTGAAAACATAATAATCATTTCTGATTTTGTAGGGCTCCGTACCCAAAGGGTAAAAAACGGGAACATATTACTAGGACTTGCTGTCCGTCCGTCCGTCTGTCTATCTGTCTGTCTGTCTGTCTGTCTGTCTGTCCGTCCGTCTGTCATCAGACTGTATCTCATAAACCTTGATAGTTAGACAGTTGAATTTTTCACAAATGATGTATTTCTGTTGCCGCTATAAAAACAAATACTAAAAAATAGAATAAAATAAATACTTAAGGGGCCTCCCATAAAACAAACGTGATTTTTTTGGTCGTTTTTGCTAAAAATCGATAATAGCAACAGATAGACGTTTGAAATATTCACAAAATATTGAGTTACATTACACTTTCAAGTTTAATTTACTTTCAAATTAAAATAAATTAATATTTAACGGGGGCTCCCATACAACAGACATAATTTTTTTTGCTGTTTTTATAGATAACTATAGAAGTGCCCCGCGGCTTCGCCCGCCTTAAAAACTTCTTTTATTTACTTAAAACTTTTCTTTTGTAAAAGCTATTCTATCATTAAATACATCAAATAAGAATTAGCCAAATCGGTTTACACGTTTTCATGTTATCGCGTGACTAAGGCAATTCGGGATTCATATTTATAAAACCCGAATAACCCAAATTTTCAGACATACTTGAACTTGTGTTAAGTTTCGAATATAAAAGACTATCTAATCTTGTTTCTCCATACAAACTATGAACCTCCGTTTCATCCCCTTCAGGAGTGAATTTTGGAAAATCCTTTCTCAGAGGGAACTAACGTAATAACTATCTGCATGCCAAATTTCAGCGCAATCCGAAAAAATATTGATATTCATACTTTGTTACCCCATTTCACCCTCTTAGGGGTGGAACTTCAAAAAAACCTGAAAAATTTATTGACTTATTTTCTAACTGAAGCACTTGTGTGAAGTTTCGGATAGAAAATACTATCTAATCTTGTTTCTCCATACAAACTTTGAACCCACATTTCATCCCCTAAAGGGGTGAATTTTGGAAAATCCTTTCTTAGCGTACTACCCTTGCGTACTAAGACAAATATACCCTCCAAATTTCAAGTCTCTACAACCAGCGGTTTAGGCTGTGCGTTGTCTGTCAGTCAGTCAGTCAGTCATTCAGTATGTCAGAACAAAGATTCTTATAGTATTAGATGGCATGGAACCCTTTGTGGGCGAGCTTAGCTGGTGTTTTATTATATCTTATAGGCTTGCGTATGACCACTATCTCGCCTGGTAAGCTATGATGTGATCGTAATGGTGAACTTTTTCGTTATACTCGTTATACTCCATATATAAATAACATCTAAGCTAAGCCGGTGCCAGTGATATTCATAGTTTTATTGAGATGAGTAAGTGACTTACACTAAACTCAACTCAAACATGTTCAATCAATCCATCAAATCATTTATTGAGAATACAGGTATAGGTAAGAGATGACATTAAAATTTTTACATTGTTCTCTGTATCTAGCCTTAAAGGCATTCAACAATTAATTAATCATTAATATTTTATTCATTTTGAGTTACATAAAATCACATTGCAATCAATACCATTTTAATAATGTCAATAATAAATTTTAATGTCAAATTTCAATTGAATAAAAGTAAAAACAAGTACAAAGTATATTTTATAGTATAAAGATTGTTAATTAATTTGGTTTATGTTTTCTCTTAATATTTCAATACTTTTCAATACATATATACAAAAGCTTCTTCAACGAACTTCTGCAAGCTACAATTAATTATGTCAAATAACGTGGTGAAAATCATGAAACCAAATCAAGACCAATATCAAAGCACGCGCGATATTAACAGTATTTCAAAATTATGAATTAACTATCAATTACAAAATGCCACATATACCAACAGTATTAAGTTTACAATTAATTAGATTAATTATGATACAAAACATACTTATTCAAATTAGTAAATACAACACAAAGTAATTATACATTTAGAACTAAAGCTTTTGCAATTTAGTTATTTATATATAACTTTTTGAATAGGTAATTTAAATTAAATTCTAAATTAGCGACATAATGTAGGTGGGGTATTACACCACACTGAATCAGGGTCTCTAACTCCTTAATCAAGGAGGTGTAATATGAGTAAGGCATTAAGGGTCCCTAATTAGGGAGTAAGAGAGGACCCGATCCGCTTATGTATGTACAGTATAAAGTGTAATAACATCGAGGGAGTTAGGACTCCTAATAAGGGGCCACGCCGAACCTTAATTAGGGACCCCGATTCAGTGTGGTGTAATAGCCTATTAGTGTTCATGTAATTGTATTGAATTTGGAAATTACACACCACGACTTGAGCCACGTTGGCGTGTAGGATTGTGCTATTATAACACAGAGTGTCCTATTACAGCTTCTAATGAACCTCCTGAGACAATAATGTAAGATATACTTATAGTTGTAATGAATTCTGATCATATTATAATTAATTTTGTATTTCATCATCATCATCATCATCACAATCGGCCGGTGTCAATCCACTGCTGGACGTAAGCCCCTCCCAAGACATGCCACTAGGTACGATCTTCGGCTTTTCTTTTCCAGTCACTGCCCGTATGCTGCGTATATCCTTACTCCACCTGGTCACAGGACGTCCTACGCTACGTTTGCCGATTCGCAGTCTCCACTCGAGCACAAGTCTTCCCCAGCGGTTATCAGTCCTGCGATAGGTATGACCAGCCCACTGCCGCTTCAGTTTGCTAATCTGTTGAGCTGTTTTGTATTTATTTATAATGCCTCCTGCTACACTTACAGTTATTAACACCAAAGCGTGCATTTGTGTATTTATTTAAAATGCCTGCTATACTTACAGTTAATAACTCCAAAGCGTGGGATTGTAGTTATGATAATGATAATACATAAATAAATAAAATACTCGTACTATCTTTCTTCACTTTCACCTTCACTTTCAGATATACGAAATTATAATCATATTATGAAAATAATGTAATTTTAATAATAAACCGGTCCGCTGGCTCTTTAAATGTTGCAATACCCTACCAGGGTCATAATGTTGTCATTTTATATTTAAGGGTACCTTAAACAATGTAATGTAATATTATGAACGCAATAAATGATTGAGAATTGAGTATTGTGTGTTTCCTATAATTTTGTTTTTGGTTATATACAGGGTTAGTGGTAATTTGACGTCTTTCTGACAGAAGCTGATAGGAGGGCTAAAATGCGTAATATTTAGCACCCTCAATGTATGGCCGAAAATTAATAGTTTATTTTTATATTTTTATTTTTTGATTCATAAAAATTCGTTCAGCCGTTCTAAAATTGAGCTTTTAAGAGTTTTGTACCTCAAAAGAAAAAAATGGAACTCTACTAGGATTACTTTGTTGTACGTCTGTCTGCGCGTCTATGCATTCAAGCTATATGCTATGCTATATCTGTCGGGAATACGTCGAATTTCCAATAACCCTGTATATAAGAAAGTCAATAAACTATTTATCTCTTCTCATCCCATATAATCTTCATCCTACACTTATAAATATTTTATGACTTTCTTCATAGTTTAATATTTTTCTATCTCACCTGTTGGTATGTGATGATTGTAACGAGGATGGTAGCACGCTATGCCTAGAATGGTAACTGGCTCTCAAGGACAAGTGCCGGAACACCTTAGATGTTTGGCGACAGATTTTCCAATTTGAAGGTGGGGTGGTAACTGGTGAGGCGGACAGTAGACAGTGGTTCTACCACCATGTCAGGTATTGGGGGTTGCCGACTATTCTAATAATATACCTTAATAATTAAGATAGTTTAACAACTAAAACAACCGACATCAATGCTAAATTCAGTAGCTAGTTTGAGACGTTTATCATCATATCTCTGGAAATACTTATTAGATCTCAATGATATTACAATGGGACCACCTTGGAAACGTACCCTACCGATTACAAAAATAATCATTCGAATCGGTTGAGAATTTATGGACTAATAGGCCAAGGTATAAATTAATTATATAATATCAGAGCTGCCTACATACCTAATAATATTTTTTTCTTACTGTAAGAAACCTTCAGACTGGACTGATTTGGCTGAAATTTTGCTCAGTTTGTTAGAAAAGGAAAAAGGATACATCACAAGCAAAGGCAAACGCAATAAATATATTTCTTATAATCTTGTGACAAATCCTACCCCCACTAAATAAATGTGTAAGTTTGTGAGTATGGATTGATATTTCGTACTCTTTGACGCAAATACTACTTAATGGTTTTGGATGAAATTTGGCAAATAGATGGGCTACAACCAAGATTAATACATAGATTACTTTTTACAAGTATTTTGTACCGCTAGTTATATATATATATATATGCATATATATATATACATGCATTAGCATCCTCAATTAATAAAGCAATGAAAAGTCTCGTACAATATAAAGTCAACCTCGATCACTTTACTCCCAATTCCCAATGCGATATATCAGCATTTAATGACTTGGAAATAAAATATAACGTTGGTCGATCAACTCCTTTTTCTTTCACTTTATTTATTTCCAGATTTATTCAGATCGTATAACGTTTTCATGTTACTTAGTTATAAGTAAATATTATCGGAGAAAGATGGTACGTTAGAATGAACGGTTGGTTGGAATCGAAAACAACATCCAATATAAATACGAGTAAGAATGAGGGGAAAGTTTTTGATTTTCGTCATTATTTATCGTGATATTTAGTTTTTATGGGTAATAATATGTTTATTACTATTGGAACTAAGTATATGATGCCTCGTTGCCATGGTTCTAGGTAATACTAGAAATCTGGGACAGCTACTCGTATTACAAGGAATCTTTGGAGTAGAATATATTAAAAGTGAAGAAAGAATTTTGGTAGAAGTCTGTCGTTTAAGTTAACGATTTTCACTAATGCGAAATAAGTAGTGGGCATGCAGTCTTACAAAAGAAGCCCCAAGTAGCACAGGGGGTTCTTTATCGGTTGACTAATTGTACACGTTTATTCTTTAAGCTGTCTAAGTAAGCTGCATGAGAGCTCTATAGTACGCTATGTAGCCCTTATACCACCAGTTTGCACAAATTATTTAGCCTTAAGTTCAATAAAGGTACACAGTAGCTGAAAAGCAACACTTTAATGGTAGTTTAATAGAGAACAGTTGGTCCGTTATCAGTTGGTGGTGGTTGGAACAGCTGATCAACGGCACTACATATGATTCCGTGTGGTTCTTCATACAGACAAGAGAGTTATAAGAAGTAACGAGTGAACAATTATAGCCTCTATCTCGTAAGCTCCCAAGTATATAAAAAACTATTAGTCGCCGCTTTTTCTCCAAATTATCACTGACATACCATTTGTGATAAATATTAAATTTCGATCGTGAGTGTCATATATAAAAACAGCCATATTGTGAATATATTCTTACTAGCAGGTATAAGTACTCTGTGATTATTACATTATTGCTGACCTGTCAAGATTCTTTCAACGCGCGTTAAAAAAATCTTGACAGGTCATCAACACATGAGTGACATCCCTATTGGTGCAACTATTCATAGGCGACAGTGACCACTTCCTATCAGGTGGGCCGTTTGCTGGTTTGCTACCTATGTAATAAAACTTGACGTATACTTTCGCCAGCATTAAGCTTCATACATTCATTCTTTTTACTCCCTTAATAATTTATCCAATATTTTAAGAAAATAAATTGTGTAAGGATTTATGATATAGATTTGAACAACAGTTGATGCGTTTCTTCTCTTTAGTAAATCTATTAAAGAAACTTCAAGTTACACCTAAGCAACATATTTTACTGTTAAGGTGGCAATAGCCCAATGGATAGGGTGTCGGACTGGCGATCGAGAGGTCGTGAGTTCGATCCCCACCCCACCCGTTGCACTATTAACGTGAACCCAGTCCAGACACAAGCATATTTAGCTTAGTTGGAGGGGTTAACAATAATACTAGTAATGTGCAACCCATATTGCGAGTAATCTTTTTATTTTTAAACAAAAAAACACACAACATGTCATTGAGTTTTGCAATAAAAAATTAAGATATATAATATACATAATATATAATTTAAGATATATAATATACATAAACATAATATGTGTAATATGTATTATACATATACATTTATATATTAGATACATTTACACGAGCGTTTAAAATTATTTTAGGTAAATACCATAAAAAGCTTAGTCATAATCTAGTGGGTGTTAAGTTAGTATGAATGTTTATTGTTGATGTTGTTGTTAATAAATAATGCTTATTGTGGTTCTAATTTTGTTTAGGAATCTCTAGTAACGTAATAATTTAAGCTTACGTATATTATATGTCAGGGGAAACCTGGCTGTATACTGAACGGGGGAAACGAATAAATTGAAACAAGAGAGTAATTTTATTGACAAGAATTTTTAGCTGTTGGGGTTTCAAGAAACATTTATTACACGTGCGGGGCCTTCAGTGAGTAATACGCATGTATTTTTTTATATTATTTCAGTGATTACATCCATATACGATTAACAAAGTAAAAAATATTATAAGTACTTACTACTGAAAATGTTCCAATTTAGCTACAAAAACTGATTAAGCATCAGTAAGTTGAAATATTTTTTTATTTTATTAGGACTCCTTTGCGTTCCTTTTAATCGATGGCAAAGTGTACGATGTACCGAGGCTGAACCACTGAGATGTAAAACTAAGGGATTGAATGTTGTACATTCTTAAAGGTAGGCTACCTTCCTTTCTATACGAATGAGCATTAAATACTCGAGATAGCACAACTAGAATCGTAGATCAAAGCCTCTCCAACTCAGTGCGCTTGTGAATTCAAAGGCTTTGATGTTGGGATACGATGACATTTTTTTTAAAGCAAAGAGTTATTCTTTTATTACCAAAGTTTTTGCACCAACATGGCCGAAACCGACAGAAGCTTAATGTATATTTAGATCTTAAATTAATACTCTTTCTATAATATCTGAGAGCCCAGTAGCGCAGTGAGAGAATCGGCTCCAGAGCAAATCCTGGCTGGGTACCAATGGATAATTATTACTACCAAAAAATGTTTTTGCTTATTTCACAGTGGCCCCACGGTGAAGAAAAACATCGTTATGAAACCCCCATCCTAGTGGTGGGACACTGTCAAGTGTCTGCTTGGCCAGCTACCATTCTCAAGTAGGAAAATCTGTCCCCAAAACATCGAATGGGTTCCGACGGCTGAGTGTCCTTAAGTGCCGGACCCATTCTAGGCCTAGCGTGGTACCATCATCAACCGCATCATCATTTACCAAAACGGAAAGTCTTCATCTAAGGTTTTGCAAAAAAATTGCTGCATTCAGTGATACTACCGCCTTTGGTTATATATATTTTAATAACGTTTTTTTTATAGGTGTATAATAAAGAGTTTGTATAATCCATTCACGAAAATCCAAATCTTAATTTAAATAAACTTGATAACTCCTTACCTATATCTACTAAAATATACAAAATGTCTGCTCAAACATAAAACATAAGCAGAAACAAAAGCGTGAAAGCCATTATTACCACAACATTATACATTCCGAACCAAATTGTTGCAGGTTACTTCAGTACGTTAACTTAAGACAAAATATTGCTGAAAACTTTTTTAGGATTCCAGACCCATTATCGGGTGCCAATGGAACCCTTTTTCTGAGACTCTCCTGTCCTGTCCATCCGTCTGTCAGAAGGCTGCTGTCTCTTGAACCGTAATAGGTAGATATTTGACATTTTCACAAAGTGTGTATTACCTAATATGGCCGCCAAAACTACAGATTATACAAAACTAGCTGTTTTCCGTGGTTTTACCTGCGTAGACATCGTTTCTGTGGGTATATCAGGATAAAAAATAAACCGGCCAAGTGCGTGTCGGGCCACGCACAGTGTAGGGTTCCGTATATAACGGGCTACCCGTTATTCAATGCAAGTCTTTACCCGTTATAAACAAGCAACGAGGTACTTCGTCTTTGTCACCTTTAAAGGGATTTATTCTAAGGATTTCGTATTTGGTACAAAATTATCTAATACCCAAGTTCAACGACTATTACTACTAAACTAATAAAGTTATCGTAACAGCTATAGTTTTTCTTTAAAGTTAATAAAATGCACTATTATCACGAATTTTTCCAGCCAGCAGTTTAGCTTTTATAGGGGGGGGGGGGGGGGGGGGGAGGACGCCCTACTAGAACAAAAATTTTGCAGTTTAAAGTTTAATATTTCGTAAATGGAACATTCAATCGAAAAATGGTATTAGCAACCCTGAAATAATTTTAAAAGACCAATTCAACGATACCCCACACGACGGGGTAGAAACGAAAAAAATATTCATCCACACTTCTCATGTAGGGGAGCTACCCAAAAAAAATATATTTTTCAATATTTTATTTTACGCACTTTGTCGGCGTAATTTATATACATATCCCTACAAAATTACAGCTTTCTAGCATTAAAGGTCTCTTAGCAAAACCTCGGACAGACAGACAGACAGAGAGACAGACAGACAGACAGACAGACAGACAGACAGACGGACATGACGGACAGTCCTTGTCAGGACTACGGAACCCTAAACAATCAAGCTCAATTAGTTGAGTACCTAGTTTTAGTGTGAAGAAGTAATAAGATTACACACTTTCACCTTTCATAATATGAAGTTAGTAGTAGGATAAAAAGGTATTCCCACACAAGAAACGAGTTCTTGTGCCTTTTCTTGCTCGATCCTATTAGAGACCCTAATAGACGATAAGTGTGAATAAACACTTTCTGTGAAAATGTTAATCGTATAGCCGCTATAACAATAAAATATTTATTAGTTTACGGTGGTCCCTAACACCGTAGAGTAAATAATATTTAACCCTACTTGTGCGTGTCCGTGTCACATTTGGCGAAAAATTATGCGCATACCATGAGTTTTGCTACTGATTTAGTGGTATAGTACAACATTTGCGAAGACTGTCTCGCAAGAGTTTCTGAGAAAATAACTCATGTGACTCGCGCTTTGTTCAAGTAATTCTAACTTATAATTGGGACTGCTTCCGTTGTTAAGTAAACCTACACATCGCGATATTCACAAACGCGCACTTCAAAGTATATTCAAGTTCAGATTGGTATATATTGGTAAAATGATTTTCTTATTATTTTTATTTTTTATAATTAACAAGCTGTGCTCGCGACTTCGTCCGCGTGGAATAGTGTCTTTGGGTAGCATTTTTAAATATTTAGGCTAATTATTTTACAAATAAGACACATGCGTATCCCACATACACCGCACCGCACCACGCCGCGCACATCCCCCTCCCCTCTCCCTCCCTCTCGCCCTTCCCCTCCCCTCTACCTCTCTCTTCCCTCCACCCCTTTCTCTTCACTTCCCTCTCCCCCTCCCCTCTCCCCCTCCCCTCTCCCCCTCCCCTCTCCCCCTCCCCTCTCCCCCTCCCCTCTCCCCCACTTCCCCTCTCTCTTCCTCCCAATTCGCCTCCCCTCCCCGTCTCTCTTCCCCCCACTCCCCTTCCCCCACTCCCCTATCCCCTCCCCTTTCTCCCCTCCCCCTCATCACCTACCACCACTCCCCCTTCCCCACTCCCTTAACATTAACCTTACATATTTTCATACAAAGTTTTATCCCCTATTGTTATTTTACACCCTTGAGGGTAAAACTTTCAAAAACTTTGAATGTCATATTTATTTACATCAAATTAACAGCCTACAAAATAAGTTTCAAGCTTCTAGCTTCTAAAATGACGATACTACTATACAACTTTTCATCCCCCCTTTCAACCCCTTACAACCCTCTTTTCGCATAAAAAAGTAGCCTATGTCCGTTCTCAGGCTCTAGACTATCTGTGTACCAAATTTCATTTAAATCGGTTCAGTGGTTTTGGCGTGATAGTGACACAGACAGACAGACAGAGTTACTCTCGCATTTATAATATTATAATATAATATAATATAATATAATATAATATAATATAATATAATATAATATAATATAATATAATATAATATAATATAATATAATATAATATAATATAATATAATATAATATAATATAATATAATATAATATAATATAATATAATATAATATAATATAATATAATATAATATAATATAATATAATATAATATAATATAATATAATATAATATAATATAATATAATATAATATAATATAATATAATATAATATAATATAATATAATATAATATAATATAATATAATATAATATAATATAATATAATATAATATAATATAATATAATATAATATAATATAATATAATATAATATAATATAATATAATATAATATAATATAATATAATATAATATAATATAATATAATATAATATAATATAATATATAGGATTAGGATTAGGATAAACAATCGTTTGACCACTATCTCACCTAATGTTAAGTGTAGATGTGATCGATGATGTTTGTTTAGTTTGTTGTTATGTTATCTTTAATTTTTAATATAATTATTATTACCGATTATTACTTAATTATCATATCATAAACTAGCTGCGCCCCGTGGCTTTGCTCGCATTTAATTCTAGTTATAAAAAATCCTCTTGAATCACGCTATCTATTGCTGAAAACAGCATTAAAATCTGTTGCATAGTTTATAATATCTAAGCGTACAGACAGGCGGGAGTGACTTTGTTTTATACTATGTAAAGATATGCGAACGTAACTTTGTTTAAGACTTAAGACCTTTTTACGGATAAACAAAACTTTTTTGTCTCGCGCTTTGGCCTTTTATTTGCTAAAATGTGCGCCCACGCAAGTTTTTTGCATGATATTTACATCGTGACAAATATATTGGATGAGGGATACATGAATGTGCTATTTTCTAGCGCATTATTAAAAATGTTATAACATAACCGTTACCCTGGTCATAAGTACACATAGTAGACACACATAGTACATAGTAAACCTTGCTGTATTGAAAGCGAACAAACGCATCACACTGCAGCAGCTGTGCTCTTAATAAGATCGCTTAAAAAACTAAAACAACCGACTTCAAAAGCCGCGCTATTATTTTTCAGTACCAATTATGAGGTGTTTATCTCCATATCTCTGGCGATACTTATCAGGCCTCGATGAAATTACCATGGTACCACACTTGGGATACATCCTTTCAAACAATAATATCGTTTAAAAACTTAAAAAAAACCGACTTCAATGCCGCGCTATTCATTTTCAGTACCAATTTTGAGTTGTTTATCTCAATATCTCTGGATGATACTAATCAGACCTCGATAAAATTACAGATCGCGCGGCGAGAGTTTGGCTTTGACCTTCGGGTGGAGGGGATTACTGCGCATGGGTACTGTCAGGGAACGATTGGAGCGCCAATCAGAGCACCGCGTGCGCCTACACACCCGCCCCGCACCCCGCTAATTGCCCGTTGATACCCAATTTCTGATTTCTGCGCAATAACGGTCAAAGCCAAACTCTCGCCGCGCGATCTTGTACCATGCTACCACACTTGGGATATCTCCATTCGAACAAAAACAGAATAATCAAAATCGGTTCATAAACGACGAAGTTATCCGCGAACAAACATAAATAAAAATATATATATATACGGTCGAATTGAGAAACCTCCTCCTTTTTTTGAAGTCGGTTAAAAAAATAATCAAAATCGGTTCATAAACGACGATGTTATCCGCGACCAAACATAATATATATATACGGTCGAATTCAGAAACCTCCTCCTTTTTTTGAAGTCGGTTAAAAATCAAGTGACGGGTAGTTTTATAAAGAGGTTCAAACAATCTCACAGTATGACCACGTGAGATATTTAAAAAGATTCCGTTTTCACTGCAATACAGCCGATCGTCATTTATTTTGTTAGTCGTTTTATTTTGGTGTGTAATTGCTAGACCCTGATAACCACAAACCTTGGATAACACTACGCCTGATAACGTTATTAACTTGATTCGACGTAATTAAATAATTACCAACGTATATATATTGTCAGTTTATTTTTAATTTGAAATAATTAATCAATTAATTATATTGTAATTCATGCTTTAACAAAAACCCAGGCGTCGTTTATAAATGCAAATATACTGCAGATCGAAAGAGAAGCTATTTATTTACTTGATGACCATCAATATTTTGAATGCAAAATTTAGTTTGTTTATTTGGCTAAAAAACAAATATAGGGAAAACAAGCTGTATACAAAAGTCACTCATGAATGTTTTAATTAAATTTGTTGAGACTGTATTTTGGCTATCGTGCAAAATGCGCACGGAAATACGAGTAATGGCCGGTTTCTGCGTACATTTATTGAGAGTTTATCTATTTAATAACGGTACAATTGAGTTTTTTTTGGGAACATTACCGGCAGGTAGCGACCTAGGTTCTGTCTTTTATTTATAGTATAGATATTATTATTGTAGTTTATATAATCTTGATATTGTCATTAGGTAATTATTTTTAAGTTGTTAAAATAAAGTGTATCCTTTTCATAAATGAAAAAAAAAAAAATTGAGTAGATAAACTATCATTAAACGTACCTAGAAACCAGTCAATTCTATCAGTTGTCGTCGCGATCTTGCTGCGTCATCTTGCATCAGACATGTACGAAACCAAGCCCAAGACAGTCGATAAAACACAGAAGTGAGTAATATAATCGTTGGTAGTTTATATTCAAGACAATACGTGTTCATACAAGAAGAGTCCATTTTCCGCGCATTTACCTACGTAAATTTTAAAATTAATTTTATCTTTATTGTTTGTTGTTATAGCCACAGTCACTATAGTAATACATATTCTGTCTAAAATTCAATTATATACCTATTATGGTTCAGGAGATACAGCCTTGTGACAGATGGACGGACGGACAGCGATTACAGCGAAGTCTCAGTAATAGGACTCCGTTGGTACCTTTTAGGTACGGAAAACCCTATAAAATATCCAGGTAGGAGCTAGAAAGATCGTTGATTTATCCGTTTTAGTTAAACTGACTGAATTATAAATGTCTTTAGGAATACGTATAGAACAGTAACAAATAAAAATAACAATTAAACTGTTATTAGTTTATGAAAATCATAATGAGGATAACTCATAAACAATTATTATGCTTCTTGAAGTATTACACACTTAATATGTATGTATATTGTTACACACAATGAAATTTTGCATTGTGTCACAGAATAATGATACAACAATTGTGTAAAAAACATACAAGTAATTGTGTTTAACATTTTTCATAAATAATTATTTAAAACGGCTTTACACTCACGGGTTAAGATATCGAAATTACTCCGACACGTTTTGTACATTTTTGATGTCCTTTCTCGCAGAAGTCAGGCCTAGGAAATAGTTAAAATATTTTTTTGCCGTTTTTAATTTTTTTATAAATAAAACTGTTAATTCGATTTTAAAACAGCTGTGGCAATTTAATTTTGCTAGCACGCCTTAGAAAATCTAATCTTCTAATCTAGTCTAATCTAGTCTTCGTTTATGTTGTATATATTTTTTTGTGTTATTCTACCCTCGATGGTCAGCAACTATCGTGCTCAATAATTTAGTCGGGTAATTCGTCTGGGAACGAAGCCACACATCTATTATTCAACACGAACTCTGAAACTCGTCCGAACGCCCCTAATGCATCCGAAAATGTCTACTAATTCGAAATGATTTACTGGCTTATCCTAAAGAAAAAGGTCATTTGTGTACTCTAAAGTCAATTTATCAGTGTTTAGTAAGATTTTCAATCAACTTTCTAAAAGGAGGCGGTTCTCAATTGGTCTGTATGTTTATTTTTGTACGTTTGCTACGCGATTTCTCCGTCAATTTTGAACTGATCCAAATGATTCTTTTTTTAATCGGTAGGGTACATTTTTGAGGTGGTTCCATTGTAATTTCATCAATATCTGATAAGTATCTCCAGAGATATGACGATAAACGTCTCAAACTTGCTACTGAAACTGACTCGCGGGGCATGGAAGTCGGTTATTTTAGTTTTTAAACTATCGTAATTATTCTTATAATTAATAATAAATTAAATCAAATCAACATTTTGAAATTAGGCATAATTGGCGGGTGCCGTACCTCATCCCATAGACCAGAAAACAGACATCAAGCAGCACATATTCATAGCTATAATAAATTAATGTACCATCTTTTTTTAGTTTTTCATCTCTCCATCCACAAATCATATTTTTATTTTATTTACTATTGTAAAGGGCCTCTTGACGTTGGCTTCGGCTCCGTCAATGCCTTCCAAAGGACCGGGCTATTTGCAGCCCGTGATGTGTATTGAATAATTAAATCATATATGTATTTGTTTCACACTAGCTGTGCCCCGCGATGTTTACCCGCGTAGACATTGTTTCCGTGGGAATATCAGGATGAAATTTATCCTATGTGTTATTCCAAGGTCTAGGCTATTAACATACCAAATTTCAGCTCAATTGGTTCAGTAGTTTTAGCGTGAAGAAGTGACAAACATATACAGTAACTTAAACCTTTATACCATTAGAACCTGGGATAAATTAAAAGTAAACATATTTTTAATAACAAGCTTTTATCTGGGACAATGAACTAAAATGTTCAAGATAAATTCTAGAAGTATTTGGCGTGTAGGTACTTACTTACCTATTCATAGAAGCTTGAGGCACTACCCATTTTACAAATTAGGTACTGTATTCCTGTGCCTCAAGCTTTTAAGAATATAGGTAAGTACACACTACACGTAGTACTACCATTATTATCTTTTCTATGGTACTACTACACGCTAAATACTTACTAGAATTTAATTTTAACTTTTTAGTTCATTGTCGTAGATAAAAGCTTGTTATTAAAATATTTTTTAATCTTAATTTATTTTTATTTTTTAGTAAGTATAGGTACCTACTACCTAAGTATTTCATGTATCATATAAAAAATAAAAGATATAAGTAAAACCAAGTAAAATGTTAACCCCATTGTTCTACATACGACGATATAATCCTTTTCCGTACAGTATGTTCACCAATGAAAGTCCAATCTTCAGCCCGAATCCCATATCACGTATTTAATTTTAGCAGAATAATCATTTCCAGTAACTAGGGTCCAACTGTTTATCTGTAAGTTATAAAATAACAGATACGTTCGTTGTTTTTGTTTAGTCTGAAGTGTCTGATGGTCTTGTGGATTTTATTTTATTAAATGTATCATGCAAAAATATATTTATATAGTAAATACAGTGTAATTTATGTGTATTCATAGTCTTGGTACATTATGTTTATTCAAGCATTTATTCGTTTTCATAAATAATTACCAGATACACATGTAATATACTTGCCTAGGTAGTAATTGAAATTGTTCTGCTTTATTATGGTCTCAGATTTATTTCATAGTTATTTTGGTCGATGAGTTTTGAAGACATCATCATCATCTTCTTACCCTTATCCCACTTCCATCCACTCCTTTTAAATCCATATCTTCTATCACACAGTCCATTCACACTTTTTTCGTTCTTTCCTCTTTCTTTTATAGCCATCCACTTCTATGTCCATTGCCTCTTTAGTCACGTGAACTTTACTTTTTCTCATAATATGTCCATGTATGTATGTACCAGGCTAGCCTATTGCTTCTTAACTTTTCCGTCACTGGTGCCACTTTCAAGCTTCCCCTTACATACTCATTCCGAATTTTATCCATTCTTGTAACTCCACACATCAATCTCAACATTCGCATCTCCGCCACATGCAATATCTTTTCATCCCGCTTCTTCGTAGCCCGATAGTACGATAGGTCAAATAACCGTTTTAAAAATGTGTCCTTTAGTTTAAGTGGCATTCTCAGGTCGCAAGTTATTCCTGTAATTAAATTATTTATAATAATACATTTGCAAAACTTAGCTCATCAGAAACAGAGTTTATAAATAGCTTATGGTAAAACATAGCATCATATGAGCTCTGAGTCACATACTAGGGAATCCCTGTGTCGTGAGATCTGTCGCCATTTCATCCATCCCACATTTATGCGCCTATTGACGTCATGGTCGGTATCACCATCATTCTGTATAAGAGTTCCAAGGTAACGGAAGTCGAAACAGGCTAGTAGGGTAACTACATTTAAGGCAATCGGTCTGAAACTGCAGGAACCACCAAAGCCACAGAAAATGTTGTGTTTTGGTCCTACTGATTTTAAGCCCTACGTTTTACACTTCATTTTGGCATTTTTCTAGCCTGTTTTGTACCTCGCTTGCGTCCTCTCAAACAAGTATAATGTCGTTGGCAAACAGCATGCACCAAGGTGCTTCATCCTGTATGTCTGATGTCAACGCATACATTACTAAAAAAAAATTGAGCTAAAGCTGACCCTTGGTGCAAATCTACAGCCACATTAAATTTGTCTGTTTCACCAGCTGCGGACCGGACGTACGTGCTAGGATGACTGTTCATAGCTTTTACAAGCTGCACGTACTTTCACTCTAACAGCCATGAGTTTCGAAGACAAAACATAGAAATAACACACCGACTTACATTCACATCAAGAATATATAGTCTCCCATACATTATACATTCGACTCGCCGAGATCCGGTATGGTGTTTGGTGCCAGCTAGGATGTAAGACGGGCTGGGATAGTTGCGCTCTGTGTATTGTACTTAAGTCAGTTGTCCAGCGCCTCGTCTCAGTGCCGTCTTACCATTCCATACCAAGCGAGAGTAGCCGGTTCAAATCCTAGCATAGCATCCTAGTCTACTTGTGGTAGGAGCATATTATATCGATGTTCCGCCTGACTTGCTACCAGAAAGTAGCTTATCACCATCAAGGAGAAAATCAGCCACCATAACCTCGATGTTCCGGCGGCACACATCCACTGAAAGCCAGAGTATTTAAGGTCTAGCGGGTTTACCGTCTTCACCAACATCATCGCTTACCCCCAGAGATAGTGGTCAAATGCTAGCCTCTAAAAAGTAAAAATAAAATCACATGAAACGGCACTCCGACCCGACACAAATAAGCCAATGTACAGGTTTTTCCGCCAGTAACATCGTCGATCTTCACTTGTTTTGATTACACATTTTGTCACCATTGATTGCTATGGGTAAGATCTGATGTAAAGCGCCATTCGGACTATATAGCATACAGCACAACAATAGCGCTCACTATACTTTTATTTAGAATACGTTTACACTTAGCTATACTTTAAATGAGCCGGTTTGCTTGTAATTTGCTTGTCATGCTATAGCAGAATAGTATAGCGTTGTCTGAATGCGCTTTATGGTAAACACGCGATGTACGTCTGCGCAGATTAGTTGAACTAGATTGACTGGCAGGCTGGCCGCTCGAGTATAAACTGCGAAAATGTTGACGTGTTTTTGTATAACTTAGATAATATAATATTTATACCACAGCTGAAAAAAAATGGTGACACGTTTTGTAACAAGAAGGAAGTTCTTTCTATCGATGAAAAATTCATTCATAGAATAAAACTATATAATAGATAGAAAGAATAGAATATAATAGATAATTCAAATAAAACAATACAACAAATTACTTTTATATACAACGATTTTTATTATTTTAGGAAAATTTACAATAAAAGTCTTGACTGGATTTCATCCAACGCAATTGTTATGCATAGCAAATTTTTATAAATCTTACAATAAATAAAAAAAAATTAACATACTACGGTAATGTATTTACAACGACCCCTTTGGTTATTAACAATCTGACAGTCATTTCTTAAATCTTCGAACGAGCCATTCGGACTTATTTTAAAACACCTTTGGTAATGAAATATAGTTCTACATAAATTAAATAACTTAATATTAAAACGACGGGCGTATAATTATATTATTTACCTTACAATATTGTCCAATGTAAATCGCCCAAACAAGCAACTCAAAGCTAAAATGAGTACGTACATGGTTACCCTGTCGTGAAAAAATGTCTTACTTCGCTTACAATGAGATTTTGAATAACAAAGTTAAATACAAAATAATATAGGCAGCAAACACTCTTTTAATTAAAGAAAACTTCAAGTATCGAAACATTGTAATAAACCTAATTGACTAATCGGAAAATGATTTTCACAATGTTACGAAATTTGGATTAATTAGTTTCGAGGTAGTTTTAATAACACAAACACAATTAAAATGCATTTACTCTATTTGGAATAACGATAGAAAAACGCTATCAGTTTGTACGTGTAAAACACAAATGAAATGTTTTGCATGAAATGTCCAAAAAGTGCATTTCACATGATTTGAAATGAATTGTTTATGAAAATTATCGTGAGAATAACACATATAGTGATTTAATACGACTTTACACTCAGGGGTTATGATGTCGAAATTACTCCGACACGTTTCGGACATTTTTGATGTCCTTTTTTTCACAGGAGTCGCGCGAGATACGCGCGGTAGGCCTCAAAAATGTCCGAAACGTGTCGGAGTAATTTCGACATCTTAACCCGTGAGTGTAAAGCCATTTTAAATAATTATATGAAATGAATTGTTTATTTCAAGTTTAATAGAGTATAAAAAAGGTGTTGGTTAAATTATATGAAACCACCTACTTCACCACGTAATGGCCTAAGAAAAACATACATATACTGACATAAATAATTAAAACAATGACAAAAAATGTTCAATTTAGTTGAATATTATAAATTAATACGATATACGCCTATTGCAATTATAATAAAATGTCAAAAGTGCATTATCTAAAGAAAACAAAATGAAAATGGTTAAGATGATGTTGGTTATGAATTTTAGGCCAGTGTTCACACATCTATCTACATTTTATTTTCTTACCACGAAAATTCTTATATTTAAATATTACAGATATATACTTACTATTGTTCAGATTACATTAACATCAAGAAAAACATTTTTTTACGTCCATATTATATTGTGATGAAATTCGACACTGAAATTTAATATGATTTAATATTAATATTATCAATATGACACATAAAGCTGCATATTCATTTGCCTATTATTACAACGTGTGTTGCGATTTGAAAACAGCATTATTCTTAGGTTTTAGAAACTATTTCAATTAAAATCAATGTTGAATTTGTCTGCTGGATTTTTGACTAGATTTTGCATGACAAAAATATTCGATTATTATATTTAAGCTTACGTGTGCTAAACATTAAAAGCAATGACAAAAAAATTAAGACAATCTGAATTTTTGGTAATACCTATAAACCTATAATTTTTTAACTTAAACAATTTTTCCACGAGTGTCCGTAATAAAAGCTATATGTATTCACATCATATTTTATTGTGTTACGTCAGTTTTCCTAAAATCTGTATTATTTTTTGTACAGAAATTGATCAATGCGTGGTTACAGCTGTTATTAAAATAAATGTGACTTATACAACAAGTTGAGCTAACGACGGCAGCATGACTATTGATAAGATGGTGAAGACATTTGTTCCTGAAAAAAAAAAACATATTAAAATTATTGGGAGTCAATTTCTTCTGAGCCTGAACCAAATCATGGTACTTAGCTGATGATAAATGGCAATCACAGGTGATTGGCTGCCACCCATCTTTCCACAAATCCCCCTTTGAGAGTCAGAACATTTTAAACCTAGCGTGTTCAACATCTTCAATCACATCATCGCTTACCACCAGGCGATATATTGGTCTAATGTTCGCTAAGTTTAGTTAAGCAAATAGTGCATTTAGTTAGATAATGTGTGACTATAGTAAAGTATTTTAATATTGTAACTATTAGTGGGTAGCCAAATAAATAAATAGATTAGATATGAAAAAAACTATGGCATGATTATGAGTAACAGCCTGTTTGGTAAAAGGTTTGAGTTATTTTTGCTCGTCATTTACTTCCAGGCAAGCAATATAATATGTAATCTTGATTGCATGTTCGTTTAATAACAGATATATCCCCTTGTCATTATGAAAATAGTTTTCACTATATTGAATTTATTTCTACGTCATTAGTGTATAATATGATAAAACATTTTCATGACTGTTCTGCTAGAATTTGAAAGCAGAATTCGACAGCAGAGCAGAAATCTATTTCAATATCAAATGCGCTGGCAAAATAGCACGTGATATTTCAGGACTTTTGAAATCCAAAATCTATTTCAGTTTCGTGACAAGCGCAGTGCAGTGACATCGTCTTAAGGTTTTACCTATTATTGTGAATTTCAAATTACCATTTTGGATCTGTAATGATTTAAAGTTGGTTAGCGACTATTATCACTTTATTTTTTCTTTGCGGAGTATTTGATAGATGGTTTTTAAATAAAATAATATTTAATATACCTTTCGAACCAACCGATGCTGCGAGTTGCATGTCTGCTGCCGTTGGCATCTCAGGAGTGGTACTTATTGGCCCTGGAAGAGAAAATTATATTTTATAATGTTACAATACGCCTTCTTTTTTACCTCTTTTGGGGGGTATTCTACACATAAACAAAATGTTTATGATTTTGTCAGTGAAGTAGATCTTTTTTAACCTACTTCAAAAAAAGGAGGAGGTTTCTCAATTCGACCGTATATACGTTTTTTTGTTGTTTGTTCGCGGATCATCGTTTATGAACCGATTTCGATTATATTTTTGTTGGAAAGGAGATATCCTAAGTGTGGTACCATGGTAATTTTATCGAGGTCTGGTAAGTATCTCCAGAGATATGGAGATAAACACCTCAAAATTGGTACTGAAAATTAATAGCGCGGCATTGAAGTCGGTTCTTTTTAGTTTTTTAAACGATCTTATTTTACAAGCTTTTATTTAGTTTCACCTATCCCGATGCTTGCCATCAAATCTTGCATATTAAATTTGATCCACTTCCCGGTTACTGATGGAGCTGAAATTTTGTATACATGTGTAAATCGCGTGACAATACAATATTATGATGACATGGTGCTGATCTGACGATGGAGCTGGAAGCTTTCCCATGTTTGTTATAGAACTAAATGGAACTGGAAAGTGGTCAAAGGAATTTCGCAATGAAACGACACAACCTCATCGAGTTTGGGCTCATTCGAATTGTCTTGACAAGTAGTTTGTCTTTCAATAATAACCAGAGTCTGATGATGGAGCTGGAAGGTGGTCATAGGCACTCTATAATGAAACGATGCAATCCCATCGAGTTACGGCTCTTTTGATTCGTCTTGGCGAGTACTTTATTTTTAGATGGTTAGCAGGGTCTGATCTGATGATGGAGCTAGAAAGTGGTCATAGGATCTCAGTAAATAAATTGAGCTGATATTTTGCATACATATGTAAATCGGATGACAATGCAATGTCATGGTACCATCAAGCTCGTCTGATGATGAAGCTGGAAAATGGCCTTAAGAACGCTAAACTATATGTTAAACCCGTCGAGTTTGGGTTCATTAGATTTGTCTTGACTTTCTCTGGTCTAAGATTATGTAAAAGCTTGTTTTCAAAAAAGGTTTTTAAAATATCACTTGTTTTAAACATTTATTTAAACATAATGAATAACTCTTGTCGTCCAAAATTCCGGTTCTATATTATGTACAAAATTTGATACTGGTTGTCGACGGAAATATAAAAAATAGAAACCACGGAAAACACAAGTGAAAAAAGTGTGTTCTGTATGGCGCCAATCATCTACAATGCGGTTCCAATCTCAATTTGAGACTTGAATTTCTTCATTTTGACGTAATGTTTTATTATTTTATACACTTGTTTATGTTTATATTATGTATATTATATATCGTAAGTTGCAGGTTCAATTGGTGTAACTGAGAAAGTACGTAAAAAATGGAGTATTGAGTTTTTCTTATTTTTTTCGTTCCTTTCGAAATGTGTATTTAAAAAATTCTAGCGTCAAAAAGCGTCAGTCATAATACAACTATACATTTTAGATGTGATTTTTCAGACCTTCGAAATAATGTTGTAACTGATTATATTATCCATTTGCACACGTCAAGTTAATGTATTTCTTTTCTCGAAAAATGTAATTAGAGTGTGTCTTGACAATCAGGCATTGCCCCCACACAAATTTAAGAAATATTGAGAACAAACTCGTGTAACTGTCATAAGTATGAAACAAAAAAATTAGCGTACCTGAAATGTATTTCTAAAAATCTAATACTATAAGAATCTTTATTCTGATATACTGACTGACTTAGAGACAACGCACAGCCTAAGCCGTTGGTCGTAGAGACTTAAAATTTGGAGTGTATATTTGTCTTAGTACGTAAAGGTGTATTAAGAAAGGATTTTTCAAAATTCATCCCTTAAAGTGATGAAACGGGGGCTCAAAGTATGTATATATAAGATTCTTTGTCTTGACATACTGACTGACTAAGAGACAAAGCACAGCCTAATGGACTTAAAATTTATAGAGTATATTTTGTCTTAGTAGGTGAAGGTGTACAATGTAAGGATTTTCCAAAATCACTTAATGGGATAAAACGGGGGCTCAAAGTTTGTATGGAGAAACTAGATTAGATAGTCTTTTTTATTCGAAACTTCACACAAGTACCACATAATATATTACCTACATTTATTTTACAGCACAGTGTGACCTAAACCCGCACTTTACGCACGCTTTTCCGTGACTTAAATAGTCGATTATTGCACGACGTTTAACACCCTCGCTACGCTTGGGTACCAACTTCACGCCGTGTAATCTTCTATTTGACGGAAAAGCGTAGCAGGCGTAAAGTGCGGGTTTATGTCACACTGACAGCTATAAAATAATATACGATACTCTAAAATACTAACTTCATGCCGTGCAATAATATACTACTTAAGTCACACGTATCGTAATATACTATTATTTATATTTATTTATTATGTGTTTTTGAAGTTATACTTCTTTTAGCGCGATAGAGAAAAATGATAAGAGTGAATTTTTACGATGCGCGCGCACACCGACACCTAAATTTAACATCGTGAAGTTAGTTCTAGGTGGTACGATGCGCGCGCACATTCTACACCGTGAAGTTAGTTCTAGGTGGCATGACTATGTTCAAGTTGTATATGTCATACTTAACGTCATATTTTTACGTTAGTAAAACTTTTTTATTTAAATAAAATCTTTTTGATTAATTTTAATATTTATCGTTAATCACTACTGCATTTTAGTTTTTTTTTCCCATACGCCACAGAAGTATAATTTCTAACGCGTGTACATAAGTACACACACTTTTTTATTTTATTTCTGTATCGCATCATCGATTAGGATGAACATCTTGCTTACTTTACAAATACTGAAGTGGAATATCAGACTCTTTTTATTATTGTGCTGATAATACATAATGTTCAAATAATGTGATACAATCAGGCATTATTAACGTGTTTTTGTGTTTATTATAAACTAGCTGACCCGGCGAACTTCGTACCACCTAACAGACAATGAATGTCGTGTTACCTTTTAGATGAACTTGTTTTAGGCTTTTATGAACGTAATAAATGAATACAAAAGAGATATTAAGTTTATTAATGTATTATGGCAATACAGATATAAAATAAAAATTGGTAAAAATGGTTTTTGGAAATATACACTTTTTTAAGTTGCTTGTAAGCATACATTTCTGAACGCACGCATATTTGACAATCAATAAATATGTCAAACAATTATCATTACTGACAATATTTAACATTTTAATAATCTACGTGACTTGAATTCACAAAAACTTGAAGAATTTTTACTTGACTTACTACTTGACACGGGCTAAATACACTAATCGTGTGGAGCCATAATTATACCAAAAAAAAAACGCCATAATCCGAATGCTGTAATGCTATCCACACATGGGAAGAATGTTTATACTTGACACTGGCTAGATACCCTAATCGTGTGGAGCCATAATTATACAAAAAAAACGGCGGGATAAACAATTGAACATCAAATGATTGGCAGTTTTTAAACCCAGGAACATTTTGGCAAAATATTTTTTCTTATATAACTTTTTTAGGTCAATTATTCATTGTTTTTAATACTTATTATCCTATTCCTGACAAAGACAATTCCAAAAATACAAAAATCATAAAAATTGGCCCAGCCGTTCTTGAGTTATAAGTGTAGTAACTAACACGACTTTCTTTTATATATATAGATTACCATAACTGAAATATTAACGAAACCAGAAAACTTATATTCTATTGACACAAAAATAGAGTTTAAAGTAAGTTTGAACGCATAAATAGAATCTCGTATAAAACAGAAATAAACGGCGCGCCTCGGGTCTGCTATATTGTATTTTTATTTTATGCAAAGTTCGGAACAAACAATTTTTGCCCTTCTCTAAGAATATTCACAATTTATAGCTTCAAGAAAACAATGTAAATGTTAATTTTTCCCATTCACTAGCACTGAGCTCTGATAGCACGTTTTATTCTCAGATAGTATTTCGAGAGACTTTTGTTTTAGAGCATCGAACCCAGTCGGTTAAAAAATCATAACGTATTGGAATCAGCCCCTTGATTATCGATAATCATTCGAAAAACTATATGGATTCAGAAGCTTAATGTTTAATTTTGAATATTGATAAATCCGTGAGCTATTTTGTCGCGGACTTTTGCAATTTGAATTACTGATTTTTCGAATTGAAAGGGTACTTTACCTATTTTTGATAAGTGTCTTGATTAGGTTCTATAGAGCTAATAATCCACAAAAAATCACAAATTCTTTATTCAATCGTTGAGTGTCATAAAAATGCTTTTAAATTGTGCATTGTTGTAATTTGACGAAAACGCTGGACGCAGTGGACGCCATATTGCTCTGTGCCCATGACGTCAGTTTGTTATGCAGTGATTAGGCACGCTGATTGTTGACACTTCTAAGTTTACTTAGCGGCATGACGTCATTACATGATGGTGTTATGAAACAGATTGAAAAAGCTGAAACCTTCGAATTGAATTTTAAAATTTAGTTTGCTATTTTATGAACTTAAACTTACGTTTTCCGACTGCTTTTTGCCTAAGCTATCTCGATAATATACCTATTTTAAGATTTTATCTCATATAGTAAAATACCCTATTGTCAAAAAGTAAACTGTATAAAGGAGTAAAAAGGAGTATTGTGAATTGCAAAGACCCGAGTTGAAGGAGAGGCAGTTACTGAATTATTTTCTTTCGAATGATTGAGAATAACCCTGCAGATGTTGTTGTGAGTCTTGGAAAATATAACAATATCTGTCTAAGGAAAATAATCAAGACTAAACCTTTTACTGAAACACGCCTAACAACCGGATTTACCTACATAGTAACTACCACAGTAGAGTATTTTAGAACTATAATTTTTCGCCACCAAAAAATTGCTTTATTTTTATAGTGTTCGCATGAAAAACAAAGTTTTTGCGGTTGCTATATCTCAAAAACTTTCGACTATATCTCATTCTATCCAATATTCGTTGAAAGTGTTTATTGAGTTCTACAGCATGTATATTTTTTTAAATGTTTCACTCTCTTACTTTGTAAGTTGAGGGAGAGAGACACACATTTTAGCACATCAGAAGTGTTTATCATTCAAAATATTGACTTTGAGAAAAAATAGTTTTAGAAACCTCAATGTCATTTTTAAAGACCTATCTACAGACACCCCGCACGTACAGGCTCGATGAAATTTTTTTTTGTTTCAGTTTCAAGTTTTGAGAGCCCTTTAAACTTAAAAAAAAATATTTTTGTATAAAATTCGTAATGCGGTTCACAGAATACACATACCTACCAAGTTTCAATAGTGTAGACTTAATAGTTTCTGAATAAAGTGACTGTGACATACGGGCGGAACGGACAGACAGACACGACGAATCTATAAGCGTTCCGTTTTTTGCCATTCGGCTACGGAGCCCTCTGAGATATATCTACAGTACTCTACCCATGAAAAAAATAATCATTTACATTGCTTCAGTATCGGTAGCAAGTTTGAGCAGTTTAAACACATAATTCTAGAGATACTTATTAGATCTTCATAAAATGTCTACACCCCATAGATATAACCTACACGTGGCGAAAAATAATTCATATCGATTTACAATTGGCGGAGTAGTTACGTAACAAACAAAAAAAAACACGTGGGAAAATTGAGAACCTTTTTTTGGAATTCGTTTAAAAATGGCAGTGATTGAAATCAACAAAATGACACGGATGGACCGGACCTATACAGCCTGTATAGCAGCGTCCTCGTTATTTCGTTCATTCAATGATCAAGTGTCATAGTTCGCGATAAGGCCGCTAATCTTTTCTTAGCTTTCTCTAGCTTGTTGCCAGTATTTGAAACTAATTTTAGAATTCGATTTCTGTTGTTGTAGGACTATAGCTAGTCCGCCCGAGGCGTGACCACCACTTTGCCGATTAATTTTCAACCGTGAAACAGGAATGTTTTTCGGTTGAAGTGGCAAGGTCCAGTGAAATTACAGGGCATGTGAGACTTAACATCTTTATGTCTCAAGGTAGCAGGCGCAGTGCAGTGATATGCAAAATTCTGGCATGCCGCTGTATCTGTAATAGGAAGACGTTATCGTTTACCATCAGGCGAGCGTCGTGCTTGTCCTGTTACATTATATTATTTAAAAAAAAAACGGATAGTTATAAAATCTTGCTTTTGCAGTAGAAACCATCTAGTACAAACAAACAACAAAGGCAAATAACACACAATGAATAAAAAGCTAAATTAAAAAATGTATTATAAAAAAAGCAATCTTGCCACTGTATAAGTCTACGAACGTCATTAAAACGTGGCGAGAGAATAGGCCATGAAAATATTTTTAAAGGAGGCACGAAAATAACAATTTCGTGGCATAATTTTCTAGAGGGCCATTTAAGCTTTTTATCAGTGGAACGTTTGTGTACACAGCCATCTCCAGTCTCCAGTAGACTGGGGATGTTTCCTGCAGCGGGATCATTTCACGCTTCGTTAGCTCTAGCTGACGATTTAAGTGTTTTTGTTTCCTGAACGTATTTTATGGCAATTTTTAGGGTTCCGTAGCCGAATGGCAAAAAACGGAACCCTTATAGGTTTGTCATGTCTGTTTGTCTGTCCGTCCGTATGTCACAGCCATTTTATTCCAAAACTGTTAGGACTAAAGAATTGAAACTTGGTAGGTAGATGTATTCTGTAAACCGCTTTCCGATTTTTATACAAAAATAAAAATTATAAGAGTTTAAGGATAAGTATATCCAATACATGGAACTGAAACAAAAAAAAAATGTCATCGAGCATATACGTGCGGGGTGTCTGTAGATAGATAGGTCTTTAAAAATGACATTGAGGTTTCTACAGTCATTTTTTCTCAAAGTCAATCATTTGAAAGATAGGCGCGTCTAAAGTGGTAAAATGTGTGTCCCCCCCCCTCTAACTTTTAAAGTATAAGAGTGAAAATTCTTAAAAAAATATATGTTGTAGATCTCAATAAAAACTAACAATGAAAATTATTTTGAACGAGATACAGTAAGCAGTTTTAGAAATATGGCGACCGCAAAGATAACAACTACAAAATTAACTTTGTTTTTCATAGTGTTTGTATGAAAAACAAAGTTAATTTTGTAGTTGCGAAAAATCATAGTTGTGGAATACTTAACTGTGTTACGGAACCCTACGAGTGCGAGTCCGACTTGCACTTGGCCAGTTTTTTTATTATCTATTCAACGAGCTCTGGCAAGGAACAACTGACCTATCATTTTTTTATATCTTATAGGCTAGCGTTTGCCCAATATCTCGCCTGCTGGTAAGCAGCCTGGTCAAAGATAGAATACTCTGACTCTCAAGGGCTGTGTGCTGCCCGAAAATCGTAAGGTTATGGTGGCAGATTTTCCTTGATGGTGATAAGCTACTTCTTGGTAGCAAGTCTGACGGAAATTTGATATAATAAGCTTTGCTTGCTTCTGCCACCTGTGGCCGAACATTCGTGCTAGGATTTGAACCAGTGAGCTCTCGCTTAGAATTCAAGCCAGCAAATGGATCTATCCATTAAATCAAGGTGGTTTTAAAAATTCAATTTTTAAGTTCGAAACTTAAAAATTGATTTTTTTTCTTCTTATCTTAAAAATTGAAAATTGAACTGTTGGCGTTTTTATCATTATTGATCCTTCTTGTATTTTTCGTTGTTGTGATATTGTTTGAGAAATTTATATAATATCTCTGTTACGCTATCAACGTTAATAACTAATCAATTTCGATGTCTAATATTATTATCATAATAAATAAATAAACAGCCGAGTGCGAGTCGGACTCGTACACGTAGTATTCCATACCACAGTACAATATTGAACAAGTTTAAACAAATTCTGTTTTATTTGTTGTTATATCGGCTATAATTAATACATATTTTGTGAAAATACCAAGTCACTATCTATTAAAGTTCATAAGAACAAGCAAAAACGCCGAAAAAACACGTTTGCTGTATGTTTTAATTATGTATGTAAATAATTGTTAATAAGTAAATGTTGTACCCCTTTAAAATGTTATTTTATTTTATTTTTAGTATTTTTTTGTTATATCACCCATAGTAATCCATAGCTACTTACTTTGTGAAAATTTCAAGTATCTACCTATTACAGTTAAGGAGATACAGCCCTGTGAAAAGCGGACAGACGGACGGACGGACAGTTAAATCTCAATAATAGGGTTCCGTTGGTACCCTTTGATTGGTAAAAAAATAAGGAACCAATTTCGTTAGCAATTTAATAAGGCATAAGACAAATGTTTACTATAAAGACAAAGCCAAAGTTACTAAAGTTTCGTGAAATCTTTTTCGATTAGACGTTGAGAGATGGATCGTTATGATGGATGGAGGGTTTTCTTTGTTATATGAGAGGTGGTCTCTAGGGTGTATAATACTAATTCACTGCTATCGTTGATTTAGTTTACACTCGGGGCTGTAAGTTTTTTCCGTTCTCACAGGATTATGATTTTTTGTTTGTTTGTAGGTAAACAAAAACTATTGAAAAACCTGATTAAGAAGTGGCAGTGACATAGTTTAAATATTTTTACCATTTAATTTAGAATGAAATATATCAAATAATTCAATTTTCATTCTTTCTTCATTTTTAACAAACCTAATAAAAATGGGTGTACGTATGTCTGTGGCATTGTCTCTTAAACCGATTTTGAGTTATAGTTTGCTTTTTACAAAAAATAAGTAGGTTATTAACTCGCCTGTATTTTTTATGTTTATTACCCCAGAATTCCATCATTAACAAATATTAAAAATTCTATTTTCGTTGAGAAAGTTTGCTTCCCGTTTGAACTCATTGTAATTTTATCGATATCCGATAAAACAAATCCATAAGAGTTAATTTTAAATTAAAGTGTTTTTATAAGTGTTTTTATGTTTAACACATCGGAAATATTATGTCAAACACATAGGTAACTAAATTTAGGTTTTTTAGGTTATCATAAAACAAAGCTTAATTAAAAAAATATAAGTCCTTAATCATAGGCAGCTCTTACATTTATTTTAATATACGAGTTTATATGTGGTACAGAAACATTTTAACAACTTACCTGGGTAATAAAGGGCTTCTTTTCTGACTACGTATTTCGCCTGCGGAATCCTTAACGTGCAGATGAACTCCGCAGGCGTCGGCAGATCTGAGTCGTTAAGGGTTATCGACGCAACCGCCGAGTATCTACCGTTCACTTCCGTTACCTCGTGGGTAATGCCCTCGAGACGCCTGTCAAACAAAAAATACATGAAATACGTATGTTTCTATAAATGTTATATTTTTGAACATCTTTACATAGTATACAACAAACTCGCTTCCCGCGTCTGTACGCTTACAATTTTTATAGCACAGTGTGACCTTAACCCGTGCTTTAATAGACTTAAACAGTCGATTATTGCACGGCGTTTAGACCCTCGCTGCGCTTGGGTGCTAACTTCACGCCGTGTCGAATCGACAAAGTAATCGACTATTTGACGAAAAAGCGTAGCGTAAGCATAATGTGCGGGTGTATATCACACTGCTATCTGTAAAATAATATACGATACTCGTGACTTAAGTTGTCTATAATTGCACGGCGTAGCACCTTCTACCAACTTCACGCCGTGCAATAATCGACTACTTAAGTCACACGTATCGTAATATACTATTAAACTACGAATAATGTTGTCCTGTCATTGTTTATTATTGCTGTAACGGCACCGTTAGCTTCGGAGAACTATTGAATCTGATCATACAGGTTTTCCTAGTTTCGGATTCAGGGGTCCCATGTTTGACATACTGTAACAGCCTATTTGATCAAGTACGTTAAACAAACATTGTCTCGAATGTACCTACATTAATATAAACATAATTATATTACTTGTAAAATTACTTGTAAATTTGGCTTATAATAAACTTTTTTTTATTATTTTTTTTTTTATTTAATAGGATTTTAATGCAGTTTCATTAATAGATAGAGTGATTTAAGATTAATGTTTGTAACTAGGATTAAACGCAGCCAAAGCCGCGAGGCGCAGCTAGTTGTTATATACAATCCCAAATTTCAAAAACCGTCCACCGGGACTCAAACCCGCGCCTTCTCTCAACATAGAAATTTTTGCATAGTTTAATTACCTTAGTACGAGTTTTCATAGGTACCAAACTCGATATCGTATATCGAGCAAATTTTGTATGAAAAACAGTACAGCGCCTCTAGTGGTTACTACACTTAACTAAATTTAGACCAATCAGGGAGCCAGAATAAGTCGAAAACTATGTGAGATCTGTCAAAAGCGTTTACGATGAAAACTCGTACTAAGGGTACTGTACGCTTAGATCTTATAAACTACGCAACGGATTTTAGTGTTTTTATCAATAGTTAGAGTGAGTGATATAAGAGGAAGTTTGAGGAGGAGGTGTTTATCTCCATGTACCTGAAGATATTCATCAGATCTTTAAGACAATGGGAGGAAACGAAAAGTAGTAAACTCTCTTAAATCAAAAATAATTTTTCAAAACCGTTAGTAAATGACAGAGTTTTGAGGTAACAATAATAAAAAATACAGTCGAATTGAGAACCCTCTCCTTATTGAAACCGGTTGACAAGCAATATGGCATGCAATTAATTTCCAGTTAATTTTTTTTTTTAAATCCATTATCTACATCCAGGCACCATTGAATTTTATCACAAAAGTTTGCATCACTGAGATTTTACTAATTTCTAGAGATTTTATAGACATTGATATGAAGCGATAAACGTATTTAGGCCTCTCTTACCTCCCTCGCTTACAGCATGACGGAAGGCTGAGGGGATTTCAAAGTTGATTTTGAAGTATCAAAATAAAACGGTCGGTGTTTGATATATGAAGTTACCTATGCACGGTTATAATAACAAGCGGCCGCATTGCGGGAAGTGCTCGTGTGATCCTCTAATGCTGCAAGCAATTTGATATGAAATGTTGCTCTGAGCAATTGTCTCGGTTAGGAGGTTTGCGTCACGGGTTATGCAGTTCAAAGCACTCGGAGTGATTTCACTCGGAGTATGTGTATAATTGCGTAGTTGAACAGCGCACGGAATAGCTTGTTTGTTCTTCTCTAATATAGTTAAGCTCAAGGCATTTTATTGTCGGCAGTATTTATTGATATCATGTATTATTATTGATTGACAGCATTTTTATTGATATAATCTATTTAATGTTATTTAACTCGCGTAAGTGGATATTTTTTAAAATTTTAATTACTGAAGATATGCAGTTAATTTTGACATTGAAGTATTCATATACGCACATACACATAAAATAAACAAAGCAAAAACAAATGTTTAACGCTTTGAATTAAAACAAATTATAACAAAAGTAATGAGCCATTTAGCGGTCGTCCAATCTTTGACGTCAGACTACTAAAAAAATTATCGAAATAGGTTTACCTTAACCGTATTACACGCACCTTTATGTTTCAATACGCACTTAAGACAATTTTTTATCAGTCATCATCATCATCAGCCGGTGTCAGTCCACAGCTGGACGTAGGCCTCTCCCAAGATGCGCCACTGAGCCCGATCTTCGGCTCTTCTTTTCCAGTCATAATTTTTTATCAAGTTTTTTTTAAATTACAATTTAGGGTAACAATGGACAGGCACAACGCTCGCCTGATGGTAAACGACGACGACTACCTATCACAGATACTGTAGCATGCAATATGGATTTACAAAGCTGGATTAACAAAATTTTGCACGTTATTTCGTTTGATCCCTTGAGACATAAAGATGTTAAGTCTCACGTGCCCTGTAATTAGACTTATTAGCCCCTGTAAATAGAATTTAGACTGGCTTACCCTTTGAGTATTCACCTAATACTCAAAGGGCTTACCAGAAAAGCAAAAATTCTATTTGACGGCCGTCAATAACTGACAAAGTGGTGGTACCTCCCTAGGCGGACGAGCATAAGTCCTACCACTACAAAAACAATGTCAAATAATGAGACACAATCTAAAAAAACGGTCAAGTGCGAGTTGGACTTGCGCACCGAGGCAAAGCAAATCATACAAATTTGTCAAACGAGGTTAAAAGACAAACTTAACTTTGCAGTTCGATCCATAAACAATGCATTGCACCAACCACAAATAATAAGTTTATTATAAATAGTAAATTCACTTTTTTAGGGTTCCGTAGTCCTGACCAGGAACCCTTATAGTTTCGTCATGTCCGTCTGTGTGTCTGTCCGAGGTTTTGCTAAGAGACCGTTAATACTAGAAAGCTGTAATTTTGTGGAGTATGTATATAAATTACGCAGACAAAGTGCTGAAATAAAATTTTAAAATGTATTTTTTTTTAGGGTAGCTCCCCTATATGAGAAGTGGGGATGAATTTTTTTTCATCGTTTACCCCATCGTGTGGGGTATCGTTGAATAGATCTTTTAAAATGACTTAAGGGTTACTACCACTATTTTTCGATTGAATGCTCCATTTACGAAATATTAAACTTTAAAGTGCAAATTTTTGTTCCAGTAGGGCGTCCCCCCCTCTAAAAGTTAAACTGCTGGCTTGAAAAATCTGTAAAAATTCGTGATAATAGCGCATTTCATTAAATTTAAAGGAAAACTATAGCAGTTAAGATAACTTTATTAGTTTAGCAGTAATAATCGTTGAACTTGGGTGTTGGATAATTTTGTACCAAATACAAAATCCTTAGAATAAATCCTTCAAAGTGACAAAGAAGGAGTACCTAGTTGCTTGTTTATAACGGGTAAAGACTTGCATTTAATAACAGGCTACTACGGAACCCTACAATGCGCGTGGCCCAACACGCACTTGGCTGTTTATTTGTTACTATTTACAGTTTTCAGATTTCTTCCTATATAAGTGCTTCAAGGTCTTGCTCCAAATTTTATGATTTTAGGTCGACGGGAAGAACCGTATAGGTTTTGATTCCCATATGAAATCGAAAAATATGCGAAAATATGCCACATAAACGGTCATATCTTTTGATCGCGTTGACTTACAAGTTTGATTTTTTCACAGCTAAAAGAGACCGTAAACCCGAGTTATGTTTAAAAATATTTATTTCCAACGTGAAATCTCTACGCGTTCCTGAGAAAAAGGGGTCTTGACAAACGGACAGACGGACAGACAGGCAGACAGACAGACCTTTTTTTCTTTTTGAGGTATGGAACCCTAAAAATCGGAATGAAACTGATCGTCCGCCTTTCAGCCGCATACTTTTCGTACGTACTCTTAAAGCCAAAAGGAGAATACTGAAGTATGGATGGCACCAGGATAAAAATAAATCCAGCCACACTACATACTTCAAAATGTTTAACTGTACTATAACGGCAGAGAAACTTAGGTACTTGTATCAAAAATCTATTTATTACAAGTACAATTTAGTATCGAATTAGTTACACCTATGGAAATTATAAGATCGTTTAAAAAACTAATATAAAGAACCAACTTCAATGCCGCGCTATTAATTTTCAGTACTAATTTTGATGTGTTTATCTCCATATCTCTGGAGATACTAATCAGGCCTCGATAAAATTACCAAAGGAGATATCCCAAGTGTAGTACACTTGGGATATCTCCTTTCCAACAAAAAAAGAATAATCAAAATCAGTTCATAAACGACGAAGTTATCTGCGAACAAATGTAAAAAAAAAAAAACATATACGGTCGAATTGAAAAACCTCCTTTTTTTGAAGTCGGTTAAAAAGTGAAGTGTGCCTCGTTTCAGTACCGTCGTCCAATTACAGTTTAGCACGATGCGATCTTAGACAGTGTCGGTCAGTCATAAAAAAGTTGCTTTTACGCTCATTAACAATTCCATAGACACTCAATTTCATACGTCAAACTTACATAATAATTTTTGCGTCGCGGGTTTTATAAGACTTCGTCTGCAAAGAAACCGCGCGGGCAAGTGACCACCGTGCGCTGCCTAAAGGTACACTATAATAACCGGCCAAGTGCGTGTCGGGCCACGCGCCGTGTAAGGTTCCGTAGTAGCCCGTTATTCAATGCAAATTTTTATCTATACTAATATTATAAAGAGAGAACATTTGCATTTTTGTATTTTTTGCATTTTTGTATTTTTTGTATTTTTGTATTTTTGTATTTTTGTATTTTTGTATTTTTGTATTTTTGTATTTTTGTATTTTTGTATTTTTGTATTTTTGTATTTTTGTATTTTTGTAATGATTTGGCTCAAAAACTACTGAACCGATTTAAAAAATTCTTTCAATAATACATAGAATGGACTTTCGGAATGAAAATAGGCTATGTATATATTATCCCGTTTAAATCAAAGGTACATTCGTGGAGACCTAATTTGCAACCTAAGTCGGCAAAAAAACGGTCGAAAAAACACGTTTCTTACGAACGCTGCTCAATTGAAAATAAATAGAAGAATATTTTCTATGCAAGAGTTATTGAACTTAATAAGACCTACAAAAAAGTCCGCGACAGCATATGTCTATCTCTTAAGGTTGACTCACAGTAACCATTTTAATCTTTAAATTTTCAAAAAAAAATATTACATAAATTCCAAGGCTATTTTCAAGTATATAGTATTAATCCTTATCCAAATAAGTACGTTGATTAGCTTGGCCACATATAATAGATTAAAATTGTCTTTTACAGTATATAATTCAAATGAAAACTCTAGAAGATATCACGGATTTCACATACACGCATCGCAAAATTAATAAAATATTTGTAGTGAAACCACAGAATAGGTCATAGTTACTGCGAAAATATTATTATAGGCTTAGCTTTTCTGTAGATCCCCACCGATCACAATCAATTTGAAGTCAATATAGCATAATAATATCATCTATTGTGTAAAATAATAATGATCTATATATATAATATAATATTTTAAACCACCCCGACTGATCTATGTATAATCTTTTCATTAAAAGCATTCCAATGACTCTAAACACGACATTTAAAATCTGAGCTGTAAGTTGGTGAGGATTTCAGTATTCTGTAGAGTCCAGGAGATGTCCCAGCATCAGGTCAATGTCATGTTCTTACAATATCGTTGAAGAAGAAGATTTTCGAATTGATCAGACCTATGAAAGTTGATTTCATAGCGCAATTAACTAGAAAAAAGCTCATAGTTTTATAACGATTGAACGAATTTTCATGAATCAAAGCTAAGAACACTCTCGATGAAGACATCTATCAAACAAAAAAAAACGATCAATAATAAAAACAAAATCGGTTCATCCGGTTAGGTGCTAAGATGCTACAGACAGACACACAGATACACACGTTAAACGTATATTACCCCTACATTTTGCGTCGGGGAACGCCGTAAGGTTACGGCGGCAGATGTACTCCTTGGTGGTAAGCTACTTTTTGGTAGATTTAATGATTCCACTACCACTGTACGAAAACTCATGATTCATGAATGCACATAAAACTTTCATTGGTAGGTATATAGCTAGGATTAGAACCAACGACCGTCGGGTCAGAATCAGGGTTACTATCCTTTACGCCAAAGGGCCGTCCAATATCACTATATCACAATATCACGTAAGTATTATAAAACAAAGTCCATCACTGCTTCTGTCTGTCTGTTTGCAATCATCTCAATAGCTTCTGAACGGATTATCATGCGGTTTTCACCAATAGCCAGAGTGTTTATGAGGAAGGTTGAGGTGCATAATTCGTTAAGATTTTGTGTAAATTGGTTCAAATATGACGATGATTGTTAAATATGTTCATATTTTATATTCGATGCAACAAACTGATGCAAATTTTGTAGGCATATGTTCTACCCGTGCGAAGCCGGGGCGGGCTGCTAGTTCGTTATAAAGAAGCAACTAGGTACTTCGTCTTTGTCACTTTAAAGAATTTATTCTAAGGATTTTGTATTTGGTACAAAATTATCCAACACCCAAGTTCTACGACTAATACTGCTAAACTAATAAAGTTATCTTAACCGCTATAGTTTTCCTTTAAAGTTCATGAAATGCACTGTTTTTACGATATTTTCCAGATTTTTCAAGCCAGCAGTTTAGCTTTTAGAGGGGGAGGGGACGCCCTACTGGAACAAAAATTTGCACTTTAAAGTTTAATATTTCGTAAATGGAGCATTCAATCGAAAAATAGTAGTAGCAACCCATAAGTCATTTTCAAAGACCTATTCAACGGTACCTCACACGATGGGGTAGACGACGAAAAAAAAATCATCCCACTTTTCATGTGGAGGAGCTACCCTAAAAAAAATATTTTTCTAAATTTTATTTCACCTCTTTGTTGGCGTAATTTATATACATAACCCTACAAAATAACAGTTTTCTAGTATTAACGGCCGGATATAACTTAGCTAAACCTCGGACAGACAGACAGACGGACATGATGAAACTATAAGTGTTCCTTTTCAGGACTACGGAACCCTAAAAAGGTAGACGCTTGCATTAATGCCGCAGCGTTAAAAAAAGCAACATACGGATCAAGGATACAAAAAACGTGTTCGGAAATGGTTTGCTACTTGGACATTAAACATTTGCTAAAAGAAGAGGAAGGAACTGATACCTTACACGTTCCAAAAAAAGGAGCAAAAAATTGGACGTGGCTGTTCTATTATCACTTTTAAGGATGCCCCGCAAGAATTGTTGTTTTGAATATATAATATCCTTGGAAGTATAATAATACTATATAGGTAAGTCAGTGAAATTTTTGTTAACAATAAATAAAATGTTTGTCTTAAAATCAGACCTGATAAAAATAGGTCTGGCTAAGCAAATTTGTTAGGCCTAACTTTTAGTTTTAAGGCAGTAAAAAATAAATAAAAATCTTGATGAATTAAATGAAGAATAAATTTCATTAAATTAAAACAAGTTGCGGAATGAATGTGTTTGTTGATCGGTATACATTTATGCAAAAACCCCAAAATACTTGAAATAAAATAAGTTCCAAACCTAAATCCCGACTACTGAAAAATCACACTCTAAAAAGTATGAAAAAAGAAAATATTCCCATCTAAAATTGTTATGTAAAAACTATTCGATATGTATCGTGTATTAAATAACCAACTAACTTCTAATAAATATTTTATTGCATATCAACAACATTTTTTGCATTTGTGTGCATTTGCACATCATACAAATTGATAGTGGTGTTCAGAGGATAACCGTGGTCGTATTCTACTTTGCAGAATGTATTGTATTGTTAAGGTACGGATGCACCGCGGCGTCCTACGTGCGCGATCTAGGCGGCGATGAGATAGCGCAGTAGTATTTGTAACGACTGGTTCACACCAAACACGATCAAAAAACAATTGAAAAGTACTGAGATCGCGCCTGAAGGACGCAGGACGCCGCGGTATGCCCGTACCTTTACGGTAGGTGGCATAAGATCACGGTTATTCTCTGAACACCACTGTGAATATGTGTGAAATGCAATAAAATATTTATTACAAGTAAGTTGTTTATTTAATACACGATACATATCGAATAATTTGTACATATCAATTTCAGATGAAAATGTTTTCTTCTTAGAGTGTGATTTTTCAGTAGTCGGGTTTTAGGTTTAGAACTTAATTTTTAACCGACTTCAAAAAAGGAGGAGGTTTCTCAATTCGGCCGTATATATATATATATATATATATATTTTTTTTGTTTGTTCGGGGATAACTTCGTCATTTATGCACCGATTTTGATTATTCTTTTTTTGTTCGAAATCGAGATATCCCATGGTAATTTTATCGAGGTCTGATAAGTATCTCCAGAGATATTGAGATAAACATCTCAAAATTGGTACTGAAAATGAACATTGAAGTCGGTTCTTTTTTAGTTTTTAAACGATATTATTATATTTTATATTATTATCTGCACTATACAAACGATAGAGTAACTCCTATAAGTAACTCTAGCTAGAGTAATTATGTAAATCGTCACTTAATTGTGTTTAAATAATAACCATAACTTTTTTGACGTTTCCAATTATTATTATTTACTCTAGTAGAGTAACTCTTATAACACCATCATCATTATCAGCCAATTTCTGTCCACAGCTGGACAAAGGCCTCCCTTATAGTACGCCACTGAGCTCAATCTTCAGCTATTCGTTTCCAACTGCTGCCAGCGAGAGGAATAGAGAATATTCAGAGTTCTAGAGTGGAGACAACGGCGCGGCAAACGCAGTGTAGCACGCGCACCAGCTAGAACGAGCGACAACATACTCGTATATGAGTTTGGTAAAATCTGCACTAAGAATTAAAATAAAATTGTAATATAAGAACCTACTTTTCTGGCGTGGACAACGTCAGGTTAGGTTCGGGGTAGGCGCCATCCGCCGCACAGATGACGTTTACGGTGTCGTCATCCGTTTTGTTCTGGATCAGCCGGAAACTCGTCTCCGGTGCTGTAACAAGATACCTGTGTTCACTTTTGGGACGTGTGACTAAACAAACAAAGGAATTGGATAAAGGTGTACTTTTTATAGGTCGCACCTACTTCGTTGTAATATGCAAATTTCTACAGTAGATAGATAAAACAAATGACAGTGATGTTCCCTAATGAAACCCTTAGCATGTTTTCTAAGTACATTATATTCTCCTCTGTTTATGCTATTATTAACATTTGAAACAGAATATTTTTCTTAATATTATTATTAAAAAAAAAAAAAAACAGTTACGTGCCGTAGCTCGTTGCGCGAGGACCTTGCGGTAGACGTGGCTCCCAGAAGAAGGACATCAAATATGTCCGAAACTGGTCGGAACAATTCCGATAAAAGAACCCGTGAATGTACAACCGTTTTTAATAGTAATATTATGTGTAATCGACACGATACATTTAATAATCAAATATTTTTCTTAATACAAATGTATAATGTTCAATTATGTAATATATATTTTTTTTTATATTACATAATTTTTATTTTATATAAATATAATATACTTGACGAATGGGCCGGCCACAGTTGTGTATTAACACAACTAAATGGAGGTAACCAAGAGTAATCCTTTGGTTACTCTCATTTAACTGTTTGCACTGACTCTCTGACCCTCGGCAAGCGTATAATAGCGCTTAGCTTATTTTATGATGAGATACGGGAGCTACATCGTTTAATATATCGCCGAATCTTATATCTTATAGATAATACGATTCACTGCTACACAGCTTCGCCCGATCGCGTAACAAACATTTAAAAAAAACATGCAAACGAATTGTGAAGCTCCTCCTTTTTGGAAGTCGGTTGAAGTAGTTTGTAATAATATTAAGAGTAAAATGACGTAATAAAATGATGTTAACTATATGAAGTATAAAATTATATAAAATAAGCCTGTTCGCCCAAATACTGCCACAATCATAACTTTTTCAATCTTCAAAAGCCTCTCAATCTACTTATGTCCATGAATCCCTGAGGGTCGGTAATCCAAGACGTTATATTCACGAGAAAGCCTACAAGCGTATAAGTAGATCTGAGTCGGATAGTTGGCAGATGTCGAAATATAAAACATTATTTGAAAGGCACATGATAGGCACATAAATTTGATCGCATAATCGTCAGTCTGCTCGTTTGTATGAGTAGGCAAGTAATCTTACTTCGTAATTCAACTTTTTAAGGTTACGGAACCCGCTTATTGCTGACACTTCACCGTCCGTCCGTCCGTCCATCTGTCACATGTATCTTCTAAGCCGTAATAGGTAGATACTTGAAATGTTCACAGAGTAGGTATGTGTTATTACTATAGCCGCTACATACAACAAATGCTAAATTAAAGGGGGTCCCCATACAAGAATCTTATTTTTTCAGAATATTTTGTTCAATCTTATTAAATATTGTACTGTGTTGCGGAACCCTACATGTGCGAGTCCGACTCGCACTTGGCCAGTATATTTTTTACCGTGTCTATATAGCGTGTTGGTGATCGAGATAACCAAGGGCTCTTCTCCCTCTTTCTTTACCAGACTCCAGACTTTGCTAGTACACACAATCCAGACAAATATTATAAAAACGTTTGTAACTCTGTCACTATGTCTGTTTGTTACCTAATCACGCCTACACGGATCATCCGATCTTACTGAAATTTTACAAGGAGATACTTTATAGCATGAATTTGAACAGGCGGAAATATCCTTGAGGGCCCGGTGGCGTAATCGGGAGAACGTTCGGCTTTGATGCCGTGGTACCGGGTTCAAACCGCCGTGCACCAATGGATTTTTCTATTGAAAAATTTATGTGCGCTTCTCACAGTGGCCCTCCGGTGAAGGAAAACATCGTTAAGAAACCAACAAAACCCCCGCATGGTGGTAGGACACTATCTAGTGTCCGCCTGGCCAGCTACCACCCTCAAGTTAGAAAATCTGTCACCAAACATCTAATGTGTTCCGGCAGCTATCCTTGAGAGCCAGTTCCCATTCTAGGCCTAGCGTGCTTACCATCTTCGACCGCATCATCACTTACCAACAGGTGAGATAGTGGTCAAACGCTAGCCTATAACGTATAAAAAAAAAAAAAAAAAATCCTCTGTGTGAAAATAAAAATTTGTTTGTAGATATAACTTAAATAACTCAAATTACACAAATGCGAATTGTTAGAGCTATACAGTGATACATTATTTCACAGGTGTACGTGAATGATGTCGTGGGTATCAGCTAGTTACAAATATATATATATATTTTTTTTTTAACAAAAAGATTACTCGCAATGTGGGTTGCACATTACTAGTATTCTTGTTAACCCCTCCAACTAAGCTTGTGCGCTAAGCTAATGCTTGTGTCTGGAGTGGGTTCACGTCAATAGTGCAATGGGTGGGGTGGGATTCGAACTCACGACCTCTCGATTGCCAGTCCGACACCCTATCCATTGGGCTATTGCCGCTTTGTTACAAATATTATATAGCACCACTCAGGGATCACCTGTAGAATTAAAGTCTACATAAGGTAAAAATGGCTTTTAAATTGTATCTGTAAGTAGTTGATACATTTATAGAGTTCATCCATAGAGTTTCTTGGTGTTTCTTCTCTGATGGGAGTATTTCCGAAACACCAGTAGATTCAACAGCCATTCAGTTTTTTGGCCGCGGATTTTCTTTCTAGGCTTGCCATTTTTATTTTTATTTAAACAATATTATGCAGGTGACAGACGGACTATCAGTTCCATTCGGATCATGATATGTACTGTGATCGGTATGCGTTTCTCTAAGTTGTGTTTCACTATTTCACTTTTTTTATTTTTTTTTTATATAAAAATTGTCTGAAGTACTGAAACACACAGTTACATGTATGGTTGGTTTTAACGTACTTAATTTTTTTTAAATATTTTGACGTAAACGATTGGATGACAGCTGAATGGTTCATTACTTTTTTTTTTCAAATTCAAAGCGTTAAATTCTGCTTTTGCTATGTTTACTTGATAATTGGTTATGATTTATTGTATGCTTTATGATTTTGACGTGTATATGTGCGTATATTAATACTGCCTACATACTGAATAAATGCTTTGATTCCTTGATTGATTCTATAATACAAAGATTGCAGTCGTAGGACTTCTTCTAGTCCGTCTGGAGTGGTACCACTACATTGCCGATTCAGATGTGAAATAGGAATGGTTTTCGGTTTAAATGACAGTATCCAGTGAAATTACAGGGCATGTGAGTCTACATTTTTATGTATCAAGGTAACAGGCGCAGTTTAGTAACGTGCAAAATTCTGTCTATGCAGAAATGAGCATGCCGCTGTAGCGTGCATCTGTTTTATATTACCACGAGGCAAGTGAAACTTTTTGTTTATGTGTAGCTAGTCGTCTCGTCTCGTGACCACGATCAATGCAACTTGGTCGAAACGTCGAGTTAAATAAAATTAATGTTTTAGGCGCGATAAGTCCCGTGTTTTCATATTTATAACTATAGCTATGGTAGCTAGCTACTATGACAGCCTGCAGATGACATGACACATTAGCATGTATACAAATATTGCTGGAGTTTTGGCGGGAACGTGGAAAACGTGCTCTCATTGTATTTTTCCTGAAACTTGTGTTCTTCCGCGAGTTAATGTGTAATAAATGTAAATTATTCACCATTAAGTGCCGGTGATTGTGTGCGAGAGTAGGGACACAGCACAATGTTGAAAAACATATTATTTGCGTTCTCACCAAAATTCCACTGAAAATCTTCAGTAAACTCCACATCTTTATTGCAGGTATGACTTAGACTAGACTTTATCTTAAAAACTGACCTGAAATGTGACTTTCACCCATCTTTACGACCTAAATGCATAAAAACTCGAATAATTTCAATACTTGCCACTGGCTAATACACTCATCGTGTTGAGCCATAATAAAACAAAAAAAATGCTGTGGAAGCGTCCGCAAATTACAGCTACACCTAAATGTCATACATCATATCCACCAATCAAGCTAAGGCACCGACGACATGCGCTAGATGGACGAAAAAAAATTAAGGTGTGTAATAAAATTTTCACTTTAAAAAGAGATACTCACCAAACACTGTTAAAGGTTTCGTCCTAAAGTCTTCATCCTTAAACGTAGATATGACACACGTGTAATTTGCTGTAATGTCTGTGTTTATTTTAACTATGCGCATTGCTCTATACATTTTATATGGGTCGTTAGACGCCCTATATGTGAGGTCTACTCTGCCTCTCAGCACACTGATAGCCTGAGGCTTTTGACCAGGAATCCATTGATACACAGGTCGTAATCTCGTTTTATAAAACCACTTCACTACAAGTCCAACAGTGTCGTTATTTAAATTGTAATCACAGTCTAATATCACTTCGTCTTGAACTCCATATTGAATTATTTCTGGCACAGAAATTTTTGTCACTTTCACTCCATTTAAACCTGAAACAAATGAAAAAGATTATATTATTACTTTATAATTATTTTGACGATTTGTTACACATTAATTTTTATTTATTTGTTGATACTGATTCTCGTTTCCAATGGAAGAATGAATGTTTTTTTTTACAACTACTGATCATATTTAAAAATATGTTGTTGATCAAAGTGTTAATATCGTTAACATTTAATGTTTTAAACACTGTATTTGTTGGTAGTAAACAAACGCGTTTGACGAAGAAAAACATCTAAAAACAGCAAAACTTTGTTAATTCTTCTACTCAACGTCAGGCTGAGTGACAGAAAGCTTTACGAGTAAAGTCAACAAATCTTTGTCAATAGTCGTACCGTACACAATACTAACGTAAACAATATTCTGCAAGAAACAATTTGCTCTGCATTTGATGCTGAAGAATTTCTCCCCAGCTAATCCATATCCATCAGTCCTACAGACTCGATCATTAATATTTATGCAATTCCCAAGTCAACATCGTTGAAAGCTTATTTAAATTCATCCCTAGTATTATTTTAAAGTGGGGTTGTAGTCATGGCCTAAATTTTGTAAAAAGATTCGGTCGCACTTAAAATTTCATCTTCGGAGGTCGAGTGCTTTATTAAAAATTCATAAGAGGTGCCACTTAATAGATAAACTTACTCGTACTAGGTAAGACTGTGCTTAAACGTCTCTTGTGCATTTGTGCGTGTTTTAAATAGACTTAAATTAAGTTTTGTCATAGGATCAAAGCATTTGGTTATGCAAAAAATTGTTAGTGTTTTAAATTTAGTTTTATTAATATTTTTTTTTTTTTTTATTTTAGTCTCTTAACTTTTATTAATTTATTATTTTATTAATTTACTTTCTAATATTTATATATTTTTTTAATTTCTTATTTTAATTATTAAAAGCATTTTTATTGAATCGACTTCAGTACTCCCCAGGATTCCTCTTTTATGTAATCTATCGAATGAAAACGGGTGTTCAGTAGTGATTTGAGTTTCAGAAAAAGAAAATGTCATCAGAAATCATGTCAAGAAAATAAGAGGTTGGTCGAAAATACTTTTTGAGTTTTTGGCTTTTGTTTATGAAATTATAGCTTTATAAGACGGCATGCCCTATAGGAAATATAGTAGAGAACTATGTCCATATGAAAATTGGCTAATAATGAACGATCACTTTAAACCAGTAATTACGACTTGTAAAATATACCTCGCAGTAAGTTAAATTAATTTGTGTCATAATTAGCTTATTGTGACAATTGAGTCACTGTATAGCTTTCATTATTATTTTATGGGATTATTATTATCATCGTGGGACTGCGTCTGGGCATCTCTAGAACAGAGCCGCACCGCTGTCGCTGTGGCGACGAGGTTGATCACCTGGGCCACCACGGCCTATCATGTCGCCGCAGTGCGGGGCGGCTTTCACGACACGCTTCACTAAACGACGTTATCCGTCGGGCCCTTGCCACCGTCAACGTGTCGGCTATTTTAGAGCCGAACGGTATTTCACGTGACGATAGCAAGAGACCTGACGGCATGGCGTTGATTCCTTGGTGTGGTGGAAAGTCGCTAGTGTGGGATGCAACGTGCGCCGATACGTTAGCAGCATCCCACCTTAACAGTACCTCACGGGCTGCAGGAGCAGCCGTAGACGCGGCAAAGAGCTGGCGCGTACGAGTACCTCGGCCAACGAATTAGTCTTGCCATTCAAAGAGGTAATGACGCCAGCTTTTTGGGTACCCTACCAGCGGACAGCGACCTTAATTCAGTTTTTTATTTGTAGATTTTATATAGTCTGTATTATAGTTTTAGGAGTAGTTTATATTGTATATCTAGTTATGATAGCATATGTTGTAATAAAGTTGAAAATTATTAAATTATTGGGTAATAATGAAATATTTTGTAATATATTTAATTGACAATGATTATTATCATTATTTCAAAATCGCTCAACGAGCTATAGAAAGGACTATGCTCGGAGTTTCTCTGAAGGATTGAATCCGAAACGAGGTAATCCGACAGAGAACCAAAGTCATCGACATAGCTCACCGGATTGGCAAACTGAAGTAGCAGTGGGCCGGATATATCAGCTGAAGAACCGACAACTGTTGGGGTAAACGCGTTCTTGAGTGGAGACCGCGTATCAGCAAGCGTAGCGTAGGACGTCCTCAAACTAGGTGGAGCGATGATCTTCGCAAGATGGCTGGCAAGAGCTGGATAAGAGTTGCCGAGGATTGTACTCAGAGGCGTACAGTTGGAGAGGCCTATGTCCAGCAGTGAACTAACATAGGCTAATGATGATGATGATAATGATGATTATCATTATATAAATCACCAAAGTTATTCATAATTTGATATCGACGAATGTTTTGGGTTTACTGCCACAAAAATAAAGTTTGTAGGATTTAAAATACTAGTGTATTACTTCGTCCATTCCTCTTTCAAAAGACCTATCGACATTGGACAAAATGTAATATAATTTGAGCGCAATTTTCGCAGGTCAGCAATTCCAGTGAGCAGTTATTCTCTGCTGACTCTATCGCTCCGTAACAATGGTCACTCGACCACTGAGTTGACATCAGGTCACGTTGTTAGTTCGGACCGTCCGAGTTGAAACATGCAGTAAAAATAATGAGAAGGTGCTTATTTTTTAACGACAAGCAATTATTTTTAAGTGTAGTTATATTTAAAAAAAGGTTACAAAACTTATTGTGAGTATTCGGTCATTTGTTCAACATATTAAAATTTATTAGGTCACTCATACAATTATCTCGATTTGATACAATGCTTGGTAATTAGACTATGCAAGCTATTATTACATAATGTATATAAAGGAATGTCTTAGGACATTGCTCTTTATACAAATTTTATCGGACGAAAAATTTAAAAGGTGCGAAGGTTTTTTCGGAAACTTTATGTTTATATCATAGGGTTGTTGTGTTTGTTTTTTTAATCAATCAGTCTCTTTTATGATACTTTAGTCTTAAATAGCTATTTTAATAAAACATTAAATTAAAAAATCAAAAACCCGACTGCGCAAAAAGTAAAGTGTTAAAAAACGAACTGAAAAGAAAAAAACAAGTAAGTCTAGTAGTTTAGACTTCTGTTTAGGGACATCAAAAAACTATACCATTTAAATTCTTTCTCGGTCGATACACTCATAAAATAAGTTATACTTTGTTATATGGAATGTAGAGACTTTAACAGTTGGGACACATTAATGGCTTAAGGAATGGGGATTAATGTGTCCCGACTGTTAAAGTCTCTACATTCCATATAACAATGTATAACTTATTTTATGAGTGTATCGACCGAGAAAGAATTTAAATGGTATAGTTTTTTGATGTCCCTAAACAGAAGTCTAAACTACTAGACTTACTTGTTTTTTTCTTTTCAGTTCGTTTTTTAACACTTTACTTTTTGCGCAGTCGGGTTTTTTGATTTTTTAATTTAATGTTTTATTTAACACTTTTTAGTTAAGTAAAGGACGGCAAATTCCATAATCTTCTCGTTTCATTTAGAGAGTTGATGTCATGTGGATTATTGAGTAGTTTCCGGGGATCTAAACTACTTATTACTAGTCCATCTAAAGATCTAACCCGGCTCAATGCTACATAGGCTTGACCTTTCGCAAAAATGCGTGAACTTAAGTCGACCACAGCCTTGTTCAAGTACTACTTTGAAAAAAAAGAACAAAAAACCGAAATGCGTGAAATAGATAGGGTATTGCTTTTTAAGCTTACTTACTTTACAGTTGCACTATTAAACGACTATACCAAAAGGAAGAGGTTGTTTGTTACCTCAGAACTCCATCAATTCTTAACCGATTTGGAAAATTCTTTTTTTTTTGAGTTAATATGATTTTCGTTTGGTCTCATTGTAATTTTATTGAGATCTGATAATTAACTTCAGAGATAAGCACCGCAAACTTGTTACTGAAAGTGACTAACGCGGCATGTAAAATCGTTTTTTTTTTCGATTTGTACGATGATAAATTATTTGTTATAAATATATTTTGAATCTCCATTTAAAGACCTTTAATTCAATACCCCACTCGATAGGTTTTGAAAAAAAAAATTTTTTTGAACCCCTAATTTTGGCGTCTGAAATCCGCCATTTTGAATTTTTCAGTTTTTTACATTTTCGTTGACACTCGCGATAGCATGGCAAATCTATTGACGTGCCAATTATCAAAATCGGCTAACGCGTTTGGTCTCTAGTGTGCCACAAAGGAACAAACAGACATACATACATACATACATATATAGACTGATAAACACATTACCTCTCCTTTGCGTCGCGCAGTCGGGTAAAACGCCTTTTATCTATTTCCCTTTCTTATAAAGGCAGATAAAAAGTAGAGTATCATTCGATCACAAAATGTTCTCTCGGCCGACGTACTTTGAATGCCTTAACGTAAATAAACTATTTCGCGCCCTCGTTAAACAATCTTCATTTTTAGAGTTTCGTAGCCGAATGGCAAAAACGAAACCCTTATAGATTCATCATGTCTGTCTGTCTGTCTGGGCGTCCGTACGTCACAGCGACTTCTTTCCGAAACTATGAGGACTACACAGTTGAAACTTAGTAGGTAAATGTATTCTGTGAACCGCTTTACAATTTTTATACAAAAATAAAAAACATAAAGATTAAGGGGAGCTCCCCCTTAATCATAGACCATTCGTGGAACTGAAACTATTTTGATTTTAAAATTATCGTGAATTTGTAACATTATTATTGTTATATACCGGCTGTAATTCACGTACCTTTAGTCGAATGACAGTGAGCATCCAATCCAGTGAGCATCGCGATCTCACCGCGTGACCTCACTCCCGAGGAAGAGCGACTGACTCGCTCGAAACCTAGGTCGAGAAAATTCGACTAAAGGTACGTGAATTACAGCCGGTATATAACAATAATAATTAAACTATATTTTTTTATCAAATATATGTCTTTGGACAGATCTTTAAAAATCACGTTGAGGTTTCTAAAACATGTTTTTCTAAAATACAATCGTTTAAAAAAGAGACACTTCCGAAGTGGTATAATATGTGCACCCACCCCCCTCCCTACCCTCAAACTTCTAAAATAAAAAAGTGAAAAATATAAAAATATATATATACATAGTAGATCTAAATAAACGCTTTCAAATCAAATTCAAATTCAAATCAAAATTTCAATGGGTTTTACCGAGATATAGCCAGCAGTTTTTAAGATATGGCACATTTTTAAAACCGCAAATATATCTTAATTATTTATACAAAAACTTTAAAAACAAAGTTATGTTTTTACTGGCAAAAAATGATAATGGTATTTTATTGCTCGATCTTATAAAAAATTGTAGTGTAGTACGGAATCCTACGAGTGCGAGTCCGACTTGCACTTGGCCAGTTTATTATCTTCTTTAAAAACAATAAGGCTGTACAATATCGATACGTAAATATATTCAGTAAAAATGTTAATCTGAAATAAATAAACCCAATTTCAATTTGCTCACTCTATAATTTCGTCAATAACATTACAAAAGATTATTCTCAGTTACCTGTTCTATACTTTTTTCAGTAACATTAAAACTTTTATTCTGGTTTATGTTGTTATTTCCTAACAACAAAGTCTTTCTCGAGGTATTTATTTATTTCGGCTGTAAAGTTTTTTGTGTCAATGCGATAAGACGTTTGAACTTTGCTTCCAAGACTTCACAAGTTAAGGTCGTAAGTAACTTTACTTACGAGGAAGCTATTACCGAGTCAACAAAGTTTTATTACTGAGATAACGATTCATATTGTAACAAGCAGTTTCTTCTGGATTGACCAACAAATAAAAATATTACAATTGAGTATTTAGACGTTTGTTTTATTAAAAAATATACTTGTAGGTACAAATACAGAGGGGAAATTTTGATGTTCTGTGTATAATACACAAAATAAATACCTACCTTAAATTATTGCTTTTATTGAAGGTAGTTGTAATCCCTGTACATATTTTCATAAAAACGTGTCGTTAAAAGTGGTTAAATCTGGAAGTGTAGCATACTATTTCAATGTTAAGAATATTTTGAACGGTATAAAAATTTTAATGTCTATACAACATTTTGTGAAGAGTTTAAATTTCACGAATCACGAAGCACTTGCTTTGTCATCAAACATTTTGAAACGAACATTTGGAAACTTCTTTAGCGGCATTGTGAACTTTTTGGATGCGTAAAATATGTTAAACTCGCGTCAGGACCTCGCGTCAGGACAAGTGACCTGATCGAAAATTCATAAGACGGAGGGAGAGTAGACCAAATATACAACGTTAATGTTCAAGTTTTTACTTCTGCCGGCACTGCCGGAGTGCAACCCGTTGTTTTGTTTTTCATTTTCATTTCTCATAACATAGTGAGTGTACCGTGGTGTGGAACCCTTCGCGTTGGAATCTGACTCGAACTTAGCAGTTTTATTTTTGTTTCAGTTCAGCCTCAAGGCATTTATACTGTCAATAGCAAAAAATCATAAAACATTACTTCCATTGCCAACCTCTAGGTTGGCCTAGTCCCATTAATAATAGTCTTTCTTTGCCAACTGTATAATTTTTCTGACAGGGACGCTAGCATTTTAATTTTTTATTGTATCGACAGAGCTCCAAAATTCCAAATACACTAATACAATAAAGAAGTAAAGTTTGTGAGTTTGTGACTACTATCTCGGCTGGTGGTAAGCCATGATGTGGTGACTCTCAAGGCTTGTGCTGCCAAAGCACCGTAAGGTTAAAGCGATGGATTTAAGTGGTAAGCATTTTTTTTTAATAGCATGTCAGGCGTAACTTAGATATAATACCCGCAAGATCTGGGGTAAACATCAACAAATTCCACATTTCATTTAATCTGGCACTTCTCTGTGGAATGCTGCGGGCGTGCAATTTCTTCTGATGTTAGAGACACACTAAGTTCGCTCTCCTCGGCTCCTCGCGCCTTTGCTTCAGTAATGTGTGCTCCACTGGCCTACATTGCGATTTACCAAGCTTTGTTTAAAAGGAACAAGAAATAACCCGGCGTCTTTAATTGTACTCTACACGTTTCTACAGTGCTCAGTTGCACACTTCATTCTTTTTAACCGACTTCACAAAAAAGGAGGAGGTTCTCAATTCGTCAGTATGTTTTTTTTTTAGTGAATGTTACGCGATTTCTCCATAAATTGTGAACGGATTCAAATGATTCTTTTTTTAATAGGTAGGATACGTTTCCGAGGTTGTCCCATTTTAATTTTATCGAGATCTGATTAGTATATCCAGAGATATGGAGATAAATACCTCAAACATACTGGTACTGGTTTTAGTAGAAGAGTCCCAAGAAGATTATACACAAAGGAGGTTGCTATTGCATATACTTTTGAAGACAAAAAGATATGACCTTGAATAATGTTTTTACATCTTTCTTCTCGTTGATTTTGGTTTTTGACAGATATTCTTACGGTAACTGTGAGCGAGATAGAAATAAAGGTGGGGATATTTTTTATTTTCATTTTTTATATCTTATAGGCTAGCGTTTGACCACTATCTCACCTGTTGCTAAGTGATGATGCGGTCGAAGATAGAGAAGTGGACTAGAATGGGAACTGGGTCTCAAGGATAGCTGCCGGAACACATTAGATGTTTGGCGACAGATTTTCTAACTTGAGGGTGGTAGCTGGCCAGGTGGACACTAGATATGTCCTACCACCATGCGGGGGTTGTTGGTTTCTTAACGATGATTTCCTTCACCGGAGGGCCACTGTGAGAAGCGCACATATATTTTTCGATAGAAAAATTCATTGGCGCACAGCGGTTTGAACTCGGTACCACGGCATCAAAGCCGACCGTTCTCCCAATTACGCCACCGGGCCCTCAATAAATAATTATATATTAATAATTATAATAAATATTTATATATAAATATAAATAATTTGTCTTCACAGGAATGTTCTACCGGGCAAAGTCTTGTTAGGGTGCAAACTTTTTTAAACATACCTAATATTTATTGCCATGACATGACGTTTGTCGAAGATGGCGGCCATTTCAGTCCCGCGACACTGCATACATAATTAAATAACTCAGAATTATGAACGTACTTTGTACCAATCAACAGTGCAAAAAAATTATTATAAGCATAATACCACAGATTATATAATAGTTACTACGTAAATAATACTTTCCGTTGTTAGGTTGGCTACACAGTGCTTTCATAATTCGGGTATCAACAATTTAGGGAAGTGCCTCTTATAACGTAGTAGAGTGATTCAGTACTCTGTTGGCCACATGGCGGCAATTAATGTTAATAATCGCAAATAATACTTTTTAATATTCATTTTGGAATACAACTAGTCCATGTTATAAAAGTATTTGGAATTATTGTAATAAAATAGACAATTCATTATCGTGTGTAGATGCTTTAATTGCACAGGGCCATTTTGGACATTGTCCTTTGATACCTTGATGACATCATTATTACTAGTGAATATTTTCACTTTCGCGCGGCATTTAAAGTCAATTTTTTTAGGGTTCCGAGCCCAAAGGCTACCAAATGAACACTTTCTGAGACTTTGTTGTCCGTTCGTCCGTCCGTCCGTCCGTCCGTCCGTTTGTCTATATGTGCGCACTTTACAGATCTGTATCTTCTTAACCGTTATAGGTACATACTTGAAATTTTCAAACAGTATATATCCGTCAGTGTATAAGGGCCCAGACACGAAATTTAATAGATGCATGTAATTTAATTAAAACTTGTTATGCACTAAAAAGGGTAAAATGAGTTATTTAAAAAAAAAACCGACTTCGTAACCACAAACAGGCACTCAAAAGCGAAAAATAAATTACTTAAAATTTTTATAAGCGCTACCCACTTGAATTGAAATTAATAATTAATTACCCACTAATTTGAAGTCGGTGCCAGCCAAGTCTATTGGATAGTAAATATATACTATGTATGTAGTAGTAGTAAGTAGGTACATGTAGGTTAGTAAGTAGGTAGATACATGTAGGTATTATCTATCTACTACCTATTAGACTTGGCTGGCACCGACTTCTAATAGATAAGTGGGTAGCGCTTATAATAATTTTAAGTAATTTATTTTTCGCTTTTGAGTGCCTGTTTGTGGTTACGAAGTCGTTTTTTTTTTTTTAATAACTTATATTTCACTTAATTTTTCTACGCACTTCATATAGGTGGATCTAAGTTTTTGTGTATGTGTTATATTTTTATTGTATATTTTAATGTACAGCTCTCTTATTTACGAACCAATTTATTACTCGAAAGCATCTTTACTTATTCTTAACCCACGACGCAAAAAGTGGTTAAACGGGTTCACCGACCTTTTTTTTTAAAAGCCGGTTTTCTGGCGGTGGTTTTTGGACATGACATTGTTTTACTAAAATCAATGCAGCCGTTTAAGACGAGCTTTTCTCTAGTTAATGTCACCATAAGACCAACATTTATATGTAGGTCTGATCAATCCGAAATTAGGTATCCTCTTACTTCAATGAAAAAGTAGTAATTAAAGTAAGTATATGTCAGCATTTGGCTGATGCTGAAGTATCTCCTGGACTCTGCAGACTACTGTACTTCTCACCAACTTACAGTAGAGATGACGTATTTAGCCTGTAATCGTTTTGTTGTAGGTATAACTTGTCTGTAAATCCGGCACAACAGAACAGATCGACACCGTCGTATAGTAATGCTCAAAATGAATCATTGAATCGGTAGCAATTAGATGAATATGTATCGAACTCATCTCTTTCTTCTGCTAATCAAACCGACTCAAAATCGAAATGCATTATTTTAGTTCTCAAAGAGTGTCAAGTCAAGTGCCAACGTGACTCTTTTACTGAACCCATCCATCCGTCCGCCTGTCGGGTATTATCTTCTAAACGCTAATAATATGTATATCTACACTTGAAATTTTCACAGAGTGTGTATAAATGTGTGTATTATACTGCTATAACAACTAATAATAAAAGCAAAATAAAGTTAAAATTAATGGAGGGCATCCATATCGAGACAGTAATCACACAGTATCGAGAGAGACAGAGCCCTTGTGTGTGAGTCCGACTAGCACGTTTCTTACCCGGTTTATTAGTTTAAGAGATAAGAAAGATCTTTAAAAAAAGGTACTTTTACCTACTGTAAATTTTATAATGTTCGTAGGTACTTGCGCGTTTTTGCTGAATTACTAAATGCATATTTAATTTAAAATATTTTTATTTATACAAAGTGAGTATAGGTACTTACATAATTTTATCCATAAAATAAAATCATACAAAATACCAAACGACCCTCTTCATCGAGGGTTAAACTTGCTACAAAAAATTAACTAAAAGGCCCAAGCTCAAGCGCTTGAAGGGCAACATGCGGCCATCAAAACAAATGATCTATACAAATGACAAACGACCGACAACCCTTCGTTGGTAATAATAAATGAACCAATCTCCAAATTGATGCAACTAGGGTTATACTAAAAATAGTCTATCAGGCGAATTGACGAGCAATTCAGTTAAGTAACGACGATACCAATGTTTTAAGTGAAAATACCGCCAGATACCTGCCCCATGTGTGGATTGGTAGCGATAGCTTTGCGACTGATGTTTGGACAAAATCTAGCTACATTTCGTCGTGATAGTGGTTACGGTTATTATGTATTACTAGGGACTCGCCCCGGTTTCGCACTTATAGAGCACATATGCCTACATTCAATTCAATGTACCCCAGCTTGTTGCGTTGAGTGTGATTTAACATCTTCAACGATCATCGTCATATTTCAAGCATTTTACACAGAAAAAGGTTTAGGTATAAAATTTGTTAAGATTTTAGACCTAAAACTTTTTCGTGAATCTCTATGTCTATTGGTGAAAACCACAAAAAACTTTGTTAACTAGTTTTTGATTTTTCAGCGAACAGAAAGACACATCGGGGGACTTTGTTTTCAACCAACTTCTTAAAAGATGGATGTTCTCAATTGGTCTGCATGTATTTTTTTGTATGTATGTTACGCGATTACTCCGGCAATTGTGAACCGATTCAAATGATTATTTTTTAATCGGTAGGGTGCGTTTGCAAAGTGTTTGTAATTTCATCGAGATGTGTTAAGTATTTTCAGAAATATGACGATAGACGTCTCAAACTTGCTTCTAAAATTGACTCGCGAGTCGCGGGGCATGGAAGTCGGTTGTTTTGTGTTATCTTAATTATATAATATTGAGTGATAGTGATATATATTGTGTTTTGGCTGTTATTATATAAATAGCAGTAGCTCGGAGAAAAGATAGTGAAGCTTTGAAATGACGCGACGCTAAAACGGAACGCCTTGAAATTAAAACATACTATTCCTTCCAAAAAAATATGTAAAACCAACATGTTTACCCTGTGACGTATGTTGACCGCATATCCATTTCCCGCATAAGGGAAAAGATCTGAACCACGTTAGCTATACAACTAATATGGAACCAGGCAAACAAAAATAAAATACAAACTGCTCATAGTTTGAAATTCTGCTACGTTTTTTTGTAAGCTTTCTACTAAATTGTAGTAACAAAACTGACATTTTTATTTTCAAAGAAATTGGCACTGTCTCCTCGTTCCATCTATTTCTCGGTTGTTATTGTATCTGGGATACGATAGGTCATCTACAGTTATTGTGTTGTAAAAGTTTATGAAGACTAGGGCTTGTAAAAGGTATGGAGCCGTAAAATTGTTATCATACAGGATGCTATATCGGAAAAAGTTAGTATTGGGCCGTCTGATAGGATTTGTTCTTGAGCCTTCTTGAAGGATCACTCTGTACGTATGCATTATATTAGAACTGGCGGAGCCGGCTAACGCCCTGAATGAACTTTAGCGTGCCTGCTATTGGAGATTTGTAGGGGGTGTTTGGTGGATATATGTTCAGCTATGCGCCAAAAAACTGGCCAAGTGCAAGTCAGACTCGCACTCGTAGGGTTCCGTAACACAGAAGAGTATTTATTTATAACTATAATTTTTCGCCCGCAAAAAAATAATTATGATGAATAAATTATATTTGCGGTTGCTATATCTAAAAAAATGTATTGTTTTGTTTATTTTCAGTTTCATGTATGAGGAGCCCCCTCCCTTATTTTTTTTTACTTTTGTATAAAAATCGTAAAGTGGTTTACAGAATATACCTACCAAGTTTCAACTGTGTTGTCTTAATAGTTTCGGAATAAAGTGGCTGTGCCATACGGACAGACAGACATGACGAATGAATAAGTGTTCCGTTTCTTGTATGTGTATGAATCTAAACCATATAGGGTCACTTAGATTTAAAGTTCATTTACATAAAAATTACCTAGTGACACTCGCAGATATATTGATTACCATTAATTATGACTAGCTGACCCGGCAAACGTTGCTTTGCCATATAAACTAACAATGTAATACAATGTTATGTTTCTTTGAAGTGTTTCACACTTTATATTTTTGTAAATTGTTAAACACAATCCAAAATTTCATCGTACCGACGGGACTTGAACCCGCAACCTCCGGAATAACATGTTCCGGTGCTTTGCCAATTAAGCCACGGTGCGTACGAGTAAGTATCGTTACGACGAAATTAGTGGATTGCATTTTGTTAACCCAATTATGCATTGGTGGCAATCGGAAGAAATCATTACAGTTTTCTAATCCGACGAGAGATGTTGCACTGCGTAAATCAAATATTATGTTTCTTTGTAATACAATGTAATCTAACGTAAGTTATACATACATTTATTATACATATGTATATCTAAAGAAATATAAAATTTTAAACTGTAAGTGTGCTTTCGATGTGTGTAGTGTAGTTCTATTCTATGAATTATAATAAATCGTGACAAATATTCCACGTGTAATTATTAATCTAAATCTAAACTAATATTGTAAAGAGAAAGAGATAGAGAGAAGAGATTTTTTTGTTGATTTGTTACAATGAAACTCAATTCTGTTTTTTTTGGCGGGAACGTGGAAAAGTTTGTGTGCTCTCATTGTATTTTTTCCTAAAACTTGTGTTCTTCCGCGAGTTCATGTGTATTAAATGTGGATTATTAATCATTAAGTGCCGGTGATTGTGTGCGTGTGTAGGGAAACAGCACAATGTTGAAAACATGCTATTTGCGTTTTCACCAAAATCCCACTGAAAATCTTCAGTAAACTCTACATCTTCACTGAAGGTATGACTTAGACTAGACTTTTACTTGAAAACTGACCTGCAATGTGACTTTGACCCACCTCTACGACCTAAATTCCTAAAAACTTGAAGAATTTCAATACTTGACACTGGCTAAATACACTAATCGTGTGGAGCCATAATAAAACTAAAAAAAACTCATTTTTTTTCACTATTGGTAAGTTACATTATCAGCGAGTAAAATGAGATATACTCGTATTTTATCTCCATATTCTCACAGGAACGGAAACTACGCGGGTGAATCCGCGCGGCGCTGCTAGTCCGACTAATATTATAAAAGCGAAAGTTTGTGAGTGTGTTTATTTGTTTTTTTAATTCTTCATTCTAAAAATACTTAACTGATTGAGCTGAAAATTGGTATGCAGATAGCTTGGACCCTGGAATAACACATAGGATATCCACAAGAACGATGTCTACGCGGGTAAAACCACGGGGCACAGCTAGTACATAATAAATGCAGAATAAACTGTGAAAGCCGACTTGCCGGTGTGTTTGGTCAGTTTTGTCAGTGGCTTTTTCCGAGTGGCCTTGTAATAGTTTACCTTTAATTTTTACCCAGGACAGAACGGTATATGCATCTGGGGTGAAAGGATGTTTGTTTGTTTGTGTGTGCAAATCCATGTTGCCGTTTTTTCTCCAAAACTACTAGTCCGATTTTTATGCAGTTTTCAGTTATGGGTTCGGGTGTAATTGGTGCATGTTTTTAGATAGGTTTTACGGTGACAACTCACCAGGGAGCGCTGCAGTAAACATTTGATTGTGCAAATCCATGTTGCAATTTTTCTCCAAAACTAGTTCGATTTTGTCTTTAAACGGTTCGTAATTAATCAGTGGTGGTTCTTAGATAGATGATAGATTTTCTAAAGGACATTGTCGTGGGTGTTTATTCAATATTTTATTTTTTTAACTTGTAAATTTAGATGACTGTTTTGTTTTCTTTACAATGAATTAATAAATACTAGTATTTTTCTGTTTTAAACCTAAATACCTCATTCAGTAGCGGACTAAGCCTGCCAGGGGCCTAGGGCGGAAAAATTAAACGCAGCGCCCCGCCGGTCTTAGAATAATATGTGTCTTAGATTAGATACAAAATAAATGTTACCTTTTATTTCATTTAAGAGACTGTTTTGTTTACTTGGTAACTATTATAATAATCTTTGGTCCTGTTTTGTCTCTTCTTGATGTAATTTTGAATGAAAATATTTAAAGGTGTTTTTTCATCAGAAAATAATGAAGTCAAACAAATACTAGTTTTTTTATTTGCTAAATCTAAATACATTGAATTATTTGGGGTAAGATCTAGTTTGAATGACGAATTTATAAAGGTACGACCACACCGCGGCGTCCTGCGTCCGCGTGCGCGTTCGCGATCTGAATTTCTATTGTTTTCTGATCGCCGCAGATCGCGTTTGGTGTGAACCAATCGGTGCAAATACTACTGCGCTATCTGATCGCCGCTTAGATCGTGCACGCAGGGCGCCGCGGTGTACTCGTACCTAAGTGTTCCGTTTTTGCCATTCGACTACGGAACCCTAAAAAGTGTGCCAACGACACTTTTTATGCATTTGTGCGTTATATCTATGCATGTAGTGTAGTGCGGCTATACATTAGAAAGAGACAGAGACACAAATGAGAAAAAGAAGGTAAAGATTTTCTTACATTTTATGAATACAAAATGTATATTTTTATAACTTAACTAGCAGCCCGCCCCGGCTTTGCACGGGTAGAACATATAAACCTACAAAATTTGCATCAGTTTGTTGCATCGAATATAAAATATGAACATATTTAACAATCATCGTCATATTTCATCCAATTTACAAAAAACCTTAACGAATTATGCACCTAAACCTTCCTCATAAACACTCTGGCTATTGGTGAAAACCGCATGATAATCCGTTCAGTAGCTATTGAGATTATTGCTATCAGACAGACAGACGCAGTGATGGACTTTGTTTTATACTTACTTACGTAGTGATATTGGTCGGCCGTTTTGGCGTAAAGGATCGTTACCCTGATTCTGACCCGACGGTCGTTGGTTCTAATCCTAGCTATATACCTACCAATGAAAGTTTTATGTGCATTCATGAATCATGAGTTTTCGTACAGTGGTAGTGGGATCATTAAATCTACCAAAAAGTAGCTTACCTCCAAGGAGAAGATCTGCCGCCGTAACCTTACGGCGTGCCCCGACGCAAAATGTAGTGGGGTGCTTTTCAGGATATTATCAAAATAACCCTTCTAGTCATATCTGTTCATAAAATATTTAGAACTATTGATACCATGCACCCCACGCTTTTTTTTACAATAAAATATTTTTTTCTTACACTATTTTAATTCAAATTTATTAAAATTTATTTTCTATTTTTTAGTTGGATTTTCTATAAAAGCGTATTTTTTTAGTTTTTGAAATATTATTTATTTATTTGATAGATGTCTTCATCGAGAGTTTTCTTAGCTTTGATTCATAAAAATTCGTTCAATCGTTATAAAACTATGAGCTTTTTTCTAGTTAATTGCGCTATGAAATCAACTTTCATAGGTCTGATCAGTTCGAAAATCTTCTTCTTCAACGATATTGTAAGAACATGGAAGCATTGATCTGATGCTGGGACATCTCCTGGACTCTACAGAATACTCAAATCCTCACCAACTTACAGCTCAGATTTTAAATGTCCTGTTTAGAGTCATTGGAATGCTTTTAATGAAAAGATTATACATAGATCAGTCGGGGTGGTTTAAAATATAATATTATATATATAGATCATTATTATTATCATTTTATACAATAGATCATATTATTATACTATATTGACTTCAAATTGATTGTGATCGGTGGGGATCTACAGCATAGGTAAGCCTATAATAATATTTTCGTAGTAACTATGACCTAATCTGTGGTTTTACTGCAAATATTTTATTAATTTTGCAATGCGTGTATGTTAAATTCGTGATATCTTCTAGAGTTTTCATTCGAGTTATATACTGTAAACAACAATTTTAATCTATAATATGTGGCCAAGCTAATTAACGTAATTATTTGGATGAGGATTAATACTATATACTTGAAAATAGCCTTGGAAGTTATGTAATCTTTTGTAACAAAAATTTTAAGATTAAAATGGTTACTGTGAGTCAACCTTAAGAGATAGACATATGCTGTCGCGGACTTTTTTGTAGGTCTTATTAAGTTGTACAACTCTTGCAAAGAAAATATTCTTCTATCTATTTTCAATTAAGCAGCGTTCGTAAGAAACTTGTTTTTTGTGTTTTTTCGACCGTTTTTTTGCCGACTTATGTTGCAAATTAGGTCTCCACGAACGGACCTATGATATAAACGGGATAATATATCCATTCATAAAGTCCATTCTATGTATTAGTGAAAGAATATTTTAAATCGGTTCAGTAGTTTTTGAGCCAAATCATTACAAACGTACAAAAATACAAAAATACAAAAATACAAATGTTCTCTCTTTATAATATTAGTATAGACTAGCTGACCCTGCAAACGTTGTTTTGCTAAAACCCAAATATCTTACGGAACCCTATTTTTTTCCAAAATAAAATTTAGCCTATGTTACTCGTGGATACTGTGGCTTTCGAATGGTGAAAGAATTTTTAAAAATGGTCCAGTCGTTTTTGAGCCTATTCATTACAACCAAACAAACAAAGTTTTCCTCTTTATGATATTAGTGTAGATACCCTAAACTTGAAAATATACTATTAAATACAATTTATTATCCTTATAATCTAATATTCTTTATAATCTCCTCCCTCCCTCCTTATAATCTAATAATCCTTTTAATCTACTATCCTTCCTCTCTTGTTGTTGTTGTTAAACATAATTATGTAGAAAAATGAACCTAGTTTCTACCGAATGTCCCACGATATACTATATAATTTTTATTAATTTATTATAGGTTATATTAGTATTTTTTCATGCTCCAATTCTTCAAAAATATTGGAAATAAACTTTTCCCCTTCCTTACATAAAGGTTCAATTGTCGTGAGTTAATTTTTTCCGGTTCGATATTTTATTTGTAACAAAACGACACCACCTTCGTAAATATCGAGTAAAACGAAAATTTAGTATTAAATTATCAAAACAGCTTTCTAATTTTATAATTAATTTCCACACTTTAAACGGTGGCTCTACTACAGTACATAGCCAACTTTACTTGTTAGCTACGTGTCGCTTTTATGTATATTAAATATCTGTGGTCGCTTGGTATTTGTTTCCTTTCCATCGTCGTTATCTATTTTGAATTACTTAATGATTGTAGCTGTAGCCAATGAATAAGTTAAGTTCAGAAGTATTCAATCGTTTTATAATTTTAATTCTATGTAATTTATAACAAAACGGCTTTTTCTCAATTAAAATACAACTATGAACTTAGCCATTTTAATTTTCTTTTTATGTTATAAATACTCGATTAATGGTGTCTTCTCTCAGCACAGTATATTATTTTAAATGATAAGTATCATCATCATAATCAGTACACTGCTGGACGTAGGCCTCTCCCAAGATACGCCACTGAGCCCGATCATCGGCTCATTGGGAGGGATATGCCCTAATCGCTACGCTGCGCAGGCGGGTTGGCGATCGCAGGACGTAGCTTATCGCACCGGTGACGCTGCTGCTCGTCACCGGCCGGTAGCATTTAGCTACGCCATAATTTGTAGTGGTTATACTGCCATTTGATGGTTGCCAGAGCCTCGTTTGTTGGTCTGCAGGATGCACCACGGGCAGGTGAGGTTGGCTGGGAGCATTGAGGTGGTATTTGTCCTCCTTACATCCTTTTGTCCTCCCTTACATCCAAATATATTATAATCCAAATAATAAGTATACCTTTATTCATATGTAAGCATTGAACCCACGTCTTACATTATATTGTTCAATATTTGATAAAACATATAAGTGTCTAAAAAGATCTAAGTGTAGATAATAGCGCAAGGAAATGAAAACTAGCTTCATTTTTCACATCGCTGCAAAGTTATAATGGGTTTTCTTAGAGAAAGCACTAGATTGTGTTTTGAAATAATGTTTCAAAGTTGGCTGGAACGAACTTTGATGTTATTGTAAGTGGTGGCTTAAACCGTTATGATTAAATTTATCAAGGAATTGCCTAGGCTGGCTGTTTTTAAAATCAAACATTTAAATGAGAAGATTAACAAATTGATTAGATTTTTTAGCATTACGTAGTTACCTCAAAAGGAAAAAAAAGTTTTATTATAGAATCACTTTGTTTTCCGTCTGTCTGTCTGTCTGTCGGTCTATCTGTCCGTCTATCCGTCTGTCAAGACCCCTTTTCTCAGGAACGTGTGGAGATATCAAGTTAAAACTGAAAACGAATACTCGGCTTTGCGGTATCGTTCAGTTTTTTTTAAGTCACGTGATCAAAGGATTTACCGGTTATGTCGCATATCTTGCAATTTCACAAGGGAATCAAAATCTATAAGGTACTTCCCGTTGACCTAGAATCGCGAAATTTGGTAAGAAGCAAGGTCTTGCAGCACTTAAAAAACTTTTACAAAGGAAAAAAATCTGAAACCGTAAATATGTAGGTACATAGTTTAATAATAAAATAGCTAATTTACTATTCCAAACTTATTATTTCCGGTTGGCGCATTAACCGCGTCTAGGCATCGGTCTTGGGATTGCACTGCATTGTTAGGTTTGTACTTTAACCTAGTTTAATGGCTTTTAGGGTTCCGAACCCAAAGGGTACGGAACCCTATTACTGAGACACCGCTGTCCGTCTGTCTGTCTGTCTGTCTGTCTGTCTGTATGTCTGTCTGTCCGTCTGTCACCAGGCTGTATCTCATGAACCGTGACAGTTAGACGGCTGAAATTTTCACAGATGATGTATTTCTGTTGCCGCTATAACAACAAATACTAAGAACAGAACAAAGTTAAAAATTAATAAAAAGTTAAAAAAAGTTTTTTACGATAGCGCAGCGCCACCTATCTAGTTGCTAAGATATCGTCTTTACCTTAATCTGAATCTCGGAAGCGGCTCCAACGATTAAATAAAATTTAGTATACCTACAGGGGATTTCGGGGGCGATAAATCGATCTAGCTAGGAGTCATTTTCAGAAAATGTTGTTTTATTCGTGTTTTCAATAATCAACTTTATTGATAATCAACTTAAAATATACTCTTCCCGACATCTATTGGCGAGTAGAAGTACTGCATCAGTAAAGGAGTTAGTTGCTCTCAATTAAAAAAAATAGTATTATTATTCGTCAATAGATGTCGGGAAGAGTCATATTTGTCTGTTTAAGTGGCAAAAAATACCGAGCAAAGCTCGGTCAACCAGATATTTAATAATATTAATTACTACAATTACTGTTACTACTATTACTATTACTACTATATAATACTATTCTACCTTTGTGTTAACGTTTACTTAGTTGGTGTTAGAAGTTCGTTAGATACTCGATAGATGGCGTTCGGAACCCTCCGTGTGCGGGAAAAAGTCTGACTCGCATTTGGCCAGTTTTATTTAAGTTGGTAAGTCCGGTGAAGCCTCGGCGCGCGAGTCTAAAACTAGATCGATGCAACTTGGTCGAAACGTCGAGTTAACTCGAAAATAATGTTTAATAAAAATTTATGTTTTAAGCGCAATAAGACCCGTATTTTAATATTTATAACTATATCGTATTTTGTCGTTTTATGTTGATTTGTATCATTCTTGTGTATCGCTTAACCCTGGATTATTAAAATATGTGTTAACTCTGGTCTGTACAAGTGTTCCTTAAGTTGATAGTTAAATAATTACGCTTATTAAATAATTACATCGAATATAGGCTACAAACAACCAATATAAACACCGTAGAAATGTTTGTGTGACACTTTGACGAGAATAAATAGTGAGTAGGTAGAGAATCCGTTTTCATTACATTACATATTTAAAGTCATTCTCTACTTAGAGTGAAGGTGGAGTGTAATTTTGTTAAGGGTTGCCGCAACTGAGTTACTGTTACTGTGTAAGTTACTGATAAAAATCTCACAACAATTAAGTTTTGTTAAAGAAATAATAGTCACCCTTCAACGATACTATATTTACATTATCTATTATTTTATGATAAAAAGCAAGGTTTAGACGAAGCCAGTAACGCTGGCGCCAGTCCTCATGCAAGCCTGCGCTGGCTTGGCCCATGTTGTTTAGATAAGGCCAATAGATTAATTTCATTGCTGGATTATTCTTGTGGTGGTGTCATGTGAACAGTCTACGGATATGCGCCAGTGACTGGCGCGATGCGTCTACACGTGTTGCAACTCTGGCACGGGGGCTGCGGGGCACGCGGGCGGAGGTCACTGGCTTGAAAAATAGACGCGCGCTCTATTTTAGCCAGTGCTGGTAGCCAGCGCTGGCTTGGCTTGAAAAACTGTTTATACGAGGCCAATACCAAGCCAGCGCTGGTTGCCAGTGAGACTGGCCGCCAGCGCTGGCCTCGTGTAAACCATACTTAAGGTAACAGGACAAGCACGACGCTCGCCTGATGGTAAGCGATGACGTTTACCTATTACAGATACAGCGGAATACAAAATTCTGGACTGCCAGAATTGTGCATGTCACTGCATTGCGCCTGTTAACTTGAGACATAAAGATATTAAATCTCTTCAAACACATTCTATATTATACTACTTATATAGTTAATACTAAATTTCCGTGAAGTGAAATATGATCACCATACAATCTAAAATTTATTTGGTCTGTAAATCGGTTACAAATTCGTATACGTATTATTCATATAATAGAAATTGAAGTAAATAGCATAACCTTCATAAATTGAATAAATAAAAAAACCCCTTTCACTTGGATATATGCTAGTTTTTAACCAACTTAAAAAAGATGGAGGTTTTCAATTCATCTGTGTGTATTTTTTATGTATATTCACCGATATCACTGTCAATTAAAGACTGATTTTAATAATTATTTTTAAATTAAAAACAAATAACTACTAATGCCATCCCAATATAACTTCGTCCAGGTCTGATATCTATCTCCAGAGATGTGGAGATAAACACCTTAACTTGTTACTAAAAATGGCGAGCGCAGCATTTAATGTCGGCTTAGACCTTTAAGAAAGAGGTTTAAGGATGTCGATTTTCTTCAATTTTTAAACGACTTTAAATCCTATCCTACTAATATTATAAAAGCGAAACTTATGTGTATGTTTTTAGTTCTACACGCTGATACTACTCAACTGATTGAGCTGCAATTTGGTATGAAGTTAGCCTAGCCTAGACCCTGGAATAACACGAAGGGTGCTTTTTGTTCCAATATTCCTACGGGAACGATGTCTGCGCGGGTAAAACCGCGGGGCACAGCTAGTTAGTTATAAACTTATCGGTAATAGTTATTTATGATACTAGTGCGGGCAGATGGTTTTTACAAACGAGTAAACAAATCAAATCCTAAACGAGCGAAGTCGAGGGTTTATCATAGTCAGGAGTTTGCCGCACGTGTGTCATACAACGTTTTTCAACCCATTTGCGAAAATACACTACAATTGGTAATAAAACAAGCATAAATCAAATAACCAAAAAGTCGAGACAATCTTTGACGTCTCTTATATGAAAATGGCGTCTCGTGTGGTAAAAATTAGAACGACATCTTTCTTCTCATTTACTCTCTATTATTTAAGTAAGACAAACGTATTAAGCAATCGCGCTTTTAAGGAGGTTGTTTCATTCAGCTTATTTATCCTCGATAAGTGAAATTCTTTGGTGGAATTCTTATGTAGGTTTTACGGAAATTTAAAAAACCGCAAAGGATACGCACGGCGCCATACAACGGAACGTGCGTAGAAATAAGTACTTAGTACATATTTTACCGCACGCTCCGATGTATAGTGCGTAATTTTTAACTTTCGAACAATGTATACAGGTTTCGTAAATGCATTTTTTGAGCAAATTTCTTGAAGAATACATTACGTCAGTGCTAAGGTTAACATTTGGGTAAGATCGTACAAATATCATAACGACCCAAATGCAAATGAAAACTCGCTGCTGTTGCGAAAAGTTTCAACCCTACCTCATACCACTCAGCGCAAGTATGAAGTGTATGTAATTACTTAGCGCGGCGCAGAGTCATGCCTTGTCATTTTCGCTAACGGACAACCCTGGCTCGATTCTAGTTAACGGCGAAAGCGGAATCATTTGTAATTTGAGTGTTGACATTTAAAAAGCTTATGGTTTACAGTGCTAAGAAGTTTGCTGTTTGTTAACCCCCGATGCCATAAAGGAGTGTTATAAGTTTGACTTCTGTAGCTGTGTATATGTGTCTGTGTATGTTTATGTCTGTCTGTGGCATCATAGCGCCCAAAACGGACGAAACGATTTTAATGGATTTTTTGAGACTACTTCGACAATGATCTTACATAGGATTGAAGAAAATCTGTTAAGCCGTTTGAACTTCATCAGTTCTTTTCGAGTTGATGCTGGTGGTATGAGAGCAACTCCTATAGGTCTAATCGGTTTGAAAATTAATATCCTATATACTTAAAAATATATGGCGAGAAATCGTAACCTTGACCAACAGGTGAGATAGTCTCAGACGCTGGCCTATACGATTAAAAAATTTTTACCCTGTGGAATACCGAAAAACTACAATATCCCAAAAACAAGCTTAAGAGCGGTCTCCGATGCTTGAGGCTCCTAAGCTTGTTTTTTGCGTATCTAGTTTCGCCAATAAACATCCTCGCTCGTCTGTCGATGAAATCCAAATACTAGTAAAACATAATATTATATTTCGTTAAAATAAACAAACATTTTCCGCAAACAAATGTCATGAAAACAATGAAAAACAAGCATCAATAAACCGTGTTTGTTCACCCTTTAATAACTTTTGATGAACAATTATTCTGTCCGTGTATTTGTCGGAAAACATTAGGATGATATATGACCATAGGTTTTTCGTATTTGTCCCGTGAAATAAACTGAGAGTAGCTGGGAGCTTGTTTACGGTTATGCTGAATTCGGGCGAAAGCTTTTGTTTAATTCTCTATAATTATAAATAAACAAAAAGGTTTTTATATAGTCAACTAGCGACTCGCCCCGGCTTTGCACAGGTAGAGCATATATGCCTACATTTTTGTATCAGTTTGTTTGCGTCGAGTATGAATGAACATCTTCAATAATCATCGTCATATTTCAACCAATTTACACAAAACTTTGACGAATTATGAATTTAAACCTTCCTCTTGAATTAGTTTGTCTATTGATGAAAACCGCTTGAAAATCCGTTCAGTAGTTTTTGAGTTTATTGTGAACAGACAGACGAACAGACAGCCAAACGCGGTGGGGGACGTTGTTTTATAATATGCAGTGATGTTAATATTATTATTTTATAATTAAAAGACAGTGATAAGACAACCATAATTATTTACCTGCGTATAAAACAATTAATATAACGAATCAATAATACTAAAATATTAGTTCCTAATTATCAACGGACTTTCAACTAAGACCCTATTACTAAGACTCCGCTGTCCGTTCGTCTGTCTTTCTGTCTGTACGTCTGTCACCAGGTTCCGTCTCATGAACGGTGATAGTCAGACAGTTGAAATGTTCACAGATAATGTATTTCTGTTGCCGCTATAACAACAAATACTAAAAAATGGAACAAAATAAATATTTAATTCCCATACAACAAACTTGATTTTTTTGCTAGTATTTTTAAACCTTGTGAATGTAATAAAATATCCAAAAAACTTCTTAAGCTTTATCACTAGGTGCCCTACAATTAAAAAAAAATTAAGTGACATATCAAAATCCAATTGTTTTATGTTGCAATACTCCAAAATTGGGTATGTTTCCAAAAATTTATAAATTCCAAATATCTCGTTAACTATTAACTTTCGGCCATACATTGGAGGGTCTAAAAATTCACAAAATTTGCCCGCTTATCTGCTTCTGCCGGAAATACGTCGAATCACCCTGTATGAGTAAATCTTAGCTATAATTTTAACAACAATAAGATTTCAAAGATCCCGGAAATGTCGAAAAAACCGCCTAATTCAAACTTTCTAGTAACACGTCATTTATCTACATAAATACTTATTGTAATGTATGTCAAATGTCAAACAACAGGATACAAAGTACTGATAAAATAAAATGTTACTACATAATTAGTGTAATCGTCGACAATCGATTGTCGTCTGCGTAGACTGTATGTCATAAATCATTGAGTGACGTGAGGGCCTTATGTTTGGTGATTAGTTTCCAATAATGGTGTACTGTTAATTTATCGACTGTCTGAAATTTCAACCTTATGTTCACGACGTAAATGTTAGAATACAAAAACAAATAAGTTACACATTTCAAGAGCATGATTAATATATCTTCTTCACATAGTATAAAACAAAGTATCTCCCGCTGTCTGTACGCTTAGATCTTTTAAACAACGGATTTTAATGCAGTTTGCAGGAGTGTAATACAGCAATTGATAGATAGAGAAAACTGGCCCAGTGCGAGTCAGCATCGCGTCTCTTATCGCACACTTAGGGAGGGTTCCGTACAATACGAAACATAACATAGTTTCAACCTCATATATTTGATTAATTGATATTACCAAGAATATTTGGTTTGGTCGCGATCTAGAAAGACGGGGCTCGTTTACTAGCGCCATCTATGTCATTTTGCCGAAACTAATTAGATAGATGGCGTTTAAAAACGCGTTTCTTGTATGGGGATCCCCTTTAATTTTTAACTTTATTTTGCTTTTAGTATTTGTTGTTCTAGAGGCAACAGAAATACAACATCTGTGAAAATGTCAACTGTCTAACTATCACGGTTAATGAGCTATAGCCTGGTGACAGACGGACAGGCAGACAGACAGACAGACAGACGGACAGCGGAGTCTTAGTAATAGGGTCCCGTTTTACCCTTTGGGTACGGAACCCTAAAAAGAAAGGTTTATAACTAGGATTAAACGCGGGCAAATCCGCGATGCGCAATTCGTCGCATAGTATAAAACAAAATCGCTTCCCACTTTTGTACGCTTTAGATCTTTTAAACTACCTACGCAAAGTATTTTAATGCAAATTTCATCAATAGATAGAGTGATTCAAGATAAATGTTTATAACTAGAATTAAACACAGGCAAAGCCACGGGGTGCAGCTAGTATATATAATTATCTTTGTGTAATCGTTTAGTCATTTTTTTAAATCAACTGTACGGAAGCAATAAACAATTATTTAATTTGTATTGTTTGTCAAAGTTTAAAAATAAGATAATAACATTGAATAGGTTAATGAACTAATGATATCGAGTCTTTATCATGTCAATTACAATTATCATTTATTTACAATTATCTTGAATCTTGTCACTTATATTCCCTATTTGATAGAAATATGGAGTCGTTGGACTTCTGCTAGTCCTTCTGTGGCGGTAACACCACTTTTCTATGACTTTGCTTAGATGACATAATATTATGTAAGATAAAAATAATTTTCTATTTCTAATGTCACTTATTGCCTACATTTTTTGCATCCGTTTGTTGCGTCGAGTACTAATCAGCACGTTAAAAATTATCGTCATTTATTTCAACCAATTTACACAAAACCTTAACGAATTATATACTTAAACCTTCTATATAAATCTCTATTGGTGAAAACTGCATAAAAACCGTTCAATAGTTTTGAGTGTATTGCAAACAGACAAAATGACAAACATTTAGGGGACGTTGTTTTAGTAATATTTAGTGTTAAACAAAAATTAACACCAATAACTTTATGTACAAGAAGTACTAGTGTAATTTTGAGGTAAAAAACCCCACCACTGTTGAATATAAAAGCCTTTACTGACCGAAAAGGCCGGAACACCCGAACTCCGGAACAGGGCAAGCGGGTCCATCGAGCCGTTAACACGACACAACGTACAGGATATGTCCATTCACTTGGACATTAAAACTGGGGCGCGTTATCAACGGTTATTTTCGAAGCAAAAGTTATTTTTAAAGCTTGTGTTCATTTTGTTTGACTAGGAAAGTGTAAAGGTCGTTTAAAGTGTCAAAGCTTTTATATATTTTGAAAACGTTACTTCAGACAGGAATTATAGGCCGTCATGGATTAAATATTAAGCGGATATGGCATTTAAATAATAATAATAATATGAGAAGGATAAAACTATACAATCACTAGTATGAGAGAGCGAGACGGATAACAATTTTTTATCCTTCTCTTGCATATAAGATCTTTTTGTTTGAATACATTTTAAATGTTTCCAAACAAACAGTCACTGTGTGAGAGGTTATCGCATACGGTAATGTTCTCTCTACATATTATATACTTTCTCTATGTAGGCCGTAGAGAGAGAAGGCAACCTGTCTACGGTTTATGTACAGGCATAGCTGAGTAACAGAACAGAATAGTATAACTGAGCCTTAACAATAAACTTTGTTTTTAGCAATATTTTATTAATCTTACTAGCGGTGTGGATTGCATATTACTTACTAGTAGTCCCCTAGCTAAATATGCTTGAGTCTGGAGTGGGTTCACCTCAATAGTGCTATGGGTGGGGATCGAACTCACGACCTCTCGATCGCCAGGCCGATGTCTTAGCCATTGGGCGATTGCAGTTTAATTAAAAGTATAGCTTTGATGCGCAAGAAATTAAAACGCTGAGGTACGGTATTATCAGGTCAAAGAACTCAAAGATGCTCGCTTAAAAAAAACATTTAAAAGATTATCTCATAAACAGAAATTGGATAGTACATTTTTGTGGCTCACTTATTAAGTTTAGTATAAGTTAAGTATTTAATTTTGTAGAAAGCACTTTCAGCCTTCAATAATTTCAAGATTTTACTGTAAAAGGCGTTAAAACAAACGAGCAGTTCTTAGCTTAGGGCGTTTTGGTACTGGCACGTTCTTATTCTTATCGTTCTAACCCAACGTTAAGAGAATACTAAGCAGTCTGCACCGTAGAAACGTAAGTTTCTATTCGTAACCTTTTCTGCCACCTTTAGCAAAATCTTCTGAGCCTCGGCGGTTACTTGAATTTTCATACAGAAATGTTAAACTTATAATATTAGTGTAAGTAAGGTATTATTTTATTTTTCCCTTTACGTAAATATTATTATTATGTACTTTAAAATTTGTACCAATTAAGCACTTATTTGGTAGCACTGACGTTTAACAACAACATAATAAAAATGTATCAAAAGCGACTTGGATTTGCAGACCAAGGTTTTGCAACGCCAGACACCACACATCTATTTTACAAGCTTTTATTTAACTCGGTATGCGTTTCTTTAAGTTGTGTTTCACTATTTCACTATTTTTTTTTTTAATATAAAAACTAGAAGTCACCCGCGGCTTCGCCCGCGTTAAAAACTCCTTTTATTTACTTAAAACTTTTCTTTTGTAAAAACGATTCTATCATTAAAGACATCAAATAAGAATTAGCCAAATCGGTTCACCTGTTTTCATTTTATCGCGAGACTAAGACAAATCAGGATTCATATTTATAAAACCCGAAAAACCCAAAAAAGCGCAATCCGAAACAATATTGATTGTCAGACTTTTTTACCCCAGTTCTCTCTCTTAGGGTTGGCATTTTGAAAAAGTCTGAAACTCGTATTTACTTATTTATTCTTGTGTGAAATGTCGAATAAAATGACTTTCCAAACTTTGAACCCCCGCTTCATCCCTTGAAGAGTGAATTTTTAAAAATCCTTTCTTAGCGGATACCTACGTCAAAATTACTATCTGGATGCCAAATATCAGCGCAATCCAAAATAATATTGATTTCAGACTTTGTTACCCAACTTCACCCTTTTAGGAAAAGAATTTTAAAAAGCCTGATACACGTATTTACTTATTTATTTACTAAACTACTTGTGTGAAGTTTCGGATAGAAAAGACCATCTTATCTTGTTTCTCCATACAAACTTAGAACCCCCGTTTCATCCCCTTCGAGGGTTAATTTTAGAAAATCCTTTCTCAGAGGAAACTAACGCCGTAATAACTATCTGCATGCCAAATTTCAGCGCAATCCGAAACAATATTGATTTTACACTTTATTACCCCATTTCACCCTCTTAGGGGTGGAATTTCAAAAAAACCTGAAACACGTGTTTACTTATTTTTTTACTGAAGCACGTGTGTGAAGTTTCGGATAAAAAAGACTATCTAATCTTGTTTCTCCATACAAACTTTGAACCCCCGTTTCGTCCCCTTCTAGGGTTAATTTTGGAAAAGCCTTTCTCAGAGGGTATTAACGTCGTAATAACTATCTGCATGTCAAATTTCAGCGCAATCCGAAACAATATTGATTTTCACACTTTATTACCCCATTTCACCCTCTTAGGGGTGGAATTTCAAAAAAACCTGAAACATGTGTTTACTTATTTTTTTACTGGAGCACTTGTATGAAGTTTCGAATAGAAAATACTATCTAATCTTGTTTCTCCATACAAACTTTGAACCTCTATTTCATCCCCTTATGGGGTGGGGTGAATTTTGGAAAATCCTTTCTTAGTACACCTTTACATACTAAGACAAATATACCCTCCAAATTTCAAGTCTCTACGGCCAGCGGTTTAGGCTGTGTGTTAGTTCTGTCAGTGAGTCAGTCAGTCAGTCAGTCAGTCAGTCAGTCAGTCAGTCAGTATGTCAGGACAAAGATTCTTATAGTATTAGATTGTCTGAAGTACTGAAACACACAGTATGGTTACATGTATGGTTGGTTTTAACCTACTTTAATATATATTTTTTTTAATTCTAACGTAAACGATTGGATGACAGCTGGGGCCTTATTCAGTATGAGCATTTTAAAGTCTTACCGTGCCATGTTACGTTATCTCCGCGTTATGGTATTCTCTATGCCAATTTCAAGTACGGTAACGCGGTAAGGTAAGGTTATGAGCGCGTTTTGAGATATCGTGACATATGAGGACGTGTAACGCGCGCGTTTTGTATAATTTACCTATCGTGTGACATACAGAATACAATTTTTCAATAACGTAACGTGGCGCGTTAAGTAACGCGTTGTCTCATTGTTCATACTGAATAAGGCCCCAGAATGGTTCATTACTTTTGTTTTTTTTTTTCTAATTCAAAGCGTTAACATTCTGCTTTTGCTATGTTTACTTGATAATTGGTTATGATTTATGATTTTGACGTGTATATGTGCGTATATTAATACTGCCTATATACTGAATAAATGCTTTGATTCTTTGATTCTTTGAACTTGAAATGTATGTATGTATGTATGTCACTATGTATGTTCGGGTGGAATCTTGGAAGCTAAATTAGACCCACTTCCCGATGTCCAATTGGACTAAAATTTGGGGTACTTATGTATCTTTGGTGACCATATAATGGTGTTTTAACAAGCACTAGTAGCGACACTACCATTATTACTGGTGATTTGAATATTGACATCAAACCTGAAACTTGTGACCCAAAGTATGTGGACTACATCGACCTTATTACCTATTATGGCTTCATTCCGGGCCATGTTCTGCCCACTCTAGGTCCGAACTGCCTGGACCATGCTTTAATAAAAACAAAAAAAAACGGCACGTGTTATAGTATTTGATTTGGACATTACGGATCATGACACAATTATTGTCAGGATTGATTCCCCTAAAAGGGTCCTTAAGCCCAAATTGTTAAATAAACTTAATTACGTAGGTATCATCTCTTGTTGACTGGACCGATTATTACCTCGAAGAGGACGTTGATAAAGCTTCAGATTTTCTGGTAGATCAAATCAGCCTAGCTATTCGCCGTAACACAATTACTAAAAAAAAATCGCAGTACTAACGTCTCAATAAAACCCTGGATAACAAACAACTTGATCAACAGAATCAGAAAGACAGTATGCATTTAGAAGCCAAAAAGTACCCAGAAAATAAGGAACTTTAACTTAAATATACGACTTTCAGAAACCACTGTCACTTACTACTCCATAAACAAAAAAATATATATGAATCCGATCGTATAGCTGCGAATAAAAACAACTCTAAAAAGCTATGGAATACAGTTAAAGACATCTGTGACATAAAACAGGTTAAATCAGACCCAGACGAGTAGTACTTACTAGAATTTTTTTTTAACATTTTAGTTCATTGTCCCAGATAAAAGCTTGTTTTCAAAAATATTTTTTTACTTATAATTTATTATAAATTATTTTGTGATTTTAATATTTGAGTTGCTATTTTGCCTTGAAACTTGGAACTTGAACTTGAACTTGGAAGTACAACCCGCACTTGACCATTACGACCACTACAAAACCACGCAGTCTTATCTCTTTACAGTTAAATCCCTGCACAAAATCTACTGCACTGGGTTCAGTCGCCAAAATATTGTCACCACAATTCTTGCGATCGATCCGTAGATACAAAAAATATAAAATTGTATTGAATTACAGTGGCCGCACCAGTATCGAATATCACGGTATATCGCAAAATTTAACGTCAGTTCCCGCGAACAAATAGTTTATGACATGCGCGTGTTTGTCATGCCCACTTTATTATCCTCCTACGCATTGACAGTTAGTTGCCCGCGCGCCGCGGGAATTTAAGATGTAATCTATATTTGAAAAGCGTCGCGCGATATATCATTAGTGTTTTTACAAAAAAATATTAAATTACTTTACTATTTGATTCCAATGATATCGACATACGAAGAACGACATGAACGAGAAAGAAGTGAAATTTTAGTGTTTATATGTTTTAGTTACAGTATAATAATATGTAAAGGTACGGCCACACCGCGGCGTCCTGCGATCTGCGGGCTCGATCTCAGTACTTTTCAATCATTTTCTGATCGCGTTTGGTGTGAACATGTCGGTACAAATACTACTGCGCTATCAGATCGTCACCTAGATCGCGCACGCAGGACGCTGCGGTGTGACCGTACCTTAAGCCAACCGATTGACGCATGCTCGAGCTTTTACTCATATTATAAACATATTTTTTCCAAAAAAAAACGACCTTCGGGCGTAACTACAGTAACAGATACAAAAGCTCAGACAGTAACATTTAATTTAGTCATTTAACATTTAATTCAAGTTAGACGGCAGTAACATTTAATTTAGACCCCACAGTTAAAAACTTATCCTGAAAAGCCTTAAAACCTTTGTTTGTGCCTAAACTTTGCAACCAATAAGTTAGGTGACACAGATTTTTTGAAAACGCCCCCATTTTTCACAGAAGCGGTCATTTGCGTCAGCCACAAGATGGCTGGCACGTAAAATATGTTATTATAATGTACCGGTTACTTTGAAGTACGGTCACTTTACATAGTCGTTAGGCGAGACTTTTTGCCCTTAGTATATTATTAAAAATGGTGTGTGAGTGTTGATATTTATTTTTCCACGAATTAATTCTAAAGATATTTTTGCCTAAATTCGATTCTAGCAAATGAAAGCATAATAAACTGTAACTTATAAATATTTTACTATAATTATCTCTCCAAGGAAGAATTCTTACAAAAGCATTGGTTAATATTGGCCGGCTTCAATATTGCAAGATGTAAACATGGATCTTTATCCATGTTTACATCGAAAAAAACTGCTTGCATCATAACATAAAAATTCATGTTTCTAAGAGACTTATCATTCAATATGACCTGAGTTTATATTATAAAAAGAATACAAACAACACTACAATTAATAAAATAAATGTTTAAGAACGCTTTTCATCCGTGTCAATAAAGGTAATTGACTCCAGTTGTTTTTAGGCAATCAAATCTATGTAGTCTTAAATAAGAAATAACATATTTGTATCTCTCCAATTTCTCCTTCTCTCCTTCACGGTTAAATACAAAAAAAGTGTTTAATTATAGTAATATGTATAATGCCTGGATACGTTAAAAAAGCGGAGTTCTGAGGTAACAGGCATAAAAAATACAGTCGAATTTAGAACCTTCTTCCATTTTGAAGTCGGTTACAAACACTAACATTTTAATGTTTATACACTTTTATTAACTTTACTTAAGTAATGGAACAACCCGGCAGTATCAAAACCAAAAGCCAATTAATTAACAAGTTTAATTATTTTACCATCCAATTCATTTATGTTAAATTTGGTAGCTTTTCAGTTTTAAATTATTTTGTAACATGCGAAGTCGTAAATTTTGGTAACATTACTGCCCAGTGAATCATAGCAGTTGAATGCTGCACACAAATTTTTCAATTTCAATTCTTTATTCAAGTAGGTACATACATACACTTTTGAGTGTCATAAGAACACATGTGTCATATTTCATTATAAGGCCATAAAAATATAACCTACTGAAAGTACAAGAAGCTGATATTAACAAATGTCTGATTATCATCAAAATTTAATGATTTAACACAGTGTTTTTCAACCTTTTCCATGATGCTTGATGAACTTATATATTTAATACCATTTCAAGCTAATAACATTTGGGATTTGGCAAATACATAATGCCTCGAAAAAAAAAGATATAGAAGAGTATGCAAAATTACACGTCTGTAGGTCGAATATGTTATGTATTATGAGTAGGATGATATTGTTGTACCTTTGGCCAGTGTTCTTGCCCTTTTCAATCGACTTCTAAAAAGGAAGAAGGTTCTTAATTCGTCTGTATATTGTTTTTTGAATGTTTGTTACGCGATTACTACGCCAATTGAAAATCGATTCTAACGATTTGTTTTTTGGGATCCGTACTTCAAAAGAAAAAAAAAACTGTTTTGTCTGTCCGTATGTCTGCCTGTTTAGACCCTTTTTCTCAGGACCGCGTAGAGGTATCAAGTTAAAACTTATAGCAAATACTCGGGTCTACGTTATATTTCAGTTGGAAAAAAAATCAAACGTGTAAGTCAACTCGATTAAAAGTTGTAACCGTTAAAACTACTTGTCCGATTTTGATGTAGTTTTCAGTGATGGGTTCGGGTGTAATCTTCGAGCATTTACCAATAGAAATGTTAACGTTGTAGCAAACATTTTTTTCTGCCGATACTTACGGGGGACGAGGTAAACACGCATTGCACACACACAAATCACTCACTTTAACGATACCACACACTAGTTTGAAACACGCACACAGTATTAAAAATACAGCGTACTTACGCACGCTCTACATATGGCCAAAAATATGCCATGGCCGGCAGAGGAGTACGCCTTGCGTTAACATCTCCTTTGGTAAATGCTCGAAGGGTGTAATTGGTGCATGTTTTTAGATATGTGTTACAGTTACAACTCATCAGGGGGCGCTGCAGTAATCATTTGTTGGTGCAAATCGATGTTACCATATTTCTTCAAAACGACCAGTCCGCTTTTGATACAGTTTTCAGTTATGGGTTTGTGTTTGATTGGTTCATGTTCTTAAATAGCTGTAACGGTGTCAACTCACCAGGGGGCGCTGCAGTAAACATTTGTTTGTGCAAATCCATGTTGCCATTTTTCTCCAAAACTAGTTCGAATGTTTCTTCAAACGGTTCTTGATTAATCAGTGGTGGTTCTTAGATAGATGTTATGACGTTAATTTTGTTTATTCAACATTTTAATTTTGTTACTTGTTCACAGCTGAAAGATACCGTAGACCCGAGTATTTGATGTAAGTTTTAAGTTGACAACTTTTTTAAATTAACGCGTTCCTGTGAAAAAGGGTCTTAACAGTCTTAACAGACGGATAGTCTGACGGACAGACAAACAAACAGACGGACATACAGACAGACGGATAACAAAGTGATTCTATAAGGGTATTTTTTTCCTTTAGAGGTATGCAAAAAAATCACAGCTCAGAAATGCTACTACCAGCAAATATGGCAATACCTATGATTTTAAAAGATGCAGTATAAGCTGTGCAATTTTGTATCATTCAAAATTAGGCTAGGAATTTTGTTGCACGTTTGCATCTGAGCTTTTGCCAAAGATTTTGCTATGTTCAAACTTCTAACTGCATGAATAGCGAGGTGGCCTACGGATACCTTGGGTCGCTACTTACTTACTTACGGACTTTAAGAAATAGTCTAAAGACTATTTCTTAAAGTCCCCGTTACGAGAAGCTATAAATTATGTAAACAAGTGTTCAGGAGTTCACAACATTTGGACCAACAAAAAAAATGAATTTGTGAAAATAAAATTAACGCAACAATTAAATTAACAACAATAAAAAAGTGATAACGAAACAATAACAAAATTAACAATAACAACCAGATCCGCGATATATGCAAAGCAATGAAACAAACTCGTACGCATTCGAAACTCGAATGACGCGTTTATTTCAAAATGGCGTCCCGATAGTTTACAATCCCTGCGTCCGGTACCAAGAAATACAAACGATAGCGCTTTGCGTCGTTAAAATATGATCCGACTAAATTAAATAGGTTGTTACTTTCATATAACCCGTCTATATTTCATGTCGATTGAATATGGTCAATTTATTATTATCTCGCAGTATAAAATGTTTACTTAGTAAAAGATGTTTGTTTACATAATTTATAGCTTCTCGTGACGGGGACTTTAGTGACTATTCAGTTACACCCTTAAATAATTTATCAGCCGTGTCTACTGGCTATGTGAAAATATAAGAATGAATTCAGCAAAAAAAAACAACGGGCTGCACTCCGGGAGTGCCGGCAGAAGTGAACATTAACGTAGTGCATTTGGTCTACTCTCCCTCCGTCTTACGAAGTCACGTGTCCTGACGCGAGTTTTATATTTTTTACCCATCCCAATAAAAGTTTTTACTCTCCCTCCGTCTTACGAATTTTCGATCAGTTCACGTGTCTTGACGCGATGTCCTGACGCAAGTTTAACATTTTTTTTCTTTTAGGAAAAAACTTCTTACAAGAAAAAAAAATTAACTGAAAAAAAATCTGGCAAGTGCGAGTTGGATTCGCACACAAAGGGTTCCGTACCACTGCAAAATATTGTTACAAGATAGAGTAAAATAATTTTACTCTATCTATCAAAACCAATATTATAAAAAAAAATAAAAAACATACAGATGAATTGAGAACCTCCTCCTTCTTTGTGAAGTCAGTTAAAAAGGAAAGATTTGATTTTTTGTTTGTTACAATTTAACTTAAAATCTACTGGACCGATTTAAAAAATTCTTTCACTAATGGTAAGCTACATTATCATCAAGTAACAAAGGCTATATTTTATTCCCATATTCTCACGGGCACGGGAACTACGCGGTGAAACCACGAAGCCTGCTAGTACTTTGTTAAGAAGGAAATAAAATACATCCGGAACTACTCGGAACAATTCCGATCACAAAAACCGTTAGTTGATAACCGTTTTACCGACTTCACAAAAGAAGGAAGTTCTCAATTCGTCGGAATCTTTTATTAGGGTTCTGTAGCCGAATGGCAAAAAAGGGACCCCTTATAAATTTGTCATGTCTGTCTGTCTGTCTGTCTGTCCGTATCTCACAGCCATTCTATTCCGAAACTATTAGAACTACAGAATTGAAACTCGGTAGGTAGTTGTATTCTGTAAACCGCTTTCCGATTTTTATACATACAGATTGTGTGTGTGTCCCCTCTAACTTTTAAAGTAAGGGACTGAAAAATCTAAAAAAATATATTCTGTAGATCTCATTTAAAAATTTCAACGAAAATTGGTTAAAACGAGATATAATCAGCAGTTTTTGCGATATAGCGACCGCAAATATAACTTTTTTTTCATACAAACACTATGAAAAACAAAGTTATTTTTTTGGTTGCGAAAAATCATAGTTATAGAATACTCTACTATATTACGGAACCCTACGAGTGCGAGTCCGACTTGCACTTGGCCTTTGGAAAATTATTTTTGGTTTGAAAGGGTATCTTAAGTTCTATTTAATTTTTATTAAGATATTTTCAGTATCTCTTGAGATATGGAGATAAACACCTCTAATTTGGTACTAAAAATGATTAGCACAGCATTTTAAGTCAGTTTTTTTGTATTTTTTAAACGACCTTAAATTATAAATAATAGAATTAAATTCTACTCTCTTTTATAAATGTAAAAACACACGCAAGTGAGAACATTACGACGGTAATACGAGAGAAAAACTGTCAGCTTTACATTTTGACAAAGTATAAAGTACACCTCATTGCGAAAGGTAAAACGTCGCAAAACACTTTTTGTGTGCCATTTTTACCTGGATCGTCCGACAGTTTATCAGACCTAAAAAAATTTACCCATATCCGGTTCCTTTAAATATTCATGACAGTAGATATCATTTTTTTGACGAGAAATAATTCGCTCAAGTTTCATTGGCATTGTGAAACAAAAACATCCAACGTAAATTCTAATAATAAAATGTGTTTTAAGATCGTGTTCGGTGAAATTGAATATACTAATCTTATAATAAAAGATTAGCTCAGTAAGTAAATAACTGAAATATTTAATAATTTGATGGAGTTTTTTTTGACGGGTGACCGGCGATTTTTTTTAACTGACGTCACAAAACAAGAGGAGGTTCTCAATTCGACTGTTTTTTTTACCTTAGAGCTCCTGACTTATCCTATCCGAATCTTAACCGATTTGAAAAAATATTATTTTGTTCGACTCCTCCCTATGCCTCCCTTTTGGTCCCGTTCAAATTTTATTGAGCTATGACAGTTATCTCCGGAGATATGGAGATAAACAATATACGATTTGTATACTTAGATGACATGATTATAACTAGCCAGTACTTTGACTATCGCGGCATGTGAAGTCGATTAGTTCGTTTTGTACTATCATAAATTATTTAATTTTAAATAAACAAGCGATTCCAGATAAGCTGTTTAAGTGACGATGTGATCGATGATGTGTAGCACGCTTGCCTAGAAGATATCACTCTGTTCTCTCGCGATTTGAAGACCCCTAACTCTTACATAGAAAGAGCTTTTAATAATGTATATCGTTAAGAGACTACAAATCACATGCACGTGTTGCACTGAATTTCGCCTTTGTTTGATTCGATGTATTCGGGCTTTATGTGGTAAGGTTTACTCGTATGTTTATGTTATAGATAAGCATCCAGTATAGGGCATATTAAACTTCACAGTTAGATATCGCCAAGTAACGGGTAGAGCAATTAATTAAATTTCTGGGCAATTCTTCCAACGGCCTTTAAGTATTTTTCTAAATTTTTACTATTAACATAATTAAGAGCTCGATTCGTTCGTTGTTCTTGTTTAATTTACTTAGCCGAATGTTCCTTTTTCCGAGTTATTATTATATTACAAAGTTTCCTCCATATTTAAATAGGCTTAGGACTGTCATGAATACTTTTTTCGCAAATTGAAAAGTCGTCTGTGCTTACAGTTGCAATCGGAACGCATTTTTTTTTTTCAAAGTCAAAGTATTTATTCAGTATATGGGCAAATTAAAAATTTGCACTTACACTCGTCAAATTACATTAAATAGATCATATTCAATGAAAAATATTATAGATATAACAGAAACATAACTTATTGCTTTGAATTTACAAAAAAATACAAGGGTATTGAGCCATTCAGCTTTCATCTAGACGTCGAACGTCACACTTAAAACAAAAAAACACATTTCGTGAACACGGGCCTGTGCCAATCAAGTTATGGTACGGCCAACCCACTGCAAGCTGTGTACGCGGGCACGGGCGCGATCACGTAGTGTAGTAATATTTATATCGTCTGGTTCAAACCAAATGCGATCTACGGTGATAAGATAGCGATTGAAAAGTAGATCGCGCTCCCGCCCGCGCCTCTATTCCTGCGCTCTCAGATCGCAGCGGTGTGGCCGCACCTTTAACGTAGCATAGAAAAAAGAATAGCGGCATACGTTCGTGGATGCATTTAGCGATTACAAAATGTAGTTACATTGTTAAAGGATTCCTTGTTTATTAATATTTTTCACTCATCTTTATTAATTTTCTCTACCATTTACCATATAGTTTATAATTTATAATAAAATAAGATCCTACAGAATGGTTATCTTCAGATAGATTACAGCAAAATTTCCTCGGAAGTAACATAACATTTTTTAAAGGGGCCGGGAGAGAATATTTGGTTTTTACGCTAGAGGTGGCAAGTTCAATTCCCGCCGTGCACCGATAGATAGATAGATAGATAACACTATATTTGCACACCACTTATAAAATAAACATTAAATATAAACAAATTTAAAATACTTAAGCTATTTAATACAAAGGGCGGTCTTATCGCTTAAAGCGATTTCTTCCAGACAACCAAACAGAGAAAGATATTGCGAGACTGTAACGGACGGTGGTGTATCGATTTTTATATCTTAAATAACTTTATAAATATATATATATATATTGATAGAATATTTCCAATTACCCTCACGCTGCGACTGGGCTCGATAGTATAAAAGCGGACAGCGAGCGGGTATCAGTCTTCAGTCTTCGTGTGGCCGTCGTACGGTTCGGACGTAATGGTTATGTTGTTAGCTTAGACACATTATGTAATTGTTATTATGTTCAGGTTATGTGGCATTATATAGCTGTGGGTAGTGTGATAGTGTTTATTGTTATTATGTTGAGGTTCTGTGGTTTTATATAACTGTGGGTATTGTGATAGTGTTTATTTTTTTAGCATTTTTCACTTCTGGTGTCTAAGAATACATATATTATATCTACTTATAACATATACATACTAATAATACTTTTATAAGCATAATAAATAATTATTATTCTATTGACACAATATATACACATAATTCAAAATACACAATGATCTTATTATCAGTTACACGACCAAAATATATAAAAAGTTTTGAAGATAGATAGATATTTCTTTAGAAAAAAAAATTATGTGCGCATTTCACAGTGGCCCCCCGGTGAAGGAAAAACATCGTTAAAAAACCCCCACCTCCCGCATGGTAGTAGGACACCATCTATCTGTCACAGAACATCTTATGTGTTCCGGCAGCAGTCCTCGATTTATATTTTCCATTCTAAGCCTAGCGTGCTGTCATCCTCGACCGCATCATCACTTACCAACAGGTGAGACAGTGGTCAAACGCTAGCCTATACGAAATAAAAAGAAAAAATCACTGGTTATCACTGGCTTTGTGGTTTATTTCTATGAAATAATAATCTCAATTTAGCATTTATCAGCTACTTCGTAACGCCCACGTTTGCTACGTACTACAGATTACCTACAGCGGGAGTAAGGGTGAACGAGATTGAAACCCTTTTAGACTTTAAAACATCACTGATTTATTCAGCTTAGTGTAAGGATATAACATAATACTGTAAGTACAGGACACTGTATAAATCACTCTAGTCTATTGGGACCAAATAGATAGAATGAAGTTATAAAGAAACTGAAAGCGGACAAAGGAAAAGGGTTTTCAACCCCCAACGCAAAAAGAAGGGGTGTTGGAAGTTTGACGCGTATGTGTGAGCCTGTCTGTGGCATCGTAGTGCCTAAATTTTGATTTTGGTTTTTTTTTTGTTTGATAGGTATTTTAATCGAGTGTTAATTTATGAAAATCTATTTAGCCGTTTTAAGACTATGACATTTTTAGGGTTCCGTAGCCGAATGGCAAAAACGGAGCCCTTATGGATTTGTCATGTTTGTCTGTCCGTCCGTATATCACAGCCAATTTTTTCCATTATTAGGGCCACACAAACTTGGTAGGTAGATGTATTTTGTGTTACGATTTATACACAAAAATAAAATAAATATATATTAGGGGGATGAATGGAATGAAAAAATAAAAACACGTGGAATTAAAACTAAAAAAAAATCTGTTCATAAAAAATTGCCGGGTGTCTATTGACAGGTCATCAAAAGGTTCCTATAACTGTTCTTAAAGTCAATCGTTTGTCAAATTAATTAAAAGTGGTAAAATATTATGTCCTCTAACTTCTAAAATAGGGAGTGAAAAATTTACAAAAATATACACTGTATATTCTGATTAAAAACTTACAACGAAAATTAGTTTGAACGAGATATATCCATCAATTTTAGAGACATAGCACATTTTCAAAACCGCAAATATAACCTTGTCATTCATACAAACACTTTGATAAACAAAGTAAAGTTTTTGCTGGTAAAAAATGATAGTGGAATTTTTCTGCTCGGTATGGTACGGAACCCGAGTGCGAGTCTAAATTGCACTTGGTCAGTTTTTATTTCTTTGTAGATGATGATGCTGATCCACTCTACGAGTATATTCGGTATCCTCTTACTACAATGACAAGGAAAGAACATGCATTGATCTAATGCTGAGGGATCTCCTGAAATCTACAGAATAGTCTACTTCTCACCAAATTACAGTATAAATGTTATGTTTGGACTCATGGGAATGGTCAAAAGTCGAAAGGAAAATTGATATTTTTATATTATGTTTAGTTTAGTGTTTCACACTTCATATTTTTGTAAATTGTTAAACACAATCCAAAATTTCATCGTACCGACGGGATATTTTTGATTTGATATTTTTATATCTGACACACCATCCAACCAAGAGGACTCCAAGCAAAATGAAAAGGCAAAATAATAGAAAACAGAGGATATAACTACTAATCTGCTTTTAGGAAATTAAATTTATATATATGTTTTATCTCTTTGAAATACATCGGTTCTACAGGAAGCTTATCTCATTTCAAAGAAGTAATCTCTAGTAAGGTATTAAAGAATAAAATTGCCGTTTCATATTGAAAATTCTTCTTCTTTTTCTCACATAAAATGTGATCATTAAAATGGAAGTACTTAGTTTAATTGTATACATGTGTTATTTTGTTGTACTACCACAGAACAGATAATATATGTTTTACATTATTTTGGTAACAACAGAAAGTTTTGCAGGTACGAAGTATAATTTATGTTTTGTAACTGCCGCATATTTTTAACCGACTTCACAAAAAAGGAGGAGGTTCTCAATCTTATGTTTTTTTTTTTAGGTCAACCGGTTTTTTAGGTTTAGGGAAGTACCCTATAGGTTTTCAACCCAAAACCTATAGGGTACTTCCGGTTTATCTAGAATTGTCAATTTTGGTCAAAAGCAAGGTCTTACAGCTCAAGTAAAGGAAAAATTCCGAAATATAAAAAAAGTTGAAAATTAAGGTAAATATTGGTAATTACAAGTTGTCACAAAAATCAAAATTTGCCCATATCTTTTTGTCGTGTAGACTCAGAACCTTGATTTTTATGGACTTTGAGGGACTATACACCTCAGTATATGGTATAAATTTCAACTAGCTAGGTCCACTGGTTCCTGAGAAAATCGGTGATGACACACGGACAGACGGACAGACAGACAGACAGATAGACAGACGGACAGACGGACAAGAAAGTGATCTTATAAGAGTTCCTTTTTTACCTTTTGAGGTTCGGAACCCTAAAAATTAAGAACCATGATTAATGTAGGGATGCGTGCACCCCCAATGCATGTTTCGGTACTTCAGACAATTTTTATTCAAAAACATATAATATCTTTGCAAATACCTAGTATACGGCCCTACTAAGCGCAAAAGCGGTATCTTTGTTAAGGTTTTTTCATATGATTTGAAAAAGATAACGCTAAAAGGCTTAGTTCATAAGATGCACATTTTTAAAGCTATCCATTGGCATAAAAATCAAACTTCACGATTTTTTGAGATACCGCTTTTGTGCTTAGCAGGGCATTATAGCTTAGCAACGCTACGAGCGCTACGATACAGGAATATACGTACATTCTAATTAAATTCTGAAAACTACGACAAATAATTTTACTTGTATCAAATAAGTTCCATTTCACTTATATACGTTGCCTATTACACTATTAGCGTTCAAACAGCCGAACTCACACAAATTAATTTAAGCCCAAAAAGGGCCTAGTCGAATTCTTATCTACTGTGTAGTTTAACCGAACCGCCATAAAGATTGAGACGAGATCGTTGAAGATTTCATGCCACATTTGACGGGGTTTGATCGTCAATTCGTCCTTCGCAAGGTTCAAGGACGATCGTAAGAAACAATGTATAGGGACTGTCAATTTGCCCCACTGCTGTTCTTTTACGTGTTTGCGCAACTTTGCGAACATTGTTTTGAATTTCTGAAATTTTTCAGCGGCTAATATCGTTGTCAATTGATTGCCTGGCTATATAAATAGGCCTGATGAAAGATTTTGAAATCCTCTTCCGTAATGTGGGAACACATTTACTATTCACGAAAAAAACCTATATTTCGGTAATTAACTTAAGTTTAACGAAGTTTAAAGCAATTTTTCTAATATTCATTCAATAGTGCGCAAAAACAGCTCACATGTGTCATGGCGTCGGCTGTGACCAGTCCAGCGACACTGCATACATAATCAAATAACTCAGAATTATGAACGTACTTTGTATCAACCAACACTGCAAAAAAAAAATCTAAAGCATAATACCAGCGATTATATAATAGTTACTACGTAAATAATACTTTCCGTTGTTAGGTTGGCTATATAGTGCTTTCATAATTCGTGTATCAACATTGTAGGGAAGTGCCAACTCATATAACGTAGTAGGGTGATTCAGTACTCTGTGGCTGTGACGTCACGTATATGTTAATGACATACTAAACGTAGTAACTATTATATGATCTGTAACAATAAATACAATGGGTTTGGCATTTCACACATATTTTCAAGAAAACCTCATAAGAGGACATAGACATGACGTCATGCGCTGTGATTGGTGTATCAATCAAAATGGCCGATTGCAGTATTATAATGTTTTATTTTATTGAAAAACTTAATATTCTCAATTTTTATATAAAGATAAACTAGTGTTTTAATTTGATTTAGGTTATATGTATTTTCCCCTAAAATCATCAAATCTTCGATTTTTTTATACTTCCGTTATGCCTATTATGATCGTACATAATTAAGATAATTTAAAAACTAAAGCAACCGACTTCATGCCCCGCGTGTCAGTTTCAGTAGCACGTTTGAGACGTTGACCATCATATCTCTGGAGAAACTTATCAAATCTTGATGAAATTTCAATGGGACCACCTCAAAAACTTACCCTACCGATTAAAAAAAAACATTCAAATCGGCTCACAATTGACGAAGTAATCGCGTAACATACATACAAAAACAAAAAAAAAAACATACAGTCGAATTGAGAACCTCCTTCTTTTTAGAAAACGGTTGAAAACGAAAAAACCGACTTCACATGTCGCAATAAATACCGACTTCATATGTCGTAATAGTCAAATTAGCCAGTAGCCAGTAGCATGTCATCAAGTTATGTAAATGCATCGATTTCGGGTTTAACATAAGTTTATCTTTATATCTCCGCAGATTATTATCAGATCTCAATAAAATTTGAATGAATGAATGGGACCAAACTGGAGGCATAATCTCTCAAACATAAAAATAATTTTTCATATCGGTTAATATTTGACGGAGTTCTGAGGTAACTAACATAAAGAAAATGCATGCGAATTGAGAACTTCCTCCTTTATATATTTTTTTTTTCTTCTGAGTACAAAACATGTAGTGTATACATTTTTAGGGTTCCGTACCCAAAGAGTAAAACGGGACCCTATTACTAAGACTCCGGTGTCCGTCTGTCTGTCTGTCCGTCTGTCACCAGGCTGTATCTCATGAACAGTGATAGTTAGAAAGTACAAATTTTCACAGATTATGTATTTCTGTTGCCGCTATAATAACAAATACTAAAAACAGAATAAAGTTAAAAATAATAGGGGGTCCCGATACAAGAAACGTTTTTTTTTTCGGCATTTCAATATAACGCCATCTATGAACGCTTAGAGTAAACGTCCATAGTTGGCGATATATTGAAATGCCGATATCTAACTCCTCTGTGTTAACTTTCACTTAGATGTTAGACGTTAGATGGTGTTATAAGACATACAATGTTTGTAAATTATTATTTTTTGCTGGCGAAATATGATAGTGGTATTTTTTGCTCGATCTTATAAAATACTCTAGTGTGGTACGGAACCCTACGAGTGCGAGTCCGACTTAAACTTGGCCAGTTTATTTGTGAAGTCGGTTCAAATATGTAGATTGTGTCACGAGGTCGCAAAATAGTATATTAACGTTGATGCCGCTATTTATGTCGGCCACGTAAAAAATATTTTTTGACCGAGTGATACATTTATTTGTTGTAACTGTGCGCTTATTATGTACGATATAATTCATTCCCTTATATGATAAAAGAAAATGGATAAAATGCCATTTATAATACTTAAATTTAAAATCACCCCCGAATTATCCATGTATAATCTTTTCATTAAGACTATTCCAATGAGCCCAAACTCGATATCTCTGCTCTGCTGTAAGTTGGTGAAGAATTTAGTATTCTGCAGATTCCAGAAGATGTCACAGCATTAGATCGATGAATAATATCGTTTAGAAAACTAAAAACGAACCAACTTCAATGCCGCGCTATTCATTTTCAGTACCAATTTTGAGATGTTTATCTAAATATCTCTGGAGATACTTATCAGACCTCAATAAAATTGCCATGGTACATCACTTGGGACATCTCCTTTCCAACACAAAAAAAGAATAATCGAAATCGGTTCATAAACGAAGAAGTTATCCGCGAACAAACATTAAAAAAAAAAATATATACGGTCGAATCGAAATCGGTCGGTCAAATAAGAAACATCCTCCTTTTTGTGAAGTCGGTTAAAAATATATACAATTTTTATTTTAATAAACGGCAATAGCCTAATGGCTAAGGCGTCGGCCTGGTGATCAAGAGGTCGTGAGTTCGATCCCCACTCATTGCACTATTGACGTGAACCACTCCAGACAGAAGCATATTTTGCTTAGTTTGAGGGGTTAACAAGGCTATTAGTAACTAGCAGCCCGCCCCGGCTTCGCACGGGTAGAACATATATGCCTATAATATTTGCATCAGTTTGTTGCATCGAATATAAAATATGAACATATTTAACAATCATCGTCATATTTCAACCAATTTACACAAAACCTTAACGAATTATGCACCTAAACCTTCCTCATAAACACTCTGGCTATTGGTGAAAACCGCATGATAATCCGTTCAGTAGCTATTGAGATTATTGCGAACAGACAGACAGACGCAGTGATGGACTTTTTTTTATAGTACTTACGTAGTGATATTGGACGGCCCTTTGGCGTAAAGGATAGTTACCCTGATTCTGACCCGACGGTCGTTGGTTCTAATCCTAGCTATATACCTACCAATGAAAGTTTTATGTGCATTTATGAATCATGAGTTTTCGTACAGTGGTAGTGGGATCATTAAATCTACCAAAAAGTAGCTTACCACCAAGGAGAACATCTGCCGCCGTAACCTTACAACAAAATGCAAATGTAGCATGCAAACAGCAAAATGTAGGGGTAATATACGTTTAACGTGTGTATCTGTGTGTCTGTCTGTAGCATCTTAGCACCTAACCGGATGAACCGAGTTTGTTTTTATTATTGATCGTTTTTTTTTTGTTTGATAGATGTCTTCATCGAGAGTTTTCTCAGCTTCGTTTCATGAAAATTCGTTCAATCGTTATAAAACTATGAGCTTTTTTCTAGTTAATTGCGCTATGAAATCAACTTTCATAGGTCTGATCAATTCGATAATCTTCTTCTTCAACGATATTGTAAGAACATGGAAGCATTGACCTGATGCTGGGACATCTCATGGACTCTACAGAATACTCAAATCCTCACCAACTTACAGCTCAGATTTTAAATGTCGTGTTTAGAGTCATTGGAATGCTTTTAATGAAAAGATTATACATAGATCAGTCGGGGTGGTTAAAAATATTATATTATTATATATATAGATGAATATTATTTTATACAATAGATCATATTATTATACTATATTGACCTCAAATTGATTGTGATCGGTGGGGATCTACAGCATAGCTAAGCTTATAATAATATTTTCGTAGTAACTACGACATAATCTGTGGTTTCACTGCAAATATTTTATTAATTTTGCGATGCGTGTATGTGAAATTCGTGATATCGTCTAGAGTTTTTATTTGAATTATATACTGTAAAGGACAATTTTAATCTATAATATGTAGCCAAGCTAATTAACGTAATTATTTGGATAAGGGTTAATACTATATACTTGAAAATAACCTTGGAAGTTATGTAATATTTTTTTAACAAAAATTTTAAGATTAAAATGGTTACTGTGAGTCAACCTTAAGAGATACACATATGCTGTCGCGGACTTTTTTGTAGGTCTTATTAAGTTGTACAACTCTTGCATAAAAAATATTCTTCTATCTATTTTGAATTAAGCAGCGTTCGTAAGAAACGTGTTTTTTCGACCGTTTTTTTGCCGACTTAGGTTGCAAATTAGGTCTCCACGAATGTACCTTTGGTTTAAACGGGATAATATATAGCCTATTTTCATTTCGAAAGTCCATTCTATGTATTCGTGAAAGAATTTTTTAAATCGGTTCAGTAGTTTTTGAGCCAAATCATTACAAACATACAAAAATACAAATGTTCTCTCTTTATAATATTAGTATAGATAGTATAGATGTGCAACCCACATTTCTCGTAAGATTAAAAAAAAACTTTGCTCCTGTAGAATTTTTGCACTCAATGAAATTAGTAAGTATTATAATTTTTGTGTCATTTCTTATTTTTAGGTGTTGAAATTATACTTTTACTGTCTGAACTAATTTTCTTTAATATATATAATAACTAAAGTTTATGTCAAACTGTAAAATGACTTGGCTTATATTATGTGATGTGATGATACTTAGTATCTTCTCAAGGTAAAGATCATCAACGTATGAAGTATAACAATGGCTTTGTTTAAATTTATGAGTGGAAAAAATCTTTGAAATAGTTGGGCGTTTACACAACAGCATCCTGCGTGCGCGATCTAGGCGACGATCAGATAGCGCTGTATTATTTGTACCGACTGGTTCACACCAAATGCGATCAGAAAACAATTGAAAAGTACTGAGATCGCGCCCGCAGATCGCAGGACGCTGCTGTGTGGCCGTACCTTAAATATGTCGGAGAATTTGGTCTACAGTAGTCTGTACAATGACATTGACATAACTACGAATAAAAAGCTGTTCGTAGCATTTTTATAATCGTGATAGTTTGTGCGCTTTCTCTCTTTGACCTCTAAATTTTTTTCTCTTTTTGACCTCTAAATTTTTTTATATCTTATAGGCTAACGTTTGACCTATCTATCACTATACGTCTGTTGGTAAGCGATGATGTGGTCAAAAATGATGAACACGCTAGGCCTAGCATACTCAACATCTAAGAACTGTACTCGTAAGCTGTCTGAAATCCGCTAGGTTATGGCGGCAGATTTTTTTCTTGACGGTGGTATGCTACTTCTACTATGCTTTATTCTATATAGAGGTATTGCATACTTAATAATAATATCGTTTAAAAACTAAAAAAGAACCGACTTCAATGCCGCGCTATTCATTTTCAGTACCAATTTTGAGGTGTTTATCTCAATATCTCTGGAGATACTTATTAGACCTCGATAAAATTACCATGGTACCACACTTGGGATATCTCCTTTCCAACAAAAAAATAATAATCAAAATCGGTTCATAAACGACGAAGTTATCCGCGAACAAACATTAAAAAAAATAAAATAAAAAAAAATACGGTCGAATTGAGAAACCTCCTCCTTTTTTTGAAGTCGGTTAAAAATCACTCTTTAATTCTCTTTATTTTAACCGATTTCACAAAAAGGAGGAAGTTCTCAATTCGCATGCATTTTCTTTATGTTAGTTACCTCAGAACTCCGTCGTTTATTAACCGATTTAGAAAATATAATTTGTTTAAGAAAGTATGCTTCCCATTAGGTCCCATTATAATTTTATCGAGGTTTGATACGTATTTACAGAGATATGGAGATAAAGAACTCAAACTTGGTACTGAAAATGATGAGCGTGGCAATGAAGTTGGGTGTTTTCGTTTTGTATACAATCTTAAATTATATTATGTCACCATTTGTATAATGTAACTGTTATTTAACAATTACTTCGAGCAATGCTCGAAGAACAATTACAATAATTTGACAACGTTTGAAAGTGTGTTTAGCTGTTTTGCGTGATTACATAAGAAACATGCAAACATTCTTTATAGTCTTTATATATCTTTATAAACATTCGTTAAAAGTAGGTACTTGTAAACAGTATTTTATTTGTTAATCCAGATTAAAAACAATATTTGAACCAAATATCATCTGAATGCGTCCATTTGTTATGGAATACCAAATATTTTTGTACACAACAAGTATAAATAATAAGACGCAACAATTATTTTTGTATTTTTATTAATATATTATATCTACTTCAATTCACAAAATTTGTAGGTAGGCCTTTTAAATATATTGATGACATACATAATATACTAAATCGAAAAATAATAGTCCTAAACTGGTATCCACGAGAAGACAGCAGGCCGAGAGGACGTCCGAGGAGAAGGTGGTGCGACGACATTGTCAGTGTCGCCGGCAACACTTGGACAAGACAAGCTCAAGATAGAGACAAATGGAAAAGTATGGAGGAGGCCTACACACTCTTCTGGGTGCCCGAGAAAAAATAATTATTTTAATTGTATTAACTTCCTTTGTTAATATAATGTTACTCGGAAATAAAGGCTATACAAATAAATAAATAAATATATAAATACATAATATAAGGGGACATAATATAAACATAAGGGGGGGACGGGGGTGCTTAACTTAAGTACTAACCTCGAAATATTAAAATACTCATATCTCTTAAAGGGGACTTTTCCTTCAAGGAATGGGTTCTTTCCCTCCCCTCTTCCCCCCACTCTCCCCCTTAATTTGACGGTCAGTATACTAAAGTCCTAACCGTCTTACCAACATAAGTGTCAAATCGTACATAGAGTAACATTGTAACGTGATAAAGAACAAAGGACATCAACATTTGATCGCCTAAAACGTAGGTAAGGTAAACAATTAATTCATCGATTTAAATTTTATCATGATTCGACAAGAAAATTTGAAGATGCTTTAAATAAGGTAAACATTACAGGCCCACCTGTAATGTTTACCTTATTTAAAGCAATAGCCCAATGGATAAAGTGTCAGACTGGCGAACGAGAGGTCGTGAGATCGATCTCCATCCATTACACTATTGACTTGAACCCACTCCAAGCTTAAGCATATTTAGCTTAGTTGGAGGGGTTAACAAGAATACTAGTAATGTGCAACCCACATTGCTAGCAAGCTTTAAAAAAAAACACTGACAACAACTATTTTAAGTATCGTGATATCAGTTATTAATAGATATTATTCTCTTAATATCTGATGGGCTAGTGGTCAATCGACCATTGTCTTGCCTGGTGGTTAGCGATGATGTGCACAAAGATAGTAAACACGCTATACCTTAAATGCTCTGACTCTCAAAGGCTTTGCGCTGCCGGAACACCGTAATGTATATAGCCCGCATTTTCTCCTTGATGGTGGTAAGATGTTTTTAGACGTCATCAATTCATGACAGACTTTTGTTACATAATACCATATTATAATACATCGCATCAAAATAAAATTTGTGAGAGTTATTTTCAGTAGCGAGTTAAAGGTCTTCATATCTCTGAAGGTTATCGTCAGACTCAATGAGTGACATTTAAATATGACATAAAAATAACACCGCTGAAATATATATTTACTCTACTAATGAAAAAAATATATATTGTAATTCGATTGCCAATAGACCCAGAAATTTGGTAATATATTAATCAGACGATTTGAGGACCTCCTCTTTTTAGGAAGAAAGTCAGTTTAAGAAAGAAGGAAGTTAAAATTATACACACCGAAACCCAAAATACAGGCTGTGAAAACTTTTACTTAGCAAAAGGTTTAATAAAATACTAGGACCACCACGATCGTAAATAATCTTTGTATGTAGGTATTGTGCATTTAAATAAATCAATCAATTTGCTTGATTCCATACACAAAAAAAATCCCAAAATAAAAAATATTTTATTTTCGTATCACATTACTAACCCAAATTAAAAATTGAAGAACCCACTACGGGAACAGCTCGAAACGTTTGGTTGCCTCCAACGGTCACGGCCACTCAACCGCAACGGGTCCAACCCTTACCCAATTCGATATTTAAAACAGAACTTACCGTTAAAACAGGTGATCAGCCATAAGACTGATGCCAATATGTGCAAAGGAGCCATACGCCGCAAACCGTACCTGCGCACCATCTCTACAGAATCACTGATACACCATGTCACCAAAACAAATTCTCTTTAAATGGGACACTCGTAATTTCCACCCTCGAGCAATAGCGAGTGACGTAACCGAAAGTTCTTGAGACCGAAGAGACGTCTGCTCGCACCGGAGCGGCCCGAACGACTGAACCAGTACCTCCGCCACAGATAGGGGTAGGGGAGGGACAATATCAAATGTTTTGTATCCTCACACAGCTATTTCCCTCCCGAGTAGGGACCACGTGCCGTGTTTAGTCAATTTTCGTCTGAATGGTCGCTTGGGCTATTTGTATTTTTATTGTCGTCGTTAAACGAAACATCATTAGTCGTTATCGTCCTATAACGTTCATTGCTTAGCCTTCTGTTTCAGTTGATTGAGGGAACTGTTTATTCTATTTTTTTTAACCTGAATAGCTTTGAAGTTGAATTATTTAGAGGTTCAGATATTCGAGTAACACAAGTTTGTAATTGAGTTTCCAAGATTAGGGCAAGAGGAAAAACATGACGTCGATTTTATAACGATAACGTCCCAAAACACCACGAAACTCGTATTAAACTGTTCGGCAATGGGCAAAGTTTGGCCGGTTTCATGCTAGGCCGTCTTGACGCGGGCAGTTTCAGCGGGAAGCCAAGTGTCGAGGCCTTCGAGGCTTCAACTAAACTTTGGGGTTTACTTCTCGTTTTGAAAACTTGTAAGCACATAGGGCTTACTTGATACCAACTTGAAACAAGTCATTGAAATCTACGCTATGGTATTTAGCACAACAGGTAAACAAATGACGACGCATCGATCACGTTTTCGATACATTTGAGGCGTGCTCTGCTGGATGTTACATTAAAATTTAAGACCTTTTTCACAACAAAGGAAATTGGTTTCAAATGCCTCCTTGGTAATTTTCAGTACCAAGTTTGAGGTGTTTATCTCAATATCGCTAGAGATACTCATCAGATCTCGGTGAAATTAAAATAGGACCAAACGGGAAGTAGATTCAATCAGACAAACAAATAATTTTATAAATTAGTTAAGGAGTTCTGAGGTAACAACATTTATTGAAAAGCATACCCAACAGTTAAGGTAACTCCTTTTTGAAGTCGTTTAAAAATATAACAAAATATTTTTGAGAAAAGTAAAGTTACATTTTGGCAAATTAATCGCAAAACAAGCATGAAATGTAATATTTTTTAGTCTATTGGGAAGAAAATAATTTGTGCAGATAAAAGCCTGGAGATGAAATTCTCTGTAATAAAGGACAATTCTCCCGTAAATATAATGATAAAAATAAAATAACACGCTGACTTGTTTATGCTTACCCAATAGCAGTTACCATTAATTTTATATTCATAATTATAAGAATATTGTTATCTATTTCAGTAAAGTAACATAAATATAATATTGTAGTAGTTTATAACAACCATTCCAAAGGTATTTAAAAGAACATACTCACATGTTAATAAAGGGTTACCTAATAGCAATAACCGTTAATAGGGAATATGCATGAAGCTCAGCTTTATTGGAAATAATATTTTTCGATTCTTTGTTGTCCTGGAGTTATATGTAAAACCTTTTTTTTTATTTAATTCCATTTTATTTGCTTAAAATAATAAATTAAAAATGCAATTCAAGCGAGGGAAATTTAAGTTTGTAAAACAGATCACCATTGGTCGAATCGAAAGTTGACGTCATTATGCACAACTCCACGTGATAGAAACATTGAGCGCGGGAACATAAAAATAAATGTATGGTAAAATGAGTACGATATTAGAGAAACTGTATAATTTAATAAAAACATGCCATTGGCTAAATACAATAATCGCGCGGAGTCTTATTTAAAGAAAAAAAAAGCTAATTTGATTCAAGCGGCGTGTGTCTGACGTAAGTGCGTGACGTCACAATGTATTACCAAAGAGCCCGGGAAATGATGGCGTTTAAACTGCTCAAATTTATTTGTATATTTAAATGTTTATTTAAAAAATAATTAGACTAATTCCAGCAGTATTTTATTTTTTTATTATGTTATATGGATGTAATGAGTGAAATAAAAATATTTAAAAAAAACATGCATATTCCCTATTGTATTCTTGTGACTACATATAATATATATGCATAAGGAGATTGTTGTCTCTCTCAGTAATGTAACATACAAATAATATTTAAATGGTTAAGAAAACATCAAATCAAATCAACATCAAATTTATTTAATAGAACATGTGGGTAACCTCCCTAATAGAAATAACCGTTATTTGTTTTTTCACAAAATATAAGAAGATTTTTGTATCTCTCGGTAAAATAACATAAATATAAATTATTGATGTTACTATACCATTTGGTAAAGAATAACCATTCCAAATTTATTTTTCATCAAAATCAGACTCGTTAAATTTATAACGACAGGATTGTGATGTTAATCCTGACCAAATTCAATTATTTGCTTGAACAATTTTTCGGGCACAGATTAAAATGCCGCTTTGCAATTTAGGATTGCTTGTATTTGTTTTTATTTTATAGATATAATTAAATATACCAAGTATACACCTATATATATATAAAAGAAAGTCGTGTTAGTTACTACACTTATCACTCAAGAACAGCTGGACGAATTTTTATGATTTTTGTATTTTTGGAATTGTCTTTGTCAGGAATAGAATAATAAGTATTAAAAACAATGAATAATTGACCTGAAAAAATATATAAGACAAAATTATTTGGCAAAATGTTCCTGGGTTAAAAAACTGCCAATCATTTGATGTTCAATTGTTTATTCCATCAATACGGTAAACCGCATTATCGCATATTTTTTTCTGTATAATTATGGCTCCACACGATTAGTGTATTTAGCCAGTGTCAGGTATAAAAATACTTCAAGTTTTTGTGAATTCAAGTAGATTTTAAAAATGTCAAATACTGTCAGTAATGACAATTGTTTGACATATTTATTGATTGTCAAATATGCGTGCCAAATATATGTATATAACTTATCCATAACAAAAATTACATAAATACCTAATCGTCTTACTGACACGGGATTGAAGTACTTGATTATTGTATTTTAATTCTATATCTGTATTGCCATAATACATTAATAAACTTAATATCTATTTTGTATTCATTTATTACGTTCATAAAAGCCTAAATTAAGTTCATCTAAAAGGTAACACGACATTCATTATCTGTTAGGTGGTACGAAGATCGCCGGGCCAGCTAGTTTTTATTAAAAAACAAGACAGCATTTATTTAAGTCAGTTGCATTTAATTCTATAAGACGGTAATTTGTGCCAAACTTGAGTCTTAATTTACAATTATTTTTATTTGTCAATTTTTAATCAATATTTTTTGGTCAATTTTATTTTAAAACAAACTGTTTTAAATTTAGGTATATACAATATTTATTTTTAGATTTACGTATGTATGAGTGGATTTGTAGTTTATTGTGTTATTATTTATTTATGTATAATATTATTTGTACATTCACAGTAGTTTCACCACCAAGTGTGAGACTAAAAATTAAATAACTGTAAATAGTTAATGTCACCTCATAAACTGTGCAGAAAAACATCCTTTTATTAGTTTTTCATTCAATAATTTGTTTTAGGCGTTTTTTGCTCTATTTTATCAACATCAAATAATTTATGACATCAAATAATAACATAATAAGCCTGGATAATGTCAATAACTTTTGTTAACGTATTGTACATTTTCAGTCAATTTCAAGAATTAAGCTATATATGTCTATCTAACCTTAAGTACATAATTAAGAGTTAATAATAATAAGTTCAAAAACTAAAACAACTGACTTCCATGCCCGCGAGTCAATTACAGTAGCAAATTTGAGACGTTTATCGTCATATCTCTGGAGATACTTATCAGATATCGATGAAATTACAATGAGACCACCGCGGAAACTTATCCAACCGATTAAAAAAAATCATTTAAATCGGTTCACAACTGAAGGAGTAATCGCATAACATAACATACAGACGAATTGAAACCTCCGTCTTTATGGAAGTCGGTTGAAGAAAATGAGATGAGTAAGAAAATTAGTAAAAGCAATTAATACTTTCAATTTAGACACCTATCAAACGAAAAAACTAAATCAGAATTGGTTAACCCGATAGGGTGCTATGATGCTCGAAATAGACGGACAGACATACAAGATACACACTTCAAACTTATAACACTCCTTCTTTTTGCGTCGGGGATTAATTAGACAACAAAAAGTCCGATTAAGGTTTCCAGTGTCTATATTCATATTACAAAAACCAGAAGTAACTCTGCCGGACGTTTATGTATTAGAATAAAATATTGTTGGACCCCATTACGTAATAGGGCTATAAAATGTTTCCGAGTGATATCGCAGACGTATTTTCTACAAGATATACTGTCTGGCGGTGTATGTATACCGAACCGTTATTTTATTTCTTTTGTGCATTTATAGGAATGTTAGTGGGATTCATAAATAAAGATACCAAAAATTATATTCATTTGAGAAACTTATTTATTATAATCTATGGTAGAGCTCTTAATGTGTCAAAAATGTGAGAAAGATTTTTAGACGGAAAACTTATTGTAAACATCAACTTGATCAGCCGGTATCAGTCCACTGCTGAACATAAGCCTCTCCCAAAACATGCCACTGAGCCCGATATTTGGCTCTTCGTTTCCAGCCACTACCCACCGCTTTACAAATATCGTCGCTCCACTTGGTCACAGGACATCCAACGCTACCTTTGCCGATTCGCGGTCTCCACTCTAGCTAGAACCAGTGTACCCAACGGTTATCGGTCCTACGGCAGATATGACTAGCCCACTACCAATTCAGTTTTCTAATCCTTTGAGCTATGTTGATCACTTTTGTTCTCTGGCAAATTACTTCGTTCCGGATTCCATCCGGCAAAGGAACACGAGCGACTTTAAACTGGTGGACGAGTCAAACTACGAGTGTCATCGTATCGGTTCCGTATGTCACGATGATGATTTTGTAAACATTTATATACCACCGTCCGTCACAGCCTCCCAATATTACTCTCAGCTTGGTTGTCTGAAAGCTATCGGCGTAAGCGATAAGACCGCCCTTTGCATTACTTAGAATAAGTATTTTCCTTAAGTATTTTCTGTGATTATTGGTGTGCAAATAAAGTGTTTATCTATCTTTATAATAATAATTTTGTCTATCAAATCTAAGCCGATGATAACTGTAACATTCTAAGCATGATAGTGTATAGAAAACGTCCACGGTCCAGGACATAAATATGCAACAATAATTATGTGCACCGTTTTGTGAGGGGCAACTACGGAACTCTATACAGTGCACGATTCTAAATACTTGTTCAGAAATACTTCCCGAATATCTTATTTGATTTTAACGTGTACACTATAGTTAAAGAAACTCTCCTCGCTTAAACCAGACACAATTGAAACAAAGGCAGTGTTCCGACGACGCTACAATTTCATTTAATAACTTCTTTATAAATCGTAATTGACATCCGTCGCGAAACAAAAATGAACACTAGCGAAAAGTTTAGTTGAATCGAAGTCACGAGCGTTTCAAGTGAGGGTCCAACTTTTGACTGCTCGTGACAAACTAGGAGAAGTTTGTGGGTTCGCGACACCGACACTCGGCAATGCGGATTGTTGTTTGTTCCTTTTGCAAGGTGCGGCTTCTGTGTGTACTGTCTATGTTTGGAATGGGCGATGTACTTACTATGTTACTTGTACGTTTTATATAAAGGTGTCTAAACGACTGCACTGCACTGCAATGAATGCACTTATTCATCTTCTTGTCTGATATTATAAAACACAAATAAATGTTCTACCTATGTCCGTTATAGATTTCGAAAATATCCGATCCGATCCTAAACCGGTTTCATTAGAAAGGCAATAGTGTGAAGATGGTTTTAGACCGTTAAAAAATGCATTAAGCATATTGTTTAGCGTAGTAGCACACGCCGGGTAATCGCTAGTTTTTGAACGAAAACACCACAGAAATATAAATAATAAGGTATTTATTTATATTTCTCCGGAAAACACGTATAGTAAAGTCTTATTTTAAATAACGTGTTTAATATTAAAATATCCGGAAAATGGCCAACGCGGCTCAGATGATGACAAGCTATTTTTCTCTTTATGACATTTTGATGATTTTTTCACAAATATGTGATTATAATATTTTACACGATGGCTCGTTGAATCTCAGCCTTTAAGTAACTGTTTCTGAGTTATTGGCGTAGACCCGAGATTTCACAAAAGCCTAAAGTAAGACATTGCACGGCGTTATATCGCATTTTCTTGACAGCCAGTTGACACCAGAATTTCTTGAAAAAATTTGGTATGGAATTCTTTGCAATAAAACGATTGAGTCATGCGGGGAGTGGTAGGTAGTGCCGTCCTGCTGAAACCACGTGCCGTTCAGATTCATGTTGTCAAGTTGAGGCGATAAAATTTGTGTGAATGTGGTCTATGGTTTCATATCTTCCACGGAACCTGGCCTGTTCGGAGGGCTGGAATTAATTGATTCTGCAAACAAGATGATTTGTACTGACATATAGCCAAAACAATGGAGTTTTCATGAATTTACTAAGTCTTATTCAAGCTTTTGAAAATCAAATGTAATAGCAATTTACAGCATGTATGCAACCATTACTGTGCTTGAAGCTTAAGAACTTATACTCGACAACTTCAGTTTTATTCGATTGAGTCAAAACATTTTTTAGTATGCATTACAGGTTTTGTTTTAAAATGTTGATTAACTTTGGCAAAGAACCAGCAATGTCGTTTATTGTGTTAGCTAACGTGTCTTCCTTCAATGCAGAAGGGATTGCATGATACCGAGTATGCCCTAGCTTAAAAGCAGGCCAACACGTATGCATTGTTGAGGCTTAAACATCGGAACTATCTAGCCTGTCCAGTAGGAAATTATGTTGATGCTCGGCACGCAAACCTTTGGTCAGTGTATAAAAGGCTTATCCAAATGACTACAATTTTGGCTGACTGCCAGTTAAGTGTGATTTTGCAGGTTTGTGATAACGGTGCTACCACTGATTTGAATGTGTTCAGCATCAGTCTGGTTTGTTATAATTGTATTTTTTTTTCTTATTCATAAAAAACTAGCTGCGCTTTCATTCATCATCATCATTCATATATCTGTCTACAGCTGGACATAGGCCTTACTAATGGCACGCCACTGAGCTTTCTTCGTCTCTTTGTTTCTAACCGCTGCCAGCACTAGCATTATTCTCTAATATTTTATTGACTATCAGCCAGAACGGTCAGCAAACTTTAACAATTATATTAGTTTATTTTCTTTTCAAGCAACTATTTTAATGTTTTTAACATTCCCAACGATTAGCAAGTTTAAGTGGCTGTGGGCGGGACATATATGCCGCAGAACCGATAACCGTTGGAGTAAGCGTGTTCTAGAGTGGAGAACACGACTCGTTAAACGCAGTATAGGTCGTCCTCCAGCTAGGTAGGCGGCGTCGTGCGATCTGCGGGCGCGACCTCAATACTTTTCAATTGTTTTCGGATCGCGTTTGGTGTGAACCAGTCGGTACAAACACTACTGCTCTATCTGATCGCCGCCTAGATCTCGCCTGCAGGACGCTGCGGTGTGTCCGTACCATGACGATATTTGCAGGGTAGCTGGTAGCGGTTGGAAAAGGACAGCTGAAGAGCGAGGTCAGTAGTAAGCCATAGGAGAGGCCTATGTCCAGCAGTGGACTGATACGGGCTGATAATTATGACGATTATGAAACATTTCCAATCAAATCTTAGATGGTTTTGAAGTTACGTAAGTTAAGTTTCATTCTAAATTATAAAACAGCACAATTGCTAGGTACCTACAAAGATAAGAGCCTCAGAGACTCTCCTTTTATGTGGGGTCCACTTACCACAACTATTTTAAAAACTAGCGTAAAGGTTCTGCGTGGTAAAAGTATCATGTAATTTATACTCCGGCCGCAGCGAGCAAGGAAAGTAGTTTAAAAGATATATTAACTAGGAAAATGCTAGAAAATGGGACCAGTTATGCATCACGAAAGCGAGTTGATTTAGGAGTCATTATTCAGAGAAAATATTGGATGCCTGTGACTGGCGTCCGAAGTTGTGAAGCGAGAAATGTTTATGATAAGTAGGTAGGTCGACCAATAAAGGTGGGGACGTAAATAGAACTCCATTCTTTCGAGTATTTTCAACCGATTTTCAAAAAGGAGGAGGTTTTCAATTCATCTGAATGTTTTTTAATCTGTACATTATCAATTTTTAACGCTTGACGCAAAAAGAAGGGATGTCATAAGTTTGACGTGTGTATCTGTGTATGTGTGTGTTTGTCTGTGGCATCTTAGTGCTAAACAGCTGAACCGATTTTTATTTCGTGTTTTTTTGTTTGATAGGTGTCTTAATCATTGATTCATGAAAATACATTCAGTCGTTTTTAGACTATAAGCTTTTTAGGGTTCCGAAGTCCTGACAAGGAACCCTTATAGTTTCGTCATGTCCGTCAATTCATTTATTCATCAAAACATGTTTTGTACTAGCAGGTACCTTAACTAGTAAAAGCACTTAGAAGCTACGTACTATGTTTTGGGACGGGGTCAAGGTGATCCTCATTACCCGGGCTGGGCGCGTGGGGCATCTACCCCACGGGAACGTAGTGGGTGTTTACACCCTTTTTGGTGTCCGATATGGTTGGTGGCCATATCTTGGCTTAGTGGCTTTTACGTGGGCCTTCTTGGCTTGGTGGTCGTGGTGGCCTATCTTGGCTTTGTGGTTACCTCATCAAGTGCCGTCTACAACCTCGTCGCTGCCCAGTGATGGCAGAACAATGTCTCGAGGGAGTGCACGCTAAGCCCTGACCATGGTGGTCGAGCGTGATGAGGCGCGATGTCGCGCAGGTGAGGGTGTGGTTCGTTGTCAGCGCGGTTGTACATACCGCGCGCAAGTCGGACGACGATGTCATGTCCGTCTGTCTGTCTGTCTGTCTGTCTGTCTGTCTGTCTGACTGACTGTCTGTCTGTCTGTTAGAGGTTTTGCTAAGATACCGTTAATACTAGAAAGCTGTATTTTTGTGGGGGTATGTATATAAATTACGTTAACAAAGTACTGAAATAAAATTTTGAAAAATATTTTTTTTTAGGGCAGCTCCCCTATATGAGAAATGGGGATGAATTTTTTTTTCATCGTCTACCCCATCGTGTGGGGTATCGTTGAATAGGTCTTTTAAAATGACTTTAGGGTTGCTAATACCATTTTTCGATTGAATGCTCCATTTATGAAATATTAAACTTTAAAGTGCAAATTTTCGTTACAGAAGGGCGTCCCCCCTCCCCTCTAAAAGTTAAACTGCTGGCTTTAAAAATCTGGAAAAATTCGTGATAATAGCGCATTTAATGAACTTTAAAGGAAAATTATAGCGGTTAAGATAGCTTTATTAGTTTAGCAGTAATAGTCGTTGAACTTGGGTGTTGGATATTTTGTACCAAAAACAAAATCCTTTTAAGTTTGTAACTTTAAAGGATTTATTCTAAGGATTTTGTATTTGGTAGAAAATATCCAGACGGAGCACCTAGTTGCTTGTTTATAACGGGTAAAGACTTGCATTGAATAACAGGCTACTACGGCACCCTACACTACGCGTGGCATGACACGCACTTGGCCGGTTATTTCTAGATGATGCCGCTATGAAATTTAATTAAAACTTTTATATGTCTGATATTGATCATATTGATGAAATTCGATATCTTTTTACTTAAAATATACTGTAAGAATGTGGTAGCATTGACCTGATGCTGGGACGTCTCCTGGGATCTGCAGAATACTCAACTCCTTATCAACTTACAGCAGATATGTCAAGTTTGGACTCATTTGAATGATCTCAATGAACAGATTATACATAGACCAGTCGGCTATTATTATGGCAAACTTTTCATGGAAAGACAGCCTAAGGCACCCTAAGTCGTGACATGACATAAAATTGCACTTATTTCGTCTATACCATAAAAATGTATTTTTCTGTATGTTTTCTGAAAATCACAAGACGATTGACATCTGAATAATTTCAGAGCGTTGTTATTGAAATGTTCCATCCCCTCTATAAAACCCACCCTACTTACATTTCCTTACAAAACAAACATTATACAAAGCAAAAGTCAACTATTTTTTTATTACTTCACATTCCAGTGATTGTGTACTTCGGACGTCCACATTTTTATGCTTCATAAAAATTTACTGTGTAGGAACTTACTGCTTATGTTTCTGTTTGCTGTTCCATTAGCATTGTAGGATTGCTTTAAAATTACTTACTCTGAGTTTCTTTGTAAATAGATCTCATCTTTTGGCTATATCTTCTTTTTAAATATATTTGTGTGTGTATGCATGTATGTATGTGTGTTAAATATATATGTCATCTAAACAATTGGACCAATTTCGCATAAAATGTTATGTCTTATTAACTGACTTCACAAAAAAGGAGGAGGTTCTCAATTCGTCGGAACCTTTTTTTATGTATGTTAACCGATTGCTCGAAGATTCCTGAACCGATTTAGATTTTTTTTTTGTTTAAAAGGGCACTCTTTCCGGGTGTTCCCATTTAAATTTTAACGAAATCGGCCGAGCCGTTTTTAGGGTTCCGTACCCAAAGGGTAAAACGGGACCCTATTACTAAGACTCCGCTGTCCGTCTATCTGTCTGTCTGTCTGTCTGTCTGTCTGTCTGTCCGTCTGTCACCAGGCTGTATCTCATGAACCGTGATAGTTAGACATTTTCACAGATGATTTATTTCTGTTGCCGCTATAACAACAAACACTAAAAACAGAACAAAGTTAAAAATTAAAGGGAGTCCCCATACAAAAAACGTGTTTTTAAACGCCATCTATCTAATTAGTTACGGCAAAATGACATAGATGGCGCTAGTAAACGAGCCCCGTCTTTCTAGATCGCGACAAACCCAAATATGCTTGGTAATATCAATTAATCAAATATATGAGGTTGAAACTCTGTTATGTTTCGTATTGTACGGAACCCTCCCTAAGTGTGAGATAAGAGACGCGATGCTGACTCGCACTTGGCCAGTTTTATTAATATATCAACAATTGTATTACGACGCATTTAATTAACTCGACCACATACATGGGTAAAGAAAAGCATGTGTCTCGACGACTTACTATTTGACTGGCGCTTTACTTACTGACACAGATTATGATTACATAATCTGTGCTGATTATGATTGCATTAGTTACTATGGTTACTTTGACTAGCGCGATGTTTGAAGTCGGTTCTTTTAGTTATATAAACGATCTTAAATTATTATTATTATCTGACGCTTACCTCGGGCATTGCAACGAGTTGTCTTGCCATTCAATGAGGTAATGTTGCCAGCTTTTTGGTTACCCTACCTACCAGCAGACAGCCACCTAAATGCGGTTTTGTATTTTATATTTTTTTTAGGATTCCGTAGTCCTGACAAGGAACCCTTATAGTTTCGTCATGTCCGTCTGTCTGTCTGTCTGTCTGTCCGAGGTTTTGCTAAGAGACCATTAATACTAGAAAGCTGTAATTTTGTGGGAGTATGTATATATTGCGCCGACAAAGTAATGAAATAAAATTGTGAAAAATATTTTTGTTTAGGGTAGCTCCCCTATATGAGAAGTGGGGATGATTTTTTTTTTTCATCGTCTACCCCTTCGTGTGGGGTATCGTTGAATAGGTATATTTACGAAGTATTAAACTTTAAAGTGCAAAATTTTATTCTAGTAGTGCGTCCCCCACCCCTCTAAAAGCTAAATTACCGGCTTGAAAAATCTGAGAAAATTCGTGATAATAGCGCATTTCATGAACTTTAAAGAAAAATTATAGCGGTTGACATAATTAGTTTAGCAGTAATAGTCGTTGAACTTGGGTGTTGGATATATTTGTACCAAATACAAAATCCTTAGAATAAATCCTTTAAAGTGACAAAGACGGAGTACCTAGTTGCTTGTTTGTAACGGGTAAGGATTTGCATTGAATAACAGGCTACTACGGAACCCTACACTGCGCGTGGCCCGACACGCACTTGGCCGGTTATTCTTATTATACAGGCGGCTAGAGTTTGACCACTATGTCACCTGTCAAAAGTGATGATGCGGTCGAGGAAGGCAGTTCGATAGGCCTAGAATGGGACTTGGCTCTCAAGGATAGCTGCTGGAACACTATATACACACTATGTACATATATATGTCACTACATATAATATATTTTCTATCATCATATTTTCTTTCATTCATCTACTGATAGAAATTTTTAAAATATAAGCTAAAAAAGTTGAATGCTGTTGCATATAAATATTCATAAATATTTAAGCTAAATTTTTGAATTTATACTTCTTTTGGCGCGATAGAGAAAAATGATGAGAGTGAATTTTTACGATGCGCGCGCACACCGACAAACTAAATTTAACATCGTGAAGTTAGTTCTAGGTGGTACGATGCGCGCGCACACCGACACCTAAATTCTACACCGTGAAGTTAGTTCTAGGTGGCATGACTATGTTCAAGTTGTATATGTCATATTTAACGTCATATTTTTACGTTAATAAAACCTTTTTTATTTAAATAAAATCTTTTTGATTAATTTTAATATGTATCGTTAATCACTACTGCATTTTAGTTATTTTTTTTCCATACGCCACAGAAGTATAATTTCTAACGCGTGTACATAGGTACACACACTCTTTTTTTATTGATTCATTCTTTATAATATATGCCATTGACGGTTAGTTCTTAAAATAAGCTAATAAATATGCTATAAAATAAGCTCGAGCAAGGTAAAGCTTTGGCAGCCCTCCCAACTTTCCTGGCCAATTTTGCGAACCTTTAGTGTCAGTAATTAACCATAATATTTCATATGTGGTTACGCCAAATTGCGTTGATAACATTTGTTAAAATATTTTCTTTTGTATCTATCTAGGGAATTAAAAAAACATTGTTATATCCTAGCTGCCGTTTTATTCACCTAAATAAAACCTATAAATGAAATTTGTTGTTGATGATTATGTATAATCTATGTTAGAGATTTAGCTAGGTAAACGTATTTCCATTTCTAATCTAAATGTTATGTAAAAATAACTAAAGCCGTTTTGGCACGACAGTTTTGTAATATTTTTTAACCGACTTCAAAAAAGGAGGAGGTTTCTCAATTCGACCGTATATATGTTTTTTTTGTATGTATGTTCGCGGATAACTTCGTCGTTTATGACAGATTTTGATTATTAATTTTTTGTTGGAAAAGAGATATCCCAAGTGTGGTACCATGGTAATTTTATAGAGGTCTGATAAGTATCTCAAGAGATATGGAGATAAACACCTCAAAATTGGTACTCAAAATTAATAGCGCGGCATTGAAGTCGGTTTTTTTTTAGTTTTTTAAACGATCTTATTTACTCGGTCATTACTGTATAACCATTACTCTAAAAATATATAAATTACAACTTTGCATAACCATGATTATTATTACACTAATACATTAGACGATATCATAATAGTAGGACAACTTGAAGGTCATCGATAGTGACTTAAACGGTCATAAATATTATTAAAAAAATTTGCGCTATACTTGTTTGTGTAAGTTTAACGCTCGCTGTGCTTGCGCCACCATTATGATTTTAGACAACTATATGTGCGTAAATAAATACTGCCTACATACTAAATAAATGATTTGACATTTTATTAAATACTTTATTAGATTTGTATGCAATTTTGAAGAAAAAATAGTATTGTATCCATTCGTTCGTGTATTTTGTCAATTCATTTTTTAAACTTTTGTGCTTAATTAAAGAGTTATTAATTTACCAACTTTGTGTAACCACAACATCATAGGCCCTATATAGACGTTATACTAAGAGATCATCAATCTTGACCTAAAAGGTCATATTAACTCAAATAACGCTGGTGTAGCCGCGGGAATCAGCTAGTATTCACATAATTTTAAAAATGCATATGCAATACATTGTATCTATTTTTGTAGGTTTATTTAAACCTGATTGTTGCCCTCACATTTACAACCGTAAAACGGAATTGCACAGATTTTGTCGGTTCCCGAACCCCAGCCGCATAAGGTTCTGCTCTTTTTACGAATAGACACCTGTAGGCCAATAACTATATATCCCAGGTTATGGCCTATTAATTTGTCGTAGACAGCCCACGCGGCGCTATTCCCGACAGCCGTTAAGGTTGCAGCGCCGAAAATACGTTTGTTTTCGAGTAACATATTGACATGTTATTCGCAAACAATAGCTGTGTAGTTTCCAAAAAGTTTAACGTGTGCGTGTTCCTACATTTTCAACAATGTTTGGTCATTCTGAAACTGTTGAATTTAGATTAATGCATTATGATTAGAATCGAATATAAGCAAGTATAATAAGTAATTTTAATAAGTTATTTTTCAAAAAAAATAAAACCGACTTCATAACCACAAAAAGGCACTCAAAAGCGAAAACTAATTTACTTAAAATTATTATAAGCGTTACCCACGTCTCTATTTGAAGTCGGTGCCAGCCAAGTCTAATAGGTAGTAGATAGATAATACCTACGAGTACATGTATCTACCTACTTACTAACCTACATGTACCTACTTACTACTACTACATACATAGCATCTATCTAATATCCAATAGACTTGGCTGGCACCGACTTCAAATAGAGACGTGGGTAACGCTTATAATAATTTTAAGTAAATTATTTTTCGCTTTTGAGTGCCTTTTTGTGGTTATGAAGTCGGTTTTATTTTTTTTGAAAAATAACTTATTTTACCCTTTTTAGTGCAAAAAAAGTTTTAATGAAATTACATGCATCTATTAAATGTCGTGTCTGGGCCGTTATACACTGACGGATATATACTTTTTGAAAATTTCAAGTGTGTACCTATAACGGTTAAGAAGATACAGATCTGTAAAGTGCGCACATATAGACACACGGACGGACGGACGGACGGACGGACGAACAGACAACAAAGTCTCAGAAAGTGTTCATTTGGTAGCCTTTGGGTTCGGAACCCTAAAAAAATTGACTTTAAATGCCGCGCTAAAGTGAAAATATTCACTAGTAATAATGATGTCATCAAGGTCTCATAGGACTATGTCCAAAATGGCCCTGTGCAATAAAAGCATCTGACACACGATAATTAATTGTCTATTTTATTACAATAATTCCAAATACTTTTATAACACGGACTAGTTGTATTCCAAAATGAATATAAAAAAGTATTATTTGCGATTATTAACATTAATTGCCGCCATATGGCCAACAGGGTACTGAATCACTCTACTACGTTATAAGAGGCACTTCCCTATATTGTGGATACCCGAATTATGTAAGCACTGTGTAGCCAACCTAACAACGGAAAGTATTATTTACGTAGTAACTATTATATAATATGTGGTTTTATGCTTATAATTTTTTTTTGCTGTGTTGATTGGTACAAAGTACGTTCATGATTCTGAGTTATTTAATTATGTATGCAGTGTCGCGGGACTGAAATGGCCGCCATGTCATGTCATGTCAAAAAATATTAGGTATGTTTAAAAAAGTTTGCACTCTAACAAGACTTTGCCCGGTAGAACATTCCTGTGAAGACAAATTATTTATATTTATACATAATTATTAATATATAATTATTTATTGAGGGCCCGGTGGCGTAATTGGGAGAACTGTCGGCTTTGATGCCGTGGTACCGAGTTCAAACCGCCGTGCACCAATGAATTTTTCTATCGAAAAATATATGTGCGCTTCTCACAGTGGCCCTCCGGTGAAGGAAAACATCGTTAAGAAACCAATAACCCCCGCATGGTGGTAGAACATATCTAGTGTCCGCCTGGCCAGCTACCACCCTCAAGTCAGAAAATCTGTCGCCAAACATCTAATGTGTTCCGGCAGCTATCCTTGAGAGCCAGTTCCCATTCTAGTCCACTTCTCTATCTTCGACCGCATCATCACTTAGCAACAGGTGAGATAGTGGTCAAACGCTTGCCTATAAGATATTACAAAAAAAAATTCACCACCTTTATTTCTATCTCGCTCACAGTTACCGTAAGAATATCTTATATGCAATAGCAACCTCCATTGTGTATAATCTTCTTGGGACTCTTCTACTAAAACTAGTACAATCTCCTATGTTTGGGGTATTTATCTCCATATCTCTGGTGATACTAATCAGATCTCGATAAAATTAAAATGGGACCACCTCGGAAACGTATCCTACCAATTAAAAAAAGAATCATTTGAATCCGTTCACAATTGATGGAGAAATCGCGTAACATACACACAAAAAAAAAAAAAAAAAAAAACAAAAAAAAAAACATACAGACGAATTGAGAACCTCCTCCTTTTTTGTGAAGTTGGTTAAAAACTAAAACCACACTAAAATAGTGAAACATTACGCTTTAATTTCAAAAATTATTCCTCAATCCCAAGTGCATATAGGCAAATCCGTGAGCAATAGCTGACAATTTATATATTTGAAATGTGCAAATTAAGCCCTTTCATTTGATACCCAAAACGGCAACAATAAAAATAAAACTGGCCAAGTGCGAGTCAGCATCGCGTCTCTTATCACTTAGGGAGGGTTCCGTACAATACGAAACATAACAGAGTTTCAACCTCATATATCTGATTAATTGATATTACCAAGAATATTTGGTTTGGTCGCGATCTAAAAAGACGAGGCTCGTTTACTAGCGCCATCTATGTCATTTTGCCGAAACTAATTAGATAGATGGCGTTTAAAAACACGTTTTTGTATGGGGACCCTCTTAGATTTTTAACTTTAATTTGTTTTTAGTATTTGTTGTTCTAGCGGCAACAGATATACACGATCTGTGAAAATTTCAACTGTCTAACTATCACGGTTAATGAGCTATAGCCTGGTGACAGACGGACAGACAGACAGACAGACAGACAGATAGACAGACAGACGGACAGCGGAGTCTTAGTAATAGGGTCCCGTTTTACCCTTTGGGTACGGAACCCTAAAAATTGATATGACTATCTTCTTATAGCATAGTCCTCTAAAAGGCGCAATATTCAATTAAATGTGACATTACATGTAACCTATATCGAGCAGACAGGCAATATGCTTCCAACGATACCAGATATTATATAATTGCCAGATATTCATTTGTCAATTATTATTAGCAGTTTAGAAGTACTGAGAGAACAGATTAAAACGCACACTCGTGTTTTAATACCCCTCATTATGCAGCAGTTTCATAAACTACCATTGGGATCGAGACTCGAAAAACCCAAGAAAAACAACGTGTTGGGTGTAATACGGTACGTGTCCCTTTGGCCTGCTGCCAAAACCCGCTTTGATTTCATTCCGGTGCTATTGGCTTAAATGGTACTTATGTTTCTGCCACTGTGAACTTGGTGCGAGGTGCAAATAGTTGCTATGCTTTAATTGCCAATACAGCCTTCATCATCATAACCAGCCTGTGTCAGTCCACTCTGATGTAGGCCTCTTCCAAGATACGTAACTGAGACCGATCTTCGGCTCATTGGAAGAGATATGCCCTAATCGCCACGCTGGGTAGGCGAGTTAGAGTACGTTCAGATGACAAGTGCTCAACGCGCGTTGAACGCGCGTTAAATTTTTGTATAGTATTTACATGACACGCGCTTGTCAGGCGTCGAACGCGCGTTACCGCGGCCGCCAAGGTTCAGTAGTACTAAAACTTAATTCTAATACTTATGAACCCTAAAATACGTTTGGCAGGCGGGTTGGCGATCGTAGGACATAGCTCCTCGCACCGGTGATGCTGCTGCCCATCACCGGCCTGTTATCCGCGTCGAAAGCGCGCGCTCAACTGAACGGAAACATAGAAAACCAATGATCTCAAAGCGCGCGTTGACGCGCGCTGACAACAGTCGAGCGCTAGCGCAGCGCTTAACGCGCGCTTTATTAAAACGCGCGTTAGCATGTGTACGGCCTGAATAAAATATAATATGTAGTTGTAAACGCGCGTTATCAAAACGCGCGTTGAGCGCTTGTCATTTGAATGTACTCTTAGCGATCGCAGGACGTATTCGTCGTTCCTCGCACCGGTGACGCTGCTGCCCGTCACCGACCTGTAGTATTCAGCTACGCCATAATTTGAAATGGTTATACCGCCATTTGTCCGTCGCCAGAGTGGGATGTAAGGGAGCACAAATACCACCTCAGTGCGCCCAGCCTCAATCTCACCTGCTCGTGGTGCATCCTGCTGACCAACGAACGAAGCTCTGGCGACCGACACTGGCGCCTTAAATTACATATATTATCATTAAAAAAAATGTTTTTTTAAACTTACAAATGTTACAAATTTAATATTTAATAACTTATATAAGACTAAAATATTAACAATGACTACTAATTTAAATAAAAACAACAAAAAAATTGAAATTCAGGTCGCTTTTTGCTGGTAGAGTACCCAAAAAGGTGGTGACATTACCTCTTTGAATGGTGAAACAAATATGAGTTGCCCGAGTTAGCGCTAGTATCTTCAAAATAAACGATTTTTTAATTATAACTTGCTATTTAATATTATTTCTAGATTATTGAATAAACTCGAATGGAATGTATATAAAAAGTTCAATCTGACCGTTTTTTCTAATATTTACTGCCTTAAACTTAACAGTGATAATGTAATGATAATATTATCTTTCTTGTCATTGTTGTCAATATTTATTAATTATATAAATTATCATTATCAATCTTCAAATGTAAGGCTATTTGAATATTTTTTTTATAATTATATTATGTAAATAAAATGTTTAAATTAAATACTATTGCTATTAATACGTCCTATTCTAAAAAGTTATATAAAAGCTTATCAGGAATCCTGTCCGATGGAACACTTGTAAACCGTCGTAAAATTTTAACGATTCTCATAAATTTTATCTATTCAAGTTTTTGATGTTGTAAACAGCAAAGAAAGTAATTTTATTAGCTTTTAAGATTTATTTAAATTTGCGCATTTTACATCAATCAAAATCCTTAAAAATACGACGGTGATACTCTCTCTTATTCCGTAAATATTTTTGAAGTTTGTAGTAGTAGGACTTATGCCCGCCTGGGGCGGTACCAATACTTTGCCAAATAATTTTTATCCGTGAAATAAGAATGGTTTCCGGTTGAAATAGCAAGGCGTCCAGTAAAATTACAGGACATGTGAGACTCAACAGCTTTATGTCTCAAGGTAACAGGCGCAGTGCATTGACATGCTTGGCTTTGTCTACCGCTAAGACTTTGTATACCACTGTATCTGTAATATGTAGACGTTATCGCTTACCATCAGGCAAGCGTCGTGCTTGTCCTGTTACCTTATATTATTTAAAAAAAACCATTCCTAGTGTGGCAAGAGTTCATAGACGACGATGACCACTCCCCATCAGGTGAGCCATTTGCTTGTTTGCTACCTATATCATAAAAAAAGGTTTTCAGGTCCAGTGCTGAATCAGTCAACCTTTTTTATGTTTATTATTATTTGCGATACAAGAGCCATGGCCCTATCGTTGAAGTAACAAATAATATCTCTTAGCGTTGCTTTGATATTATGCAATGTCACGCGCGGGTCAGCCCTGTAATGAATGCGCACGCAGAGGCAGCGCGGACTGTTTTGCAAACATCGACTTTTGCTATCCCCCTTAATGTTTTGTCACGAATTTAAAAGCTATGACGATAAAATATATATTTGACATTTTACATTGATACAGTCATAATTACCTAGTTAATTTGGTAAATCTATTTTTTACTAACGGTATTTAGACGCTAATTATCTGAGTTGCACTATCTAATTTTAACTATAACATACGTCAAAAATCTGTCAAACTTCATATTAAATCACCGGTTAATAGTTATAGTTACGGTTAAAGTAACATCGCGCAACTCAGCCTAACCTATCATTTGCTTTAATTGTTAGCATTTTGAACAGGTAAATATAAGAAGCACACGTCTAATAAAATACTTAAAACTAACGGTCGCGCACAAAATATTTGTTATGTTGTTATATCACAGAGATGCCGTGACCACCTTCCTGCTTCATCATCAGAACCATCATCATATCATCTTGGTATAAGTTTTCTTCAAGACAAATCCATCGAGCCCAAACTCGGTGGGGTTATGTAGTTTTATCGCAGAGAAGCCGTGGCCAAATTTCAGCTTCATCATCAGACCTTGGATATCATCGAGGTGCTGTGGCCACCTTCCAGCATCATCATCAGACCCTGAATATTGTCTAAGCGTAAAGTGCTCCTCAAGTCGAATCAATTAAGCCCAAACTCGATGGGTTTATCTTGTTTAGTTCAGAAGTTTCTAAGGCCATCTTCCGCCTCCATCATCAGACCAGCTCCATGGTACGCCATATCATTGTATTGTCACCAATGATACATAAGTTTACCAAATGTGAGTCCAATCGGAAATCGGGAAGTGGGTCTAATTTAGCTTTCAAGATTCTTATCGAACATACATAGTTACATACATACATTGCAAATTAAATAAAAGCTTGTAAAAACAACGATGTCCTAGTCAATGCGAAGTAATTTTAAGTATTCTGTGTCAATCCAATAAAAAAACCGGCAAAGTCAAGTTGGACTCGCCAAACGAGGCTTCCGTACCAACGTTGGTTGGGACCAATTAAGCTAGACCTCTAAATTGTATGAGCGCTCATATAACTCAGAGGCCTATCTTAATTAGCTGGTACTATGTATAATGGGGACATCGTTTAATTTTCAATTTTTTAATTTTTAGATTTTTTCCTTTATTTGCGTTATAAGACCTTGCTTCTTACCAAATTTTATAACTCTAGGTCAACGGGAAGAACCCTATAGGTTTTCGACCCAAAACCTGTACGGCACTTCCGGTTGACCTAGAATTGTCAATTTTGGTCACAAGCAAGGGATTACAACACAAGCAAAGGAAAAATTCCGAAAAATAAAAAAAGTTGTAAATTAAGGTAAATTTTGGTACTTAGAAGTTTTTGCGAAAATCTAAATTTGCCAATATATTTTTATTGTGTTGATTCTTCAGGACCTTGATTTTTATACACCTTATAGGGACTATAGACCTCAGTATCTGGTAAACATTTCTATTTGCTAGGTCCACCCGTTCCTGAGAAAATTGGTAGTGACACACGGACAGACAGACAGACGGACAGACAGACAGACAGACAGATGGACAAGAAAGTGATCTTATAAGGGTTCCTTTTATTACCTTTTGAGGTACGGAACCCTAAAAATGTAAGGATAGATTTTCTTACATTCATTCCTCAACCTACATTTTATCTTGTTCAAGTTAAGCAAATTGATTATAATGTACTGCGAATTTAAAGTCGCTGAATGGAAAAGGCTATGCTGGAGTTTCACTGAAGGATCAAATCCGAAACGAAGTGATCCGATAGAGAACCAAATTAGTAAACAGAAGTGGCAATGAGCCGTCCATATTATTCGAAGAACCGACAACCGCTAGGGTAAACGAAGTCATAAGTGGAGACCGCGAATCGGCGAAAAGTTGTGTATGTAGCACGCCCTCCTAGACTGACTAGAGACCCTAGGTGGAGCAATTATATTCGCAAGGTGGCTGGTAAGAGCTGGATCAGATTAGCCGAGATTCATGCACAGTGCGTGCAATTGATGGGGGCTATGTCCAGCAGTGGACTAGTAAAGGCTGATAATGATTATTATGATAACCATGAATTACGATACAATCTTTGCTTGTAACTATTATTTGCTTTTAGAAAACTGTAAATAATTTACATCGTTAACGAATCGGTAAACATAAAACCGTTGGTGAAACTCAATAATAACAGAATTGTAATAGAGCAATGAAATACGATACTGAAACCTAACTAAGCGAACCGTATTAAAACTGAATGATGACACCTCCGCAAAGCGCCCAATACTGGATTAGTTACGTTCGCACGAATATACTTGTACGATCGTCGAATGTACCGTATATATGGGATTAGTTCAGCGCGAACGGTTTCGTAGATAGAGTATTTACCGAATTGGATTTCAGTATTATAACTCGATATATTCCTTCTATCTACCTATTGGGTTATGTTACCTACCAGAAAATACCCAAGCTTTAATTGCTTGTAAATCGTTCTGGGCACAGGAACTGTACAATATTGTTTAATATCGAAATACTAGCTTACCATCTTGATAATATTTCTGTACATAGATAAGTTTATACTCTTCTTTTAATTGTAGTATGTTTGTTACTCAAATGCTATTTACATTTGATATGTATGTTACAAGAAAGATCGTTAATAAACCAAAAAAAACTACTTGAAATGCTGCGTTATATAGTCATTTTTAGGGTTCCGTACCTGAAAAGGTAAAAAACGGAACCCTTATAAGATCATTTTCTTGTCCGTCTGTCTGTTTGTCTGTCCGTATGTCACCACCGATTTTCTCAGGAACGGGTGGACCTAGCAACTTGAAATTTATACCAGATACTGATGTCTAAAGTCCCTATTAGATATATAAATATCAAGGTTCTGAGTCAACACAATATAAAGATATGGGCAAATTTAGATTTTCGCTTCTATTTGTAAGTACCAAAATTTACCTGTAAGTTACCTGTACCAACGTTCGTTGGTACCAATTAAGCTAGACCTCTAAATTGTATGAGCGCTTATATAACTCAGAGGCCTATCTTTATTTTTTTTATTTTTTTGGAATTTTTCCTTTACTGGTGCTGTAAGACCTTGCTTTTGACCAAAATTGGCAATTCTAGGTAAACCGGAAGTACCCTATCGGTTTTGGGTCAAAATCCTATAGGGTACTTCCCGTTGACCTAGAATCGTGAAATTTGGCAAGAATCAAGGTCTTACAGCACAAATAAAGGAAAAATTCCAAAAAAAATAAAAAAAAGTCTAAAATAAAGATAGGCCTCTGAGTTATGTAAGCGCTTATACAATTTAGAGGTCTAGCTTAATTGGTACCAACCAACGTTGGTACAGAAGCCTCGATGGGCGAGTCCAACTCGACTTGGCCGGTTTTGTTTGTGGTAACAAGTTTGAGGTGTTTATATCCATATCTGTGGAGATACTCTGATGAATATACTTCATGCCATTGATGATCTTTACAAATATAACCATTCAAATTTAGTAATGATCTAACGAGATCATTATGGAATAAACGGATGATATCGGTTTTAAATGTATTATGATCTCTTACGTTACCTCCCACCAAGAGATCATAAAATACATCATAGCACAAAACTAAAAGAATTGATTTAGTTTTCCTGTTCCAAAAACTCCTAGTAGCTTTTAATTTGAATCAATTATTAACATTTACCTTCACAAATAAAAACTAATCGCCACCAGCCAAATGAAAGCGTCCTAAAACCTATCCATACATACGCACGAAGCGAAGGTCCAAAAAACTCCCACATGACAGTTAAAATACACGGACACGACCGGAGAAAATTAAATGGTGCCCCCGTAATAATAAAAATGAGTGTTTGGGTGTTTGGAACACAATGGGAGCGCCGGTTCTTCAATTTGGTCCGACCCTCGCTGTCCACTGGCTCATTATTAAGGGACGTGTATACTGCTTCTGATATTACAGACAATTTTTCGGGCCGCGTGGCACGAGGCACTAAAATTCTGGGGATTTCCGTCGAATGTTGTAATACCAGCGAATTCTTTTCAGAAAGGTTTGATGGAGTCGGACATGGGATGGTTTTGTTTAATTGGAAATGTCCAGCCTCGCTACGCTGGCGATAGTTTATTTTCCGTTGCTCTTTTTCTCAATTCTTCTGGATGTGTTCTTATTTTCAACCGACTTCCCAAAAAGAAGGAGGTTCTCAATTCGTCTCTATGTTTTTTCTATTTTTTTGTGTGTATGTTACGCGATTACTCCGTCAATTGTAAACCGATTTAAATGATTCTTTTTTTAATCGGTAGGATTCGATTTCGAGGTGATTTCATTGTAATTCCATCAAAATCTGATGAGTATCTTCAGAGATATAACAATAAACGTCTCAAGCTTGCTACTGAAACTAACTTGCGCCAATTGTGAACCGATTTGAACTTACTACTAGGGGTACTTTAAGGGTGGGGTACATCTTCACGGTGGTCATATCATACAATTTATTGATACTGATAAGTATCTCCAGAGAAATGGCGATAAGCACTCCAAACTGGTCACTGAAAAAGAACCGATTTAATTTATTTTTGAATAGGTGTAGTCCTTTAGTGAAATTCTATCTAAATCTGATGAGTTTCTCGAGACATATGGCAAAAAAATCTCAAACTTGCTACTGAAAATAAGTTATTTTTCAAAAAAAATAAAACCGACTTCATAACCACAAAAAGGCACTCAAAAGCGAAAAATAATTTACTTAAAATTATTATAAGCGTTACCCACTTCTCTATTTGAAGTCGGTGCCAGCCAAGTCTAATAGGTAGTAGATAGATAATACCTACATGTATCTACCTACTTACTAACCTACATGTACCTACTTACTACTACTACATTCATAGTATCTATCTAATATCCAATAGACTTGGCTGGCACCGACTTCAAATAGAGAAGTGGGTAACGCTTATAATAATTTTAAGTAAATTATTTTTCGCTTTTGAGTGCCTTTTTGTGGTTATGAAGTCGGTTTTATTTTTTTTGAAAAATAACTTATTTTACCTTTTTTAGTGCAAAACAAGTTTTAATTAAATTACATGCATCTATTAAATTTCGTGTCCGGGCCGTTATATACTGACGGTAATATACTTTTTGAAAATTTCAAGTATGTACCTATAACGTTTAAGAAGATACAGATCTGTAAAATGCGCACATATAGACACACGGACGGACGGACGGACGGACGAACAGACAACAAAGTCTCAGAAAGTGTTTATTTGGTAGCCTTTGGGTGCGGAACCCTAAAAAAATTGACTTTAAATGCCGCGCTTAAGTGAAAATATTCACTAGTAATAATGATGTCATCAAGGTATCAAAGGACAATGTCCAAAATGGCCCTGTACAATTAATGCATCTGACACACACGATAATTAATTGTCTATTTTATTACAATAATTCTAAATACTTTTATTACACGGACTAGTTGTATTCCAAAATGAATATTAAAAAGTATTATTTGCGATTATTAACATTAATTGCCGCCATATGGCCAACAGAGTACTGAATCACTCTACTACGTTATAAGAGGCACTTCCCTATATTGTGGATACCCGAATTATGAAAGCACTGTGTAGCCAACCTAGCAACGGAAAGTATTATTTACGTAGTAACTATTATATAATCTGTGGTATTATGCTTATAAATATTTTTTTTTGCAGTGTTGGTTGGTACAAAGTACGTTCATAATTCTGAGTTATTTAATAATGTATGCAGTGTCGCGGGACTGAAATTGCCGCCATCTTCGCCAAATGTCATGTCATGTCAAAAAATGTTAGGTATGTTTAAAAAAGTTTGCACCCTAACAAGACTTTGCCCGGTAGAACATTCCTGTGAAGACAAATTATTTATATTTATATATAATTATGTATTATAATTATTAATATATAATTATTTATTGAGGGCCCGGTGGCGTAATTGGGAGAACGGTGGTACCGAGTTCAAACCGCCGTGCACCAATGAATTTTTCTATCGAAAAATATATGTGCGCTTCTCACAGTGGCCCTCCGGTGAAGGAAAACATCGTTAAGAAACCAATAACCCCCGCATGGTGGTTGGACATATCTAGTGTCCGCCTGGCCAGCTACCACCCTCAAGTTAGAAAATCTGTCGCCAAACATCTAATGTGTTCCGGCAGCTATCCTTGAGAACCAGTGCCCATTCTAGTCCACTTCTCTATCTTCGACCGCATCATCACTTAGCAACAGGTGAGATAGTGGTCAAACGCTTGCCTATAAGATATTTAAAAAAATTATCCCCACCTTTATTTCTATCTCGCTCACAGTTACCGTAAGAATATCTTATATGCAATAGCAACCTCCATTGTGTATAATCTTCTTGGGACTCTTCTAATAAAACTAAGTACATTATCCTATGTTTGAGGTATTTATCTCCATATCTCTGGTGATACTAATCAGATCTCGATAAAATTAAAATGGGACCACCTCGGAAACGTATCCTACCTATTGAAAAATGAATCATTTGAATCCGTTCACAATTGATGGATCAATCGCGTAACATACACACAAAAAAAAAAAAAACAAAAAAAACATACAGACGAATTGAGAACCTCCTCCTTTTTTGTGAAGTCGGTTAATGAACAGCGTGAAATTTTAATTTTTTTTTTGTTTTTTATTAATAACAAGCAGCCCGCCCCGGCTTCGCACGGGTGAAATTGGCGTAAGTAAAGGATCGACAATACGACGGTCGATGGTTATAATCCTAGCTAGTTTCTATGTGTTTTCATGAATCATGGGTGTTCGAACACAGGTAGAGGGATCGATGTTCGGATCGATGATGATCATGAAAAAAATCTGCCGCCATAACCTAAATACTGAGATCGCGCCCGCAGATCGCAGGACGCCACGGTGTGGCCGTACCTTCATACCATTCTAGGCCTAGCGTCTTCCCCATCCTCGACCACATCATTATCGATATCAATATTATAAATGCGAAAGTCACTTTGTATATTTGTTTGTTTGGAACTTCTTTACGGTCAAACGGCAGGACCGATTTAGCAGAAATTTTGCACAAGGATAGGCAGTAACTTCCACAATAGTATACTTTTTAACACGAGCAAAGCTGCGGGACTCAGCTAGTTTTATACGATAGATCGAATTATATTGACATCAAATTGATTTATATCGGTTGGCATCTACAGAAACAGCTATGCTAATAATGTTTACGTAGTAGCTATTGTAGAATCTGTGGTTTCGCTGCAAATATTTTATTAGTTTTCATAGCGCATAATTTTAAATCTGTGATACCTTCTAAAGTTGTCATTTAAATTATATACTGTAATTTTATTCTGTAATGTGTTACCAAGGTTTTTCACGTAATTATTTGTATAAGGATTAATACTGTATTTTAGAAAATAGCCTTGGAAGTTGTGTAATGTTTTTATCTAAAAATTAAAGATTAAAGTAGTAAGTAAATCTTAACAGATAGACATATGCTATCGCGGACTTTTTTATAGGTCTTATTAAGTTCTATAAATATTACATAAAGTCCCCGTCACGAGAAGCTATAAATTATGTAAACAAACATCTTTTACTAAGTAAACATTTTATACTGCGAGATAATAATAAATTGACCATATTCAATCGACATGAAATATAGACGGGTTATATGAAAGTAACAACCTATTTAATTTAGTCGGATCATATTTTAACGACGCAAAGCGCTATCGTTTGTGTTTCTTGGTACCGGACGCAGGGATTGTAAACTATCGGGACGCCATTTTGAAATAAACGCGTCATTCGAGTTTCGAGTTTATTTTCACAAATTCATTTTTTTTGTTGGTCCAAATGTTGTGAACTCCTGAACACTTGTTTACATAATTTATAGCTTCTCGTGACGGGGACTATAGACACTTTTCTTATATCTATTTCCATTTAAGCAAAGTCACGTATAAACGTGTTTTCTCGACCATTTTATTGTCGACTTAGGTTGCAACAAAATAGGTCTCAACGAATGTACCTATGATTTAAATCGGATATTATATATAGCCTATTTTTATTCTAAAAGTCAATCCTAACTATATTTTATTTATATATTTATTTAACTATATTATAATATTATTTATTTATTTCATGGAAAGCTAACAGCTAATACATACATGAGTGTAAAAACAAAATATTTGTTTAGACCGAGAAGCCTTAAGGAGCTTCCGCCAATAGAAAAGTATTTAAAAATGTTTGAATGTTCAAACAATAAGAATTATATAAAGTTATATAAAAATAAAAATAAATGCGTTGGTAGGGTAGTGAAATCAAACAGAAGCGGGAATATGACACTAGCAACAAAACGTTATGTGATATTAATAACTTAACTACCATATAAATCAAACATATAAATATAACATATAAATGCGAAAGTAGCTCTGTCTGTCTGTCTGTCTATCTGTGTCACTTTCACGTCAAAACCTCTGAACCGATTTAAATGAAATTTGGTACACAGATAGTCTAGAGCCTGAAAAAGGACATAGGCTACTTTTTGATGGTGAAAAGAGGGTTGTAAAGGGTTAAAAGGGAGGATAAAAAGTTGCATGGAGTATCGTCATTTTTAAAGCTAGAAGCTTTATTGTTTAGGCTGTTGATTCGATATAAATTAATATGTCATTCAAAGTTTGTGAGGGGGAAGGGGGATTGAGGGGAGGGGAGGGAGGGTGGAAGTGAGGGGAAGGGGAAAGGAGGAGAGGGATGGGAGGTGAGGGAAAAGGGAGTGGAGGGGAGGGGGTGGGGGAAAGGGGAGGGGAGTGGGGGGAAGTGAGGGGACCTTTCCCCTCACTTCCCTCTCCCCCTTCCCTCCCCTCAAGGTGGAGGGAAGAGAGAGGGAGAGGGAAGGGGTGATGGGGAGGGAGAGGGGAGGGGGATTTGCGCGGCGTCGTACGGTGCGCTGTAGGTGGGATACGCATGTGTCTTATTTGTAAAATAATTAGCCTTAATATTTAAAATGCTACCCAAAGACACTATTTCACGGGGACGAAGTCGCGGGCACAGCTAGTTCTTAACCTTTATAATTATAACCTTTTAAATCGGTTCAGTAGTTATTAAGCCAAATCAATACAAACATCCATACAAAAATACAAAAATCCAAACATCCAAAGATAGAAAAATACAAAATGTTCTTTCTTTATAATATGAGTACAGATAGTATAGATTATTTATTATTTTTTAAAACATCGATGCTCTTATTTTTTATGTTTTTAGTAAATCAGGTACTTGAGTTTAATCAACAGGGATTTCGAACAACCTGTAGATTTTTATAATCAGTTGGACATTTGTTCCCATTATAACATTTCATTTGTAGACCGCGAATCGGTGATTGTAGCATAGGACGCCTTAGTGACCAGGGTAGAGCGAAGACATTCGCAAAGCGGTAGGCAGTGACTGGCAACGAAAAGTCAAAGATTGGGCTCTATGGCGTATCTTATTGGGAGAGGCCTGTGTCCAGCAGTGGTTTAAATAGGATATTATATATCGACTTTATCTATCACACTTATAAGTATCACCAGAAATCGTAACAATTATTTATTTGGATTTATTTGGAAACAATAGACTCAAAACGCAACGGATGGCGTGTCTGAAATACTTAACATAAAAGCTTACGTTTCCGTAGTGAACGTCTACTACTAAATATTAACTTTATTTCTTGTTGAATTTTAAGCTGAAGTTTAAGCCACTTAATAATTAATATTACCTACTTGAAACCAAGCTTAAAATATTGTACATTTTAGATGTAAAATAGGTTAATAGCTCGTTAAGTCTCGGCTAATACCGATTATGAGGCGAGATATAAACCTGAATTTGCTAAAACAAAAATGACTTTATGAAATAAGGTGTGTGAGTAAGTACCTACTGTTTATAATTAATATCAGCTGTGTTACGAATTATTCAACAAACGATTAAAATCTATGAATTGATTTATAGCGCAGTAATAATACTTACAAATGTTTAAGCCCTGACGCAAATAGAGAGGGTAATAGGTAAAGGGTATACATTTAACGTGGGTATCTGTGTATCTGTGATCATAAAAAAATACTTATAAATGGTATCTACAAGATGTTCTTCTACTTCTGCTTTTTCTTTTGTGTGTGTTGAAGTGAAAACTTTTTAACGGCATTGTGAACTTTTTAGGATGGGTAAAAATGTTAAACTCGCGTCAGGACGTCGCGTCAGTACACGTGACCTGATCGAAAGTTCGTAAGACGGAGACAGAGTAGAAACTATTTTTGGGATTTGTAAATATTGTTAAACTCGCGTCAGAACACGTGACATATGTGTACAGTATATTTACAAGAAAAAACATATGAACTTATATATTTGAATAAGAAATTTCATTTGTTTTGCAAATACCTAGTATAGAAATTTATAAACAAATATTATTAGATTTAATAAAATGACACAAAATATATACAAACGGAGTAAATACATAGTTATGACATGAGATCTTTTATATTAACGGTACGAGGAATTTCAGGGCTTACAGCATCATAAAGGTAGAAAGATAGAATAGAATAGTTCTTTATTGTTTCACTGTGTTCAGATACATTGATGGTCTTAGATGTATGTGGTAACTTCCTTTCAGGCGTACAATATTCTATGATAATTTAAGAAGATGCTAATAAAATAATTTCAGACTTTAATTCTAAATTAGATAAATGTAAAAATTCATGTTATATCAATGTCAGTTTGGGATAATTGACATTTTGAACACATTTTAGTATATCTAAAATTTCACTCTCAAAATTCCATAGACGTAATACAAAAGGATGGTGCACTGCAGATGTTTTGACAAATTCAATTTAATCCGTATGCTTTGATAATAAGGTTGTAATTCTTTTGTAGAACAAAACGGCCCAAACGAAAGGTAACCGGGTGGGAGTGTGTCCTTGTCTGACCAGCTGCTAGTGAGTGCTATATTTGTTCTATACTGTATGTATAGTATGTATATATATATATAAGTTGTCCATACAAAAGACGGTTTACGCAGTCAAGTTTAATATTAAGGAGAAGGTCTTTGGAAAATTCACTCGCGATAGCCCCCATGGCTAAACGATCGAGAGATGTTACGGCTTCATACGGAAGGAATCCTCAGGATCTACAGTGCGGGGCGCTCGCAGCGTAAGTCAGCATAAGTCAAGTCCTAAATTTTAACTTTTTTTTTCATGAAGTAAGTTAACAGGACAAGCACGACGCTCGTCTGATGTTAAGCGATGACGTCTACCTATTACAGATACAGCGGCATGTTACTGCACTACGTCTGTTATCTCGTCATATAAAGATCGATGCTGGACACATTGCCATTTCAACCGAAAAATATTCCTATTTCACGGCTTAATTAATTGGCAAAGTGGTGGTACCGCCTCAGGTGGACTAGCAGAAGGCCTACCGCTACATTTAGAAGACAATAATGTGTATACTAGTATGGTGCCTTATTCCTGATAAATATGGTATTATTGATAAATATGAGTAAATTTTACATGTAATTACAAAATCGCTAATAAAGTCCATTGTTTTGCCTGCGGTAATAATTCTGTTAACGATTTTATAAATAGGTAAATGTAGACTGCGAAAATGTGATTCAGTAAATAAATACGTAAAGCCATGGTAAATTTCATTTTGCAGTACTATTAACTCTTTAAATGTGCTTATTTAAATGTTCATCTATATCCATACTAATATCCATATCCATACTAATCCATACTCATATTATAAAACGTTTGTTTGTAACTTTGTCACTCTGTCTGTTTGTTACCTAATCACGCTTAAACGGACGATCCGATCTTACTGAAATTTAACAAGGAGATACTTTATAGCATGAGGATGAACATGCTGCTACTTTTTGTAAAAATAAACTCGGATCATACAAATGTTGATTGACAGAGTTTTAGTGATAAAGTTCTAGGTGTACGTGAATCGCGGGTATCAGTTTGTACGATACATTTATTCAAACATGGAATAGAAGTATGTATATATATATAGATTTTGTTTACGTACACCTAGAACTTTATCACTAAAACTCTGTCAATCAATATATATATATATATATATATTCTTTGAAAGATAAACTGGAACAACATGCTAAATAAGGAGACGTAAAAGACGACAAATTAAAAGTATTAAACTGCTATTACGATTTTTCCGTTCGAAATTGATTATACACAAGTAATTATTAGAAAAAAATGAAAACCCGACTATGGTAAAGATTGTTATCAGTAAAACTAAACTGTGAAAAAATAAACTGGCCCAGTGCAAGTCGGACTCGCACTCGTAGGGTTCCGTACCACACTACAGTATTTTGTAAGATCGAGCAAAAAATACCACAATCATTTTTCGCCAGCAAAAAATAATAATTAATAAACATTGTATTTCTTATAACGTCATCTTACGTCTAACAAAGGTGTTAGGGATCGACATTTCAATATATCGCCATCTATGCGACGTTTCCCTAACTAAGCGTTCATAGATGGCGTTACATTGAAATGCCGAACAAAATACGTTTCTTGTACGGGGACCTTCTGTTATTTTTAACTTTATTCTGTTTTTAGTATTTGTTGTTATAGCGGCAACAGAAATACATCATCTGTGAAAATTTCAACTGTCTAACTACCACGGTTCATGACATACAGCCTGGTGACAGACGGACAGACAGACAGACAGACAGACAGACAGACGGATGGCGGAGTCTTAGTAATAGGTACCCTTTGGGTACGGAACCCCAAAAATCTTGTTACGACACTGCACAAGCTTAAATCCATCAAGCAATTTAGGCTACAGAGCGTGACAATGAAATATACATAAGTACGTACACCCTCTTTTGGTACAGTTGGGTAAAACGGAAGAATGTATGTGCAGTCGAAGAAATAATTTCATTTGATCATACCGAACGAAAAAAAAACCGACACACATGCCTTGAGATGTTTATCTCTATATCTTCGGAGATAATTGTCATACCTCGATAAAATTTGAATGGGACCGAACGGAAGGCATAATCAAACAAAAAACAAAACAGTCGAATAGAGAACCTCCTCCTTTTTTTTGAAGTCGGTTAAAAAAGGAGTAGAACTATTGTATGTCACTTAGCGTAATATTAAAGTCACTATCTTATTTCTAAGCTTATAGTTTTTAACGCGATTACTGTCGCCAACAAAGATATGTATTGCTTTCATTATTTACATCTAGGTTTAATATTTAATGTAACTCGAATAAAACATCTAAACCGTTATCTATAAAGCAATTGCCTGTTAATTATACACTACAGTTTATCGATCATTTTAGGCTCGGATTCAACGGTCCCAAGTCACGATGGTAGGAAGTGGGAGTACCTACCGGCCCGAGAAAGCACACTTTATTTAGCAAGCAGTAGCTTGGTTTACTATTTGCTAGAGCAATTAGAGCGATAGTAATAATTTAAGAACGTTTACAGAACGAAAAAAACCGATTTCACATGCCGCGATAGTGAAAATATCCACTAGTCATAATCATGTCGTCAAGGTATCAAATTTGTTTATATTGTTTATCTCCATATCTCCGGAGATAATTATCATATCTCAATAAAATTTGAATGGAACCAAACAAAAGGCATCTCTCAAACAATCAAAGAATTTTCCAAATCGGTAAAGATTTGACGGAGTTCTGAGGTAACAAACATAAAAAAATTAAAAGAATACAGTCGAATTGAGAACCTCCTCCTTATTTGTGAAGTCGGTTAAAAACTAGCAGTAATCCTAATATCTACTAATATTATAAAGGCCAAAGTTAGTGTGTGTGTTTGTTACTTTTTCACGCTAGAACTACTGAACTGATTGAGCTAAAATATGGTATGTATATAGCATACAACTTTTTAATAACACATAGGATACTTTTTATCCCTACATTCCTATGGGAAAGATATCTACTCGGGTAAAACCGCGGGGCAGAGCTAGTGATAAATACATATTTACTGCCAATTTTAATAATTGTTATATACTATTGCTCTACAGTGTCCAAGCGGATAAATTTGGAATTTAAGCTTGTAACTTTTCATTTTAAAAATATTATTTAAATCAAGCAGCTTTATAATTTTAACGTATGCTCAATCCCGTCGCAGGCTTCAGCTTTCAGCATCAGGCTTCAGCCTTCGACTGGATCTATAATCATATTATAAAATAAAAAACCTGGTATTCTCCACAGGCATCGCATCGATTTAAGGCTGCGTTGTCCGTTAGCCAGTTAATATAAATGTTTTATTAGCTAGTTATATTTGTAACTGTTACAACGTCTTGTATAACGTAATGTTCAGAAAAGGACGGTAGCATGGTGCGGTAGCGATAGCGGATAATACTTTAATTGATGACTGAAAGCTTCATGTGCGTGAAATATGTTGCAGGAATTGGAAGGAAGAGGTCCCAATTTGTAGGGTAGATGGTATATTATACTTGGTCATAGTGAAATTGGTGTAACTTGAAAAATGTTATCAGTAATTTTTTCCTTAAGCACTGTTTGATGATTTTTGTTTCGTAAATTATACATTACCTACTTATAGTTTAGTAGATTACTGATTTTTTTAAACTTAAAACTATATTTTATTTGCAATAATTTGACTATGAGATTGAAATTGTCGTTACTAGTCAGGAAAGTACTGAAAAAATTGGAAACATTTTAATGTCAATACTTTGTAGTTTGGTTCTATACAATATTGAAATCTAATACATGTGATAAGAGAGGCCTTTGTCTAACAGTGGAGGAATACTGGCTGTTAATTATGGTGATGATTATAATATGTGTATTGCTAGAGAAAATAACTTTGTGCCAATTTTTAAGCACATTTCGCGCACCAAGGATTATTAGATTTGCCATAGTTTAACGTCTTATGGAAGAGTGCAGAAATAAAACATAAAATTTATATTAAGTATGTGTAAGGTTCAGTTCACGACGTGACGTAACGATGCTTTTGGTTTAGCGAGAAGCCGCGCGGCTTCGCGGAGTTAATAAATACGCGCCGCGTCGCGTTGCGTCGCGGTTTGAGCTGACCCTAACAAATACAAGAAATTACTATCGATAATGATTGAATTTTGACTAAGCAACTATTGGTTTTTGAACATTCCGCTTTCACTTATCACATAATTGAAGGTTAAAGTATGTCCGTCACGCAACACACTGGTTTTAAGGCTGAACGATTATTTAATAATAAATTTGTTTTAGCTATAAAACATGTTCACGTGATTCCAACGCTGTTGAGTGGTAGATAAATAGCGTTTCATTATTTTCTCACTATTGTATGATTGTGTGAAATACAATTTGTCAACATTAAATAAAAAAATATTGTTCGCATTGATTTAAATAGAAGGACCTGGCCAAGAGAACATTTAACTGATAAATGAAAGGGGTTTGAGATCGATAGGATTGAGGGGTCAACTTATACTAGGCAGAAAGGTATTTCAGAAGAAATTATTGTTGATTGCCACGATTTTACGAAGGACGACCCCTACTGAAGCGGTTTTAGTGCCAATAAGTTCGTACCACAGCCGCGGGTGCATTGGCGGCCTCGTCCTAACGGAATAACAATATGTCTATAGTTGTTTGTTGTGCTAAGTGTGCAAATAAATTTGAGGGCCCGGTGGCGTAATCGGGAGAACGTTCGGCTTTGATGCCGTGGTACCGAGTTCAAACCGCCGTGCACCAATGGATTTTTCTATCGAAAAATTTATGTGCGCTTCTCACAGTGGCGCTCCGGTGAAGGAAAAACATCGTTAAGAAACCAACAAAACCCCCGCATGGTGGTAGGACACTATCTAGTGTCCGCCTGGCCAGCTACCACCCTCAAGTTAGAAAATCTGTCACCAAACATCTAATGTGTTCCGGCAGCTATCCTTGAGAGCCAGTTCCCATTCTAGGCCTAGCGTGCTTACCATCTTCGACCGCATCATCACTTACCAACAGGTGAGATAGTGGTCAAACGCTAGCCTATAACGTATAAAAAAAATAAAAAATAAATAAATTTGGTACACAGATAGTCTAGAGCCTGCGTAAGGACATAGGCAACTTTTTAATGCGAAAAAAGGGTTGTAAGGGGTTGAAAAGGGGGATGAAAAGTTGTATGGAAGTATCGTCATTGTAGGAGCTAGAAGATTGAAACTTATTTTTTAGGCTGTTGATTCGATATAAATAAATATGACATTCAAAGTTTGTAAGAGTTGTACCCTCAAGGGTGTAAAATAACAAAAGGGGATGAAAGTTTGTATGGAAATATGGAAGGTTTATGTGAATGTTCTACTGAACGGATTTAAATGAAATTTGGTACACAAATAGTCTAGAGCCTGAGAAAGGACATAAGCTCCTTTTTAAGTGCGGGGAAATGGAGGGGGAGGGGAGGGGAGGGAAGGTGGAGTGGAGGAAAGACGGGGGAGGGGAGGGGTGAGGGGTACAGAGAGGGGGAGGGGGGATTAGCGCGGCGTGGTACGGTGCGGTGCAGGAGGGATACGCATGTGCCTTATTTGTAAAATAATTAGCCTAAATATTTGAAAATGCTAGTCAAAGACACTATTCTACGCGGACGAAGTCGCAGGCACAGCTAGTTATTATATTAGCTTAATATTTTACTAACTGCGCCGCGTAGCTTTGCCCGCGTTTAATCCCGGCATTTACTAAAACAAAGGTCGTTGAAAATTACAAATGTTAGAAATATAAGGACTAGTCAATACTCGCGACTTCGATCAAGAATTTTATCACTGAAAAGCTCTGTCAATAATTTTGTGTGATCTGAGTAATTTAAGTGTAAATATAATAATACTTCGTCAATTTGGCTATCTGACAAGGCAGCAATAGCCCAATGGATAGGGTGTCAAACTGGCGATCGAGAGGTCGTCAGTTCGCACCAAAAAAAAAAAAATAATAAACCGATTGCTATGATTCTTTTTTTAATCGATAGGATACATTTCTAAGGTAGTCCCATTATAATTTCATCGAGATTTGATAAGTATCTCCAGAGCTATGACGATAAACGTCCCAAACTTGCTACTGAAACTGACTCGCGGGGCATGGAATTCGGTTGTTTTAGTTTTTAAACTATCTTAATTATTATACTATTAGTCTGGATGAAATCAGTATAGATGTCGCAGCCAACTAGCTCCATTAGTCGTTCAATCAACAGCCTAGCCTCTTTACTTTCAACTTCAGTGGCCTGAATGATATTCAGCCATAGTGTTTATGACAACATGCTTAGTCTGACACTAAAGGTCACATCGAGGCCTCCTGCGTCCGCGATGCGCGTTCGCTATCTGATTTTCAATCGTTTTCTGATCGCCGTAGATCGCGTTTGGTGTGAACCAGTCGGCACAAATACTACTGCGATATCTGATCGCCGCCTAGATCGCGCGCACAGGTCGCCGCGGTGTGGTCGTACCTCAAGGCAAAACACTAGATAACAGTGACCACCGAGTGACGTGCGCTGATGAGCGCAGCGAGGAGGGTAGCCGCAGCAGCAGCCGAGCATCACCAGAACCGACGCCATGGCGTTTAAATGAAGGTATAGAAGACCTTCAAATGGCTGATTATCATTCAGACCGTTAGTTGAACGGAGCTGTTTGGTAAAAAGGCTAGGCTGTTGATTGAATGGCTAATTATGGTTTTTGGCTGCGACATATGCATCAAACGGAAAAATAAATAAAAGAAAATATGAGGATTGTCAGATTTATCCAATATGACAGTGTCAAACTATTGCGTTCATTTTAAAAGACATGTGTAGGGATTCCGAAAACTAACAAGTTTTTTTTAAGAAAAAAATATTTTATTAACAAGTTTTGCCTAACAAAAGGCAACCTCAAGGGATGTTAACTGTAACAACTAAATTGTAACTAAGTATTATTAAAGCCAAGATTAAACCTGAATATGAAACAGAGTTTCGGTTTGACTTTCATCTAAAAACTTTAGCATAGTTAAAGTAAATATGTAAGTACCTACGGTTACCTTTTACAATAACTTCTTTTAATTATTTTAGCAACAAAGTTACGTACTCTGAAAACCAGGGTAAATTAAGCAATACAGTGTGGAAATAAATTTCATGCAATCGCAGTAATTGTACGTAATTATAAACCAGCATGGGCTGGGTAAGGTCACATTACGTTGAAACCTCGCTTCTTGTGATATTGCACTCGAACATGCAACGAAGGAAAGGAAATATACCTATACTGGATATTACTGAATATTACTGGAAGGAATTGTTTTGTTTCTTTTTTCATCAACAGCCAATAATTCAAGATCGTTTAAAAAACTAAAAGAACCGACTTTAAATATAGCGCTAGTCATATTCAGTACCAAATTTGAGGTGTTTATGTTCATATCTCTGGAGATACTGAACGCATCTCGATTGATCGAGAAATTTAAATGGGTACTACCTGGGAAGTATATACCATTTTAAACAAAAAATAATTTTTCAAATCGATTCTGGCGTCTTCGAGAAATCGGTGAAATACAAAAGAAAAACCCGACGAATTGAAAACCTACTTCTTTACTATTTATTTTAGGCATATAAGTGCGCTGCAATTTGAATGGATATTTTAGACATTAACTCAAAAATATTTGAATATCTCGGTTGAATTATGAATAAGGTTAACACACCAAGCAGGCTAGCAAAAAGCCAACCACTAAAATTGTCCTACCACTAAATAGCTTTTCATTTAAAAAGTAAAGGGGTCGTATGTACTTAAGGCAAGCGTTACCACAATGAAACTTCTACCTTCACCAAAATTATTAAGTAAATTGGTAAGGCAAAGGTTGGCTCAACCAAAGGTCGAACTATGCCATACCTACCCTTTTATAATAAAGAAAAAGGAAAACTTCACCCTGAAGTAGTTACCGTGTGGAACCCTCGTAGGTGATCGCGTGACCACAGAAGTGGGATCTAATTCCGAGACCCACTTAGCCAATTATCGAGGGTTGACGTGTTGCCTCGCCTTCTGATGGTTCAATTCAACCAATAATTTTTCGTGACGATGTTTATTTTTTTTAAAGTTAAACAAAACGTTTACTAATAGTAGAAAAAGTTACGGCCGCAGTTTTTCCGAGATTAAAGTATGCATTTCCTATTGACTATCCTTGAACTGATTGAGACCCACCGCGGCATCCTGCGATCTGCGGGTTCGATCTCAGTACTTTTCAATTGTTTTGTGATCGCGTTTGGTGTGAACCAGTCGGTACAAATTAGGAGTGGGCGTTATGTAGCATAGATCGTTTCCACAACGTTGTCACAGATCGACAACGCAAACGTTATGGACGAATTTCATAACCGTCTATTTTTCAAAACCGTCTATTAAGACTTAGACTGTTGTTGCGGACCGTTGCGGCGGCAACGTCACGTCACACTTCGTATGCAATGTCGATAGAGGGAGAAAGGAATACTTTTTCTAGTGTCTACTACTGTTTGCAAGCCTTGCCAGGTTAAATAAATTTGGGTCGGACGGTAAAGTGTAGATGTAAATAGAAGTAAAATAATTAGGAAGATTTGAAAAATAAACATTACAGACTTTCACATTGTACCTACCTAATATTACCTATACATAAATATCTATTTCGTAAAGCAAACACCGTTTAATAGATGCATTTAAGCAACTATCTATTAACATTGTTAAAACGTAGACATCTATTAAACGATGGTTGCGAAATAGATCGTTGTGAAATAGACGGTTTTGGCAACGTTATTGTAACGCAGATAACGTTGCGTTATGTTTTCTGAATAACGCGTAACGACACACTACTAGTACAAATACTATGGGCTATCTGATTGCCGCCTAGATAGCGCACACAGGACGCGGTGTGTCGTACCTTTAGTCGTGAAGAAGTCAAAACAAACAAACTAGCTGACTTTAGCATTTATAATATACTAGTTGACCCGGTGAATTTCGTACCACCTAACAGACAATGAATGTCGTGTTACCTTTTAGATGAATTTGTTTTAGGCTTTTATGAACGTAATAAATTAATACAAAAGAGATATTAAGTTTATTAATGTATTATGGCAATACACATATATAGAATAAAAATTGGTAAAAATGGTTTTTGGAAATATAAACTGTATTAAGTTGCTTGTAAGCATACATTTCTGAACGCACGCATATTTGACAACCAATAAATATGTCAAACAATGATCATTACTGACAATATTTAACATTTTTTAAATCTACGTGACTTGAATTCACAAAAACTTGAAGAATTTTTACTTGACACGGGCTAAATACACTAATCGTGTGGACCCATAATTATATCAAAAAAAAATACGCAATAATCCGAATATTGTAATGCTATCCACATATGGGAAGAATGTTTATACTTGACACTGGCTAAATACACTAATCGTGTGGAGCCATAATTATACAAAAAAAAATACGGTGGGATAAACAATTGAACATCAAATGATTGGCAGTTTTTAAGCCCAGGAACATTTTGGCAAAATATTTTTTCTTATATAATTTTTTTAGGTCAATTATTCATTGTTTTTAATACTTATTATCCTATTCCTGACAAAGACAATTCCAAAAATACAAAAATCATAAATATTGGCCTAGCCGTTCTTGAGTTATAAGTGTAGTAGCTAACACGACTTTCTTTTATACGTATAGATCTGATGATTATTTGAACTGTTGCAAATTTTACACATTATAGACTTCAAGAATGTCCAAAACTGGAGTGACGTACTATACAGTGAACCAAAACCGGAGGTGGAATTCTAATTAAATCTAGGCTCTGGCCTATTATATTTCAATATGGATCTAAATCGGTCTAGTTGATATTGGACAACCGATTCGGATCTCGACCGCTGGGAATGCTTAGGGAAGAGATGACGATATTCTGTGAGACGCGAAGTGCCGGTAAGAAGACTAAGCTTTCAGGAGAATCTCTGCACTGAGGAATTATCTCAAATTCAAACGTCATTCGTCAGAGAACCAAAGTTATCGACATAGCTCAAAGGATTAGCAAGCCTAAGTGGCAGTGGACTTGTCAGATCTGTCGTAGAACAGATAACTGTTGGGGTAGACGTGTTTAGAGTGGAGACCACGGCTCAGTCAACGTAGTGTAGGGCGCCCTCTAGCTAGATCATCGGTTGGAAGCAAAGAGCTCAAGATCGAGCTCAGTTTAGCGTGCCAAAGGTGAGGCTTATGTCCTGCAGTGGACTGATATTTGGAATTGAATATTGCTACTTTGTACATACCTAAATTATTATTTAAAACGTAGGCACATTTTACGATCGAGAAATAAGACGCGCTTTTAATTACTTATTCCAATGTGTTACTTACTGTACAACTATCGGATATTGTAACAGTAATGATTGATATTACTGCTCCGTCTGAATCCGAACCAGTAAATTCGAAAATAATGCTGACATACATTGTTCACATAAAATCAGAAATGTAATTAGGATTTCGATAAACGCGTGCGTGTTTTTTCGGAGTGATTCTTTAACACGTTGGGCACTTTTGCGATGGGGAAAACGCTCACATACGTTACGTTACGTTAGATACATTGTTACAAGAAGTTTTCACTTCGTGACGCGCAGTCTTGAGTTTAATTACTCATGTGGTTCGGTCTTCGGAAATATGAAGCAGAAATCATCAATTACACATATCAGCCTTCAAAAGCAGTTGCTCTTTGTAGTGACAACAAGTAAAATATTTCATCTGCAAACTCATAACTGGTTCACAAAAGTCCGTTTGATGCAGTTCTCTCTGAGGTGGAACTCAAAGCTGTGAATACGAAAACTTTCACGGAGATATAGCCGCCGGCATGCAGCAATCGAAAACGCGATCAAAGGGTGGTTTTCTAAATAGTTCTGAAATGGTTTAAACCAGTTTCAAATGGTCAGACGCGGCTTAAATTACAAGATATCTACCTTTTTAGGGTTCCGTACCCAAAGGGTAAAACGGGACCCTATTACTAACACTCCGCTGTCTGTCTGTCTGTCTGTCTGTCTGTCTGTCCATCTGTCACCAGGCTATAGCTCATTAACCCTGATAGTTAGACAGTTGAAATTTTCACTGATGGTGTATTTCTGTTGCCGTTAGAACAACAAATACTAAAAACAAAATAAAGTAAAAATTAAAGGGGGGTAATACCATACAAACGTGTTTTTAAACGCCATCAATCTGATTAGTTTTGGCAAAATGACATAGATGGCGCTAGTAAACGAGCCCCGTCTCTCTAGATCGCGATCGCGACCAAACCAAATATTCTTGGTAATATTAATTAATCAAATATATGAGGTTGAAACTCTGTTATGTTTCGTATTGTACGGAACCCTCCCTAAGTGTGCGATAAGAGACGCGATGCTGACTCGCACTTGGCCAGTTTTATTTTATCCGACTAAGCAAAAGGGAGGGTTATAAATATAATAATAATAAGTGAATATATTTAGTGAACACTTCAAAGCATTAATCAATTAACTTCCATAATCTATATAAGACATTTAAACTGTGGGATGGACTCACAGACTAGTAGAAAACTGTGTATTCTGAGACAGGTTATGTTTTTGACCGGTATGTGGGTATGTATGTGTGTAAGCATGTATGTATGTATGTTCATCAATTCCCTCGTAACTTATAAACTTCTAATTATAGTTTGACATATGAGGTGTCGTTGGAAGTATCTTGTTTACCCGCTTATTATAGGCTATGTGACGTCACATGTAATTGAATATGGCGCCATCTAAGAGGCACAAAGTTAAGAACAAGGTTTTTTTATTCGCCCCATCCCATCATGTGTAGTATTATTAAATAGGATTTTAAAATTCATGAAAATCATTCGATAATTATATTGTATCGTGTAGTTACATGTAATACATGTTTTATTGTATACCATACATATTGATAGTGTCGTTCAGAGGATAGAGTTACCACAAAAAGTTAAGACAAGACTTATCTTGTCATCAATCACCTTAACTGTATCACCTTTACATATTTTTTACAGCTGTTACACAGAAGCTTATTCTTCACTCTCCGCGCAATCCTTTCCCTTGCACAGCAAACATATCAGCACCAAACTTCAAAGAGGAATGCAGAGCAGTTGTGTGATGGTCGATTCTGTGTTAATAATAATGTATATATGCAAATAAGAAATGCCCGTTTATGAAATTCCTAAAATCGTGACACTACTAAACTCACATAAACTAATACAATCGTTTTAAGACGTATAATAAGACTCATTTTGCATGTAGCGTCGCGCGTAAAAAAATTTTTTGCATTTCTGTTTATATATGAGTTCTTAGGTATCCAATATTAAAAAAAACACTTAATTGAGAATCTGCCTTTCTATTCTAGTCAGTTGATTTAACTCTTTGAATAATATCATCATTTGTTATTTAGACAAAATAGCTATTTTGAAAATAATAATATATCAAATAGAGCTTAAAATGTTCACCAGATAGCGAAATTGGCGACGTTTTCAACACCGAAGCACCTCCTTATTTTGCTATCGTCGCGTTTCTAAACATTAAACAAATAACGGTCTCTCTTGCAGTATACATATTAGCAGCATATTAAGTACCTACTTTTATAGTATTTTGTTATATTATCAACTGCAGTATCCCAGAATGCTAGCACCCAAAAGAAAGTACCCAGGATTTTGCAACGTCATATTTAATTAATTGATTCGTTCAGACGTGCAATTGTTTTTTTTTATTAATTTATAATATTTTATACTACACTAGCTGAAGCGGAAGTAAACCCTTTCTAACAAAGAAAAACTTTTCAAATCGGTTATTAAATGACGGAGTTTTGATTCTTTACGTTTTCAACGGCCATATTCATACGGCCATATTTTGAATTTTTTTTAAAAACAATGGTTTCCAGGGTACATTTCAGAATAATATATGGTCGTACAAAACAAAATAAACTGGCCAAGCGCAAGTCGGACTCGCACTCGTAGGGTCCCGTACCACACTACAGTATTTTATAAGATCGAGCCAAAAATAACACTATCATTTTTCGCCAGCAAAAAATAATAATTAATAAACATTTCATTTCTTACAACCCCATCTAACGTCAAACAAAGGTTTTAGGGTTCGACATTTCAATATAACGCCATCTATGGACGCTTAGGTAAACGTCGAAAAAAACACGTGTCTTATATGGGGACCCCTATTATTTTTAACTTTTTTCTGTTTTTAGTATTTGTTGTTATAGCGGCAACAGAAATACATCATCTGTGAAAATTTCAACTGTCTAACTATCACGGTTTATGAGATACAGCCTGGTGACAGACGGACAGACAGACAGACAGACAGACGGACAGCGGAGTTTTAGTAATAGGGTCCCTTGTTTACCCTTTGGGTACGGAACCCTAAAAACCGACTTTACATGCCGCGATAGCCAAAGCACTGGCTATAATATGTGCCATATAGATTGGCACTAAAGTGCGTTGACCTTTCAGTGGTCTAGCAGCGGTGACAAACCTTTTATGACTGTGATTGTAACTAGGTTTTCTTTTTATTAGCGGTGTGTTCTAATTTTTATGTGCCACTAAAATATCCAAAGTGTTTTTTTCTGAAACATGTATACATATTTATTTGGGTTGCAGTCTGCATTAATATATTGGGTTTAATGGAAGATTAATGTGTGTTGGAAAATAAATAAATAAAATATATTTCATATAATTTATTTTATATTGATGTTACATTTATATATAATTGCCATCACTTAATTCTTGCCGAAATAAATTTATAAAATAAATTAATTTATTATTGCCGACGGTGACGCATCTCTATTGCTTGACGTAAAAAAATGGTCCAGGTAAAGGGACATAACTCGCGTTTTGTATAATTTTAGCAAGTAGTTTCGTAAGTATTATAAAAGATGTAGCAATGATTATTTTTTTTAATTTAAAGTAGAAAAATTACAAAAAGAGATGTTCGTTAATAATCATTAAAATAAAGTATAACATAGAATAGTCTTAGCGCGTTAAAATGCCATTTTTATAATAAAAACGGATAATAAATATCGAGATCATGAAAATACGACATTAAATATATCAAACGTGTTCTAGTAAAATGTAGAATTGTAATAAACATCAATGATAAATAGATATTTTTGGTTTTGATTTTGGCAAAATTTTAAGTTACACTCATTTTTGCTTACCGGCTGACGAGAGGTCGATGCACTTTTGTGCGAATCTAGATGGCACATATTATAGTTATAATATTGTCATCAAAGTATACAAATTTGCTTATATTGTTTATCGCCATATCTCTGGAGATAATTATCAGATTTCGATAAAATTTGACCAAACGGGAGGCATAATTTAACAAAAAAAAAATCAAATCGGTAAAGATTTGACGGAGTTCTGAGGTAAAAAGCATAAAACAAAAAATACAGTCAAATTAAGAAACTCCTCCTCTTTTGTAAAGTCGGTTATAAATCAAGTGGTTCATGGCTTGAAGTTGAGGCCTCTATTATTTCGCCAAAGGGCCCTTATTGTAGGTAAATAAGCTACTGCATTACAGTACACAACACTTGTACTTTACTTCCAGAGGCGACGAACACCGCAAAGGGCTCGGGATCCGTTTTAATTAGTTTTATTTCACGAATCCGACTTACGAATCTTATAAAACGTTGCGGTTGAACAATTTTAATGAAAGGACTACCCACTTCTTCGGAAAGTTGTTTAATTTAAATGAAAATTATGTTTTTAGCAAAGTGTGCAGTTTACCGTAGTGTTCTATTTGTCTTAACTTTAAAGCGTATGATATTATGTTTATTCATATTGGAAAATTATGAGAGCGCCGTGTAACGATATACATCGATTTACTACATTTCCGTGTATATCTTAGTATAGACGACTTCCATAGACTCGCCATTATGCCGGCGGCACCAAGTGCGGCACCGGCTTCTCATTTTTGGTTGTGAAAAATTTACTTTTGATTCTTCACCCGTACATTTTTTTTGTAGACATCCTAGTATCTTCCTCTACACTAAAGTCCCGATCTGTTCCGCTGTCATTCTTTCAAATTTTTAAATTTTAAAATGTTCTCTAAATATCTAAATAAAGAAACATAAATAATCAATATAAAAAAATGTGAATCATGAAACCTGAATGAAGGTGATTAAAGAAATAGAAATACTACAGCTGATAATAATATAAAGATCTTTCGATTAATATCGGTTAAAGTACATTATGCAATAACAATATTAAATTCTTTTTCTACATAAAAACGGGCCAAGTGAAAATCGGATTCACTCTAATAAGGGTTCCGTACCACAATAAAATCAAGCGAAAATATTCAAAAAACATATTTTTTGACGTTTATTTTTAGCTTTACTTTGTATTCAGTATTTGTTGTTATAACAGCCATACACACTTCATGTATGTGATTTCCAAATGTCTATCAGAACAGTGTCTATCCAAACAGCCATTTTCACGGATATCATTTAATGACATACGGAAAATGTCCACGGACCCTGGACACCTTTAGGTACGGAACCCTAAAAAGGTAACCTAAAATTGGGGTATTACCAAACTAATTGCTTAACTTTACACATTAACATACTCAAAAAGTTTGACAAGAGGTAGTTTCATCACCATTGCTTTTAATAAAGCAAAAAGGCAAAATCAAGTGCCCAACCCGGGATCCCAACTTTTCGCCCACAAATTTGTCGTCCACGAGATAAACAAAGCTCCAGGAACAACGTAACGTGGAGTTGGCGCTATGAATATAAACAGTTAAATTAGGGCACGGCAACGCGTCGTATGATATACAGTGTGTGCGCCTAATTTAATTCAGCTCTCCAAATTTAACGTCCCTATGCGACGCAGGTTTAGGTTTTGGTTATAATTTTGCGAGCGTTTTCGGGATTAATAGGATATACTCGTAACTTTATTTGCGTGAACAATGTAAAATTTTAAAACACTTACATTCTAAATTTTAAACCACTCCCGACTGATCTTTGTGACTTTTGTGTGTGATTTGTAATCTATTCATTGAGGCCACTCCAATGATTCCAAACTCGACATCTCTGCTGTAAGTTGGTGAGGAGTTAAGTATTCTGCAGATTCTATAATAGGAGATGTGCTAATGCTGGGATTAGGTCAATGCTCTATTTATTCAAAGGGTCAATGCTGCCATGTTCTTACAATATCGTTGAAGTAAGAGGATACCGAATTTCGAATTGATCAGACCAATGAAAGTTGATTTCTTAGCGTTATCAAATAATTAAAAAAATCATAGTCTTAAAACGGATGATCGGATTTTCATGAATCATTGCTAAGAACTTTCTCGATAGATGTGTGAAATCAGTATCTTGATGGTCTAGTTTCTCTCACGTTTAGGCAGAAGTAGTACAATAAGATATTTGTTAAATTAGTTAATATAAACAATATATAAGATATGTATTTATTAAATATTGTTATATTGTTTTTATTGTACATAAAATTAGTATACATTGAATAGATTACGTTTTATTTAACATTCAATCACAATTAAAATGTTTTATTAAAAACGTTCTTTAAAATTTTATTTGAACTAATTACTATAATATCTCAACAAACTTAAAAAACATCTACATGATTAAAATTAATTTTAAACTATAACTATGTATAAACTACTCCTAAAACTATAAAACATTAAATTGAATAATTAATGAAATTAAGATATTTACATAAAATCTTTACATCTCACGAAGAAAAAAAATCAAATCGGTTTGAAAATTGGATTAAAATAATTGGATCAAAATATACAATAAGCGCATGTTTTAGCTTTGAACTAGCGTGCGGCTACACATAACATAAAAGTGGCGATACAGCTAACTGTGTTCTGCACGCTAGTTCAAAGCTAAAACATACTCTCTAAAAAAATTTAAACCTGTCACATGACAAGTCAATCATTTATTTAGGGCTGAATATAATTAACGGAACTTTTAATTTAACGAAGTAGTCATGATTATCAGTGACAGCCAGTATTCGTCCACTGCTGAACATAGGTCGCTCCTACGGCCCGCCTGACTAACTGAGCTCGATCTTAAGCTCCTTGTTTCCAACCGGTGCCAGCCAGCTGCACCATGCTGCATGATAATATGCATATCATCGCTCCACATAGCTGGAGGGCGTCCTACGCTTTGTTGTTTACCGAGCCATGGTCTCCACTCTAGAACACGTCTACCCCAACGGTTATTGGTTCTACGACAGATGTGACCGCCACTTCAGTTGTATCAAAAAAATAAAGTCAAAGAAATAGTAAAATTTAAGAAACAAGCGCATTTGCGCATCAATCATAAGCATCCTGTTTTGAAAGTATTTGACCAACGCCAAAATAATTTGATACAATGACGCGATTTGTTCTTTAAATGAAATCCGGCCGCGGGACAAAGAAGATAGATTAACGTGGAAACGTCCAAGTAATTGTGAAAAATGCGAATCCTTTCCGAGCAAAAATGGAGATTTCAACAACTTGGGAGCCGACAAATTGATATTTAAACGGCGGCATTAGAATCATTTGGATATTTCTTTCGATAAATTGGTTAAAGGTCGAATTCAGGGTTTTTAATCTTAGAATATTTTAAATTTTGATTGAAATACTATGATATTTTCTCAGAAAAGGTAATTCGGATAAGATAGTTCAGTTTTCATATCAGTGTAATAAGATATTTTAGAACACGAAAGCTTTTAATGGGACCATCACAGTAACGAAAGTATAATAAGTGGAAAAAACTTAAATTACGACTTCACATGCCACGCATGTCTGTTTCAGTAGCAAGTTAAGGATATTACATACATCTATCTCTGTGATATCTTCCGATCGTGTAAGTTGTTACGTAAGCTGCCTTCTATCAAATCTGATGAACAGGTTTTTGGAATAAAGATTGTTTTAGAGGATCAGATGTAGAGTCGTAAAAGTTTTGAAATAGATTTTTTTCCATTTACGTTGTTCTGACAAAATTGGCGGCGCATTTTCATGTAGTTCTTCCATATCCATTTTGATTCTGATATACGTTCCTGCACTGAAAAAATTACAAAACAAACCATTAATGTCGCTATTAGTGGTCGCTATAAATATTCAAACATTGTCATAAAAATATTTGCAACTTCATTTCGCACGCCATTAAAAACATTGTATTTACAGAGTTATTTAGTACGGGTACAACATGCGATGTGGCAACACGTTATATAGCTTTTTCGAATTCCACCATGGTTTTTTAATGAAACAGAATAATTTGTAATGTCTATTATAATAATGTAAGAATTTTCTGCTTTGTTTTTTGTTTGTACTTTGTTGCACAAAAGTACAAAAGGAGGACTTAATGCTGCAATGCTGCAAAAACATTTTCTGCCAGTCATCCAGCAGCGGTGGGGAACGTTTTGAATCGTACTTACATGTATAATTTAGTAGCACAAAGAGATGGTTTTACCTATTATTATAATATAACATATATATACCGGTATATAAAATATATATACATATATATAGACTACCGGTACTAAATATATACGAGTAGAAGATCTTCTACGATAACATTCGCCCCTCCAAAATTCAAAAACGTTTGAAAGTATTTGTGGATGTATTTACAACGCACCACCACGCATGTGTGCGTACTGGTACTGCCGGTTCCGCATCAATGCATACATAATTAAATAACTCATAATTATGAACGTAGTATGTACCAACCAACACTGCAAAAAAAGTTTCCATGAAATTTATAAGCAAAACTTTCCGTTAAGTTAGGTTGGCTACAAAGTACGTTCATAATTCGGGTATCAACGATGTAGGGAAGTGCCTATTCTTATAACGTAGTAGACTGATTCAGTACTCTGTGGGTACTGCCGGCCTGCTACTGAAGACGAATAATTACAACTAAGGATGTGACTACACACATTAAAACAGTAATTTGGAGGGGCGGGCCATGTTATCGTAAAAGATCTTCTACTTACTATAAAATATGTATAACAAAGATATAAATATCCAAAAACAAATAAATAATATACATACAAAACTGTAAGATACTATAATATATTTTGCTTTCTGTTACTTACTCTTGGTGGTGTAGTGGGAGAATGGTCGGCTTTGACGCCAGAGGTAACGAGTTCTATCCCCACCGTGCACCAATGGATTTTACTATAAATAACTGGCCAAGTGCAAGTCGGACTCGCACTCGTAGGGTTCCGTAACACAGTTAAGTATTCCATAACTATGATTTTTCGCAACTACAAAATTAACTTTGTTTTTCATAGTGTTTGTATGAAATATTTTTGTATTTTTGTATGTTTGTAATGATTTGGCTCAAAAACAACTGGACCGATTTAAAAAATTCTTTCACTAATATATAGAATGGACTTTCGGAATGAAAATACGTTATATATTATCTCGTTTAAATCAAAGGTACATTCGTGGAGACCTAATTTGCAACCTAAGTTGACTAAAAAAGCTGCTCAATTGAAAAAAGATGGAAGAATATTTTCTATCAAAGAGTTGTACAACTTAATAAGACCTACAAAAAAGTCCGCGACAGCATATGTATATCTCTTAAGGTTGACTCACAGTAACCATTTTAATCTTAAATTTGTTGTTAAAAAATATTACATAACTTCCAAGGCTATTTTTAAGTATATAGTATTAGTCCTTATCCAAATAACTACATTAATTAGCTTGGCCACATATTATAGATTAAAATTGTCCCTTACAGTATATAATTCAAATGAAAACTCTAGAAGATATCATGGATTGCACATACATGCATCGCAAAATTAATAAAATATCTGCAGTGGAACCACAGATTAGGTCATAGTTACTAAGAAAATATTATTATAAGCTTAGCGATGCTGTAGATCCCCACCGATCACAATCAATTTGAAGTCAATATAGTATAATAATATATTTTTACTGAATAAAATTCTATTGTATAATATAGTTATGATCTATATATAAACCACCCCGACTGATCTATGTATAATCTTTTCAATAAAAGCATTCCAATGACTCTAAACACGACATTTAAAATCTGAGCTGTAAGTTGGTGTGGATTTGAGTATTCTGTAGAGTCCTGATCCAGGAGATGTCCCAGCATCAGGTCAATGCTTCCATGTTCTTACAATATCGTCGAAGAAGAAGATTTTCGAATTGATCAGACCTATGAAGGTTGATTTCATAGCGCAATTAACTACAAAAAAGCTATAAAAAAGCTCATAGTTTTATAACGATTGAACTAATTTTCATGAATCAAAGCTAAGAACACTCTCGATGAAGACATCTATCAAACAAAAAAAATATCAATAATAAAATCAAAATCGGTTCATCCGGTTGGGTGCTAAGATGCTACAGACAGACACAGATACACACGTTAAACGTATAATACCCCTTCTTTGATCCCATGATTTGATTGATTTTGATTCAATGATCCCACTACCTCTGTACGAAAACCCATGATTCATGAATGCACATAAAACTTTCATTGGTAGGTATATAGCTAGGATTAGAACCAACGACCGTCGGGTCAGAATCAGGGTAACTATCCTTTACGCTAAAGGGCCGCCCAATATCACTACGTAAGTATTATAAAACAAAGTCCATCACTGCGTCTGTCTGTCTGTTCGCAATAATCTCAATAGCTACTGAACGGATTATCATGCGGTTTTCACCAATAGCCAGAGTGTTTATGAGGAAGGTTTAGGTGCATAATTCGTTAAGGTTTTGTGTAAATTAGTTGAAATATGACGATGATTGTTAAATATTTTATATTTGATGAGTGTGTGTGTGTGTGTGTGTGTGTGTGTGTGCGTGTGTGTGTGTGTGTGTGTGTGTGTGTGTGTGTGTGTGTGTGTGTGTGTGGATTATGTGATACTAAGATGTGTTATAGAATATAGGTGTGTATATAAATTATGTATTCGTGATTGATGATTGTGAGTGGGTGAACTTGAGATTTCAAATGAGATTTCAAATACTAGCATTAATATCTGTGGGTGGTCTATAGTTTAGTGCAGCGAATGTTCTAGTATTCTATATTGACGTGTACTATTTATACTTGATCTGAGGGCTTCTGCTATATACTTTTAACGTTGTCTTCGACAAACTAAGTAATAATTTTAATTATATTTATAAATAAACTTTATTTATGGGCACTCTTCGTCAAATTTGCGTTGATAATGCTTACTTGATATCAAAACGTACTATCCCAAATGTAACTGTCCTACTATTTGCCACTAGGGAGTTCCTGTCATCATTACATTCCGGCTTCATTATCAAATCAGTACGATGGTACTATAATGTTGTATTGTCACCGAACTCGCTGTAAAAGTATGATTTTCAATTTTTAAGCCAGTTGTTGTAATCCTATTGGATGGTTGAAAAATTGCAATGATCTTGAAATTTCGTCGAGCTGCCCAATGTAAGTTTATTTTAAATATTGGACTTCCTTGCCCGCATCATTTTGCACACCATGAACCATGGTAGAATGTATAAGGCGCTATTATAATTATTGTGTAACCATCAACATGCATGTATTATGCAGTATGCATGTTTACAATATTGTACCTACATTCTGCAAATAAATTAATTTTGTTTTTTTTTTATTTTGATTTTTGATCGTTGCATACTACCAAGATATAAAAAATATAAAAGCATGATAATAAGATCACGATAATTAATCCTTAGCATACGCGTAGGTAGCATTTTTACTGACCATTTTATAAAAGTTACAAGTCAATTCGATTCAATTAAAAATTAATAATATGAATGCGTCCAACCCAAAATTTGGTGGGGTCTAATAATAAAGTTGGACATCATTTTGACTGCGCAAAGTTGCCTCTAAATGTTTGAAAAGGGAACCCATTTCGGTCGAAATGCAGCTTAATTAAAGTTTAGCCGTGCTGTTGAGAGGGAATGGCCCGCGTTCATAATTTATTCCTGCGGGATATAATTCGGTGGGATTTAGTAACAAACGTGTCGACGAAACCATTTAGGACTTTTACAAATCCATTTGTGAATTCCAAAAGGCAATTAAGTTTACAAATATCAACAAAACCTAGCATGGCATGTTAATATATATTTAAATATAAAGACTAACAAATCCAGAGGTTTCAATAAAGTGCTGATGAAGGAGTTATCTAGAACTCTCGGCCTTTTATGTCTTTCAAGCATCATGATGGAGCTTGGTGTACCAATTTGTGACAAGTTGACGTTTTTTAACTATAGTGGGCCGCAAAAAAAGCAGGCCGGCAAAGGTCGGTGGCAAAAAGCTTCCAAAATATGGGAGCTAGCTATGAAATAATAAACTGGCCAAGTGCATGTTGGACTCGCACTCATAGGGTTCCACAGTAGAGTATTTATAACTATAATTTTTCGACAGAAATAAAATTGCTTTGTTTTTACGAAATTGTGTTGTACTGTTTGTATTTGTTTGTAATTGTTGTTGTATTGTTGTTGTAAAAATAGTGTTTGTACGAAGAACAAAGTTATATTTGCGGTCGCTATATCTCAAAATTTGCTGACAATATCTCGTTCAAACCAATTTTCGTTGCAAGTGTTTATCGAGATCTACAGCATATATTTTTTTTTAGATTTTTCACTTTTTTACTTAAAAAGTTAGAGGGGGAGGTACACATATATTACCACTTTAGAAGTCATCTTTCAAATGATTGACTTTGAGAAAAATAGTTTTAGGAACCTCAATGTCATTTTTGAAGACATATCTATAGACAGACAGACCCCACACGTATAGGTTTAATGAATTTTTTTTTTGTTTCATTTTCATGTTTTTGTAGCCCTTAAACTTTTATTTATGCACTTATAAAAATCGTAAAGCGGTTCACAGACTACACATACCTACCAAGTTTCAATTGTGTAGTCTTAATAGTTTCGGAATCAAGTGGCTGTTACATACGGACGGACAGACAGACAGACAGACAGACATAACGAATAATAGGGGTTCCGTTGTTTGCCATTCGGCTACGGAACCCTAAAAAGTGTATTAAGTACATACAATTTTGAGAGCCTTGTCAGCGAAAAGGATAGATTTTACTTAGCACGGGTGCTTGTCCACAGGAGGTAGGTAGCATATTATATCGATTTGGGGGACTATTACTGCTCGCGTCCGTAGGGTTTAGCCCTCGATGTCCTACACGTGTCCCCTGGGTGGCGCCAAAAGAGCAGTACTTTTCAGGTGGTAGGCTTAGGCCGCGGCGTGTTACCACCCACCAGACAAAGCCATGCCGCCAAGCGGTCGCTTTACGGCATGAATGTTTGGTGAAGCCATTATGGGGAACGGGTCGGAAACAGTTGCGTTGCTTACTATAGGTCAATTTACCTGGCAGCCAATCTTGGAGAGCAGTGGGATCCGAGGCACGGTTCTCCGCTGGCCGACCGCAGATAGTTGGGGGCCCAAGTAGTGAGCCAGCCACTCATGAAAGGCTGCCCCGCCATCTCGCGAAAAATCCCGGAGGTGCGCCATCGTGCCAGTTGGCGACCGGACGAGAGGACCCGATGGACACCTCTGGGGGGGCTCGGGCGTCCCCGCGGTCTCCAAGATTGGTTCCCAATAAGTGAAAAGACCTAATATGTATGACGGGTTGGTAATTAGCGCCTCGTTTCCACTTCCGTTTCCCTTACCTAACTTCACTCCCCACAAAATGAAAGGCAGAAACAGAATAAAGGTTAAACAGCGGAAGCACGTCCTCTCCTTTCAAGTGCACCTCTCAAACATTCGAGGCTTGCACTCCAATATCCTCTCGGTCCACCACCACCTTGAGACCGAAAAACCGCATATTCTGTTCCTCACGGAGACGCAGATCAAATGTCCAGCTGACGCGGCGTACCTTGCCTACCCAGGCTATGTTCTAGAGCATAACTTTAGGGCGAGGGCGGGAGTTTGTATGTATGCCCGCGATGACATTTGCTATCGGCGTCTCCGCAACCTTGAAGACCCTCAACTTTCCGTCATGTGGATTTTGGTGGACACTGGCATAGAGAAAATTCTTTATGCTAGTGTCTACCGTTCGCACAGCGGAGACGAGGAGACAAACAGGCTCACAAACCACCTCAGTGAGGCGGCTGATGTGGCCCAACAGAGGTATCCTTCTGCTCAATTAGTGCTTCTGGGGGATTTCAACGCCCATCATCAAGACTGGCTATACCCATACCAGAGCACTGACCACGCTGGTCGAGAGATGCGAAAGCTTGCTTTAACGCTAGACCTCACTCAGTTGGTCCAGGGAGCAACAAGGATACCGGACGTTGATGGCCATACAGCCAATTGCTTGGACCTTCTGCTGACAACAGAACCAGACCGCTACTCGGTGTCGGTTTCATCACCCTTAGGTAGCTCCGACCACTGTCTGGTGAAGTCTGTATCCGTCTACTCCCCGCCCAATCCCAGCCAAAAAGGCACCCGGCGGGTGTGGCGATACAGGTCAGCTGATTGGGATGAGATGCGTTGTTTTTTCGCGTCTTATCCTTGGCGGCAGGTATGTTTTTCTTCGAGCGATCCCTCAGCTTGCGCGGATGCTGTGACAGAAGTGTTACGTCAGGGTATGGAGTATTTCATACCATTTTCTGACGTTCCGGTGTCAAGCAAAGCTCGTCCATGGTTTAATGCCAAATGTAGAGATGCAGAAGCATCAAAACATGAAGCTTACTTAGCCTGGGCTGATGCTCGAACCCGCAAGACTAGAGATGTACGCGAAAAGAAGAAAGCCTTTAACTTAGCCGCCAAGTCCTGCAAAAAGGCTCTCAAGAAGGCTCGCTTCGATCACATACGCCGAACAGGGAACAAACTTGCTTCTTACCCCTCGGGTAGCAAAGCGTTCTGGTCCCTGGCGAAGTCGATCGAAGAGAACTTCTGCCGTCCCTCACTGCCTCCACTACTGAAACCCGATGGATCACTAGCACACTCGGCTGAAGAGAAAGCGAATTTATTTGTTACTCTGTTTGCGGAGTCTTCACGTTTAGATGCTGGCAATGCTGTACCTTCTAGTCTGCCGACTTGCGGGACGTTTATGTCGGAAATCCGCATTCGTCAGACTGAAGTACGCAAAGCGTTGCGCAATCTAGACGTGAACAAAGCTAGTGGTCCAGACGGTATACCAGCTGTAGTCTTGAGGACGTGTGCGCCTGAGTTGGCTCCTATTTTGACACGCCTCTTTCGCTTGTCTATGACGACTGGTCAAGTGCCTAAGTCCTGGAAGCAAGCAAACGTGCAACCCGTGCCGAAAAAGGGTAGTCGTGCAGACCCTGTCAATTACAGGCCTATCTCAGTCACTTCCATACTCTGTAAGACTATGGAACGTGTACTGAACCACAGGCTCCTGGCATACCTAGAAGTGAACGATCTCCTCAGTGACCGACAATACGGGTTTCGCCGAAACCGGTCTACTGGGGATCTTTTAGCGTATGCCACACATCATGTATGCACATCTGGAGCGAAGCCATCGAGAACCACGGCGAGGCGCTGGCCGTCTCTCTTGACATCTCGAAGGCTTTCGATAGGGTTTGGCACGATAGCCTTATTAGTAAGCTTCCTTCATACTGCCTGCCCACTGGTTTATGTGTTTGGATAGCAGATTTCTTAAGGGATCGGTCGATTCGAGTGGTCATCGATGGCTGTTCTTCCGACCAATTGGCCATAAATGCCGGAGTCCCTCAAGGATCAGTACTCTCTGCAACACTTTTTCTGCTGCATATTAATGACCTGCTTAAACCCGGTATCTTTGGGTACGCAGATGACAGCACTGTTGTAGAGAGTTATACATCCAACGCACGAACCAGTGCATTACAAATCCAGTCTCATAGAGAAGCGATGGTCGAACGCTTGAACTTTTCTTTGAAGGCAGTCTCTGATTGGGGCGATGCCAATCTGGTCAAGTTCAATGCTGCGAAAACCCAGGCGTGTCTTTTCTCCGCTAAACGGAGCCCATTTCTACTGGCTCCTACTTTCCGGGATGTGTCCGTTCCGATAAGTAACAATCTCGAGCTTCTTGGCATCTCTTTGACACCAACTCTCAATTTCGGCTCTTATATTGAGTCTAGAGCCCAGCTAGCCTCAAAAAAGCTTGGCATTTTGGCTAAGGTGAGACGGTACTTCACACCAGGACAGTTGCTTAATCTTTACCAAGCACAAGTCCGGTCGTGTATGGAGTACTGTTCTCACCTTTGGGATGGTTCTGCTAAATACCAGCTGGAGACACTGGAAGCTATTGAGAGGAGAGCCAAAAAACTCATCAGCGATGACCTATTAGTAAGCAAGAGACTCCAGAGTCTCGCGCATCGCCGCAAAGTCGCTTGTTTATCGGTTTTCTATCGGATACATTTCGGAGAGTGTGCAATGGAACTGCATGATTTGATTCCACCATCCCCATTTTATAATCGGACATCCAGAGACACTAAAAGGCGCCACCGATTTATGGTGGATATACCATCTACCCGAACGAAGCGATTTGCTTCTTCGTTCATCATACGAACCGCTAAGGAATGGAATACCCTGCCTGAGTCCGTGTTTCCGATTAAGTACAATATGGGGGTCTTCAAATCGCGAGTGAATAGGTATCTTCTGGGTAAGCACGCTACATCATCGATCGCATCATCACTTGACATCAGGTGAGATAGTGATCAAGTGCTACCAAGTTCGGTATAAAAAAAAAAAAAAAAAAAAATGTTCCGCCTGACGTGCTACTAAAAATGATCTTACCAAAGTAATGTTTTGAAGAAGGCAGAAGGCTTTACCCAGCAGCGAGACAGTAACTAGTTCGAATAAATAATTTAAAAAATATTATACTAGAAGGTGTACCGCGGCATCGCCCGCGTTCAAAACTCCTTTTATTTACTTAAATCTTTTCTTTTGTAAGAACCTTTCTATAATAAAAGAAATAAAATAAGAATTAGCCAAATCGGTTCACCCGTTTTCATGTGCATTTCATGTGTTTTCATGTGTTTGCGTGACTAAGGCAAATCGGGATTCATATTTATAAAACCAAAAAACCGAAATTTTCAGACTTTGTTACCTACCCCATTTCGAAAAATCTTGCAACACGTACTTACTTATTTATTAACAGAAGTACCTATGTAAAGTTTCGAATAAAACAGACTATCTCATCTTGTTTCACCATACAAACTTTGAATCCGCGTTCCGTATCCGGGGGGAAATTTAAAGAAAATCCTTTCTTAACGGATACCTTCGTCATAATAACTATCTGCATTCTAAATTTCGGCGCAATCCGAAACAATTTTGATTTTCAGACTTTGTCACCCCACTCCCACCCTCTTAGGGTGGCATTTTGAAAAAGCGTGAATTTCGTATTTACTTATTTATTTACAGAAGTACTAAAGTGAAATTTGGAATAAAATTACTATCCAATCTGTGAACCCCACTTATTCCATTAAAGAATTAATTTTGAGAAATCCTTTCTTCATAAACAAAAAATCCTTTCTTACCGGATACCTACGTCAAAATAACTATCTGCATGCAAAATTTCAGCGCAATCCGAAACAATATTGATTTCAGACTTTGTTACCCCATTTTACCCTCTCAGGGGTAGAATTTCGAAAAAGCCTGAAACACGTATTTACTTATTTATTAGCTGAAGCATTTGTGTGAAGTTTAGAATAGAAAAGACTATCTGATCTTTTTTCTCCATACTAATTTTGAACCCCCGTTTCATCCTTTTAAGGGAAGAATTTCAGAAAATGATTTCTCTGAGGGAACTAACGTCGTAATAACTATCTGCATGCCAAATTTCATCACAACTGGATACAATATTGATTTTCAGACTTTTTTACCCCATTTCACCCTCTTAGGGATGGAATTTATAAAAATGCTGAAACACGTATTGACTTATTTTTTGACTGAAGCACTTGTGAGAAGTTTCGAATAGAAAAGACTATCTAATCTCGTTTCTCCATACAAACTTTGAACCCTCATTTCACCCTCTTAGGGGGTGAATTTTTGAAAATTCTTTCTTATTACCCCTTTACGTGCTAAGATATCCTCCAAATTCCAAGTCTCTACGACCAGCGGTTTAGGCTGTGCGTTGTCTGTCAGTCAGTCAGTATGTCAGGACAAAGATTCTTCTCTCTTCTGCGCTCTCACGTCCGGAGCTAGCAAGGTTCGCCGTTGACGGACACGTCAAGGAGGACATCATCATCATGTCAGGACAAAGATTCTTAAAGTATTAGATTTAAGATCAGGTGGGACCACAGATACCTATAACGTAGTGAAATCCTAGATCTGTAGGTGAGACAGTAGTCAAGCGTTAACAGCTCATCAAGAATGAAAAAAGTTGCAGTCCGTAGGTAGGTAGGTAGGAGGTTTGAACAGAGCTCAAGATTGATTGAAAATGTAATAAGTGTACTGTGGGGAACCCTAAGCACAGCGGTGGAGCAGTGGACTGTATTTCTTCGGATGAGGCCTTCGGATTCCCACACTTATACTATGAAGCTTTGGAGCTGGGATTTAAACAAGTCTTCAAGCCTTCAAACGTTAATTTATTCCTTCTTCACAATCTTCTTATAGCTACTGAGCTATTCACTAGTCACTATCACTATTTACTATTCTTCCTAGTTTTCCTTTCTTCTTTCTTCTAGAGCCGCCGTTGGTGAACTGAACAATTTGGCACGGTAGCGACGCTCTATTTATATTGTTGTTGGTACTTGCAAAAGAGCGAGAGGTCGATAGTCTGGGAGCGCCCGCACTCTGTCTCGCGGGGCGTGTCCTTGTGTGGGCGCACGCACGAGATGCCGACTTTTCGGAGATATACTCTCCCGAGATGCTGTTTAGTCGAGCGCTAACCATCAGAGAGTGCGGAGCTCTCCCAGACCTATGCTATTTGCAAGTACCAACCCTATTCCTAAACCTAACATGGTCTAGGTTGACTATCTGTTACATCTATTAAAGCCGAACATGCTTTATTTTAACTATTACCTATCTACTTAGGTTGTACGAATGACCTGTCTGTAGTCCTATAAGACCTATTATACTGTTACAAACCTTATACAAGTTACATTCCTATGTTCTAATAAGAATTTAACAAAATCTATCTATAATAAGGCTGTTTACGAATGCGATACAAATACAAGTTACTATCTATCTATACGAATATGAACGTTATACATTGTAAATTATATGTCTATCTATACGAAGCTATAACGAAATGCGAACTCTATACATGGCAAAGTACCCTACCTATCCTAGTGTACTAAGCTAAAACTTATCTTTATTATATACATCTTATGACTAACTATACATAGTGCGTTCATACTGTCGGTGTACGTCGTTGTCCGGAACATTCTCCCGCCGTGCTGCCTGCAGCAGAAGAGCCCGGTGTAGGAACGACGTCTTCGATTGGTAGGATGATCAGCTTCCTTACAGGCCGTCGTAGCACGCCGCCCTTGGTCTGGATGTCGACGGTGCGCACGATGCCATCGGGTCCCGGGAACGTGTTGATGACCTTGCCTCTGAGCCATACGTTTCGGGGTAGATTTGGGTCGACGAGCTGGATCAGGTCTCCGGTCTTCACCTCAGCTCCTTTTCCCTGGGGCTCCCGCCGGTGTTGTAGCTCGGGAAGCGCCTCCTTCAGCCACCGCGCCCAGAATGTGTCGGCGAGGCGTTGTGCAGCGCGCCAGCTGGAGATGGAGACGGTGCGCTCAATCTCCCCCAGGTATGGGAGACGAGCAGGGCCGCCCAGAAGGAAGTGGTTTGGAGTCAGGGCCTCTGGGTCCTCGGGGTTGACCGACACGTGTGTGAGTGGTCGGCTGTTGACGGTGAACTCCACCTCTGCGAGTAGAGTGGCGAGAACTTCCTCTCGCGGTCGGGTCTCGTGGAGCGTAGCGGCGAGTGCAGTCTTCACGGAGCGAACCATTCGCTCCCACGCGCCTCCCATAAACGGCGCGCCCGGTGGGATGAATCGCCAGTCGATGGTCCGCTTGGCTGCTTCCTGTGCTGTTGCTGCGTCGATCGTCTGTCGCAGCTCTCTCTCGGCGCCTCGAAGGTTGGTCCCGTTGTCGGACCAAATTTGAGTCGGACAGCCCCGTCGCGCCATCATGCGTCGCAGCGCCATCACCGCGGAGTCGGTGCTGAGCGATGCGGCGATCTCGAGGTGGATGGCCCGGGTGGTGAGACACGTGAAGATAGCCACGTATCTTTTCTGGTTGGTGCGGCCGACAGTCACTGTCACCGGCCCGAAGTAGTCGACGCCAGTGCAGGAGAAGGGCCGCTGATGATGAGCCAGCCGGCACGCCGGCAGGTCTCCGGTTCTCGGATACGGTGGTGCTGCGCTGCGAAGTCTGCAAAATAAACATCGCCTTACAATGGTTCGGGTTACTGGGCGTAAGCGTAGCACCCAGTACTGTTGACGACTCTCGTTCACCGTCGCTTCGACTCCGGCGTGATGCAGGCGGCGGTGGACGTGCAGAATCCAGAGCTTGACTGTTGGATGGCCGCCGTCCAAAATCAGCGGGTTGTTTCGGTGGCTCGGTAGCTCTGAAGCGATGAGTCGATTCCGCAGTCGTAGAGTGTTGTCTTCATACACGACGCTCAGCTGTTGTAGGCGGCTATCTTTCCGAAGTGGTTTTCCTTTTTGCAGATCATCGATGTCGTCCGCGAACGATTCTTCTTGTGAGGCGCGCATAAGTAGCGCCTCCGCGGCCCTCAGTGTTTGCGCAGGAACAGGCAGGAACTTTTCTGTTTCTTCCTTTTTCGAATGTTGTACCGGTGCGGGCTTCTTTGCCGTTTTCTTGTTAGTCCAGGCGGGGTCATCGACCTTGTTCTGTTTGGTGCGTTTGTAGTACACCCGTTGAGCGCCCCTGCAGAGGTCAATGAATTGTAGTACTCGGGCTGCAGTGTAGCGAAGTCGGTCCCAGTTAGAGAAGCGGGACACGTCGGGTAGGGCTTCGCTCAGCTTGTGTCGGCGCTCGATGAGGTGATGAACCCGTTCTTCACCGGTGTCTGTGTTCTGTAGGGGTACGTCCTCGACGTACTCTTCGATGCTGTTGAGCGCGTCCGCGTCCGGTGGTCCATCGACCTCACGCCGCTCGTTGCTGTCTTCGATGGTGAGCGCGTCCGTGTCCGGTGGTCCGTCGACCTCACGCCGCTCGCCGTTGAGCGCGTCCGTGACCGGTGGTTCGTTGACCTCACGCCGCTCCGATCTCGATGTGTACTGTGGGTTAATATACATGACGTCAGTCTCGAAATAGTCGCGAATCATCACGTCCAGGGCTGCATCTTCAGGCGACTCGGTGACGTAGGACACGAAGTCGATGCTCTTCCCGAGCGTTCTGCTGTGGCCCCCGTGTAGCACCCACCCGAGCGGCGTCAGCGACGCCACCGGCTGGTCTCGGGCGCCTCGGCGTGTCCTCGAAGCTAGCAGCAGCTCCCAGTTGTCCTGGCCGACCAGGATACCCGGCGAAGCACGCTGGTACGTCAGTAGGCTGCCGATGTCACGTAGATGCTTGCAGCCTCGTAGCGCAGACTTGTTTACTTCCTGCGGCGAGATGTCCAAGTTCTGTACTGTGCGCGCTCGAATCTTCTTTTCCTTCTTGTTCGGGCCACACAGAGTGATCTGTATCCTTTTCGAGTTGCTTGTGGACGACTTCGATGCGTTGATGCCGTTGATGTACAGCGGGTCGACTGGTCCCTCTGCTCCGATTTCGACGGCGATGCGCTCGTCGACTAGGGTGACCGTCGAACCGTCGTCCAGTAGCGCGAAGGTGTCGACTGTGCCCGCTGGCCCCACAGCTCGAACTGGAATCATTTTCAGGTAAGACCTGTGATGCTCTGTGGTCCACGCGGAGTTGATGGCTTCGGTCACTGCACCCTTTTCATTTTTCTCGTAGTGCAGCATTCGGTGGTGGTGGGTCTTGCAGCCGTCGACTCCACACACCTTGGCACGGCAGCTGTGATCTCGCCTCCGGTAGCGTAGACACCTGAAACATAGCCGCTGTTTCTTCGCTATGTCCCAGCGCTCGTGTTGATCGGCTTTCTCGAAATTGTCGCAGTCGTCGGCGAAGTGTCCCGCTTGTTCACACACGGGGCACTGTACTGTAGGTGGCTGCGATCTCTGTTGTGGCTGCTGCTGTGGTTCGACGATGTTGTGTACTCGCTGCGTCCTCCTTTGAGGCCCCGGTGCTGGCGAGTTCACTGTTGAGTCGGGTTTCGCGAATGGTCCGCAAAACTCGGCTTCGCTCTTCAAGTAGCTCTGTATTTTGATCAGGTCCGGCGTGTCACGTGGTTGAGTAGCTGCGAACTTGTAGTAGTTGCGCGCCAGCGTCGGTGGTAGCTTCTCTACGATGGCTGCCACTAGCTCCGGATTGAAGAGGTAGTAGCCGAAGTCGAGGGCTCGCAACATCGCCACGGCGTTGGTCACTTTGCAGGCGAACTGGCAGATGTCCGACGGTGACTCGGTGAGGCGCGGCAGAGACCGAAGATTGTCGATCTCGACCATCGCCAACGTTTCAGGACGACCGAAGCGTGTTGTGAGCGTTTCCATGACCTCTTCCGGTCTCGCGTTAGTGATGAGCAGGTTGCTGACGGCTTCTCGTGCTTTCCCCTTCAGGTTCCGGCGCAGGCGGTTAATGTTTTCAGTTGGTGAAAACATCGGTGCAGATTCGATGTACGCAGCCCGGAACGGCAGCCAGTCGAGGTGTGACCCGTCGAACATCGGTAGCTCGGCGAATCTCGGGCGCTGTCCGGCGATGACAGCTTGTGTGATGGCAGTCGACAGCTGAGAGAGGTCGCAGGCTCCCGCCGGTATGGACGGTGGCGGCGCCTGCCCTCCCATCGGTGGATGCACGTAGCTCGGCTTGTCGCGTAGTCCGTAGCTCTCCCGTAGTGGCTGATCTCGTAGCTGTTGGCTACGCCGTAGGTCGTAGCACTTTCGTAGCTGTTGATCTCGTAGATCCTGGCTACGCCGTAGGTCGTAGCACTCTCGTAGCTGTTGATCTCGTAGATCCTGGCTACGCCGTAGCTCGTAGCTCTCTCGTAGCTCCTGGCTACGCCGTAGTTCGTAGTCTCGTAGCTGTTGGCAGCTTCTGTCTTGAAGCTCGGGTCCCACTGGTAGCAGCGGGCGTAGAGAATCACGTGGCACAGGCGGTGGCAGCGGCGGCTGTGGCACGGAGAGCAGCGGTCCACGCGGCTCAGGTGGGCACGTCGAATGGTAGCTCAGCTCGGCGCGGAGCTCGAAGCCCGCTGGCGGCGACACACGTGGGTGATCACGTGACACGGCGGCGGTCGGCGGCGGTGGCACGGAGGGTAGCGGCTCACGTGGCGTCTCAGCTGGGCGGAGGGTCTCGTTGGTCATGGCCAACAAGACCGGCGGCGGCGGCGGTGGTACCTGGTCACTCAACCAGGTGTCGACTCGATGTTGGGTGTCGGACTCGGTGACGACAGAGCCCCCCTCGGTGTCTTCTTCACTGTCGGATTGTTCGAGCGCGGCGAGACGACTCGTCGCGTACTCGATCTGTCGAAGAAGTTCTTGTTTAGCTGTAGCGTTGCGGTGCGACTTCTTCGAGCGGCGAGATTCCGCACGTTGGCTGCGTGCGCGCTGCTCCGCGAGACTGTTCGTGTCCCGTGGCGGCCTCTCTCGACGCTCGGAGTGATGCTCGATGTGTCGCTCGATGTGTTGCCCGAAGTGTTGCGCATGTTGCTCGAAGTGTGGCGCATGTTGCTCGAAGTGCGGCGCATGTAGCTCGACGTGCGGCGCGGCGAATGTTTCAGTCCCCAACGGCGGTGTCCGCGGCGTCACGGCGGCGGTGTGTGGCGCGGCAGCGCGCGGCGCGTGCAGCGCGGCGGCGTGCGGCGTGGCGAATGATGCGGAGGTCGGCGCTAGTGGCGCCATCACGGCGGCAGGGTGCGGCGCGGCGAGTGAAGCGGAGGTGGGCGCCGGTGGCGCCATCACGGCGGCGGGGGGCGGCACGGTCGCGGTGTGATGCTCTGGAACGGCGTGTGGCGCCGTCGCGGCGGGCGCGAAACTGTAGGATGCCCGTCGCATTGGTGAGACCACAGCCGCTGACGCGTAGCCGCTGGTCGAAGGTTGCTCCTCCGTGATGACTGTTGCCCCGGTGCGCGAAGTACCCGATGTTGACGCCGTTGTACCCGTTGTCGTGGTCTCGGCGGATGACTCTTGCTCGGAGGCCGGCGCTCGTCCTCTTCCTGTGGAGCGGGTGACCGGCATGGTAGCGGATATCGAATCGAAGAGTCAACGAAGTCTTGAAAAAGACTGTTTGCGGCGTTAGTTATCGGAGTCGACGAGAAGTAGTCTTAAAAAAGACTTTTTGCGGCGTTTAAATTAACGTTTAGTCTTGAAAAAGACTGTTAAGGTCCCAATTATCCGGCCACGAAGGTCCAAAAATGTGGGGAACCCTAAGCACAGCGGTGGAGCAGTGGACTGTATTTCTTCGGATGAGGCCTTCGGATTCCCACACTTATACTATGAAGCTTTGGAGCTGGGATTTAAACAAGTTTTCAAGCCTTCAAACGTTAATTTATTCCTTCTTCACAATCTTCTTATAGCTACTGAGCTATTCACTAGTCACTATCACTATTTACTATTCTTCCTAGTTTTCCTTTCTTCTTTCTTCTAGAGCCGCCGTTGGTGAACTGAACAATTTGGCACGGTAGCGACGCTCTATTTAATTTTTTGTTGGTACTTGCAAAAGAGCGAGAGGTCGATAGTCTGGGAGCGCCCGCACTCTGTCTCGCGGGGCGTGTCCTTGTGTGGGCGCACGCACGAGATGCCGACTTTTCGGAGATATACTCTCCCGAGATGCTGTTTAGTCGAGCGCTAACCATCAGAGAGTGCGGAGCTCTCCCAGACCTATGCTATTTGCAAGTACCAACCCTATTCCTAAACCTAACATGGTCTAGGTTGACTATCTGTTACATCTATTAAAGCCGAACATGCTTTATTTTAACTATTACCTATCTACTTAGGTTGTACGAATGACCTGTCTGTAAGTCAACCTAAGTAATCTACTTAGGTTGACAATAAGACCTATTATACTGTTACAAACCTTATACAAGTTACATTCCTATGTTCTAATAAGAATTTAACAAAATCTATCTATAATAAGGCTGTTTACGAATGCGATACAAATACAAGTTACTATCTATCTATACGAATATGAACGTTATACATTGTAAATTATATGTCTATCTATACGAAGCTATAACGAAATGCGAACTCTATACATGGCAAAGTACCCTACCTATCCTAGTGTACTAAGCTAAAACTTATCTTTATTATATACATCTTATGACTAACTATACATAGTGCGTTCATACTGTCGGTGTACGTCGTTGTCCGGAACATGTACCATTAATAATTAAGATAGTTTAAAAACTAAAACAACCGACTTCAATGCCCTGCGAGTCAATTTCAGTAGCAAGTTTGAGACGTTTATTGTCAGATCTCAAAAATATTACAATGGGACCACCTCGAAACGTTCCTACCGAAAGAAAAAAGAATCATTTGAAACGGTTCAGAATTGACGGGGTAATCGCGTAACATACATACACACAAAAAATAAAAATAAACTGGCCAAGTGCAATTCGTACTCGCACTCGTAGGGTTCCGTACCACACTACAGTATTTTAGAAGATCGAGCAAAAATACCACTATCATTTTTTGCCAGCAAAAAATAATAATTAATAAACATTTTATTTCTTATAACGCCATCTAACGTCTAACAAAGGTGTTAGGGATGGACATTTCAATATAACGCTCTCTATGGGACGTTTACCTAACTAAGCGTTCATAGATGGCGTGAATTGCCAAAGAAAACACGTTTCTTGTATGGGGACCCTCTATTATTTTTAACTTTATTCTGTTTTTAGGGTTCCGTAGTCCTGACAAGGAACCCTTATAGTTTTGTCATGTTCGTCTGTCAATCTGTCTGTCTGTCTGTCCGAGGTTTTGCTAAGAGCCCGTAATACTAGAAAGCTGTAATTTTGTGGGGGTATAAATGACGCCGACAAAGTGCTGAAATAAAATTTTAAAATGATTTAAGGGTTGGTAGTACCATTTTTCGATTGAATGCTCCATTTACGAAATATTAAACTTTAAAGTGCAAATTTTTGTTCCAGAAGGGCTTCCCCCCTCTAAAAGCTAAACTGCGGGCATGAAAAATCTGGGAAAATTCGTGATAATAGCGCATTTCATGAACTTTAAAGAAAAATTATAGCGGTTAAGATAGCTTTATTAGTTAAGCAGTAATAGTCGTTGAACTTGGGTGTTGGATAATTTTGTACCAAATACAAAATGCTTAGAATAAATCCTTTAAAGTGACATAGACGGAATACCTAGTTGCTTGTTTATAACGGGTAAAGACTTGTATTGAATAACAGGCTACTACGAAACCCTACACTGCGCGTGGCCCGACACGCACTTGGCCGGTTTATTAGTATTTGTTGTTATAGCGGCAACAGAAATACATAATCTGTAAAAATTTCAACTGTCTAACTATCACGGTTCATGAGATACAGCCTGGTGACAGACGGACAGACAGACAGACAGACAGACAGACAGACAGACAGACAGACGGACAGCGGAATCTTAGTAATAGGGTCCCGTTTTACCCTTTGGGTACGGATCCCTAAAAAACATACAGACGAATTGAGAACCTCCTTTGTTTTTGCAAGTCTGTCGAAAAGCGCCTCAATGTAACAAAAATGAACCCATGTCATTTATTATATTATTTACTATTGATTTAAATTATATAGATAACTAAATTGAAGTTAATCTTGGATACTAATTGAATGATTATTTATATAACGAGGTTGTACATTCATATGAACTACATCCAAAATTAAAAAGTGTATATTTTAGGCTTTCAAACTATCAAACACACAATCTGCAAAGCTAACTTTAATGTTATTATTTTTCGTGACAATATAAAATGATGTCTTATATACATCATCCGAGCACAATATAGGAAAACTTGTTTATCTGTGCAAAAAGAAACACCCTGAGATTCAGCTATTATATTGAGCAAAGTAAACAACACAAACACCATCAGAATGGGTATTATGATGGCAATAAAATATTATTTTCATGGAGAGATCACGAGAGCCTCTCGACTGTTACGGCTGGCACTAGCCTGGGAGCCCAACAAAATTTAAGCTAGATACTTACAAATATATACAAAGCGATGGATAAGGTTAAAATCGACTCTATATACAAGGTGTTAGGGAAGTCCACGTGGTTACCCTACCGGAGTACAAGTTGCACATTTGGCTGGCTCCCAGCTGAGATTCCGTACGTTCTGAGGACAAATCATTGGTAGAAAACAGATTTGAGCGGCCATTGCACGCGACTACCGACAGAAATATAGTTTGTTCTTGTTGTTTACCCGACTTTATTTATATGGACTTCATGAATTCTGGAAAAGAATCGAGTGTTGAACAAATAGGGGAAGTTTGATTGAAACGTTTTGGGATGTCAATAGAGAACTCCCTGATATTGATATTGTTTGCAACAAGGAAGAGTCGGTCGAATAACTGACAAAAGTTGATGATTTACTGTCGATAAGCGTGGAGGAACGGCAATGGACAAATGAAACTGATTTTGGTATTGGTTTTCTGATGGAAAGAATTACATTAAGAGATAAGAGACTTGGTCATAAGCTTTAGAACATGAACAACCTTTGCAATTAACTTGTGAGAGAAAATAAAATGATTGTACTGTATTGAATATTGAAGAATTGAAAGTGGAGACCATGGCTCGGCAAACGTTGTGTTGTACGCCCTACAACTAGATGGAGCGATGCTATACGCAAGCTGGCTGGCAGCGGTTGTAAACAAAGAGCTGAAGATAGAGCTCAGTGGCTTGTCATAGGTGAGGCCTATGTCCAGCAGTGGAGTGGACGAACATTGGCATCAACACGGAATCGTAAGTAGATAGGGAGTAGTTGGTTTTTTATGTACGTTTATCAGATCAAATGTTATTTGCAATACCTAACGTCAAAAAATAATAACTAAATGATTATTTTTAATATCTTATAGGCTAGCGTTTGATCACTATATCACCTGTTAGTAAGTAATGATGCGGTCGAAGATGTTAAGCACGCTAGGCATAGAATAGAAACTGGTTCTCACGGATAGCTGCCGGAACACATAAGTTATTTTGACAGATTTTCTAACTTGAGGGTGGTAGCTGGCCAGGCGGACACTAGATAGTCTCCTACCACCATTCAATTACTTAGAATTATTGCTGATAACGTTGTGATTTCTGAGTCAGGGGTTATGAGTGACTAGGAAACAAAATAATTACTATATGGATAAACTACTAAAGCTAAAATAATTACTCAAGAAGATAAACTTTGTACCCTGTAAGTCCCTGAAGCATACACTACGTAAGAATCAGCATATTAAATACTTCGCCCGCTAGTTGCCCACGCAATCATGACGCAGTACTAAAAGCTATCAAAGCTGATTGTGTGCCAACGAAAAGAAAATTTGATGGAAACCCAGATTGGGTCGATAAGAGCCCATTAGCGTAACTTCGAGCTTTCTATTTGGTGCATACTTTGGAGGGAATCCATGATATAGTATTTTATTTCAATTTGATACCATCTCAAACATTTTATTTATAATCATAGCTATGATTATTATTTATTTGCGATAATATTTTTTTCTAAATTTTAAGTTGTTTAGGTAAGAGGGCACCTAAGTCCATGCAGACTAGTCCAATTCAGTCAAACTTTAGCCGTTTGACTTAGCTAAAAATAAAACGTAGATACTAACTGAACGCTAGTAAAAAGCTGCGTTAGAGCAATGTACGGACTGCTCTAAAGTTGCGTTAGTCACTCCTGTTTCGCCGGATACACACCAAGAGGACAATCAGCCCCTTTCAGTAAGCATAGTACCCAAAGAGTGCGCCCGTTACATATTTGTTCTAATCGCATTGAGTCGCTCCAATCCCGCTATACGAGGTGTAATTGTCATGTGGCAGCATGGCAATAATTAAACCTTATGTTACGGTTTAGTACTTCTTAAAACTTACTACTTAAAATAACAAATACTAAAAACAAAATAAAGTTTTAAATTACAGGGGGTGAGATTACAGGAAACGTGTTTTTTTCGGCATTTTAATATAACGCCATCTATAAACGCTTATGTAAACGTTCATAAATGGCGTTATATTGAAATGCCGATCCGAGCTGATATAAGAAATAAGCACGCGGCTCACAACTCTGTTTTGATAAAATTATTATTAATTATTATTTTTTGCTGGCGAAAAATGATAGTGGTATTTTTTGCTCGATCTTATAAAATACTGTAGTGTCGTACGGTACCCTACGAGTGCGAGTCTGACTTGCACTTGGCCAGTTTATTAGTAAATGCATCTGTGGAATGTGTATACTTATATATATACGGTTGTAACGCTTGCACTGTAAGTAGGACTATGAAAAGTTTTAGTTTTAGTTATTTCATCACTACATGTCAAGCTTCCGGCTGAAACTATTAAAACACACTGATTGCAAACTGGGAAAATAGAAGTAGATATACATTGTTGAATCACTTTAAAGGTGGGATTGTATATGTGTGACTAATTTTTTCATTTATCTTAAGGAAGTTTGATTTGAACGATTCTTTTTTTCGTCGAGATATACATATGGAGATATCTCCACGGTGGTCCCATTATACAATTCATTGAGATCTGATGAGTATATCTGGAGATATGGAGATCCATGGTAGTCCCATTTAAATTTTAACGAAATCGCCCGAGCCGATTTTAATATATCAACATTTGTATTATGACGCATTTACTTATCTTGACGACTAACTACTTGGCTGGCACTTTACTTACTGGCACAGATTATGTGATAGTTACTGCGTCTACTGGCTACTTTGACTAGCGTGATGTTTGAAGTCGGTTCTTTTAGTTTTTTAAACGTGCTTAAGTTATTAATTATTCTTGAGTACGTCGCGGTCTTCTTTGTCCATTCTTGCTATAAATATGGTAACCCTACTCCCCTTTATTTAAACTTAACAAGTTCGTATTTAGTGCTGGTCTCGCGTGATTGCTTTAAGTAGATTTCAGTATCAATATAAAGAAAAACTATTTTGCGATGAAAACGAAGATATTGGTTGTAGATATATTTGTAGGTAATGACTACATCATAGTTTTCGGTGATATAAAATGTGCCTGAAATTTGCGTTATTGCGATAAGAAGAGCATCTTATTTCTGATTAATTCACGAAAAGACCTCCATTTGTCAGTATTTTTATATATCTGATAAGCCATGTTCGACCACGTCATCATTTGGGTAAGGCCGTAAAATTGGCCTCATTGTTTTTACCTCCAGCGTCCATTAAGTAATATAATAAAATTTGACATATACATATAATTTTTCTATTTTCTTAGCTTTGTATATTAGTTTTTCTAGTAGGCTATCTATAAAAACATTCGCAAAACATATAATCATTAATAGTTTTTCATAAAAATAACATGTTATCACAACATTTTCAATACAAAATAAAATGTCCCAAACTCGCCCTGGGGCCTTACGTTTCGGTTTTGAATATTTGCTGTATTTGTATTTGACCATTTTAAAGTTCGTATGAATACAATAATACCTATTCTACAAATGTCACTGTACGGCAGGATTAGATAATGTTCAAATAATAAAATTCTGGCACGTTAACATCGTGTCCACGGATTTGATGCTTTTATGTCACGTATTCTGTGTTAAAATATTTTTTAATAAAACTTAGCATTTGAGCAGCAGAATTTATTTTTATAACATGGCAGCACCATAGTCTACTTGTCTATGCTACGTCTTTTACTCGTCGGCACTGTTTCTAGCTGTGAGCTTTTGTTTTTGAGCGGAACGGAGTCATTTTTGTTGGTTATAATTGATTGCAGCTGAATAAAAGTAAAACTGTATTCATTTATCATAGAAAATTTATTATTTTGATGAATCTAATGTTTAAGGAATAGCTAGAGGCTGTATACGTGCTTTTATTCTTGACATTTAGACAGGTAAGCTTTTAAGTGACATTTATGTCACAATTCACACAAAAGTCCATACATTCAGCCACACACTTTTAAGTTACTTTTATATCATTACATTACATCACATAAGGCCAATTTTACGACCACCAGGCGAGATAGTGGTCAACCGCTAGCCAATCAGATATTTAAAAAAATCTGTGGACAATCAGCCTGGCTTATAATAAACTTATCAATAAGCCAGGCGGTAATATATATGTAATATAATAATATTATTTGATCTAATATATAGGTTGTATGTATGTGTATGTATATATTATATTATTATTATTGTATTGTATATAATATTTTGTGTATGTCTATTATTTATTTATTCTATTTTTATTTATTTCAGTTATAAATTGTACGCTACCGCCATGTTTTGTTTTTATTTTATTTTTTCCATACTAGGTTGTCTGGAAGAAATTGCTTCAAGCGATAAGACCGCCGATTGTGTTGCCATTCAGACATATTTTATTTTATTGTTTTGCTTTTGTACAATTTGTTTAATTGGTAATCAATAAAGAGTTTTTGTATTGTATTGTATTGTATTGTAATATTTACACGTTTTAGTACTTATCATATACAAAACTGAGCTGAAGATCAGGCACAGTGGCGTGTCTTTTGAGCGGCGTATGTCCAGCAGTTGGCTGACACCGGCTGATCATGATGATGATGATAATGAAAACAAGTGAACCGATTTTGATAAAATCTATACGTGCCTTTACTTAAAGTTATTGTGAGCAAATAAAAAATAATTGTCGTAATCCAATCGCAATATTTAGAGAAATGCGTAGACATACATAGTATAAACCTCAGATAATTTACTTGTCAAACATAAACCCTATATCTTGATTTGATAGGCTGGTTTTAGTGTCGCGCGTAGAGACGCGTACCGTCGGCGCTGGTGGGTTGAATATGTATGGTTGCTATAGAAGCGTTTTAGAATAACGCCGACTCTCAGCGCTGACGAGTTCATACTTTTCGGCAGTCAGCGCTGACGGTACGCGTGTCTACGCGGGACACTAAAACCCACCATAATCTTCTGTTTATTTTTTTTAAAAGTACGTACGTTTTTAAAATGAAGTAAATAAAGCTGCAGCTCTAATTGTAGCTTTATGGATATCTCATAAAAAAATGAAACATTTGAGTTCACCCCTCGCGTGTGAATGAAACATCAACCGAGTCGCAGCCCTTGTTGCACGTTTCACATAGATATCGCACACATGTTGCATTGCACTTGTCGGTTATACCTTGCTCTTGTCAGTTTATTCACACGGGTGTTTAGTTATTTAGTAAGTATTTTTTTGTGTGATTGGGTAAAAAAACACCCTACAATAAATTTTTCACATCTCTATATCTAGTACATAGTATACAACAAATACGCTACCCGCGTCTGTTCGCTAAGATCTTTCAAACTACGGATTACGAATTTTAAGGCAGTTTTCATGGATAGATAGAATAATAGGGAATATGCATGAAGCTCAGATTTATTGGAAATATATTTTTTTTCGATTCTCTCTTGTCCTGCAGTTATATGTAAAACCTTTTTTTTATTTAATTCCATTTTATTTGCTTAAAATAATAAATTAAAAATGCAATTTAAGCGAGGGAAATTTAAGTTTGTAAAACAGATCACCATTGGTCGAATCGAAAGTTGACGTCATTATGCACAACTCCACGTGATAGAAACATTGAGCGCGGGAACATAAAAATAAATGTATGGTAAAATGAGTACGATATTAGAGAAACTGTATAATTTAATAAAAACATGCCATTGGCTAAATACAATAATCGCGCGGAGTCTTATTTAAAGAAAAAAAAAGCTAATTTGATTCAAGCGGCGTGTGTCTGACGTAAGTGCGTGACGTCACAATGTATTACCAAAGAGCCCGGGAAATGATGGCGTTTAAACTGCTCAAATTTATTTGTATATTTAAATGTTTACTTAAAAAATAATTAGACTAATTCCAGCAGTATTTTATTTTTTTATTATGTTATATGGATGTTGTAGGCTCGATGGCTCAGTGAAGCTACAAATGAACTCAAATAAACAAAAATATGCACCCACCGTCAAGTCCATTCCATTTTCAAGTACTTCACGCTTTTTTATCACACACCATCAGTCTTTAGACACTTCACTTCCGTGTTTTCGTAGTTTATTGTAATAGTGTTTACTGGATCGAGGCATCCGCGGCGCCGGCGCTTATTTTGTATGTTTTTTCGCGGTAACCAATCGCGGTCAGAGGTGAGCGATGATCACACGACGAACGTCTTTTTTATAATGGCGGGCGCGGCCGGGCAGCGGCGCGCGGGCGGGTGTTTTTGCTGCGTTCCGTTTCTCGTAGGTGCAGCGAAATATTTGACGAGTATTAAAATTTTGGGTTGCGGTCCCTACATTTCCCCCCACCGAAATCCGACAGGATTTCCCAGTTATAATTCCAAGTTGGAAATAAATAAATATTGTGTTGAAAAGTGTATTGAATAACAAAATATTAATGTAGATGTAGCGTGTCACACTGAGGTGTAGTGTTAAGTAAATATAAGGTTACAAATTAGGTAGTGCTAGATAGATTAGTACTACAAGTATGTAAATTATAGAGAGTGGACTGTATAGTTTATGAAACTTAAAACTAGATGGGTTGACCTTTGTAAGATAAGTTAGAGAATAGAGACTTCTAATCATCCTGCTCCAAGGGGAGCGGGCTGAGCTTAACTACGGGTCTTGTGAATTCACTGTGTTTGGTTCGAACACTAACGACACGCGTCACATTGTCTGGGCCTGTGTATAGCTTAGTGACTCTGCCTAGTACCCACTGAAGGGGCGGTGCGTCCGAGTTTATAAGCACTAGATCGCCGACCTTCAGATCTCGACAACCTTTGGTCCACTTTTGGCGGGTTTGAAGTGTGTGAAGGTAATCTTTGCGCCACAGACGCCAAAACTGTTGGGCTATCTGTTGTACCGCCTGCCACCTACTCAGACGATTTATAGGGAGACTAGTTAGGTCATACTCTGGAGCATCTAACAATCCGCGGCCTACTAAGAAATGTGCTGGAGTAAGTATCTCGAACTCGCTGGGGTCCGAGGACAGAGCGCAAAGAGGGCGAGAATTGAGCACGGCTTCAACTCGCGCAAAGAGTGTTGTTAACTCTTCAAATGTTAGCGTCCTGCTTCCGATGGTTCTTTTTAAAAGTGACTTTGCCGATTTAATGGCTGCTTCGTAAAGACCGCCGAAGTGACTACCTGTTGGAGGGTTATGCTTCCATTGAACTTGACGTTTGGTAAACTCGCCTGAGATATCATCCGTGTTGGATTTTAAGAATTGTGAGACTTCAGCTAACTGTTTACCGGCTGAAACGAAGTTCGTTGCATTGTCTGAGATTAGCGCCTGACATAATCCACGTCTTGCTGTAAAACGGTCAAATGATGCCAGAAAGCATTCTGTGCTAAGTGAGGATAAAGTCTCTAAATGTACCGCGCGAGTAGCACAGCAAACGAAAATGCATAAATAAGCCTTGGTGATGCGAGCATTTCTACGAATGGACTCTTTTGCTAAAAATGGACCCCCTATGTCAAGACCTACCGAATGGAAGGAGTGAATATCTTCCGTTCGAAACTTAGGTAACTGTCCCATTAGAGGTTGCCTGACTGTCGGTCTTACTTTAAAACACGCTATGCATTTGCTTGTGCGTAGTCTGACTATGCTACGAGCGGACACAATCCAGAACTTTTGACTCAATATACTCTGTAGGGTACGTGGTCCTACATGTAAATAAAGCACATGGTAATAATCGATCAGACAATTAGTAAAATTGCATTTTTTAGGAAGCAATACAGGATGTTTTTTGTCGAACGAAATCTCTGCGAGCGAAAGTCTACCCCCCACCCTGAGGAGACCATGGGGGTCAACGAAGGGGTTGAGCTTTTGCAGAGACTGCTGCGGCTGAAGGCTCTTTGATATTGCGATTATATCGGCGGCAAAGTGGTGCTGTTGCACGGATTTTATGATGACGTCACGTGCGTCTTTTAAGTCACTTAGAGAAAGTTTAGTGCGCTCGGATTTAGGTGTGCGGCAATTCGTGATGAATTTACGAATCCGAGCTACGATATTGACTAATTTCGTGTAATTAGAATATCTCTCAGAAAGCTCATAGATGAGATTAGAGGACTCCTCCGACGTTACCAGCGCCATAGTGTTAAGGGAGGTTTTTAGTTCGGGAGGATTGACGTCTCTGAACTCATCTATAGCGCGTACTGGCCATCGCTCACTTAGTAGCCAGCTGGGACCATTAAGCCATTCGGGATTTGAGAGAAGCACGGACGGCGTCGCACCCCGGGAACAGATGTCGCTCGGGTTACTCTCACCACTTACATGGAACCAATTAGTACTGGGAACTGTGTCCAGTATTTTTGTTACTCGAGTGGCCACGAATGTTTTAAGCTTGTAGCTTGGTGTGTTAAGCCAAGCCAGTACTACAGAAGAATCAGTAAACAACAAGATGTCGTTGATACTGATAGCTCGCTCCTGAAGAATACCTGTGACATACTTGACGAGTTTGGCGAGCAAGTGGGCTGCCATTAGCTCGAGTCGTGGTACAGATACCGTTTTCAGCGGAGCCACTTTTGATTTAGCAATTAGAAGGCTCGTTTTGCTATCACCGTCGTCGTTAGTCGTGTGTAGGTATATCTGAGCCGCGTACCCGAGGGTAGACGCGTCAGCGAACGCGAAAATACGAGAGGTCGTACTTTGCGATACCATCACGTGACGTTCGTGTCTAAGTTCGGAAAGTAGAGGTAGCTCCCGAACGAAGGCCCGCCATTCTGTTTCAAGGTCAACAGGCAAGCGCTGGTCCCAATCGAGTTTCAGGGCCCAGATCTTCTGCATGAAACATTTGGCATAAAATATGCAGGGTGCAACAAAACCGAGAGGATCGAACAAACGACCGATCTGTGATAGAACGGTGCGTTTTGTGACCTCGTAATCATACTTCATCGTTCTGAAGGAAAAGCAGTCCGTTCCTGGTAACCACTGAAGACCCAAAACCTTGAGTGACAAATCTTGATCATCGTCGAACTCGATCGGAGTTTCTCGGTGATCTTCAGGGACCGCGGCCAGCACCTGAGCACTATTACTAGCCCACTTACATAACAGGAAGCCAGCACTCTGCAACAGCTCGCGTAGATCCTTCTGCAGCTGGAGAGCGTCATCCTCTGTGGGTTCCGACCATAGTAGGTCATCCATGAAGAATCCACTTTTAAGAACTCGAGCTGCAGCTGGATACGTATCTGCGTGTTCGTCGGCTAAAGTATGCAGTACCTTGATGGCCAGATACGGACTACTAGCGACCCCATACGTGACAGTCGCCAGCTCGTAAACCTGAACCGGTTGATCTGTTGAGTGGCGCCACAGTATGTGTTGATAAGTCCGTTGGTCTTGATGTATCAAAATTTGTCTGTACATTTTACAGATGTCTGCGGATATACAAACAGCATGTAATCGGAAATTTATTAATATCTGATTAATATCCGCCTGAAGTTTCGGTCCCGCTAGAACCACGTCATTAAGTGACTTGTGATTAGCAGTTTTTGTCGACGCGTCGAACACGGTACGCAGCTTGGTGCTGGTGCTCGTCGGTTTGAGAATACAAAAATGCGGGATCAAATACTTGGAATCCACGTTTTGTAAATTACCTAAACACGTCATGTGACCTAAAGACTCATAGTCGGACATGAATTTGTGATATTCACACTTTAATTGAGAGTCGCGGTCGAGACGCGCCTCTAAATTAGTCAATCTCCGTAACGCCACCTGTCGAGAATCGCCGAGACTGTGGTCCGGCCGAAACGGATACCTAACAACGTATCTACCGGTGTTCGGATCGCGACTATGTTCGTGCGCGAACAACTTTTCTGCTAATACGTCGTCGGGTTTCTTTGGTTGTTCCGACGGTACGTTCTCGACTTCCCAGAACGCGTTCATCACCCGGTCTAAGTTATCCGTACTAGAAAATCCGGAAAAAGCGTGGTTATCCGAGTCTAAACTCTTTTTATTGCTATCGCGCCAATCTATTTGACCGGTGATAACGTATCCGAAGATAGACTTTAATATCACGGGCAAACCCGGGCGTTCCGGTAGTATTTTATCTCCGTCGTATAGGTAAGGAAATAAGTCGCCTGCTATCAATAAGTCCACCGGCGCGGGCCGATGAAACGCTGGGTCCGCTAACTCGATATTCTGATAACGATCTAAAATATCAAGAGGTAACCTAACTGTCGGTAGATTGCCGGCTATGTTCGCGACGATAACCGCGTCCGTATTAAGAACGGGCGATGTATCGTGTCGCGGTTTTATTGCGAGCGAGGTTTGACCAAAGTTATCAACCTGGTTCCCGCCTAGACCGATCGTTCGAACATCGCATCTACGACGAGGTAATCCTAGCCTCTTCGCACAACTATGTGTTATATAGCTTGACATAGCGCCGCTGTCTATAAGTGCGCGCACGCAATGGAAGTGTCCCCATGCGTCCGCGACGTGTACGACCGCGGTGCCAAGCAGGACTGTCTGATCAGTCGAACATGTGAGACCCACAACGTTCCCTTGACACGTGACTGAGGAGTCGATGTGAAGAGAGCTGTGGTGCCTCTTTTTGCAGACCGTACAACAATGTTTGGACGGACAATCAGCGCTGGTGTGATTATCACGCAAACAGTTCTCACACAAACTGAGCTCTTTGACTTTGGCAGTGCGTGACTCAGGTGTAAGCGCGTTGTAGACTGCACAGCGATAGATAGCGTGTGGCATTGGACAACACGGACAGACGTTGGATTTCTGCCGTTCGACAACGTTGTTCATGCTGGCCACAGCTGCGGTCATAGTAGGTTTATAACCGTGTTGTGTGGTCGTATCCTTGTTTGAACGCGACGTAGATGGCTTGAAAGCTGGTGTAGACGGCTTGGCGTACACTGACTTGCTTTCTGACATCTCAAGGACACGCGCTTGCTTCTCGATAAAGTTCAATAATTGCTTAGCGGTAGGTATCTCGCCCGGCGGCACGGTCTGTTCGAACTCGCGGCGCGTCACGGGGTCGAGATTTCGCAAAGATATTTGGAATAGTATAAAACTAGATAAATCCGGAATTTTAAGAAGTTCTAAAGCTGTAATATTTTCATGATAAGTTTGGAGAAAATTATTAAGGTTCGCGGCCGATTCGCTTATCAACGGTTTAAAGTTAAACAGCTTGTCTAAATACGCCGAAGCAAGCGCGCGCTTATTCTCAAATCGCTTAACTAAGGCGCTCCATACGATGCTGTAATTATCAGCTGTGATTGGCATTGATTTCACAATAGATAAAGCCGAACCGCTAACCGATGACATAAGGTAATAATATTTCTCGACATCAGTAATCGCGGGATTATCATGAATTAAGCTCGTAAACGTATCACGGAAGGTTATCCAATTTTCGAGTTTACTATCAAATTTAAATAGTTGTAATTCGGGTAACTTTACGCACCGCCTAGTTATTTGCAATTCCTTGCCACCGGGTTCCGTCTTGGCGGGACGCTCGGGTGGGTGAAGGCCATTGGAAACTTTACGAATCGCATAATAAAGTACATCAAACGCCTTTATTTCGCTATACGTAGGGACATAATTTGGTTTGTATTTCCGATATAGTGAATTTATTTCCATAACGCACCTATTGTATTCCGCTCGGATGTCTGAGAGGTCATCGATCCGTGCAGAAAACTCGGCTAAATGAGTTACATCTGTTTCTACTTCTAATGACATTTCATATAAATGTTGAATGCGAAGAAAACACATTTCCTTTGACGTCAAGAAAGGATGAACCTGATCGTCGAGATCCGAGTCAGGAACAGTATTTTTACCAGTCATTTTGAGTCACTAAATTACGATACAACAACCGAAAACGTCGAAATAAATTATCCTAGAAAATAAATCCACAAAAATTTAATTACGTATTATTTTCCCGCTACGCAAGACGAAACGTAATGGCTGCCGGGCGGTGCCGGTGTTAGAGAGGTCTAACCGGCAAAGTAATCACAATAAAACACAGTAAATACACAATGTAGGCATTTGTTTCTACAATAACACGATGCTAGACATTTATAATAAGCGATATTACTATAGAAATGAGCTAGTACTATGAAATTCAGAAAGTTACGATGCAATTTGTTTCACTATCACATAAAGGTCAACGCACCCGTGTCACTGTTTTCGATAAAAAAAAACACTATATTTTCGTATTAAACAATAAGGATTGCATAAAATATGTTATTTAGTGTTTGAAAAAGTGTAGGTTGAAGTTGGAACCTGTGTGGTTTATTAGTAAAACACAAATAAAAAGTGCAAGCACGTGTTGGGTGTGGTACCTACTTGGGAGGTGTAATATGATTTGTGTGCAATGAAAGTATTAAAATAACTATGAGACTTGACGTTATAACCGGGAGTCCGGGTCGAAGGCCCAAAATGTAGGCTCGATGGCTCAGTGAAGCTACAAATGAACTCAAATAAACAAAAATATGCACCCACCGTCAAGTCCATTCCATTTTCAAGTACTTCACGCTTTTTTATCACACACCATCAGTCTTTAGACACTTCACTTCCGTGTTTTCGTAGTTTATTGTAATAGTGTTTACTGGATCGAGGCATCCGCGGCGCCGGCGCTTATTTTGTATGTTTTTTCGCGGTAACCAATCGCGGTCAGAGGTGAGCGATGATCACACGACGAACGTCTTTTTTATAATGGCGGGCGCGGCCGGGCAGCGGCGCGCGGGCGGGTGTTTTTGCTGCGTTCCGTTTCTCGTAGGTGCAGCGAAATATTTGACGAGTATTAAAATTTTGGGTTGCGGTCCCTACAGATGTAATGAGTGAAATAAAAATATTAAAAAAAAACATGCATATTCCATATTCAAGAAGAATTTTTATAACTAGGATTAAACGCGGGCAAAGCCGCGGGGCGCAGCTAGTTTATAATATTACCTACGTCGTATCCTACTTATTACAAGCCAGGTGTACGATGATGACTTTTAAATGAGGATTTTTATTTTTACGCAGTTTTAAAAATAGGTCTAGTGTCTGTTTAACTTAGACAAAATAGGCTTCAATTTACAAAAAAGGAGGAGGTTCTCAATTTGTCGGAATTAATTTTTTTGAAGAGTTAATTTTATAATTAATTTAAGTAGCAATTGAAAGCATCTGGAATTATTTTACCAGTCCAAAAAATTGCCGAAATATTAGTTTGACTAATATTACCATTTCGTTATAAATAAGAAAGTCATGAAGACCTCAGTTTGAGTTGTAAGTAGATTTAGAAAATGGTTTCTTCTTTATCTTACCAAATCGTTAAAGTAATACACACACTGAGCAAATTTCCTTATAAGTTCGAGCAAAAAACGCCGAAAAAAAACACGTTTCTTGTATGGGGTACCCCCTTAAATTTTAAACTTTATTTTGTTTTTAACCTCCGACGCAAAACGAAGGTGTATTTTAAGTTTGACATGTGTATCTGTGTCTCTGTCTGTGGCATCGTAGCGCCCAAACGGATGAATCAATTTCGATTTATTTATTTTTTGTTTGAAGTGTCTTCATCGAGAGTGTTCTTAGCTTTGTTTCATGAAAATCCGTTCAGCCGTTTAAATATTAACAGCTCTCTGTTGGTTGATGAGACTACAATAGCAAAATTTCGTGCCATGCCACAAACAGACACACACAAACACAAATACATATTACACGTCGGACTTATAACATCCCTAATTTTGTGTCGGGGGTTAAAAACGGTAAGAAGCATACTTTATTTGTTTCTTTATTAGTCGTGGATTTTTGCAAAGGAATGTATTTTAATCAATTTTAAATGTTTCTTTAGATTTTTATTGACGAGGAAATAGGAGTCAAATTACTCTAAGCCATGTTCCCAAAGACAAAGCTCGGACGGAAAATTTCCATGCCAAAGTCTATGCAACTACAAACAGAAGTTGCAACGTTCAACTTGCAAGTACTTGCGTCATTGAATAGAAGAACACATTGTTGCTATATTATTAACAAGTCAAGTTCGAGTTTATACCGCATAGAGTAGAAGTACACTGTGAACTAATTCGTTTTCCAAAGACTTAGATAGATAGATGAATAATTTATTGCATACCAGTCTAGTAGAGGTAGGACTTCTGCTAGTCCGCCTGGGGTGGTACCACCACTGTAATATGGCGGCAATAAATTTTCAGCCGTGTAATGGAATGTTTTACGGTTGAAATGGCAAGGTGTCCAGTAAAATTACAGGGCATGTGAGACTCAACATCATTATGTCTCAAGGTAGGCGCAGGACAGTGACAATGCCGCTGTATCTGTAAAAGGTAGATGTCATCGCTGACTATCAGGCGAGCGTCGTGCTTGTCATGTTTTTTTTTACCTTTCATCATAAAAAAACATCTAATATTATAATCTAAGACAAGTAAAACGAATTGAAGCTGTGATAATGGGCGGAATTATCGCTTAGAGTGACCTCTACTAGACAACCTTTGGATGGGCTGGAGGATGGAATGATGCTGGAGGATGAAAAATAATACTTAAATGTGAAATTTAAATCCACCCACACATTCCAATGAGCCCAAACTCGACATATTATCTGTTGTAAGTTGGTAAGAAGTTGACTGTTCTGTAAGTATTTCAGGATATGTTACAGCATCAGGTCAATGCTACCATGTTCTTACATTATCGTTAAAGTAAGAGGATACCAAATTTCGAATTGATCATACCAATGAAAGTTGATTTCATAGCGTCAACCAGAACAAAGCTCGTCTTAAGACGGCTGAACGGATTTTCATGAATCAAAGCTAATAACACTCTCGATTAAAACACCTATGAAACAAAAAAACCTAAATCAAAATGCGTTCACTCGTTTGGCCGCTACGATGCTACAGACAAACACACCGATACACAGATACACATTTCTAAAGTTATGCTAATCAATTTGCTGTGATATGTATAATGCTTAAATACCACTTAAGGATCTTGTTCGCTATTTCGCTGTTTTACTCGAGTACAAAGACTTCAAAAATATATTTCATTCTACTAATGTACATTCTCTATGCTCAATAGTTCTGATACAAAAGCTTCTTCATATACCTTACGTAACGCCGGGTAAATGCTTACGCTATCAATTTCAACAAACCTTACCACGTTAGTCAATCGTTCACCAACCCCCGATTTAACCCATTGAATGCATAAAAAATTACCCTTTATATACGGACCCAACTCACGAGCTAAATCAACCAGCAAGTTTTAGGTTACGCCAGCAGTAATTAACCTGAAGCCAAGTGTGGCCCCGACCGAATCATTTATTAAAGTCCGTCGTTCGATGCAATCAGGCATCGTCTTTGGATCGAAGCAGGTAAGTCTTCAATCAATGTTCCAACACAAGAACCAAATAAGACCCGGTGTGTGATCAGATATTCTATATTTTAAGTACGTTTAAAAAATTAAGAGAACCGACTTCAAACGTCGCGCTAGTCAAAGTTGGCAGCAGTAAGTGGCATGTCATTGAGGTATATAAATGCATCGTAATACAAATGTTGATATATTATAAAGCGCTCGACCGGTTTCGTTAAAATTTAAATGGAACCACCTGAGAAACAAAAAAAGAATTTTCCATATGGGTTCAGGCATTTTCGAGTAATCGGTGTACATACATAAAAAAAAACCAATAAATTGAGAACCTCCTTTTTTGTGAAGTTGGTTAAAAATTATCGCAATGGAAATTGGCAAATGAAGCACTGAAACTTAGTGAGATATGAGGTTACTATTTTTAGTCCAAAAAAAAGGCTGAAAGGAGTTCCGGTGGTGCATGGTAGTATAATACGGTTGTTCGCTACAATTATTAGTGTTATTTTTCAGATCTGTAGACATGCGTTGTGATTGTTCCAGAAATAATAAGGTTCAAGCGAGCAACGTTATAAGGGATAGCCTATATATAATGGAGTGCCTATAAAGATATGGTGTTATATGAATCATAAATCATAATCATTTGAATCATATAATATCGAAGCGGGCACTGTATTAAACGGTCATACCTTTTGATTACATTGACTGTCAAGTTTAATTTTTACACAGCTGAAGGAGACCGTAGACCCCACAGTACTTGACATGATTTTCAAATAGACTACTCTACGCGTTCCTGAGAAAAAAGGTCTTGACAGACGGTCGAACGGACGGACAAACAGACAGACAGACAACAAAATTATCCTATAAGGGTTCTTTTTTTCTTTTGAGGTACGGTACTTACTTTATTAATATAACCGATTTCTATTTCACAAGCTTTCAATCATTTAATTTAGGTTTGCTCTGTTCCACTCCATTTCATTAATTTCTGTAGCTATAAAGCCTTTAATAATTTCTATTCACTGCGAATTTTGAAAGGCTGCACAAAAGTATTGAAATTCCATGATCGTTAAATAGTCCTATTGTTTTAAATAATTGTATGGTGTTTTGATGGCATTGCGTTAAATTACTATATACGTGTATACTATTATTTATTCTGTTACTGTATAAATACTATACATACTAACAGCAAATTATTTGTTAGCAGATTATCAAATAATTAACAAATTCAATATTTAATTGATACACCATTTAAATTCTGCTAAACAAAATCAAAAATCACAAATCAACCTTTGTGATTGGCAAATAATTAGAATAATTCACCCTTTTTTTTAGGACAGACCAAGAACTTGATTACATTCTCATCCGATGCCAAATGACGATTCGGTATATTACGAGTATTATATAAACTGGCCAAGTGCGAGTCGGACTCACACACGTAGGGTTCCGTACCAAATTACAATCTTTAATAAGATTGAACAAAATTTTCCGAAAAAAACATGTTTCTTGTATAGGAAGGATTCCCTTAAAATTTCTATTTCATTTAATTTTTATTGTTTTTAATAGCCATAATAATACACACTTTGAGCAAATTAAAAGTCTCTATCTATTACGATTTATAAGGCCGGGCAAAAAACGCCTAAAACTTATTTTTTTATTTTATTCTGTTTTTCGATTTTGTAGTTAAAACGGCCGTATGATTCATTTTTAGGGTTCCTTACCTCAAAATGTAAAAAACGAACCCTTATAAGATCACTTTCTAGTCTGTCTGTCTGTCCATCTGTCAGTCCGTCTGTCTGTCTGTCTGTCCCTCTGTCCGTGTGTCACCACCGATTTTCTCAGGAACGGGCGGACCTAGCAAGTTGAAATTTATACCAAATACTGATGTAGTATATCCCTATTAGGTGTATAAATATCAAGGTCCTGAGTCTACACGATAAAAAGATATAGGCAAATTTAGGTTTTCGCGAAAACATTGTAAGTACCAAAATTTACCTTAATTTTCAACTTTTTTTATTTTTCGGAATATTCCCTTTACTTGTGCTGTGAGACCTAGCTTTTAACCAAAAATGACAATTATAGGTCAACTGGAAGTACCCTATAGGTTATGGGTCGAAAACCTATAGGGTACTTCCCGTTGACCTAGAATCATGAAATTTGGCAAGAAGCAAGGTCTCACAGCACAAATAAAGGAAAAAATCCAAAAATTAAAAAAAAATGAAATTTAAAGGGCGTCCTCATACATACATAATTTAGGACTATTAAGATAGGCCTCTGAGTTATATGAGCGCTCATACAATTTAGAGGTCTAGCTGAATTGGTAATATCTAAGGTGGGTACGGAAGCCTCGGTGGGCGAGTCCAGCTTGACTTGGCCGATTTTTATTTTCTGAAAATGTCATGTGTCTATCTGTTAGTTAGTTTAGAAGATATAGCCCTCAGACTGACGGACGGAGAGGGGGGTCTCGTCTCGTTTGTCATCCTTTGGGTATGGAACCCTAAAAATGGCAATGTGACTTCATTCACAAATAACATGACTTTAGTCGAATCCATTAAGCACAATATCCTTACCCTTTTCTAAGTATTCTGTGACTTTTTAACCGACTTCAAAAAAGGAGGACGTTTCTCAATTCGACCGTATATATATATATATATATATTTTTTATGTTTGTTCGCGGATAGCTTCGTCGTTTATGAACCGATTTTGATTATTCTTTTTTTGTTCGAAAGGAGATATCCCAAGTGTGGTACCATGGTAATTTTATTGAGGTCTGATAAGTATCTCCAGAGATATTGAGATAAACATCTCAAAATTGATACTGAAAATGAATAGCGCGGCATTGAAGTCGGTTCTTTTTACCCGACTGCGCGACGCAAAGGAGAGATAATGTGTTTATCAGTCTATATATGTATGTATGTATGTATGTATGTTTGTTCCTTTGTGGCACACTAGAGACCAAACGCGTGGGCCGATTTTGATAATTGGCACGTCAATAGATTCGCCATGCTAGCGCGAGTGTCAACGAAAACATAAAAAATCTTCCGAGTAAAAAATTGAAAAATTCAAAATGGCGGATTTCAGACGCCAAAATTTGGGGAGCAAAAAAAATTTTTTTTTTCAATGCCTATCGAGTGGGTTATCGGATTAAAAGGTCTTAAAATGGAGATTCAAAATATATTTATAACAAATAATTTATGATCGTACAAATCGAAAAAAAAAAACGATTTTACATGCCGCGTTAGTCACTTTCAGTAACAAGTAACAGTAACAGTTTGCGGTGCTTATCTCTGAAGTTACTTATCAGGTCTCAATAAAATTACAATGAGACCAAACGAAAATCATATTAACTCAAAAAAAAAAAGTTTTTTCCAAATCGGTTAAGAATTGATGGAGTTCTGAGGTAACAAACAACCTCTTCCTTTTGGTATAGTCGTTTAATAGTACAACTGTAAAGTAAGTAAGCTTAAAAAGCAATACCCTATCTATTTCACGCATTTCGGTTTTTTGTTCTTTTTTCCATAATTGTAATAACGGTCATAGTTATACATATTTTGTGAAGATTTCAAGTCTCTATCTATTATTAGTTTACAAGTTCAAACACAAAACGCCGAAAAATACACGTTCGGAATTTGCCGTCCTTTACTTAACTAAAAAGTGTAAAATAAAACATTAAATAAAAAAATTAAAAAAAACCCGACTGCGCAAAAAGTGAAGTGTTAAAAAACGAACTGAAAAGAAAATAAACTGGCCAAGTGCGAGTCGGACTCGCACTCGTAGGGTTCCGTAACACAGTTAAGTATTCCATAACTATGATTTTTCGCAACTATAAAATTAACTTTGTTTATCATAGTGTTTGTATGAAAAACAAAGTTATCTTTGCGGTCGCCATATCTCTAAAACTGCTGACTGTATCTCGTTCAAACCAATTTTCGTTGTTAGTTTTTATTGAAATCTACAGTATATATTTTTTTTAGCTTTTCGCTCCCATACTTTAAAAGTTAGAGGGGGGGGGACACACATTTTACCACTTTAGACGCGTCTATCTTTCAAATGATTGACTTTGAGAAAAAATGATTTTAGAAACCTCAATGTAATTTTTGAAGACCTATCCATAAACTACCCACACGTATAGGTTTGAAGAAAAAATATTTTTTTTGTTTCAGTTCCATGTATGGGATGCCCCCCCCCTTAAACTCTCAATTTTTTTATTTATGTATAAAAATCGGAAAGCGGTTTACAGAATACATCTACTTACCAAGTTTCAATTCAGTAGTCCTAACAGTTGCGGAATAAAATGGCTGTGACATACGGACGGACAGACAGACAGACAGACAGACAGACAAAGAGACAGACAGACAGACAGACAGACATGACGAATCTATAAGGGTTCCGTTTCTTGCCATTCGGCTACGGAACCCTAAAAACAAACCCCCATTCGTTAAGCCATTAATGTGTCCCGACTGTTAAAGTCTCTACATTCCATTTATAACAAAGTATAATTTATTTTATGAGTGTATCGACCGAGAAAGAATTTAAATGGTATAGTTTTTTGATATCCCTAAACAGAAGTCTAAACTACTAACTAGACTTACTTGTTATTCTTTTTTTGTTCAAAAGGAGATATCCCAAGTGTGGTACCATGGTAATTTTATCGAGGTATGATAAGTATCTCCAGAGATATTGAGATAAACTAATAGCGCGGCATTGAAGTCGGTTGTTTTTTAGTTTTTAAACGATATTATTAACACTTCACTTTTTGCGCAGTCGGGTTGTTTTTTATTTTTTAATTTAATGTTTTATTTAGTTTTTAAACGATATTATTGTAGAGTCATTACGTGTTAAAAATGAACCAACTGATATCGTTGCCATTATCGTTTCGCCATTATAATCCCAATTGAAAGAACATTTTAATAACTCCATTCAAAGCATGGGCATTCCATTTAAGGATCGGCCATTTTTCCACGCCGGAGTCGGGGTGGCTATTAACTCTCTGAAAATGAAGACCTCGATTACGAGGGTAATGGACGGAGGTACTGATAGTATTATTTCAGAGATATAATAGTTTTAAAATGAGAGAATGGAAGTTCTGCTCGTGCCTTGTAACCACAAAGCTTGGTACAGGTTTTTGCAGCAGGAAATTGAAATTTTCAATCTGCGCCACGATGTTTTTTTGTTTTTGCTTTACTGACTAAATCAATTTAGGTTTGTACGTTTTTAACTTATCAAACTTTTTTTTATATAGTTGATACGCGTGCGTTTGACTACTATCTCACATAATGTTAGGTGAAGATGTGATTGACGATGTCGCACGCTTGCCTAGAAGATACCTATTCACTCGCGATTTGAAGACCCCTAGATTGTACTTAACACATGACTCTGGCATTCCTTCGCTGTGCGAATGATAAATGTGGATGCAAAGCGCTTTGTGGGACAAAATGGAATATCTTCCATGTATTGATGGCGCATGTCGGTGCGCCTAGTAGTACAATGGTGAAAGGTGGACGCTGGAAATGTTTCGTGCAATTGGAAGGCAAAAAGTTTTAAATAAGAATGAATAGTTAATGGATTCTGAATTATACGGTGACTTATGTTTAACCCCCGACGCAAAAAGAAGGGAAGCTATAAAATTGACGTGTGTATGTGTGTATTCTTCTATTTGGGTCTATCTGTAGTCATTTTTGTATCCATTCCTTTTGAAACCATAATATCTTCCACCACACAATCCATCCACACTTTCTTCGGTCTTCTTCTTCACCTATATAGCCGTCCAATTTCATGCCCATTGCCTTTCTAGTTGGTCTTCACTTCTTTTATAACATACCAAATATGAATATATCGATATTAAGTATCAAAGCTACACGAAGCAGAGTGGTAGAGGACATCACTGGACATCTATTGAATCTCCATGAACGATGCTCGTTTAATTTAGTTTCGAGAGATTGCCTTTTTTCTTGTTTTTCAATTGGCACCCGAAGTATTGCAATTATTTTTTTAGGCTGGATCCTTGATTGGCAGGCTACAGTTTCATTAATATACGAAAATTGTTTTGTAGATATCAAATACCTCTAATTTAAGGCCACCAGGGTTCAGCTTTCAATAACGTTATTAATGTAAAGAATATTTGAAAACAAACAATGCCATTTTAAAGTTTTAAAAAAAACGTACTCAATATATGTACGTATATGAATTTTTTCATCTTATTCACATAAAAAACTAGCAGTACGTTATTGGGCAACCCTAATTAATTAGGGCTACCAGAGTTCAGCTTTCAATTACGTGGGCAAAGAGTATTATAAACACACAATGCCATTGTAAAGGTTTTAAAGAAACGTACTGAGTATGGATGGAATTTATTAAATTTCATCTGAGTCACAGTTTAAAGTAGCAGTATAGTAGTGCCTACTATTTTAAAGCGATTTGCAAATAAATACTGAGCAATTAATTACTGATTTATCAAACAAAGCAGAGCAGGTAGAGAACCTAAGTACAATGTGTCTATTGAACCTCCATGAATGATACCCAAGTTTTTTTTATTTGGTGCATGAAAAATTGTAATAAAGTTATTTTAGAGATTAACAGACAGCAGGTGCATGAAGTGGACTATATTTTTTATTGTTATTTACTCTGAAAGACTTATTATTTATCCACATTCACAAAAACATTAAGGCGCTATTTTAAACTATTTAGTTTAGGAGAAAATAAAAACCAACGGGAAAGGAAAAAAATGAGCAACATACACGGGGGTATTCAAGTCCAACAGTGAGAAACATGCTGCAAAATGTATTATTTTATATGACAAGAATCGCAGAAAGTTTTGTCTTAAGTACATTCTGTTTTGCTTGCGCCTATAGCATAGTGGTCAGAAAGAAAGACTATTTGAATCTAATACAACAAAGAAAGCTCATAGTGAGGCTTAGCAAATAACTACGAAATATCTACTATCCACATTAAAGTGCTTTACTCAACGTATAGCATTGTTCTCTAATGATACGCTCGGCAAGAGCATGAAATGCACGCTAATGCAGCGAGTAACAGCGCCGACCGGTATAAACACGTGACTGAAATTGCGCATGTAGATTCCCCACTGAGTGCACTGTGTCTAAGCTACGTGACCGCCTGAGGCCCGGGTTTCGCTCCCATTAACCTTGTCTCGCCATGATTTAAGAGCGAATACGAATTTTCCCCTATTCCCCTTATTCTGCCTTTCACCTTTTACACGGAACAGATTTTTGTTGGATTTAATAAACCGACACTTGGTAATGAAGGGAATTATAGCCTAGCACGTTCCGAGGATATTTTTCGCATCTTTATTTGAAGAGGTGGGAATTCTTTTCCTTTCGTGTTGCAAAAATAAGGGAAGTATACAAATGTTTTTTTTATGACAATGCACTGAAGGTATATTGGCCTCTATTGACAACCCTCGGTGTGTAGATATTTTGATATTGACGTTTTAGACTGATATGTCTGTGCGAAACTGATATACCTCTGCTGGCAGGTATGTTGCAAGAAGAAGGATATGAGATTTTTTGAGGATGATACATTTGTTTAGGGGGTATTTTTCTCAGTCTTGATATGCCTTATGTCTCCTAAAACCCTCTCTCGATTACATCGCCACTTTCCATCGGGTGAGATAGTGGTCCAATACTTGCCTATCTGCAATAAAAGATATTTAATCAGGTATTCAAAATTTGGTAAAAAGTTACAATTTTTTTCGCAACTATACATCGTAGGGAGTGACTTATGTCCACTTTAACTGCACGCTACTGAACACAATATTTAGTTACTACTTTCATCGAGATTTTGTGAGCTACCTTGTAAATATTTAACTGTTCTACGAGTTCTTGAGTTAGAGTTTATACTCCTTTGTTAGTAAAACGGTGTAGAAACTCTAAGTTTTCGGTATTTGGGCTTTCTTTCCTATGGAAAAAAAAATTAAATGTTTATTGCTTACTCTTCTCAGCTATTGAATTCTAACATTTTTTTCTAACTTTGTGTCTGCAACAACAATTAAGCAACATATTGGAACATAATTAAAATAGTTTAAAAGCTAAAACAACCGACTTCAATGCCCCGCGAGTCAATTTCCGTCGCTAGTTTGAGATGTTTATCGTCATATCTGGAAATACTTATCAGATCTCAATGAAATTACAATGAAACCATCTCGAAAACGTACCCTACCGATTACAAAAAGAATCATTCGAATCGGTTCACAATTGACGGAGTAATTGCGTAACGTACACACAAAAAATATGAAAAAAAAACGTACAGACGAATTGTAAACCTCCTTCTTTTTTAGAAGTCGGTTGTAAACTAAAAACCGTCGTTCAACGAAGTTATACCCAGGACGTATCACGGCTTTGCATGACGCATTCTCCGGAGATATCAATTCTTCGAGCTTTACAACGAGTTAAATGATTTTGGCTAGCAATAAAATAATAAGAAACCCCTCGTATATTGTGTTATTTTTCCGCCGCGGTACCTTCATCCCTATTTCAGCCAGCTTCCGGTGAGCTCTGCACGGCCCGCGAGATAAAAGTTAATGGGCCAACTTACCGCGAATTATTCCCCCGGCATAGCATATTTTTTTTATCTTCTCTTTGTAAATGTTTCAATAATTTAGGCTTCTTTATAAGCTGATGTTTATTGTTATACGTATCCGCTTTGTCAATCTTTTGGAAAAGCTTTGTTTATGTAATAGGTTCCTTTTTTATATTTTTTAATAAATGAAACTGTCAGATGGTTTTTTAAATGTATGTTTTCGTAAGTATCTTTCTTATTCTTTGTACCAGATTCAAGGGTTCCTGATAGCGCTAATGTTAAGAAATCTGGCAGATTTTTGACATCTTTTATATTTTATATACGGCCATGTATCAGATTACTGTCTAACGCAGGAACCGGTGAAACAGGCCCTAAGTATATAAAAGTCGCTGCCGCTATTTGTACTTTAAACTACGCAACGAGTTTTAAATGCAGATTTCAATAATAGATAAAGTGATTCAAAATGAAGAAAAAGAGATAAGACGCGGGTAAAGCCGTGGGCGCAGCTAGTATGATATAAAAATAATCAGGTTACTTTAAAACTAAAAACAACGAAACAAAACTTATCAGTAACCGGTGAAACTAGCCCAAAGAATTATAAATTAATTGTATGAAAAAACTATAATTAATTGTATGAAATAACTATATAACACTTAGTTAAACATTTTAAATCTGATAGGTTAGCGTTTGACCACTACCTCGCCTGGTGGTAAGCGATGACGTGGTCAAAGATGGTGAACACTGAACACACTATGCCAAGAATGGTCTGACTCTTAAAGGATGTGTGCTGCCGGAAAACCGTAAGGTTATGGCGGCAGATTTTCTCCTTGATGGTGATAAGCTCCATACCATCTGTGGACAAAAAACGCTGCAGGTCTCAAACCAACGACATTCCGCGTAGAAGTCATCCGTCTATTCTTTACGCCAACGGGACGTTATTGTAAAGGTTAATAAACTTTACGGGCGGACTCGGCCGCACCATACTCTCAAAAAAAAGATGACGTAATATTACCTAAAGCCTGACTTTAGAAATTCGTTTTTTTTATCGTTTTATAGTCGTTTGTTTACAATTAAATCACGCCAGTAATAATAACAATGTAATGTATAATGTAATTGTATATGAAAAGTATGTATGTTTTCATTGGTATCATCCAGAATAAAATTAAATTTAAAATTAGTGTCTATTTAGATTATTTATTATGATTTTAATGCAGTTTTCAACAATAGATAAATTGATTCAAGAGGCAGGTTTATAACCAAGATTAAAACGTGGGCAAAGCTGAGGGGTGTAGCTAGTATATTATATATTAAACATGCTAGACGAATAAAAATAATAATATGCCTCGTAACTTTATGCGAATCAAAATTAAAAGGCTGAAAAATAATAGTTGGCCTATATCATGCATCTTATATGCAAATAAATAAACTGGCCAAGTGCAAGTCGGACTTGCACTCGTAGGGTTCCGTAACACAGTAGAGTATTCTATAACTATGTTTTGCGCAACTACAAAAATAACTTTGTTTTTCATAGTGTTTGTATGAAAAACAAAGTTATACTTGCGGTCGCTATATCTCAACAACCGCTGACTGTATCTCGTTCAAACCAATTTTCGTTGAATGTTTTTATTGAGATCTACTGTTGCTAGCACCCTGAGGTGTGCACCATTTCTCGTCCGGCTAGCCTATGATAACGAGCTGTGGGTTCTTTGTCTGCGGGATGTTACATACTGGAGTGTTAGTTTCGAGGTAGTGTCCTGTTCTATCAGGGCGCTACCAGTATAAACTGGAAAATTCTAAATTAATAAGTAATTAACAAACCATATTACAACAATTATGAATTTGTTCTTAAAACAGGAACATTGTTAGTTAGTTATTAAAGATTAGTATTAAGACACAGTTCTTTCTTATATTCTATTCTAGAATTATATCTTAAGTAGTTGCATTTCTTATACAGTTCTTTCTAGTAAATTCTATTCCGACAATTATATATAGACAATGAGTTTTTATTACATGTTTTTAAATGAATAATTTAGTCTACGGACATAAGACGGGCCCTTCTGCATGCCGAACTTTCACAAAAGTTATCCTTAGATTCTAAATAATATTAATGAAGGCTTGAATGTAACATCAGGCACTTAGTTGAATTTAAATTAATAACACGGAAAACTAAATTTGAAGAGTTTATAAAGAATGTTACTAGGTTATCCGGACGGGAGAAACTCGACGATCACTTGTGTAAGATCGAACCGACGGTCTGGATGACGAAGTTGAGATTGACTAACGAACGAAGCGAAACAACATAACTATGTAGGCTCCACGTAGGAGTCACATAAGAGTGGAACTGTACAATTCTACATACTAAATTCTCATGACTTGGAGTCGGGGGCTCCATTCTTAGACGGAGAGTGCTGGAGTCGAAGGCTCCAATCTTAAACTAGGAGTAGGAGCGGCAACCTGTAAACGAATAACACTTCGTTACAAACTGCCACGTAAACTTTTCTGTTTCTACAAGACTCTCGAGAGTAACCAAACAAACTGACCTGCCGCTCCATTCTTTGTCCAGCATTGCTGCACTTCTTAAAATATGGCCGTGACGCCTTCGCCGCCACGCGGCGTGGCACGTCACGCCTTCTAAAGATGACCGTTTCTGGAGGACCTGTCGGTAGATGTTAGATTTTCTTTACACGGCACGATCCACAGGGCAAGGGCGATCTTTTTAGCTTCTTCAAAATGCCATACCTCTACTCCTGCATCACAACTAAGGGGTCAGCGAACCTTCTTGTCTGACGTCTCGTTGAAGAAAGAAAGACATTGCCTACCTTTCGAAGCTCTATTTTTCTCTTTCGTTCTTTGGCTTCGGTCGTGCGTGTTATCTAGTCGAAGTCATAACAATAATAATTTAAGTTCAAAGAAAAACGAAAACAAATACCACGTGAAACGAGTATAATACGATGCCATTGAAAGATATCAAACAATCCCTGTAAATAACAAAGGCTACACAAAATCTTAATCCTCAAAAACCTACTGACGACGAATCGAGAACCTCCCTCATTTTGTAAGTCGTTTGTAAATAGACCGTTTCGTTGATCTGTGGTTGCAAGAATCGCTATTCCGAAACGATATTTCATCTATGGCAAGTATTTCTAATGTCAACTGTCGCTGTCACTGCAGTCAATTGTCAAAATACTGTCAAAGCACTGTCAGTCAGTTTTACAATCTATTATGTATTAGATTTATTTTGTCTTTCTTTCAGGTTTTCCAGAAGTAATACCACTAATAAATACTCCTAAAAGTTGAGATGAACTCCAACGTTGAAGTTTCAGGCGTGTGATACCCGATTACAATGAGAAATTATGGCGCAAAGACTACGCAAGCAGATTCTTTCTTACGACGGGATGATTCTAATTATCTCTGCTTCGATGTGAACCTCTGTGATTACCAGCCAGAAATCTATGTTATCGACGTCTGTGAAGTTAATATCGTGCTACAGTTATTGCATCAAAAAAAAAAAAAACACTGCAGAAAAAGAACTGCAACACTACAGAATATATTTTTTTTTAGATTTTTCACTCCCTTACTTTAAAAGGTAAAGAGGGGGGGAGGGGGACACACATTTTACCACTTTAGACGATCTTTTAAAAGATTGACTTTGAGAAAAAAATATTTTACAAACCTCAATGTCATTTTTAAAGACCTATTCCATAGATTCCCCACACGTATAGGTTTGAAGAAAGATTTTTTTTTGTTCCAGTTCCATGTATGGGATGCCTCTTAAACTTTATGTTATATTTTTTATTTTTGCATAAAAATCGGGAAGCTGTTTACACAATATCTACCTACCAAGTTTCAATTCTGTAGTCCTAATAGTTTCGGAATAAAATGCCTGTGACATACGGACGGACAGACAGACAGACAGACACACAGACATGGCGAATCTATAATGGTTCCGTTTTTTGCCATTCGGCTACGGAACCCTAAAAAATGCATTAGTGCCAATATGCTATTACAATTTAGGCGTAACCTGTTATGCTCAAGTTAATAAGGAATAAAAAATTATGCTCATCAAACGAAATCCCGCACAAAAAAAAAACACCACAAAAAATTTACCGTCTATTTCATTGAAACCCTACAATTTGAAGTTTACGGGATTATTCACGACCGCCACGTGACGGCGGCGTAACGTGACGTTACTTTTACAACGTGTCTGTTCCTAGAAATGAGAAAAGTTTAATTCGAAAACGACAGCGTTTCTGGTAAATTACTCCGCACAATTATTTTTTGCAGTCCAGTGAAAACGACAGTAAGCGGTGGTGCATTGAGAGAATGGTCGGCTAAAAGCCAGATGTAGGTTTAAATCCCAATGCGTAATCCCAATTTTTCATAGATCCTCCAGTAATGGAAAACATCGTTATGAAACCCCCGGTTTAGTAAGCAAGCAGGATACAGGTATTGGGCAAGCTTGTATCAATCTTAGTTTCTATAGGTGATAGGAGAAATTCATAACGATGTTCCACCTGACTTGCTACTAAAAAGTAGCTTACCACCATCAAGAAGAAAATCTGTCGCCATAACCTTACGGTTCTGGCAGCACAGCCATCGAGAGTTGAAGTTTTCTTGGCCTGGCGTGTTCACCATCTTTGATCACATCAACCAGGCAAGATCCTGGTCAAACGCTAGCCTATGCGTAATAAAAAATAAATTTAAAAAAAACAGCGGGTTGCACTCCGGGAGTGCCGGCAGAAGTGAAAACTTAAACATTAACTTTGTGCATTTGGTCTACTCTCCCTCCGTCTTACGAATTTTTGATCAAGTCACGTGTCCTGACGCAAGTTACACATTTTTTACCCATCCAAAAAAAGTTCAAAACGCCGCTAAAGAAGTTTTCACTTCAAAAATCTAGTAACGGCGTTCTGGCCTATACTAACTAACCAGACGGCCAGATTCCACCATCAATAAGGAAAATCTGTCGCCAAGCAGTGTGTTCCGGCAGCTGTCCTTGAGAGCCAGTTCTTGCTCCAGGCCTATCTTTCTGTCATCTTTGACCGCATCGTATCTTAACAACCGCTGAGATAGCGATCAAATGCTTGCCTCTATGTTATTAAAAAAGTATTTAAAAAGTTTTTAGAGTCAGCTGGTAACTCCCAAGCATTTTCAAGCTTACTCTGTAAAGATGTCATCTTTGTACGAGCACGAAATATTTTTGAACGAAATTCCAAATATTCAATATATAATAAATAAGTGTCGTTATTTGAACGTCGAATTTTGAGCGGAAGCGAGCGTTTTACTCATTTTGTGTGCACCAGAATTTTAAAATTAAAATGTCGGAAACAGTTCAAGCAATACAATTAAACGGAGGTAAATGTTGGATTATTTTTTTTTGTTATCTAGTGTCTGTGTATATATGTATATGTCGCAGGCAGATAGCTTTATTCGCCGTTCAATTGAACGTTCAACTAAATTATATCCAGACGTAGCGTTTATTACAACATTTAGTAAACTGGCTGGCTAATGCTTAGGCCAGTCATATAATGTCTTAGTCTGACAATAAGGCAACACACTAGGAACAGTGACCACCTGAAATATATGTCTATGTTCTGCATATATATATGGATATGCATATACATGTATTTCAGGCGAAGCGCGGCCGCTGCTCCCCTCTTCGCTATGCTCGTCGGCGTACGTCACGCGGTGGTCACTGTTCCTAGTGTGTTGCCTTATTGTCAGACTAATGAACAGGCTAGGCAAGTAATTAAACGTCATCGATCCAAGTCATTTGCCTAGGTGTTTGATCAAATGGCTAGGCAAGTAATGAAACGTCATTGATCTAAGTAATTTGCCTGGCTGTTTGATTAAATGGCTGGATATTATTCAGGAATTTAGTTGAACGGCGCTGTTTAGTTAAGAGGCTAGGCGTTCAATGAACGGCTAATTCAACTATCTGACTGCGAAATATATATTGAATAAATATATTTATCTAATTTATTAAACACAATCAAAAAATTTCATCGTACCGACGGGACTCGAACCCGCACCCCCGGATAACACGTCCAGGTGTTCTACCAATTAAGCCACTACAACGTCTAAATGGGGTAAAAAATGCAATCCACATATTTCGTCTTATCGATAGGCTATCGGTAGCTAGGTTTTGAACCGGCGAACGGCCCTTTTGCGTAAAGATTACTTATAACCAGGAGATTATTTAAGTAAGTGGGTAGTACAAACTAGCTTAAGAAATTAGCTTTAAACAAATTTAGGGACAACTATTATACTGTCACTAGCTGTGCCCGCGACTTCGACCTTCGTAATAAGACACAACGGTAGCCCAGCTGCACCGCACCCTACCATGCCATGCTAATCCCCCCTTCCCCCCTCCCCTCCACCTTCCCCTTAATTCCACCTCCCCTCCCCCTCCTCTCACTCCAACTTTCCCTCCCCCTCCCCTCCCCTCTCCATAACTTACCCTACCCTGCCTCTCCCCCTTACTCTCTTTTCCACAACTTTTCATCCCCCCTTTCATCCCCTTACAACCCTCTTTTCGCATTAAAAAGTAGCTTATGTCCTTTCTCAGGCTCTAGACTATCTGTGTACCAAATTTCATTTAAATCGGTTCAGTGGTTTTGGCGTGAAAGTGAGACAGACAGACAGACAGAGTTACTTTCGCATTTATAATATTACTAGCAGCCCGCCCCGGCTTCGCACGGGTAGAACATATATGCCTGCAAAATTTGCATCAGTTTGTTGCATCGAATATAAAATATTAACATATTAAACAATCATCACCATATATCAACCAATTTATACAAAACCTTAACGAATTATGCACCTAAACCTTCCTCATAAACACTCTGGCTATTGGTGAAAACCGCATGATAATCCGTTCAGAAGCTATTAAGATTATTACGAACAGACAGACAGACGCAGTGATGGACTTTTGTTTTATAATACTTACGTAGTGATATTGGACGGCCCTTCGGCGTAAAGGATAGTTACCCTGATTCTGACCCCATGGTCGTTGGTTCTAATCCTAGCTATATACCTACCAATGAAAGTGTTATGTGCATTCATAAATCACAGGTTTTCGTACAGAGATAGTGGGATCATTAAATCTACCAAAACTGGCCAAGTAAAAGTCGGACTCGCACTCGTAGGGTTCCGTAACAGTAGAGTATTTTATAATTAATTTTTCGCCACCAAAAAATTTACTTTGTTTTTCATAGAGTTTGTATGAAAAACAAAGTTATCTTTGCGGTCGCTATATCTCAAAAAGTGCTGACTGTATCTCGTCCAATTTTCGTTGAAAGTTTTTATTGAGATCTACAAATTATATTTTTTCTAGATTTATCACTCCATTACTTTAAAAGGGGGACATATTACCACTTGAGACGCGTCTATCTTTTAAATGATTGACTTTGAGATTTTTTTTATTTCAGCTCTATGTATAGGACGCCCCTTTAAACTTTTAAATTGTTTATTTTTGTATAAAAATCGGAAAGCGGTTCGCAGAATACATCTACCTACTAAGTTTTCTGTAGTTTTTATAGTTTCGGAATAAAATGGCTGTGACATACGGACGGACAGACAGACAGACAGACATGACGAATCTATAAGGGTTCCGTATTTTGCCATTCGGCAACGGTACCACCACCATGGAGAACATCTGCCGCTGTAACCTTACGGCGTTCCCCGACGCAAAAAGTAGGGGTGTTATACGTTTAACGTGTGTGTATCTGTGTGTCTGTCTGTAGCATCTTAGCACCCAACCGGATGAATTGATTTTGATTTTATTATTGATAGTTTTTTTTGATAGATTAGATGTCTTCATCGAGAGTGTTCTTGGCTTTGATTCATAAAAAATCGTTCAATCGTTACAAAACCATAAGGTTTTTTCTAGTTAATTGCACTATGAAATCAACTTTGTTTGTATGAAATCAACATTTGGTCTGATCAATTTGAATATCTTCTTCTTCAACGATATTGTAAGAACATGGAAGCATTGACCTAATGCTGGCACATCTCCTGGACTCTACAGAATACTCAAATCCTCACCAACTTACAGCTCAGATTTTAAATGTCGTGTTTAGAGTCATTGGAATGCTTTTAATAAAAATTGATTATACATAGATCAGTCGGGGTGGTTTAAAATATTATATTATTATATATAAATAGATGAATATTATTTTATACAATAGATCATATTATTATACTATATTGACTTCAAATTGATTGTGATCGGTGGGGATCTACAGAATAGCTAAGCTTATAATAATATTTTCGTAGTAACTATGACCTAATCTGTGGTTTCACTGCAAATATTTTATTAATTTTGCGATGCGTGTATGTGAAATCTGTGATATCTTCTAGAGTTTTCATTTGAATTATATACTGAAAAGGACAATTTTAATCTATAATATGTGGCCAAGCTAATTAAAGTAATTATTTGGGTAAGGATTAATACTATATACTTGAAAATAGCCTTAGAAGTTATGTAATATTTTTTTTACAAAAAATTAAAGATAAAAATGGTTACTGTGAGTCAACCTTAAGAGATAGACATATGCTGTCGCGGGCTTTTTTGTAGGTCCTATTAAGTTGTACAACTCTTTCATAGAAAATAGTCTTCCATCTATTTTCAATTGAGCAGCGTTCGTAAGAAACGTGTTTTTTCGACCGCTTTTTTGTCGACTTAGGTTGCAAATTAGGTCTCCACGAATGTACCTTTCATTTAAACGGGATAATATATAGCCTGTTTTCATTCCGAAAGTCCATTCTATATATTAGTGAAAGAATTGTTTAAATCGGTCCAGTCGTTTTTGAGCCAAATCATTACAAACATACAAAAATACAAATGTTCTCTCTTTAAATTATTTATAATATTAGTATAGATTAGTATATTAGTATTAGTAAATTAGTAAGGAAGGACTAGTAAGGATAATCATGAAAAAGTCCCTAATTATTGTACATTCTGAAAAAAATATCTGATTTCCATAATACTTTAAAAGTATCTAAATTTCTCCTTACCGCCGGGTTTCTAGATCGAATTCATTTAAGAAACCATTTTACTTACTTTCAGCCATTAAATTTTCACACGTGGTAAAAGAATGGTCAGCTGAAAGGGTGTATTTTCTGATGCAAGTTACGAGTTCAAATAAAAGTAAGGAACTAAGCCCGGGTGAAATAACCCGAGTAAAAGGTATAGGAGTAATAGCACTTAGAACCTGTTACAATGAATAGCCGCTACCATTAGGTGCTTAGGTACTCGGTATTGACTGCATTATGCACGAGAAAATCTGACCTAGTTTTACAGCTGTACATATTTAACCCCCGACGCAAAGATTAGAGTAGGGGTGTTATAAGCCTTACGTGTGTATCTGTGTATGTGTGTGTGTGTGTGTGTGTGTGTGTGTGTGTGTGTGTGTGTGTGTGTGTGTGTGTGTGTGTGTGTGTGTGTGTGTGTGTGTGTGTGTGTGTGTGTGTGTGTGTGTGTGGCATCGTAGCGCCTAAACTGATGCACCGATTTTGATTTAATTTTTTTTTTTTGTTTGATAGATGTTTTGATCGATAGTGTTTTTCTTTAGTACATCTCACTGTAACGATAACCGTTGGGTAGACGTTTTTAGAGTGGAGATCACGGCTCGGTAAACTTAGTGTAGGGCGCCCTCCAGCTAGGTGGAGCGATTATATACGCAAGCTGGCTGGCAGCGGTTGGAAACAAAGAGCTGAAGATCGAGCTCAGTAGCGTGCCATAGGTGAGGCCTATATCCAGCAGTGGACAGAGATAGGGTAATAATGATGATGAAATCTCACCGTCTAAATGAAGAAAGGGGATGGTGGTATTCATTCTTGCCTTCGGATGGTTCATTTTCCGAAATGTAGGAATACGATAGAAAACTGACAAACTAGCGACTTAGCGGTAATGCTCAAGGCTCTGGAGCGTCTTTCCTACACGTTTTACATTTACTTCTATTGATGTCGACTGTTTCGTGCTTGTCTAACACTGCTTCCTCGGAGATATTTCGCAGCAAGATCGTCAAGGCCAATGAGTAGGCGTCACGTTGCAATTATTGATACTTTATAATCATGTTTCAAACTCAAGACAAAAATATCAATAAAAGAGACAATCTGTAGCTGGCACGACGTCAGCTTATGTCAGCATTTTTAGTAGTTCAAGGTTCAACGTCCTTTGTAATACACATATAACAAAGGATATCGGACCAGCAAGATTTGGAAGAAATAAATTGAATATTTTGTATCAAAACCCACAGGTATTCGGTTCAGAACCGTTTTGAGGCGTTTAATCGCACGGAACGGTTTGCAGGGTCCGAATATTTTACCGGTATTTGTTACGTGGAGTTATCTCGAAAATTCTTTGGACGTGCTAAATTCTAAATTTTTATGTCATTGAGTTTGTAATTGTTTATTTATGAGAGAAGAATGGATTGCATGACTTCTTAGCAAGTGATTGCCGGTTTTAATTCTAGCACGGTGTTTGTGTTCAGGTGGAAGGAGTATATTACATCGATATTCCGCCTGACTTGTTACCGAAAGAAGCTTATTACCATCAAAAATCTGCTATAGCAGCAGATTTTGTTCATGATGGTAGTAAGACCGTTAGGTACACCGTAAGGTATATAACTTTGGAGTGTTCTGGCAGCACACAGCACTATAGAGTCAGAGTATATTCCAGGCATAGCGTATTCACCATCTTCAAACACATCATTGTTTACCACCATGGGAAATATTGGTCAAACGCTAGCCTATTTGATATAAATAATATATTTTTTAATTAAAAAGTAAAAACAAATTTAGGGTTCCCTAGTCAACATAGATCACCTATAGTTTCGCCAAGTCCGTCCGTCAGTCTGTCTGTCTACGGCTTACCTCAGAGACTCTTAGTACTAGAAAGCTGTAAAACAAAAATAAATACAATTAAATATCAACTACAAGGAGCTACGTCCTGCGATCGCCAACCCACCTACCCAGCGTGGCGATTGGGGCATATCCATCCCAATGATCCGAAGATAGGGCTCAGTTGCGTATCTTGGGAGAGGCCTACATCCAGTGGACTGACACAGGCTGATTATGATGATGATGATGATGAAATAAATATTGAAATTTTTATATATAATTTGAGAAAGTAGTATCTGATACTTAGCATCGCGGAAAATACCGTTTGCGCGATGCAGGATCTTATACATTGAGGCAATATTTACAAGGAGACCGATGCAAAATGCTTCAGCGCCATCTAGGTGCTATTATATTATAACGTTAATTTGTAGTATAAATGGATAGTGGATATTAGTTGGATTGTTGGCATACATACAGTTTACAGCGGCTTTGCCCGCATGAAAAGTATCCTATTTGTTAACAAATTATATGTTTAACTAAGCTATATTTTAACGTGGGCAAAGATTCTGGTACTCTAATAATATTAGTATAGATTTTTCTATATCTATATCTTCTTACACTTGGCAAAATGCCTGTGCACAAAGTTATTGTGCATTAAGTGTGTATAAAGTTATGTATTTCAAGTGTAAGTGTGTACTACACTGCCTTGGGTTCTTTATAGGAAGGTAAGTTATTGCTTAGCTCGATTTTTAGATAATTTAACAAGTATTTTAACTAAATGTTATGAACACGATTAAAATTAACTAAGATTACGACTTACATGCCGCGCGAGTCAGTTTCAGTAGTAAGTTTGAGACGTTTATTATCATATCTCTGGAGACACATATCAGATCTCGATGAAATTACAATGGAACCTACTTGGAAATGTGCCCTACCAATAAAAAAAGAATCACTCGAATCGTTTCTCAATTGACGGCGTAATCACGTAACATACATACAAAAAAATAGAAGAATTGAGAACCTCCTCTTTTTTAGAAGTCGGTTGAAAATAGAAATCTAAATCTACAAAAATAGTAGCTAATTTAGCGTATTTCATGTGTTTGTGATAGGTATATAAAATAATTTTAAATCGTTTAAAAATCTAAAAGAACCGACTCTAGTCAAAGTAGCCAGTAGACGTAGTAACTATTATATAATCCGTTCCAGTAGTACTCGTAAGTAGTAAATCGTCGAAATAAGTAAATGCATTGTAATACAAATGTCGCTTTATTAAAAACGGCTCGGCCGATTTCGTTAAAATTACAATGGGACCACCTCTGAAACCGTATCGTATCCATTAATAATATCGTTTAAAAACTAAAAAAAAACAACCGACTTCAATGCCGCGCTATTCATTTTCAGTACCAATTTTGAGATGTTTATCTCAATATCTCTGGAGATACTTATCATACCTCGATAAAATTACCATGGTACCACACTTGGGATATCTCCTTTCGAACAAAAAAAGAATAATCGAAATCGGTTCATAAACGACGAAGTTATCCGCGAACAAACATAAAAAATATATATATATATATATATATATATATATACGGTCGAATTGAGAAACCTCCTCCTTTTTTTGAATTCGGTTAAAAAAAGAATCATTCGAATCCGTTCACAATTGACGGAGCAATCGCGTAACACAAAAAAAAACATACAGACGAATTGAGAACTTCCTCATTTTTTGGGAAGTCCTTTTTAGTAGTCGTTTTTCACAAGCTTATAAAAAGACGAAATATTTTATTTTGTGTTTCAATAATACAAATACATTTCTTAAAACATTGTTATAGTAAAATATAGAATACTATTTTACTCTAGAGATTAAGAGAAAAATGTCATAACAAGAAGAACACTTCTTAACGAACTTATTTAAGTTTCTAAAGAATTGTTATTGTCAAGATGACTTTGATGGATTATTGATAACATTGATAATATCGTTTAAAAACTAAAAAAGAACCGACTTCAATGCCGCGCTATTCAATTTCAGTACCAATTTTGACATGTTTATCTCAATATCTCTGGAGATACTTATCAAACCCCGATAAAATTACCATGGTACCACACTTAGGATATCTCCTTTCGAACAAAAAAAGAATAATCAAAATCGGTTCATAAACGAGGAAGTTATCCGCGAACAAACATAAAAAAAAAAAAAGAATACGGTCGAATTGAGAAACATTTTTTTGAAGTCGGTTAAAAATGATTCACATTAAATCCAATACATACAATGAACTCTTACTCTATTTTATTGGGTAACTGATTGTAAAACGTTAAATTCTTATCTGTGTATAGTAAAATATCAGTCACATGGATCTTTGCATGTTTAGATGTCGTTTCAATGGGATTAAGTATTGTAATAAATAGGTTGGTTACGTAACTGTAATACGTACCCGTACGTACGTACAAACTTACGTATTATTATTTAGGTTATGTTGTGGTGAGGTTTTATATGTATGATTATCGGTAATATTAGGTAGTAGGATGGTACTAGGGACATCTTTGTGGGACTTACAAATTTACATATCACAAACATAATTACACCCAGACTCAAAACAACTGTCTATGGATCGTGTGAAACTGAACGACTAGCTAAGTGGCCAGCCTAAATTGATTAGGCATAGTGTGGATTTTTGAGATTAAAACGCTAATGCAGCTTTCGCAGTCTTTACGGATATTTTATACGTTAATCAATTTCAGAGAGAACTACATATATACATATATGTATATATATATACTATAATATATATTATAAAACTAAAAATTAGGTACAAATATTTATCTAACGACATGCATACAGTTGCTGTAGTGTACAGTACTGCCGGAATAGGTCTGAACTCAGCTTAATGCTGCAGCCAGGACTACAGCGCTGATTTTCAGCACAGACCTCGGGTGATAAAACGCATAACAATCTTGTAATGACAAGATAAGTACGTTACTTATACTTATTAACATGTTGAACCTCCATGATTTAATCCACGGTTTAATCGAAAAGTAATAAATTAAAGCCACGAATAATAGTTTCAGGGGTCTATACTATCGACTCATTATGCTGACTTCTTGAGTTGTAGACCGATTCCAACCCGGCTTTGTGTTCTGATATATGGGCTATCGAGATTTGTAGGTCTCAGTTCAGTAGTTCAGTGCTCAATTGAATTTTATTTGGTGGCGTTTAGAATCTTTAAATGAATAAGAGCAGGTTTTATCGGTCCATGATGAATAAAATACATGACGAGATTAGATTAGGGACTGATCTGCCAGAGAACCACAACTTTTATAACGCCATTATTATGTTATTCTCTATCTAAAAGTTATAAAACAAAATTTCATTTCAAACATATTTTAATAATGTGACTTAATTTCCAGTGCGAGGCTGGATGCGTCGGCGAGTGCACCGCACTCGAGTGAATAAAACTTCAGAATGAAGCTTAAGCTTACCTTAATATACGAGTATGTCATTCGCTATAGCGATGTATCGATATAATGTCGATATATATGCATATGTCGATATATCGACATCGCGTAAAGTTACGGATACACCGCAGCGTCCTGTTTGCGGCGCGATCTAGGCGGCGGATAGCGCAGTAGTATTTGTGCCGACTGGTTCACAACAAACGCAATCAGAAAACAATTGAAAAGTACTGAGATCGCGCCCGCAGATCGCAGGACGCCGCGGTGTGGCCGTACCTTAAATATGTATAATTGAACATTACTTAAGTAATGTAACATTACTTAAGTAATGTTACATTTTATTGTTAACATTACTTAAGTTATGTTCAATTTTATTGTTAACATTACTTAAGTAATGTTCAATTCCCACTTTAAATAAAAAAAGATTTTCAAGAACCAGTGAAACTGGCCCTGAATGTTGAGATGTTGATGATTTGTTTATAATCTGTTCATTGAGACTATTCCAATTAGCCCAAACACAACATCTCTGCTGTAAGTTGGTTAGGAGTTGAGTATTCTGCAGATTCTAGGAGATGTCAAAGCATCAGGTCAATTCTACCATGTTCTTACAATATAATTGAAGTAAGAACATACTGAATTTAAAATCGATCAGACCTATAAAACTTTATCTTATAGCGGTATCATCTAATAATAAACTGGCCAAGTGCAAGTCGGACTCGCACTAGTAGGGTTTTGAAACACAGTAGAGTATTTCATAACTAAAAATTTACTTTGCTTTCATAGAGTTTGTTTGAAAAACAAAGTTATATAATATCGTTTAAAAACTAAAAAACATCCGACTTCAATGCCGCGCTATTCATTTTCAGTACCAATTTTGAGATGTTTATCTCAATATCTCTGGAGATACTTATCATACCTCGATAAAATTACCATGGTACCACACTTGGGATATCTCCTTTCGAACAAAAAAAGAATAATCGAAATCGGTTTCTAAATGACGAAGAAATCCGCGAACAAACATAAAAAAAAAAAAAAAAAATATATATATACGGTCGAATTGAGAAACCTCCTCCTTTTTTTGAAGTCGGTTAATAAAAACAAAAACTGCTGACTGTATCTCGTTCAAATCTATTTTTGTTGTAAGTTTTTATTATATAGAGAAGTATAGATAAGTTTTTATTATATTTTATTATATTATATATAGAGATTTACAGCATATATTTTTACTTCACTTATTAAAAATTCTTACTTAAGAATTTTTAATTTATTTATTATTGAGTAAATAGTATGAGTAAGTACGTACTAGATAAGTACCTAAATGAAGAATGAAGAAGCGCATCGTCACACGATCTTGTAGTTTAACCGTCCAAAATAAACCAAACAACTCAAATTCAGCGTTATTCGATGCACGTTTACATTTTTGGTGTATTAATAATAACAAAAGATTTGGGTCATTTCTCAATGCGCACCTTGATAACAAGCCTTTATTTAATGCAAGTATCTTCCATCGAAATTTGTTCTACCTTTTTTTTAATTTTTTATATCTTATAGGCTAGCGTTTGACCACTATCTCACCTGTTGGTAAGTGATGATGCGGTCCAAGATGGTAAGCACGCTAGGCCTAGAATGGGAACTGGCTCTCAAGGATAGCTGCCGGAACACATTAGACGTTTGGCGAAAGATTTTCTAACTTGAGGGTGGTAGCTGGCCAAGCACTAGAAGTGTCATACCACCATGCGGGGGTTGTTGGTTTCTTAACGATGTTTTCCTTCACCGGAGGGCCAATGTGAGAGGCGCACATACATTTTTCGATTGTAAAATTCATTGGTGCACGGCGGTTTGAACTCGGTACTACGGCATCAAAGCCGACCGTTCTCCCGATTACGCCACCGGGCCCTCAAAACCTCTTACCTATCCGATTAATGGGTACCATAAAACTGATCCAATGATGGAGCAAATATTGGAATAAATATATTCTGGTGTATTACACCACACTGATAGGATCATTATATCGATGTTTCGTCCGACTTGCTACCAAAATTTAGCTTACTACTATCAAGAAATCTGTGGTTATAACCTTACGGTATTCCGGCAGCACACAAACATTGAGAGTCAGATCAATGTAGGCCTAACTCGTTCAGTATCTTTGAAACATCACCGCTTACCACTATGCAAGATAGTCGTTAAAAACTAGTCTATTAGACAATAAAAAAAACACATAGAGGTAAGGATATACGGATATTAGGATATAAGGATATAAGGATCTACACAAAGCTTGTTTCAAAAAAAATGTTTGACTCTTCGACATAATGCTCCTAGCACTTTTGGACGAATACCCGTACTAGGATTGGAATCGGCGACATGCTTAGAAGTAAATCCACTTATAATTTAAGCCAATGAGTCGTCATATCTTGTGTAATTGTTTTCAATACCGTCTAGTTAAGGAAAACAAATGACAAAAGCCCGTGCTCATAAACTGAATAAAACAATAGTAATAATACAAATACAAAGATCCTTTATAAGTTCGCTAATTGGCCAAAGAACAATAATATCACTTTTGTAATGAACAGGAGTTGTTGGTCATTTTGTTGAATATATCGAAAATGTAGCACGCTTACCTAGTAGATACCTGATACGGGAAAATAGTTCTAGAGCATAATAGCTTTAAGTGAAAAGAAAAATTATAGAAAGAACTTTTCTTTAAAAGAATCTATAACCTAAGCGAGGCATAAAGGAGGTTTTGTTTATAACAATAAGCTAAAAAGTCATAATAGAATTATAATCATTTAAAGATTATGAACAATATGGCTTAAAGATTGATGTATATGTATCATATTTACCTTTCAGAGGTTGCCTGGAAAATATTGTTTTCAATAATTCGGGTTAAAATTTTCTTACGTCATTTGGGATGTCTCTTGAGGTGCCAATAGCAGGTGACTTTTGACAACACTAAATGTCACTTGATTACCCATAACTCCTTAGTAAGCGTGTGCTACCTCTCCCAAACAATCTAGCCGTGGATTTATACGATTAATTAACATCTGTTATCGACGTTTTTTCTTCGGTTGTTCCCTTAATGGACCCTTGTTACGTAGCGGCTCAGCCGTTAAATTGAATTTACTTGCCCGTTTCCCAGTTAGTCCTCGTAAAACTGCTTTAATCTACTTAAGTTGTGTGTTAGTTTGTTGGTATGATTTTAGGGAGTGGTGATGAGAGCTTTAGACAAAATAATGAACCTATATGCGATTTTATATTGAAATTGCCGTATTAATTGTTCATTTATATTTATTCTGTGTGTATCTGTGTGTATGTATAAGTATGTTTGCGTGGGTCAAATCTTATAAGGTAAATAAGACCCACTTTCTGGTTTTCGACTGGACTGAAATTTGTTACACTTTTTGTACACACACAGCTTTTTATTTGTATCTCATAGGCTAGCGTTTGACCACTGTCTTGTCTGATGGTAGGCGTTGATAATAATGTCGTAATATAGTAGTATGTATGTATTAGTATAAATAAGATAGTATAATATGATGAACACGCTAGGCCTAGACTGCCTAAACACCGTAAGGATAGCGGTAGATTACTCCTTAATAGTGGTAAGGTTTACTGTTTGGTAGCAAGTCTTCTTATCTAATAATAAGTGTTCAAACGCTAACCGCTTTTGAACACTTTCTTGCCTTGTGGTATGTGAATATGTGGTCAAAGGTGATGAACATGCTAGGCACAGAATACTCTAATTCCCAAGGGCTGTGTGATACCGGAACACCGTAAGGTTATGGTGGCAGATTTTCTCCTTGATAGTGGCAAGCTATCTTTTGGTGGCAAATCACGCGGAACATCGATATAATATGCTCCTACCACTTGTGCAAGATCTACAATCTGCCTATATTATACTGAATAAAAGCTTTGAACGTTGAAGCTTGGACTTCATCGTCACATAACATCTCTCTCACCATCTTAGAAGCCCTTCACCACTGTTGATGTTTTCATTAGCCTTTAAAAAAACCTGTACACATTTCACTTACTGCTACGAACGTATTGGGAGGTTGTATTGCTATTATTGAATTGCGATATATTTCAGCCACATTAATTACAACTGGTTGGATACGAACGCTTGGGGACGCATTAGCTTGATTCGTAGCCAGGTCCGATTAAATTAATTTTCCCATATGCATGACATTCGTGATACATTGACACTAGATGAAGCAAGCTAAGGAGATTTAAATTAGCGTTATTTACATACTGCCAACTACTAAAGCAGGCGTCATTCACTCGATCAAGGACACGCTATCAATACCTACCGCTTCGCTCGTCGTCCACGATACAACGGACAGCAGGGGTGTCCACTATGTTTCGATATTTTCCGATGCATCGGTAATCATGTTTTTTAAAACATGGATGATTTTTTCAACATCGAGTCTTTTTGCAACATTGCATCACAAAGCTGTAAAAGCCCCCTCTACGAATGAAGTCCCGCAGACAACGTGGGACTGCAGTCACAAATACAACGTTTCCGAATTCCAGTTTTCACTACTAAGCGTATGAAACAGTTTGAACATAAAAACACATTTCAAATGTTTATTTATTACGGAGTATATTCGAAAGTATGTGTTATGTTGCCAATGTCTATGTCATTTTATGTATATATAAGATAAATAACATTACCGTGACATCGGTATTAGTTGCCAGCTACTACTACTAACAATAAATATCAAATGATTCAATATTTTGTTTTCTCTCAACACTCAACCCTACAGTAGAAGCGGCCTTATCAAAGAAGCGTGACCAGCTGAGTGATTCAGACTCTCGTTAAGCGGACTTACGGTGCATTTTTGCTTAATACGAGCACCGAAACACGTACTATTTATTGCTTATTCAGCCACTCAAATTCAAGTTCGTGTACGAGGTCTGTAGCGTATTTTGAACGTTATTAGCGTCTTAACTAGGTTTAATCTAGCGCTTTTGCTTTCAGAGAGTGACATTTCTGTCCGTAGAACTATTATCTTTTCTGTTACTAAAGTGAGTATTAAAATGTTCTGTTTATCTACAACTAAGCAAAGTACGGCCGTGCCGTTGATTTTGATATCTGAATGCGCCCGCGCCTGCGCCCGCTGATCGCACCGGTTTGGCCGTACCTTAAAAGAAAACAACAAAATATGTGAATCTTGTATACATTTGACCTATAGTGAAGGGAAATCTATTAAAGTGGTAAAGAAGGTTATTTTCTGCTACATATCAAATATAGCATCATCTCCGCGTAGATTATGTATTTTGTAGCTGCTACGAAACTGCGTCTACGCAGCGTCTACAGCTACAGCTGCACGTTTCTGTCCGACTAATAATAGCAATAATACAAATCTCTAGTATAAAGTCTTAAATTTTGTTCTACAAAAATATGTAGATTAAAAAATGTAGCATTAGTAGCTTGAAATTATTTCAAATTTATCCACCGTTTTTGTTGCAAAATAACAAAATATTTCGTCATTTTGTTACAAAAACGGTGGATAACTTTGAAATAACTACTGTACCTTGAATATTTGATTCGAGGAGTTAAAATGCAAATTGTATGCATTGATTTTCAATTTGCATGATTATGTCATTTCCATGTATTTTAAAGCTTTGTCTCTTGAACCAACGGTACGGGAGACGCACATTAAGGATTCACATTCTGTAAAATACGACACACTGCGTCAGTAGCAATCATGGACGGGTGCTTTTTATTGCAGACCCAAAAGATGAATAAGCTTACCTGAGGGTTGTATTTTGATTATAATTTTAATTTATTATGTAGAGTTGCTTTCAATTTATTTAAATGAATTCAGGCCACTTAAACAATGTGACAAAAAAAACAGGCCATTGTTTTTTGTATAATTTTAATAGTTATATATTATTTTGCACTAAAATGTTGTAGATTGAATATGCGAGTTTGATTAATAGGTAGAAAAAAACTCATAAACGATACCTACATATAATTTGTTAATTAATTACTATTACGAAGGGCTTATCAGTGATAGAAATTTGATTATTATAATGCATGTAACAAACATATTATAAAACATTTATTAAAAATATATTAAAAATAAAACTAAAATATTAACTACCTATAACTAAAAAATAATTACAAACTTCAAATAAAATACGGAATTTAGATCGCTGTCTGTTGATTAAAAACATTTAGATGTTATACCAAATTTGTATTTAATTTTGTCTTAAATATCGTGTATAGGATAACCTTCCAATCAATAATTTAAGATAGTTTAAAAAACGAAAAGAACCGACTTCAAACGCCGCGCTAATCAAAGTAGTCAGTAGCCAGTAACATGTCATCGAGCTATATAAATGCATCGTAATAAAAATGTTGATATATAAAAACTTGCTCGACCGATTTCGTTAAGATTTAAATGGGACCACTTGGAAAGGGTACCCTTTGAAACAAAAAAAGAATTTTCCAAATCAGTTCAGGCATCTTCGAGTAATCGGTGAACATACATAAAAAATAATAATTCCGACGAATTCAGAACCTCCTCCTTTTTTGTGAAGTTGGTTAATAAAATACGGAATTTAGGTCGCTGTCTGTTGGTTGAAAACATTTTAGTATAATAAAAAAGTTGTAATTAATTTTGTCTTAAATATCAAGCTTGTTACTCTTATTATAAACATCTAACTGTCGTGTATACGAGTAAGATAACCTTGGAATCAAAAAGCATTTGTGCGGCAGAGCAGAATGAATCTAAAACTATTTCTGCTCAATATCGTACAACCGATTCTCTAAACTTGAAGTTTATCAAAGTCCAGAGGGTATTAAGTTTATGGTTGAGATGTGTAGTTGAGGTCAGAATATAGCAGTACTATTAAACCCCCTCGCAACTTCGTCCGCAAAATATGGTATAGATAACTCGCTGATAATGTAGCTTTTGATAGGACAAACAATTTATTGAAAATGAGTTCAGTTGTTTTTTTTTGTATCCATTACAAGCAATAATATACAAAACAAAACTAAATTTTATCTTTTTAATCCTACTTACATTATAAAAGTAAATCCTTATCTAAATAGTTGGTTGTTATGTATCAAAAAATTATAATAGCTTTATTCGAATTTGTGTGAATGAGATGCGTATCGTGCGGTGCATATCACAAATTATTTGCGACCCGAACACGGACAGACACGTGAGAGAGACATCATAGGCAGCAGAGTAAATCAGCATCAATATATTATAAATGCGAAAATCAGTTTATATATTTGTTTGGGACCTATTAACGGCCAAACGGTTCGACCGATTCGACTGCAATTTCGCACACAGATAGCCAGTATAGTAGATTAGGACATAGGATACTTTTCAACGCGGGAGAAGTCGCGGGGTGCAGCTAGTATGACATACATAGAATACTTATAAACGCGGGAAAAACCACGGTACGCAGGTAGTATTAGTATAGATTACGAATAAGTGCAGAAATGCGAAGGTGATATCTATTTTTTGAGAAAACTGATTTGACCCTATGAACGTTTTAAATAATTAAGTTCCAACAATCAATTAACAGTGGGCTGGTCACATCTGTCGTAGAATCGATAACCGTTTGGGTAGACGTGTTCTAGAGTGGGGACCATGGCTCTGTAAACGAAGCGTAGGATGCCCTCCAGCTAGGTGGAGCGTTAATATACGCAAACTGGCTGGTAGCGGTTGGAAACAACAATCAGAAGATCGAGCTCAGTGGTGTGCCATAGGAGAGGCCTATGTCCAGCAGTGGATGAATACTGGCTGTTAATGATGAATCAATCTAATACTATAAGAATTTTTGTCCTGACATACTAACTGACTGACTGACTGACAGACAACGCACAGCCTAAACCGCTGTTCGTAGAGACTTGATATTTGGAGGGTATATTTTTCTTAGTACGTAGGGGTGTACTAAGAAAGGATTTCCCAAAATCTAATACTATAAGAATCTTTGTCTTGACATAGTGACTGACTGACTGACTGACTGACTCACTGACAAACAGCGCACAGCCTAAACCGCTGGTCGTAGAGGCTTGAAATTTGGAGGGTATATTTGTCTTAGTACGTAGGGGTGTACTAAGAAAGGATTTTTCAAAATTCACCCCTCAAGGGGATGAAATGGGGTTTCAAAGTTTGTATGGAGAAACAAGATTAGATAGTCTTTTCTATCCGAAACTACACACAAGTGCTCGAGTAAAAAAATAAGTAAATACGTGTTTCAGGTTTTTTTAAATTACACCCCTAGAGGGTGAAATGGGGTTACAAAGTGTGAAAATCTATATTGTTTCGGATTGTGCTGAAATTTGGCATGCAGATGGTTATTACAAAGTAAGTTCCCTCTGAGAAAGTATTTTCCAAAATTCACCCCTGAAGGGGATGAAACAGGGGTTCAAAGTTTGTATGGAGAAACAAGATTAGATAGTCTTTTATATTTGAAACTTAACACAAGTACTTAAGAAAGTAAATACGCGTTTCAGGCTCTTTAGAAATTCCACCTCTAAAAGGGTGAAGAGGGGTAACAAAGTCTGAAATCAATATTGTTTCTTTATGTCATAAACTGCTGTTCGTAGAGACTTGAAATTTGGAGGGTATATTTGACTTAGTACGTAGGGGTGTACTAAGAAAGTATTTTCCAAAATTCACCCCTTAAGGGGATGAAATGGGGGTTCAAAGTTTGTATGGAGTAGTGAGTCTATTCTATCCAAAACTTCACACAAGTGCTTCAGTAACAAATAAAGTAAATATGTGTTTCTGGTTTTTTTGAAAATTCACCCCTAAGAGGGTGAAATGGGGTAACAAAGGGTGAAAATCAATATTGTATTGCGGTAATCGGATTGCGCTGAAATTTGGCATGCATAATAGTTATTACAACGTTAGTTACCTCTGCAAAAGGGATTTTTCAAAATTCACCCCTAAAGAGGATGAAACGGGGGTTCAAAGTTTGTATGGAGAGACAAGATAAGATAGTATTTTCTATTCGAAACTTTTCGAAACATACAAGTGCTCGAGTAAAAAAATAAGTAAATACGAGTTACAGGGTTTTTCAAAATGCCACCCTAAGAGGATAAACTGGGGTAACGAAGTCTAAAAATCAATATTGTTTCGGATTGCGCTGAAATTTAGAATGCAGATAGTTATTATGACGTAGGTATCCGCTCAGAAAGGATTTTCTAAAAATTCCTTCCGGGCACGGAACGGGGATTCAAAGTTTGTATGGCGAAATAAGATGAGATAAAGTACATGTTGTAGGATTTTTTGAAATTGGGTAGGTAACAAAGTCTGAAAATTTGGGTTATCGGTTTTTATAAATATGAATCCCGAATTGCCTTTGTCACGCCATAACATTAAAACGGGTGAACTGATTTGGCTAATTCTTATTAGATGTATTTAATGCTGTTTTTACAAAAGAAAAGTTTTAAGTAAACAAAAGAAGTTTTTAACGCGGGCGACGCCTTGGGGCACTTCTAGTTATAAATAATAATGTTAATTATTTACGTAGAATTTGTGACCTCCATATAAAAAGTAAAAAAATACGCTTTGTAAACATACATTTTGTGTCAATATAACCCGCAAACAGGCACACAAATATTTGAGGCAATGCAAAAATTGTTTGTACGTAAATTATTCAAATTTCAAAACCTCAATGTGGCATAATGAAGTCATTTTACCACTTTACCCACTCATTACGGAGTAATTTAACTTAAATGTATTGTGCCTCGTAAAGAGGTATTTAATCTAGTTCGTTACCCCTTCCAAGTGCATGCCGTGACGGAACGGCCCACCTCTTTAACTAGTCCGCTCCACTTGGAAACTGCTTTACATAATGAATAATATTTTTATATTCGTGCCAAAAGCTGAATCTTTCAGCTATTAAATCACCATGACCCTCATGTCATCAAATGGGGCTAGCTTGATTTATTTTAATAAATTAAAGGGAGACAACATATGGTGGTATAATGTGGGATGGTGTTCCTATCAATCTTAATCTGTGATATTTATTGATGTATTTTAAAATTATTATGCTGTTCATTTTCATAGGTAACGCGCCCAAGCGCTTTTACTAACTTACTCGTAGTTACGGACGACTACTACTGAAGCGACAAATCTTCTAGATTGCATTTTAACCAATTATGTATTGGTATCGCCGACTGCAATACAATTTATAAGTTATTTCTTAAGTGAAACCATTACAGATTTCAGATCCGACGTGAGATATTGCATTGTTTAAATTAAATAATATATTTTTAAGTGTGTTACGTGCCAAGACCTGAGCGTCGCGGACGGGCTTGTAGGCAAAACTACCAGACGAAGGAGTTCAGGAACGTCCAAAACTAGGCGGAGTAAATTTTCCGATAAATAATTTTACGTGGCAATTACATAATAGCAGTACAAACTCTAATATATGTTTTTAAGTGTTAACTAACCAAACCTTCTAATTTAGGTACAAAAATGTGTAGTATAGGTATCACTTACAGAAACATAAAACGTGTTTTATGAAGCCATGAAAATGAAATGAAACTAACAAATAAAACACTCAAGTTATGCCAAATAGTTCATTAGTACAAGCTTGATGCAAAATCTCAAATATTTTTCACCGACTTCACAAAAAGGAGATGATTCTCAATTCACCTGTATTTTTTTAATTTTGATATCTCAGGACTCTATTTATTGACCGATTAGATTTTTTTTGAGAGACCTGCAGGGCTATTTTCAATCATTCGAAAGCAAATTGAAGCATTGTGAATTGCAAAGATCCAAGTCGAAGTAAAGGCAGTTTCCAAATCCTAATCTGCGTTCTAATGATTGAGAATAACCTTGCAGATGAGTATAATATCCAGAGATACGGAGACGAACACCTCAAACCTAAAAATGACTAGAACGGCGGTCGTTTTTATCGTTATGTAATTGATTTTAAATGATTTAAAAATCGGTAAAAAAAGTCGGTAAAAAATAATAAAGTTTGCATGACACGTCGCATGACAACACGAACTAAACATAGGTCCCCCGGATTAATTAAACCATTCATTGAATTCTCCATTTAGAAATTTAAATTAAGGGACAGACCTCAATTTTAATATTTCATATTTCTGTGGGAGTGTGTGTTTGAATTAATTATGCAAATTAGTTTGCGGTGACATTGAATATTACGCTGACAATTAAATGGTGAACGGTGCATCCGATACAAATATTCAGGGCCAGTGTCACTGGATCCAGATAGACCTATTAGTAACTTATCTGACATATTTTTGACAACTTATGTTTGACGTCATCTGTCAGATAACTGTCACCTGATAAAGTAACAGATACTGGTTAAATGCACTAATTGTGTGGATCCATAATGAAACAAAAATAATAATTTAAGATAGATAGATAGATAGAAACACTTTATTATTTAACACCTTAAATTACAGAATCAAACATAATAAGTAATACAATTTAAAATAATAGTGCAACAATAGGCGGTCTTATCGCTTAAAGCGATCTCTGCCAGACAACCTGTAATAATTAAGATAGTTTAAAAACTAAAACAACCGACTTCCATGCCCCGCGAGTCAGTTTCAGCAGCATGTTTGAGACGTGTATCGTCATATCTCTGGAGATGCTTATCAGATCTCAATGGAATTACAATGGGACCATTTCGGAAATGTACCCTACCGATTAAAAAAAAAACATTCAAATCGGTTCTCAATTGACGGAATAATAAAGTAACGTACAAAAAAAAACATACAGCCAAATTGAGAACCTCCTCCTTTTTGGAAGTTGATTGAAAAAGTAACAGATATCTGTCACTTTATCATGAACTGGTGAAACTGGCCCTTAGACTTCACAATATTTACAGTGACAGTAAAGGTCGAGGGAAAAGTTTCTTCGTGTTTTATATACTAACTAGCTGATGCCTGCGACTTCGTACAAGTACACCAAGAATTTAGTACCTAGCCTATGTTCATCTTCATGCTATAAAGTAAGTATTTCCTTATTAAATTTCAGTAAGATTGGATCTTCCGTTTAGGCGTGATTAGGTAACAAACAGACAGAGTGACAGACATACAAATGTTTTGTTATTAGTCTGGATTCAAGACATTTAGACACAATATTTAATTACAATTTAATTATATTAAATATAATTATAATATAATGTGCCATTTTGTTAGATAACTTATTGTCATCTTACAGGTAGTTACATTATCCCGTTTCTATAAAAATATTGAAAGCTTGGTGAAAATAATGTATTTATTTATTAATCTGTGGGCCTGATGGCGTAATCGGGAGCACGGTTGGCTTTGATGCCAGAGGTACCGAGTTCAAACCGCCGAGCACCAATGGATTTTCCTATCAAAAAAATGATGTGCGCTTTTCACAGTGGCCCTCCGGTGAAGTAAAAACATCGTTAAGAAACCAACAACCCCCGCATGGTGGTAGGACACTATCTATTGTCCGCCTGGCCAGATACCACCCTCAAGTTAGAAAATCTGTCGCCAAGCATCTATAATGTGTTCCGGCAGCTATCCTTGTGAGCCAGTTCCCATTCTAGGCTTAGCAGGCTTACCATCTTCGACCACATAATCACTTACTTTCAGGTGAGATAGTGGTCAAATGCTAATAAAGATAAGATATTAAAAAAATATTTAAAAAAAAATCTACATGTAAACTAAGTAATTATTCAGATACAGGTTAAAATTAAATCACTGAATCCGTTTAAGCAACGTCGGATATAAATTAGATTAAACAAAGTTGCTTCCTACTATTTATAAACTTTGCTACTCTGTTGGTCTGTAGGCGACAGACGTTCGCCAACTGCCTTAGATCTAGAGCTGATTTCAAAGTGCTATCGAATTTGAGTCTAGACTGAACGAAGTTTGGAGCTAAAATTAATTCCAATGGATTCTGTAGACACGTTCGTATCTGAAGTTAAGGGACTTTTGGGTTGTTTGTAGGTGCATGATTTATTCAAGATTTATTTGCAAGTGACCATGATTTAATTCTTTTTAGCCCCCAACGCGATAAGAAGGGGTGTTATAAGTTTGACGAGTGTATTTGTGTGTCTGTCTGTGGCATCGTAGCGTCCAAACGGATGAACCGATTTTAGGCTAAATTTAGTGTAACGCGTAAGAGACAAGTCGGCGCTGATAGGTTGAATATGGTGGCTATAGAAGCGTTTTAGAATAACGCCGATAACTCAGCACTGACGATCGAGTTCATACATTTCGGCTGTCAGCGCCGCCGACGGTGCGCGTCTCTACGGCCTGAATTCCTCTGTCGCTGACGTCGGTCGCGTACATACGCGGAGCGTAGCAACTCGCGCGCCGCTGATGTCAGCGTCACAGTGTGGTGCTATATAGAACACAACGTATATTCGTACGCGCGACCGACGTACGCGACTGACGTCAGCGACAGAGGAATTCAGGCCTCATAGCGTTCTATAGCGCGTCAGTCGACCGAAGTACGCGACCGGCGGCGCTGACGCGCGAGACCGACGCGCGCCATACGCGGCGCGTAGCAACTCGCGCGCCGCTGATGTCAGCGTCACAGTATGGTGCTATATAGAACACAACGTATATTCGTACGTGCGACCGACGTACGCGACCGACGTCAGCGACAGAGGAATTCAGGCCTACGCATAGCACTAAAACCAGCCATCCGTTTAGGTACCTCAACTCTTCACCAACCAAAGCAGATATGTCGTGTTTGGGCTCATTAGAATGGTCTCAATTAACATATTATAAATATATCATGTCAGGGGTAGTTTTAAATATTGAATTTATATTAAATTAATGTTCTAAGGTAACAGAACAAACGCAATGTGTAATTTTAAACATTTGATTTCTCGTTTCTCAAAAATTGTTCAAAAACAAAAAAGTTTTAACAAAGTCGCTCCCCAAGTGTGAACGCTTTTTCTATAATAGTTTCACAGTTTTCAGCAATAAATAGAGTGAAAAGGAAGGTTTGTAACCAGTATTAAACGCAGGCAAAGCTGCGGGGTGCAGCTAGAGTATATTAAATGAGCAAATTACTATGATATACTGTTATGACATGACATGATCTAACAGGATTTCCTGTGGGTTTTTTAACCAATTCTACAAAAAAGGAGGAGGTTATTAATTAAACTGTATTAATTTTCTTTTTTTTTATGATTAATACTTCAGAAACTGGAACTGCAGGAACACCGTAAGGTTTTGGTGGCAGTTTTTAGGGTTCCGTACCCAAAGGGTAAAATGGGACCCTATTACTAAGACTCCGCTGTCTGTCTGTCTGTCTGTCTGTCTGTCTGTCCGTCTGTCACCAGGCTGTATCTCATGAATCGTGATAGTTAGTCAGTTGAAATTTTCACAGGTGATGTATTTCTGTTGCCGCTATAACAACAAATACTAAAAATAGAATAAAGTTAAAAATAATAGAGGGTACCCATACAAGAAACTATTTTTTTCGGCATTTCACGCCATCTATGAACATTTAGGTAAACGTCCCATAGATAGCGTTATATTGAAATGTCGATCCCTAACACCTTTGTTAGACGTTAGATGGCGTTATAAGAAATAACATGTTTATTAATTATTATTTTTGCTGGCGAAAAATGATAGTGGTATTTTTTGCTCGATCTTATAAAATACTGTAGTGTGGTATGGAACCCTACGAGTGCGAGTCCGACTTGCACTTTGCCAGTTTATTTTTATTGGTTACGCTATATTTGTTTGTACCAAGTTTTGGTTACTATTCTTGTGCCTAGAGCTTTAACAAAACATACACAACGCTGATATTACTTATCCCTGTGTGATAAGCCACCGTACTAGTGGAGCAGAAAAACGCAATATTTCACCCAAGAAAGCTAAAAGTAAAGCAGCCCGTTAAAAGCTTGGCGAGACAAGAAAACACGGGCAGCATTACATGTAATGCACAACGTACATCTGATCCCGTGGCAGTGACCGAGATACAACTCATATCTATACGTAGATAACCCCCACATTATGTTTAAATACCGCATGCAGAATATCAAAAATGCACTAAAAAAAAGTTGGTGAAATACAAGTTTAAGTTCGTGTGATCGTTATAATAATGACCTAGGCAAAAATGCCGCTAGTTTGGTCCTCATATACCTAACGTGTTTTTATTATTTTTTTCCTATTTAAGTCGTGTCAATCGCATCGGAAATGTAAATTGTTAATGAATAAATTGCTTTATTTTGGCGATGTTCGCTACAGTGAATACACACACATTTTCCTGGAAAAGTGACAAACATATTTTTAGTGCAGATTTTACTATTATTTAAATCAAAATATTTATTGCCAACATTTCCATCAAACTGGTAACAAATTGGCGCCTTTGAAGACCAGTTTCAGAATAAATAACTAAATGTTGAGTGCACTTTATCAGGAAAGTAACTACTGGAAACTAGCCCAATGAAAGATTGATGTTTTCCAACATTATTGAATTAACTATTTAGGTAATAATGTAGGATGTCCTCGATTTTACTATATTTTTAATGCTTAGGACCTCAGAACTCCGTCATTCATAAATTGATACGGAAAATCCTTATTTTTACAAGCTTTTATTTAACTTGCAATGTATGTATGTATGTATGTATGTCACAATGTTTGTTCGGGTGGAATCTTGGAAGCTAAATTAGACCCACTTTCCGATGTCCGATTGGACTCAAATTTGGTGTACTTATGTATCTTTGGTGACAATACAATAATATGGTACCATGGAGCTGGTCTGATGATGGAGACGGAAGGTGGCCACGGCATCTCTATGATAAAACAACATAACCCCACCGAGTTTGGGCTCGATTGATTTGTCTTGAAGAGAACTTTTCACCTAGATGATATTCAGGGTCTGATGATGAAGCTGGAAGGTGGCCACGGCATCTCTGTGATAAATCAACACAACCCTACCGAGTTTGGGCTCGATTGATTCTTCTTGAAGAGAACTTTTCACCTAGATGATATTCAGGGTCTGATGATGAAGCTGGAAGGTGGCCACGGCATCTCTGTGATAAATCAACATAACCCTACCGAGTTTGGGCTCAAATGATTCGTCTTGAAGAGCACTTTACACTTACATGATAGCCAGGATCTGATGATGAAGCTGTAAGGTGGCCATGGCATTTCTGTTATAAAGCAACGTAGCCCCACCGAGTCGATTGATTTTCCTTGAAGAGCACTTTACCCATAATCACATCAAATATCCGTGGAATATTTTAAAACATCATGCCTTCTCTTAAATACTTAGGTAGTAGGTACGTAGTCGGTATCTATACCTACCTACTAAAAAGTTAAAAATAAATTATAAGTAAAAAATATTTTTAAAAGCAAGCTTTTATCTGGGACAATGAACTAAAATGTTAAAAATAAATTCTAGTAAGTATTTGGCGTGTAGGTACTTACCTATATTTTTAAAAGTTTGAGGCACTGAAGTATAGTAATTACCTAGCCTGAAAAACGGGTAGTGCTTCAAGCTTTTAAGAATATAGGTAAGTACCTACACGCCAAATACTTTCAAGAATTTATTTTTAACATTTTAGTTCATTGTTCCAGATAAAAGCTTGTTTTTAAAAATATTTTGTACATATAATTTATTGTTTAAGAAGATTATAATATCGTCTTAAGCAAAAAAAATACTTCAAATCTAGTGCCATTAAATTTTCATTGCGATATAATTAGTATCTCCAGATATATGGAATAAACACCTCAAACTCGGTATTAAAATGAGTAACGCTGCAAGTAAAGTCGGTGTTTTTCGTGATGTAAACGATCTTAATTTATTTACTTAATCTACACTCAAGAATTACATTTGGATCAATCACAACTAATAAATGTGACGAAAAAGAAATGTAACCTCCTTAAAAAAGTGACACCCACATTGCTCCATGTGACGACTGCTGCTCTGGGCCAAGGTAATGTTATCTCATAGACCGTGGAGGGAAAATTAAATGGAGAAGAATTTGGCGTATACGATGAAATAGCTATAGAGATTTAACCCGTCTAAAATGATGAACACGTGATACATATGCCAGCCATGAGATATAATTAACAACGTCATTTGGTCGGGTTATATATGACACCGTGAAAGCCAATAGGCGCCGCTAGAGCTTGGGGCAGAGCTGGTGGCAAGCAATAAAATCGCATACGCGAGAAGGATAAAAAATAATGTTGCCCGTCTCGCTCACTCATACTAGTGATCGTATAGTTTTATTCTTCTCATATATTATTATTATTGTTATTTTAATGTCAGATCTTTTTAATTATCCATCTACGTAATAGACGGTTATGATCGATTGATTTGTTAATTTTTCTTCTGCATGCGGAATCTAAAAGAGTTTTCTATGTATCTCCAGTGTTTACAGCATTATAACACATGAGCAAAGAAACTTTACTCATGTGATAATAATGGGTAAGATTTGTCTGCTGTCATCGCAGCACTATTTTTCTCAGCTGGTTGTTAAATAACACTTCAACTCGATTAACTTTTTACTATATTTATTTTGTAAACATTTTACAGTAAAATATATGAAAATCAAATGTAGGTTCACGAAGTAGATAGTTATAAATTTTATATAGCAGTGAAATTATGTGATTCACGGTGGGCATATTTAACAGCAGTCCTTAAATGCACGTTAACAATGTTTTATTAACCGTTACCATTTAATTAAAAAGTTGTATTGAACAGTATTTAAAAAACTTATTAATTTGTGTATACACAATTTACATGGATGGTCTTCAGGAATAAAAAAGAAAACCGGCCAAGTCTAGTTTGACTCGCCTACCGAGGCTTCCGTACCAGCGTTAGAGGTACCAATTAAGCTAGACCTCTAAATTGTATGAGCGCTCAAATAACTCAGAGGCCTATCTTAATTGGCGTTAACTATGTTAATATTATTTATGTTAAATTTACTCCTTTTTTTATTTTTGGAATATTTCCTTTATTTGTGCTGAGACCTTGCTTCTTACCAAATTTCATGATTCTAGGTCAACTAGGGTACTTCCGGTTGACCTAGAATTGTCAATTTTAGTTATAAGCAAGGTCTTACAGCACAAAAAAAGGAAAAAAATCAGAAAAATAAAAAAGTCGAAAATTAAGGTAAATTTTGGTGTACCTACAAGTTTTCGCGAAAATCGAAATTTGCCCATATCTTTTTATCGTGTTGACTCAGGACCTTGATTTTTATACACCTAATAGGGACTATAGATTTCAGTATCTGGCATAAATTTCAACTTGCTAGGTCCACCCGTTCCTGAGAAAATCGGTGGTGACACACGGACAGACAGACAGACGGACAGACAAACAGACAGACGGACAAGAAAGCGATCTTATAAGGGTTCCTTTTTATACCTTTTGAGGTACGGAACCCTAAAAAAGTATAAAAGATACTAAATATCAGATGTGATAATTAGCATATGCTTGTCTGTCAAGAAATTAAAAATAAACTGCAAAACACTGCATTAATAGACTGCGCCCCGCGGATTTGCTTGCGTTAAAAGTATCATCATTATGTGCCAATGTTATAACTGCCCGGTTATTAAGTATCTATACGGCATCCAAAATATGAAAATATAAGTTACTACGTAAATGTAGAATGCCCTATAGCGCTACGTCTAAATGTAGCAACAATATGCGCGAGTGCGAGGCAGCAGGCAATTAATGGATCGAGAAGATTGTGTCTTAAGTCAAGGCGTGGACAAAGCTTTGGCCTCTTCTACTGCCGCGTCCAGACATGCGGGACTCGCCGAGTTCCGAGCCGATTATTCGCCGATTAACGAGTAGTGAGGATGAGTGCTCGCAAATCACCGAGCAGCGATTATTACTACTCGCCTCGCTCGGCTAATTAACAGTAAAGTCGACGTAAAAGTAAACGAATACGACGGTGAATAACAAGGCCCGCACGTGTCACACGACTTGCTCGCTATTTGGCGAGTATGACAGCGAGTACATGCCACTCGACGATTAATCGGCATTCGGCGATTCACTGCATCTCTGCACTATCTGGTCGCAGCTTTAGCCTTGACTTAACACGTGCTTATGATAATAGAGACGAAAAGTTCAAAAAGTATTTGTACTTACTAGCTTTCAAAGCAGTTACCTATTATAAACTTTATCTGTAGAACGCTGGAAAACTCGCATCAAAGTAGCATTGCGAAGTGGTACTTTTAGTATTATACTTAAAAATTTAAACGTTCTTGATAACGTTATATAAGCCACTACTGCTCAGGTGTATATTAGAATTTTTTTTCAATGAGCAAACTTCAATTTTAAATATTTTGTGATCGTAGTTTCCAACAAATAGAATATAATTATTTTATTAATATTATGTTTATTTAAGGGTTGACCTTAAATCTGACAGATTTTTGAGAGATTCATCATCAGAGATCAACAGAGGCGTCATCTGTCAGATAACTATCTATAGCATTATCAGGAACCGGTGAAACTGGCCCTAAGTGTGTTACACACTTAATATTTTTGTACATTGTTACACACAATAGTATTATTATCTGTTCTGTGTCACCAAAATGTCATCATACCGACGATTCGAACCCGCACCTCCTGGGAAACATACCCAGGTGCCAACTTTGCTGACCATCTAAGCCACAGTACGATCCTATCAATAGGGCGAAATGATTGGATTGCATTTTTAACCAATTATTGTTACCCCCGCCGTCACGTCGTTACGATGAAATTTTTAATTGTGTGTAAAATGTTACAAAAATTATTTTACTATCTTTTATGTATAATTTTTAAGTAAAATACTACTTACTAACTTATACTTTAAAATATCATCATGATGGATTTAAACTACTAGACGCACAGAGCATTATTTTTTCTGAAGGATTTCTAATGGACTATACAGTGTGGAAATTAAACTCAGGCCCTGGAGGGAAACTACTTTAAATCCTTAAGCTAGCTCATTTTACTTAAAGGAGACATTCCTTTATATTTGAAAAGAAACAAATCTGCATTAAAAGATTTTTTTAAACTCGCTTGCTTCGCCCGGGACTCGAACCAACTAAAATTAAAAAAAATAAACACTCTTTATTTTAATATACTAATCGGTAGTATTAATATTCAGGATAAAGTTTCTCTAATAAACATTAGGTCTTAAAAATAAAAATAATCGTTAAATCTAACATCAACTTTATTTTACTATCAATTTTGTAACACTTAAATTATTTAACTGATAAATTGTTCGAAATGAGCCCCGTCGTTCCGGCTACACAACATTAGTCGCCGTTGAAATTCATTTCTTGTAGCCTTCAGCAAAGTGTTGTGGTGTATGCCCCTAATAACATTTTCTATCGCAATCCTTAGCTCTTGAACGGTTTCATAGCAAGTTTCATAAACAACATTTTTTACATGACCCCATAAAAAGAAGTCCATGGGCGTCAGGTCTGGACTTCTTGCAGGCCATCTAATCGTCCCGTTTGTACCTATCCAGGCATTGAAATTTTCATTAAGGTATGCCCTGGCAATTCTGCTGTTGTGGGCAGGTGCACCATCTTGTTGAAAAATGATATTATTTCGTTCCTCTTCTGGCAGAAGGTTTAATTGATTTTGTAAAAGCTCCAATATTTCAATGTATTTTGCTGCATTCAGATGTCCTTCGTAAAAGTGCATCAAAACAACTATGTTACTTTTGATTCCACACCAAACATTAAACGAAAATCTGACCTGATTGTTCGTTTCACGGACACGGAATGGATTTTGACGAGACCAATAATGATTGTTATGTCTGTTATACATTCCATTATTACTAAAATTTGTTTCGTCAGACCATACAATACAGTCCAAGAAATTTGGGTTGCGGGCTATTTCTGTTTGAATACTTTCACAAAACTGTAATCTCCTGTCACTATCTCCGGGATGTAGTTTCTGCACCAATCGCCCATCACGATAACATTTGTATTTGTATTTTTTCAGAACTTTAAGTATACTAGTATGGTTGATGCCTATCTCTTGAGCAGCTTCCCTGCTTGAAGCCTTCGGGTAACACTTGAAGTATGTCAAAATGTTTAACTCAACATCGCTATAGTCCAAATTTTGTTGCTGTGGGCGTCCAGTCTTCTTTTTAAAACTTCCAACGGTCAGTAAATTATTCACAATTCGAGACAAAACTTTTCTAGATGGTAGTTCTCTGTCTGGATACTTCTCGCGATACCACTGCAGAGCTAAATCGTAGCTCTTGTTGCAAACAAAGTAAGCTTCTAATAACTCGAATTGTTCTTGATACGCCATTATGAGATAATTTAATTACGTAAGGAAAGCAACACTACTTAAATAAAATCTGTTGATAAAAATCGTTCGAATTTTAAAATTATTGTCCCGCATTGCAAACAAAGTCAAACGTTCCATTTTTAAACTTCTCCACTGAACGCCTCGGATCATGTAAGAAGGAAATGTGCATAGAGGTATTACCACCATTGAACAATTTTCTTATCGAAGATTTCAACAAGGTACTTAACGATAAATTAGCAAGCGTGTACTTCATACGAAGTCTTTGAGTGTTGGAGAGATAACAGAACTGTTACGTGTCTTTTACCTGTTAAAAGTGAACAGTAACCAAACATTTTTTAGAGAAACTTTATCCTGAATATTAATACTACCGATTAGTATAATAAAATAAAGAGTGTTTATTTTTTTTAATTTTAGTTGTTTCGAGTCCCGGGCGAAGCAAGCGAGTTTAAAAAAATCTTTTAATGCAAATTTGTTTCTTTTCAAATATAAAGGAATGTCTCCTTTAAGTAAAATGAGCTAGCTTAAGGATTTAAAGTAGTTTCCCTCCAGGGCCTGAGTTTAATTTCCACACTGTATAGATTTTTGTTTATTTTCCATTTTAAACCCGACTGACTTTACCTGAGTTGGTATAAGTACGAGTATGTATGTATATCTCACTGTCACTCTCTATAGCTTATAAGGCTTAATGGATATTACCTTGAGAGGTGTTGTAGATTCGTCTTAATTGTGGTAGAGATATTGGGTATATCAAAGTTATAAAAACAAAGTGGCCGATTCTTGGCACCATCTAGTATAGTTGAGAAGAAGCGGTCTTCAAAAATTATTGTGTTTCCTCTATTCACTTGTAAATCAACGGACTCCTAAGTAAAAAATCTATTTGTTCATACATTCATTATTAGATGCTGCATCACAATATAATTTTATTCTGATCTTAAAATTTAAAACAAGTCACTAACAAACTGGACGAATTAATAAAGGTCTCCGGTAACTCTCAGAACCTTAAAAACATAATTAAAAAAAGAATTCGACCCAACCCGAGATCAAATTAACACGACTTTGCCGTAACTTCGCGTAATTATAACGTAAAAAAAAACTTTTCGCCGAAAGCTGTTTCTGAAAGAGATGGCCAATTTCTAAAAAAACAAAAAGGCCAGGTAAGAACGGTTTCTTTTTTACGTGTTCTTTTTCAATCGTTGTTTTCTTGCCGGAAAGTAACAGTCATTATAACTTTTGTGAGTTTCAACTCTAATTGCTAAGGTGTATGTATCGCAAAAGATAATATCGCTATTTTGTTACCCTTACTTTTGTAAGCTTTAACACGTCGGCTTGTGAGTTGGTGAAGTTTTAAACATAGGTAAGTGTTTAAACTTTAATAATTATATTTTAACTAGCCGTGCCCCACGGTTTTACCCGCATAGACATCGTTTCTGTGGGAATATCGGGTATAAAAAGTATTCTATGTGTTATTCCAGGGTCTAGACTATCCACATTCCAAATTTCAGCTCAATCTGTTCAGCTAGGCTATTCTGTAATCTATCTCGACAGCGGAATCCGCGGTGAGATTCGAATTTCGTACTTTGAAATTCAATCGTATCACGTTCGCAATACGGTTGAATTTCGTAGTACAAAATTCAAATCTCACCGCGGATTCCGTTGTCGAGATAGCTTACAGAATAGCCTAGCTGTAGTTTTAGCGTGAAGAAATAGCATGCATACACACAAACTGTCACCTTTAAAATATTAGTAGGATAGTAGGCATTGGGATTACATACATTTTGGAAACTCCTTCAGTAAACACGCTGTATGTAGACCGATCTGGGGGCATGACAGTGCCCCCACCAAGTCTAGCTAAACTTTCCTTAACTGCTTCTCCACATTAAGGAATTATGTTTTATGATTATACACCCTTATGTCCCTGTTACTGAATACGTCTCTGTATGTAGAACGTAATATATAATAAAAAAAAAGATTATATAAAAGGTTTTTTTTTTTAAATAATTTATTTTACCCTTTTTAGTGCAAAACAAGTTTTAATGAACTATATGCATCTATAAAATTTCGTGTCTGGGCCGTTATACACTGACGGATATATACTTTGTGAAAATTTCAAGTATTGTTACGGTTAAGAAGATACAGGTCTGTAAAGTGCGCACATATAGACACACGGACGGACGGAAGAACGGACAACAAAGTCCCAGAAAGTGTTCATTTGGTACCCTTTGGGTTCGGAACCCTAACAAGTTGACACAGCCACGTCTAATAGGTAGTAGATAGATACTACCTACATGTATCTACCTACTTACTAGTACTACATACATAGTATCTATCTACTATCCAATAGACTTGGCTGGCACCGACTTCGAATAGATAAGTGGGTAGCGCTTATAATAATTATATTAAGTAATTTATTTTTCGCTTTTGAGTGCCTGTTTGTGGTTATGAAGTCGGTTTAATTTTTTTTTTAATTATTTATTATTGTTATATGAGATAAGCTAACGGACAAGCACGATGCCTGCCTGATGGTAAGCGATGTCTACATATTTCAGATACAGGAGCATGCAAACGTTACTAGTGTTACTACACTCTTCCTGTTACCTTTAGAATACAGATGTTAAGTCTCACATGCCCTGTAATTTTACTAGACACTTTGCTATTCAAACTGTTATGTCACGGTATCGCCCCAGACGGACTAGTAAAAGTCCTACCACAAAAAAATGTACTATCAGTATTACATTTAAATTTCATCACAATTTACTCACTTATTCTGATAAAAAAATACCTTTTAGACCTAAATGATTCGTAAAGACTGCTTTATAAAAATAAATTCAGTTCCGCAGCTAAAGCAACACTACATAAAAGTTTGTCAGAAATCAAGCTGCTTTTTTGGCTTATTCCACCAAACGTTTTCAAGCAGTTTATTACGTCATGAAGTTTCCAACTGCCTGCTAAACTTTTTCTTTTGTTTTAGTAGTTTTTTGGGCAGTGCTTTTTCTTTGTATCTATTGCATATCATATACACATGGTTTTTTTGTGTGCTGTTATTCTGTACCCCTATCAAATCTCTTCGATTAAAAATGTTCTGGACAAGACATGCGACAAGTTTATGCCATATCCATGAAATATTTTTGTATACAAATATTTTGATAGCGTATGAACGTAACTTGTACCCATGCGTTACGAATTATGGTTTGGACACTCTACAGAATAATTTAATTTATAAACGAGTGCATATGTTGAATGCATATAATACTCAGCAAGAAAATTCCAACTTTTCATGAAACTATTAATATATATTTTATCATTGTATCTTATTCACCAGAAAATGAACAGTTTAAGGAAGCGTATATGTTAGGTAAAGTTATAGTATAGTTTGAATAAATTACCTGGAACTTCAAGTTAAAGTCACTTATTTAATTATTCTTCAGGCTAGCCGCAGGGAGCACTTGCACACAAAAGTTAATATAACTACATAAATCAAGTTAATTAAATTTTCAGTTTATTAAATTTGCTTCACCACTTGCAAGGAATTTCGCTACATTTGACGCGACTCTTAGAGCTGACTGCACAAAAGGAGCTTTTTATGTTACTGTGCAATATTTAGAGACACAAAAACTTAATTATATGCAAGTGAATTGGTATGCTAAATAGCAAACATTGAATTTGAATAGAGACATTTGGTGTTGCCTTATTGACAAAGTTAGCGCGAAGCGTCTCTTGGCGAAGCGAAGCTTGGGCAAAAATGTTTTCGTATGTCTGGATGACCAGCTGTTCTCCTTTACAGGTCACATTTCTCAACTGATTCTGATTTCTGATTATGAGAAGTTTTGATAATTGTATGGAATTTATTGTCGATTTAGTTTTTGTTTTTTTTACGGTTTTATACCTCAAAAGGAAAAAAGAAAGCCTTATAGGATCACTTTGTTGTCCGTCTGTATGTCAGTCAAGACCAATTTTTCTCAGAAACACGTAGAGATATGAAGTTTAAACTTATGTCAAATAGTCGGGTTTACGGTTCTTTTGGCTCTGGAAAAATCAAACTTAAAGCCAACGTAATCAAACGATATCACCGTTTATGTCGCATATTTTGCGATTTCACACGAGAATCAAAACCAATTGGGTACTTTCCGTTGACGTAAAATCATAAAATTTGGAAAACAGCAAAGTCTTGAAGTACTTTTAAATAAATAAATAACTGAAACCGTATATTATGTGTTTAGTAACAAAAAAAATGAATTTACTATTACAAACTTGTTGTATGTGGTTGGTGCAATACATTTTCTATAGATCGAACTTTTGACAAATTTGCACGGAAACCTTGGTGCGCAAGTCGAACTCACACTTGGTCAGTTTATGTTAAAGGCACTGAAACGGGGGTTTTAAAACGTGAAAAAAAATAACATTTGAGCCTCTTACTTGCATATAAGACTCTATATATCGAGGTCTATACCACATAGAGCTACTAGTTTAGGTTTGAATGTACTACATAAAAATATTCTTCAATAATTTATTGCTTAATCTCTAGTATCATCGGTCAAAGATGCTTCATTTTCAAGATGAAAATCGCTCCAAGATGACATCATCAAAATTCCAACTCAGAAAGTATTCTCATTTACAGCACACTCATTTTCTAACCACCTCACGATGAAAGTAAAACTTTGAGATAACTTGAAGAGTGCAAAGAGGGGTATCCATTTATCCAAAAGTTTCCGTCAATCGGGTGTGGAAAGTGAAAAGTTTCGTGATAAAGTGAACGTGAGGTGAGAAGTGCGGAGGAATAAAACGGTAGACAAGATTTGTTTGGCTTTAGCTTAGCTCCTTACCAGATTTACACTATCGCAAGAATTGAGGGAGGCGGGAGCTTTGAAAATATATCAAGTAATAAATAATATATAATGTTCGCAGTTTTTTCGACTTTCACATTTAAAAAGTAGTGCAATTTGTTCGTTATACTACTTAATAAGGGCGAAAAAATACATGGGATACGGGAGGAAGATTTTTGAAGTTATACTTCTTTTGGCACGGTAGAGAAAAATGATGAGAGTGAATTTTTACGATGCGCGCGCACACCGACACCTAAATTTAACACCGTGAAGTTAGTTCCAGGTGGTACGATGCGCGTACACACCGACACCTAAATTCTACACCGTGAAGTTAGTTCTAGGTGGCATGACTATGTTCAAGTTGTATATATCATATTTAACGTCATATTTTTACGTTAATAAAACCTTTTTTATTTAAATAAAATCTTTTTGATTAATTTTAATATTTATCGTTAATCACTACTACATTTTAGTTATTTTTTTTTTCCATACGCCACAGAAGTATAACTTCTAACGCGTGTACATAAGCACACACACTCTTTTTTTAAATTTTATTTACCCTATTTTTAACCGACGAGAAAAAACGGAGCCGGTTATCAAGTCGACGCGTATATTTTTTTTTACTCTCCTACCTTCTTCCGATTATCTATGTCTAGTTATATTGAAGACATCAAATTTCATTGAAATGAAACAAAGACCTACCTATTTTTATTTTTGGAAATAAAAACTGCATTCCAAGATTTAAAAAAATACTCGAGCCAGGAATTCAGCCAAATCGAATTAGAAAATCGTACATATTGATTTGACCCGAATAACACCAACATCGATGGTTATTGTACTTAATAACTGTACCAGGCATTGAACATCGATGGTTATTGATCTGGGGGCCAGTTTCACTGGTGCCAGTGACATATCATCATTAACAGCCGCCAGTATTAGTCCACTGTCGGACATAGGCCTCTCCTATGGCACGCCACTGTGCTCGATCTTCAGCTATTTGTTTTTGACCGCTGCCAGCCAGCTTGCGTATAATGCCATCGAGATATAACATCA